>OY992881.1:120124315-120256815 GCA_963921405.1 Cepaea hortensis | reverse complement strand
GGTAGGATCGGATTCCAAGATGGACCAGTGTCTCAGGAAAATGTGCTTGATGGCATAGGCATGTGGATGGAAGGTGAGGATAAGCTTGGGTTCATTGTTCGGAGGTCGCGTATGTTTCTCGAGGGACATTTCCCGCGAGACCTGTGTTATGCGACAGAAAGCTGTCGACAGGACGTCCTCTGGGTAGGACCGTCTGCGGAAAAAGTCCAGCATTTCGTGGGCTCTCTCGAGGAAGTCATTATCGTCCTGACAGATACGACGAAGGCGGAGTAGCTGGGAATATGGGATGGAATCTTTGCAGCTTTTGGGGTGGGATGAGCTGTACAGGAGGAAACCGTGAGCATCAGCAGGTTTGTAGTACACGGAGGTCGTGAGGCCTGTAGGTTTTAACTTAATGGTGGTGTCAAGGAAATTGACAGAGGTGGTGGAAATTTCTGTGGTGAATTTGATCGATGGATGGAAGTTATTGACATAATAAATGAAAAGGTTCAGTTCCGCCTCTGACATGTCAATGAGACCTATGCCGTCATCGATGTAGCGTCGGTAAAAAGAAGGGAGAAGACCATCATAGCTAAGTTCAATCTGGTGTTCCAGATGTCCCATAAATACACATGCGTAGCTGGGTCAAGGCTTCCGGAGCAACATTCATCTCTCGTTAGGCAAACTGGTTCCTGCTGAGACACGACTCTTCAATCGCCTGGCACAGGAGCAGTCTGTGAAATACATGAAGCTCTCAGTGACTGTGCATCAACGACACATCTCCGAACTCAAGGACACCAAGCACAACCTGTACCGGACTCTGCATCTACTGACGTTCAACAACTAGCTTGCTTTCCATTTAATCACCTCCATCATTCAACATTATAATAGAGTGCTATATAAATGTCTTCACGTAAGAAAGACAAAATTAGCCATCTACGTCCCCATGTACCTTCCCACACTTCGACACCCATCAGCCACACCAAAGTGGTATGCATACCGCCTGACCTACCACTGTCTCCTGAAGAACATGCTGTGTTAGGGAAAGGTCTCAGTTTTGTCCCTCTACGCCCCCGTATGGACAGTCGCGCCATTTTGGAAGACGTCTCTAACTTCCACAGACGACTCCGCCTCAAGTACCACCACAGAGACAAGCCTGTCCTCAGTCCCACCCCACAGCTTCCAGACATTTTTCCATCTTCAACCAAATCCCGTTCCACATGGACCCCACCCTTCGGAGTTTCCAATAAGCTTGACCTCTACATAGCTAACACACTCCATGAGATCAAGCAACTTTCTTTCCCTCGCTTGAAACGCTCCAACCTATCCCCTCCCGAATGGCGTGCCCTGTCTCAACTACAGCGCAGACAGGACATAGTCATCAAACCGGCGGATAAAGGGGGTGCGGTGGTTGTTTGGCAAAAAGATCTATATGTCGAAGAAGTCATGTCTCAACTCAATAAACCTGATAATTATTCACCCTGCACCGAAGACCCCACTCTCTCCTATAACCGGAAGATTCAAAACACCATCAAACAGCTCATACGTGAGGATGCCTTACCACCCAGTGCCACTTCACTACACATCCATGACTCTGACTTGGGCAAACCCACCCTCTACATGCTGCCCAAAATACATAAACTCAAAAATCCTGGACGTCCGATAGTTTCCGCCTGCTCATGCCCGACTGAACTGATCTCAGCGTTTCTTGACAGGATTGTCCAACCTCTAGTTGCGAATCCCCCGTCATACATCAAGGATACAACGCATGCGTTACTTTCATTCAACTCTCTCCACCTGACTCCTGGGAACACATACAGACTATTCCTAATGGATGTATGTTCCCTCTATACCTCCATTACTCACGCTGATGGCCTCAGGGCGCTACAGTTCTTTCTGGATCAACGCACAGATTAAGCCATCCCTACACGCACACTTGTGAGACTCGCTGAATTGATCCTCACCAATAATTCCTTTGAGTTCAATGGCCACTACTTTGAACAAATCAGCGGTGTCGCCATGGGCACTAAAATGGGACCCAGCTACGCATGTGTATTTATGGGAGATCTGGAACACCAGATTGAACTTAGCTATGATGGTCTTCTCCCTTCTTTTTACCGACGCTACATCGATGACGGCATAGGTCTCACTGACATGTCAGAGGCGGAACTGAACCGTTTCATTTATTATGTCAATAACTTCCATCCATCGATCAAATTCACCACAGAAATTTCCACCACCTCTGTCAATTTCCTTGACACCACCATTAAGTTAAACCTACAGGCCTCACGATCTCCGTATACTACAAACCTACTGATGCTCACGGTTTCCTCCTGTACAGCTCATCCCACCCCAAAAGCTGCAAAGATTCCATCCCATATTCCCAGCTACTCCGCCTTCGTCGTATCTGTCAGGACGATAATGACTTCCTCGAGAGAGCCCACGAAATGCTGGACTTTTTCCGCAGACGGTCCTACCCAGAGGACGTCCTGTCGACAGCTTTCTGTCGCATAACACAGGTCTCGCGGGAAATGTCCCTCGAGAAACATACGCGACCTCCGAACAATGAACCCAAGCTTATCCTCACCTTCCATCCACATGCCTATGCCATCAAGCACATTTTCCTAAGACACTGGTCCATCTTGGAATCCGATCCTACCACTCGTGAGGTATTCTCCAATGGCCCCAGGGTAATTTTCCGCCGTAACCAGAGCCTCAGAGACCACCTTGTGCATAGTCGCCTCCCCACGGTTACTTCATCCGTGGGCACATTCGAATGCCATCGTAGGAACTGTCTGACATGCCCATACGTTGTTCAGACACCAGAGATTGCATTTCCCCGAGGCACCTTCACCTTGAAAGATTCTTTCACTTGTACATCCCGCAATCTGATTTATGTTATCATCTGCAAACGATGTGACATGAAATACATTGGCCAAATGGGCAGACGTCTTGCTGATCGTTTTAGAGAACACATCAGAGACATCAATCAGGGCGTTGACAAACCTGTCCCCAACCATTTCAATTCCTCCAACTACAATGGAACGGACGATGCATGTGTCACCGCATTAAAACCCTGCTTCTCCAATAGCTGCGTCAGACTTAAAATTGAATGCCAGCTAATCAACAATCTGGGATGCATCCACCCAGCAGGTATTAATACTGTTGTGGACGCTACGGTATAACTGTGGCATCTTCCCCAATTGTTTACACTATCTATTACTATGCTGTACACCCCCCCCCCCCCCCCCCCATATCTAGACTGAATTGTCCCACATTCCTATATTTTCATAGCAGACTGTTCACATATTTTTGGCTAGTCAAATTCTTTTTGGCAACCCATTTTTAAATTCTGCAGCCACAAGCGCCTTCGCAGCTGGCCAAGTCACCTTTTCTGCCTCACATGGCTAAGTGATAGGTCGTGTGTTTGTGTTTCGTCGTTGTTTGCTGTATCTCGTTGTTAGCTATCTGTGTTGTCATTGACAAAGATTCTGAGAATCGAAACGTCTGTGTGTCGTATTGTACGCGTTCGTGTGTATTTTATCTTATTTTATTATTCATTTTTTATATTTATTGAGTGCTTCTGATTTCGGATGTTCACCTGTATTTCGCGATACGTGGATCTCCCTGTTTAAGGTATGTGAAACTTTGTTGTTGTTGAGTACGTTTTTTCTCGCAGGAGTTTTATATACCTATTTGTTTCAAATTCATATTGTCATATCCTGCTGCAGCCGCTGCTTTTTCTTTCTTTACAGGACATCGCTGTCAACATCAGCATCTTTCAGCTGATTGTTGGTTTCTTGGCAAGATTACGCTCAGTAGTTTGCCATTGCTTTCTGAGCGACCGGCTCACATACTCCGTAACTTACCGACGCGGAGAGAACCGCTATCGATTCTCGCGCAACGTCACGTTACTTACGAGAGTATACGAGATAACAGAGACAGTAGTGTAACTTCTAGACCAGGGAGACCGGCAAGGTGAAGAGTACAGACTTAATGTTCATAGATTGTCTGTTAGTTTTGTAGATTTTTAAACTTTTGTTCGGTTGTGACTTTGAAACCGGCTCACATACCCCGTATGTTACCGACGCGGAGAGAACCACTTTCTCACCATGTTATGACAATAGTAAACTAAATACGTGATGTACACGTTAAACGGAACACCATTTCGCGTACATTAATTTATTAACTAGTTTCCCCACAGAGAGAGAGAGAAAAAAAAAAGAGAGAGCGAGAGAGAGAGAGAGAGAGAGAGAGAGAGAGAGAGAGAGAGAGAGAGAGAGAGAGAGAGACCTTCTTTATACGACTTATGACATATCGAATATATGTTGCCAGTCCCATAGTTTTTGTTTAGACCTATCGGCACTCCTTAGGCGATGTCGTCTTTTGTTATGAACTTCACAGTCTGTTTAACTTAACTAAGTGATCCACACAGTTTATCTTCCACTGATGTTTCTCTGGGTCAGAAGGTTTGCAGGTATGTCGTATTCGAGACAATCTTTGACTGAGTATGCGATCTGCTGTCTTAGGCGATAATCAACATATGTATACGTCTGATTCCCCAACCCTGAATACATGTTGTTGCGTAATCTATTGTGTCCTGTTCCTGTTCTGAGGCAGAGAATAATAATTTGCTCTGGTCTGTCCATAAAGTTGTAATCGTCTTTTACTGGTATTGGTATTGGTGGATCTGACTGAGCTGAGGATTCCTTTTATTTAGTGGTATGCAACAGGTACATCAGGTTGTTCTTCTATTGCTCTTTCCTTAGCCAGTCGATCAGTTCTCTCGTTTCTGGGCACTCCACAGTGAGATGGTATCCACTGTATAGTGACCTTACACTGGCTGGCTAGATCAGACAGTAATGTACGTAATACTGGCAATTTCCTAGACTGGAGCGCCTCAACCATTGATTTTCCATCTGTCAAAAGCACCATTGGCCGTGCTTGTGGTCAATTTCACGTCGGTAGCCTTTGCTTCCTAAGACAATTCCTAGTACACGTTTAAGGCTGGGCCGAGCGGGGAGCTCTGCTTATTACAACAAAATCCCCGCCTCGATTGGTTGGATCATGTGACTGAGCGTGTTAGCCACTATACTACGCCGGCTTCCAGTGATAGAAGTAGTAGTTGTTGTTGCAGCAGTAGCAGTAGTAATAGAAGTAGTAGTATTAGAAGTAATAGTATTAGAAGCAGCAGAGGCATTAGATGTAATAGTATAAGAAGCAGCAGTGGCATTAGAAGTAGTAGTACTAGAAGCAACAGTGGCATCAGAAGTAGTAGTAGTAGTATTAGTTGTAGTATTAGCATTAGAAGTAGTAGTAGTAGTAGATGTAGTAGTAGTATTAGAAGTAGTAGTAGCAGCAGCAGTAGCAGAAGCAGCAGAAGTAGTAGTAGTAGTAGTAGTAGTAGTAGTAGTAGTAGTAGTAGTAGTAGTAGTAGTAGTAGTAGTAGTAGTAGTAGTGGGAAATTGCAATACTAATTTGTTTGCGTTAAATTTAATGTCCAGCTAGCGTCGAGAAGACACCCAAAGTCCACAGTTCATGGAGTTGTGAACCAGTTCGGGCAGCTGCACGAACAGAAATCTGGAATCGATAGACTACTGTCATCAGTGGGGAACATCTTCCGACGAATGTGCACCCAGCAAGTGAGGACCTTACGTTTATTGGAAGATAGTCAGAACGTTGAGGCCGTTGATGTTTGCCCAGACGAGAACCGTTTACCTTCGCAAGAAAGCTTGTCACACATGAGAGGTGACAGGAACTCTGCCGACACAATAAACACAGAACAGGAAGGTTTATCTAGTGTGATGATCGCAACATTCAAAGAAGCCCTTTCCAGCCAGAAGATCCAGAATGGTGCAAGCTCAAAGTCCCTAGAAAGAGCAACATTAAAGTTCCATGATGGATCAACACCAAAGTCCCGACAGACAGTGACCTCAAAGGTCAACAACGGAGAACCATCAAAATCTCACGAAAGAACACCATCAGAATTCCTTGAGAGAGCAGCATCGAAGTCCCACGATGGAGCAAGCTCAAAGTCCAGTGAGGCAGCAATGCCAGAGTCCCACGAGGAAGGAGCTACAAACCCACATGCACATAGTCGCAGAAGAATGAGATGGACATCAGCTTCAAACAAACAACAATTCGAAGTCAGCAAACATGAAGCCAAAAAATTAACAAACGTGGGAGAGAAATTAACTAGTTCTTATCAAAGTTCCAACAGCGCCAAAGTCTTATGGGCAACGTCAGAATGCAGCAAGATAACACAATTACCCAGCTCAAAATACCGAAAATTTAATCTTTCCAAAATATTCCGAATCAAAAGAAACTCTGGACAGAGGTATTCGTTACCTTCACATTCACCTCTAGGAAAAGAATTTGACCAACCGCAAGCGTTGCTGTGTAATCCGGAATTCGATGACAACAGCTTTAAATCCTTTGATTCTAAAGAGGACATGGCTCTGGAGTCCTCGCGGTTGTCGTTCCTACGACAGAGTTCTTCCATTTCAAGCGATATCCCCAATCACTCACAGAACAACATAATTCTCCCTGGAAAAAAGAGTTTTCAGGTGAAAAGTGTGCCAAAGAAAATCAGAGAATCGACAGGTGTCAGACGTAGCAGTGCAGGTGGCAATTTAACTTTTTCTATGACAGGACAAGACTTTGCCGCCAGAAAATCAAATATTGCCACCATTCGGGAAACTTTCCAAAGATCTCCCAGCGACTCAAGTCTGGCCAAATGGGAACATCTGGGAGACTCCACAGACGACCTTACCCAGTTAATCTATGTGGCGATTTGATGCAACACCATGCAATTATATGGAATTGATGAGCGTGGTTGGATAATAAAATGGCATTTCATTTGTTTAGTTAGTGTGGCTTTGTTTTCTGGGCAAGTGTGAGGGAGACCAAAGCCATGAATATAAAATGCAGTGCAGAGTGCAGTGCAGAGTGATACTTTTGTCACCAATATTGTGCGAGGACATTGTGCGAGGACATTGTGCGAGGGTCGGGTTTTCTCTGATTCTAGTCATTTTTATTTTTCCTTCGAATTCTTTCTGTTTGTCGAGCTGCCAGTTAATACAGTACTTGAATTGCTGTTGTCAGAAATTCTCTCTCTCTCTCTCTCTCTCTCTCTCTCTTTTCTCTCTCTCTCTCCACACACACACACACACACACACACACACACACACACACACACACACACACATATATATATAAATATATATATATATATATATATATATATATATATATATATATATATATATATATATATATATATATATATAAACAGACATATGATTAATACTAATTTCGCAATCACAAAAGACGAAAATCGGGCTTTTAAGTTTAAGTTTTGGGATAATGTTATTAGAAAATGGTAATCGTGGAACAGAACCCAAATACTGACATTCTACAAAATCTGAACATCGTAGACAAGATCTGAACATTGAAAAATGGTTCTGGCAAGTGGGGTCTCTGTCCACTGTTGGCTAAGATCAAAGTATAGATGTATCTGCACTTGATCTGGCTAGGGTGCGGGGACGGTAAACCAAAATGCAAACTCGAATCACCAAATCACTGTCCACTAACACTGACAGGGGATCTCGGTGGAACACTATGGGCCGTAGGGCACATAATGGGACTAAAGGATCCATAAAAAAAAATGAACATCGAAGAAAACTGACTCATAAACAATATCAAATCTAGGAAACTGAAACACTGTTTAAAAAAATGTCAAACTGACTTGAACAGAATAATGACGGAAGGAATAATTTCACGGAAGAAGAGACATATGCCAGATAGACGCACGGCACTGCTTTATTGCTTAGTGAATCAATGTGAGTTGGATTGACTTGGATCAAGAGCCGACATCACAGCACTCGTAACATGCTCGTTCTGTCCTCATCTTCAACAGCCAGCGAAGAGTCCCACTACTAATGGTACCAGTTGTAGTCTGATTATGCGTCCGTCTGACTTTTCCTCGGAATACTGAGCGTCTTCTAAATCCTCTGGTCACTCCCTGTAAATCAGTATGTCACAGAAAATAAAGTTTCCTCGCACACTTCCGGCAAAATATTAAGCGGGATCATTGTGGAGAGATTAAGTGATGCCATCGACACACCTTTAAGGCAGCGATAGCTAATTTTCATGTTGATTTCGTTGGTACCAGGCGTCGGTATTCAAAAAGCAATGGCAAACTGCTGAACTTAAGAAAATAATTGCCTGGTAAATCATAAACAGGCAAATAATGATGTGATTGATTGCGACGTTCTGTGAAGGACACGCAAGTAACTGTAACCATGGCTACCAGTGTCTCAACATCTCATTTCTGTCACATTCCCACACTGAAATAATTTGACTATGCAACAGACAATTCGTTATAATTAAGAAATAAGACTGTGTAACAGTAGATGGAACAAAACACACCAATATTCTTTTATTATACAAAATATAATTGTCAGCTGCATATATGATTTATCATTACAAAAGTGGCACTGAGTGGGAAGTAAGAATTGTTATATTACAACAAATTCAATCACTTCGTTTGCAAAAGTCACATAGAGCAACAACCTCCCAGTTTCGAATTGGTGTCTTTCTTAAACTGTGTTGATGTAGATTGTTAGTCAGTCATAATCTAAAAACCTTCTTTAAGCTGGACAGATGGTAGATGCTTCCTAAAATGAGTTCTTCTAGTTTAAAACAACAGCTTAAAACAACAGCTTAAAACAAATGCTTCCTAAACTGGGTACCCCTAGTTGGAAAAAATACTTGGGGACGCAAATTACAAGTACCCCAGAAGTCGGAGTGGGTTAGCCTCACGGCGAGGAACACTAGTAATAGGGGAAGCAAATCCACACGCAAATATAAGCCCAGTTCACTAGTAGCACGCGTATGGACTAAGCTTGAGTTAAAAACGAGCGAACGCAAAAAAAAAAAAAACAGTCAAAAAAAAAAATAATCGTCATTGCTCTTTCTGTCGATCCAGGGTGTTCTCAATATTGTTCCATAAAACCATATCTCCGTTTATTCCACATAAATGCTCAGTGTCTGCTAAATTAGATTGTTACAATTATACCACAATGTGTATACTTCTCAACCTAATTAACTAAATGCATTAATTTACAGCTCGTTTGTTGTGTGCTAACCTACAGACTAAATGTCCTGGCAGGACAGACCAGGTCTTAAGCGCTAGTCGGCAAGTGGCCTAGGATCGAAGCTCAGACAGGCGGACAGTTAGAGCATTGCTGTACTTATCCGGCAACTTATCTTGTTCCAGAGGTATTGGTGTAACCTTTCCTCTGGAGTCAACTGGACAGGCCGAGAGAGGGATCATGCTGCATGGGCAACACATGGTGTCTACGATTCAGCCCAGGCTTTGTTCTATGGTCTGATCGCTACCGCCAAGGGTTATGGTTGTTATGCCTCTTGTGAAGCACAATGTGACAAACTTTTTAATTAAATTTGTTGCGTATCCCTTACGGGACGTTGCAGTCAACACCAGCATTTTCAGCTGCTATTGATGTACTAGGCAAGTGTTACGTTCAGTAGTTTGCCATTGCTTTCTGAACGACCGGCTCCTATACCTTTTTTCGAAAAAACCAGCAGCGCCGTGTTTCGAACCCGGGTATACGGGCTCACAAACCGCGTTCGCAAGCCCTTAGCCACAGCAAACTATCGTCTGTCAAAAACGGCCAGGAGCCACTAGGTATTGTCGGCTGGTCATCTGCTCTATTGCTGTCTAAACTGACCAGCTGCCCTAAGTTAGTTGCATATCCTTTATAGGACCTCTCAGTCAGTCCCAGTATTTTTGGCTGTTTGTGATTTCTTGGCAAGTTTACGTTCAGTAGTTTGCCAGTGCTTTACAAGTGCTCTTATGTTATCTATATTGGCTAAATTCCCTATTATTGTCTGACCTGGTCAACTGCCCTATTGGTGTCTACACTGGCAACTCCCTATTTTTGTCTAAACTGGTCAACTGCCCTATTGTTGTCTCAACTGACCAACTGTCTCAATGTTGTCTAAATTAACCAACTTCCCTTTTGTTGTCTGACTTGGCCATCTGCAGACACCTATACTGTTCACGATCTACCTTACTGTCCAGCATTAACATGTCTATATTAAATGATTAAAACATTGCATAGTTAAAAACCGCTTACATCGTACACGCTTACACTGCAACATATGTAAATTAACACACTTAGTGAATATATATAGTTTTACACGCACACAAAGGCACATAAGGCTGCATATAATATCAATACAACATGCATTACTTCCCTTATTTAGAGAGACAATAGCGCCGTTTATTATACACAAAGTTGTACACATATGTGGAAAGATGGATATTCACATACATAGCAAATGCCTAACACATCATGTGATATACATACAAAAGTGGAAGGCAAGTCTGCATAATACCATTTTATAAGCACATGAATAAATATTCTATCACATACGTCGCTTGGATGACAATCATAACATGAAATACCATAATGATAATGCGATATTGATGCAGTATAATGCTGTTTAGAAGATACGATGCTATATCCCGACGTTCGCTACGGGAGGGAATGCCTCTTCCTCCGCGCTCTCAGGTTTACAAAATGTGATAATCCTAACACTATATTGTTTCATTTCCCCAGCCACAGTTTAAACACAAAACGAGAGAATAAGACTCCTGTAAATGTAGTGATTCAGCTACCATTTCTAGAGAACTGGACTAATTTTTGCGTGTGGATTAGTTTTCCCTATTACCAAATGGCAGAGGTTACACGGCTTTCTCCGTAACCTCGTATACTCTCATAGGTAACGTGACGTTGCGCGAGAATCGGTAGTGGTTCTCTCCGCGTCGGTAACTTAGGGGTATGTGAGCCGGTCACTCAGAAAGCAATGACAAACTACTGAGCGTAATCTTGTCAAGAAATCAACAATCAGCTGAAAGATGCTGATGTTGACAGCGATGTCCTGTAAAGGATATGCGGAAAAAAAATTTACCAATAGCGAGGGAGACTGGTAATAGGGAGAGATAATTCACACGCAAAAATCTGTCCAGTGCTCTAGAAGTGTAGCAAGTGTAGGGACTACGCTTGAGTTCAGAGCGAGTGAACGAGAAACAAAATAGATTGTCAGTATTTAGAAATTGATCTTTCTTCTTCGGCTGTCTGGTTTGGTGCAAGCATCGTGATTATCCAATCCTCTCTCTCTCTCATCTGATATTTTCCAATCCTATCTCTCTCATTTTATATTTTCCAGTCCTATCTCTCTCATTTTATATTTTCCAGTCCTATCTCTCTCATCTAATATTTTCCCATCCTATCTCTCTCATCTGATATTCCAATGAAGCATGTGTCCCTTATTGTAGTATTTGTTGCCAGCTGCTCAGGTTTTCTGCATACGGACATATCTTATATATTTCTCTTGCCTCCTATATCTCTTTTGCCCAGTATATCCCTCACATAAAGGTAATTATGGTGAACGTGCGAGACGGCGACATTTGACCGCCCACACTTATCGGCATGACACACATGATGATGATAAATATCAATTTCTCTGCTCCATTTCGTGTATTGATAAAAAAAAATAATTAATTTTATTTAAAAAAAAAATGATTTTAAAGATCTATCAGGGGTCAGCATGGCAGAATAGATAAGAGCGATGGATCTTACACTCATGGCGTGCTGATACAGAGCTAGCGGGTTCAACCCCTACACCGGCCAGTCGGACTAAAATGTTGACTTCTCGTCCTTGACTTTGGGACGAAAATTACAAGTACCTCAGAAGTCGGAGTGGGTTCGTCAGATGGCGAGGGACAATGGTAATAGGGAAAGCTAATCCACACACAAACATCAGCCCAGTGCACTAGCAGCAGTAGTACGTGAATGGACTACGCTTGATTTCAAAGCCAGTGAACAGGAAACATAAAATAATGATCCATCTAGTGACGTCTGCAGCTGTCCGTGTTCTGTTCTACATCTGTCTATGATATTCTTCAGTTTCGGCTCAGAGACCACAAGCTGTCCATGTACTGTTCTACATCTGTCTATGATATTCTTCAGTTTCGGCTCAGAGACCACAAGCTGTCCGTGTTCTGTTCTACATCTGTATATGATATTCTTCAGTTTCGTCTCAGAAACCACATCTCCTCCATACCTCCTCGTTCTTTCGCAGTTTCACAGCTCATTGTCCAGCTACTGCATTCATACATAAGATCTGGAGACACACAACATTCCAGCCAGCGGATTTTAGTATATGCCGGTGATATTTGTGTTTTCATGATGTGTGCCTATTCTCGGCGTGCCCCTGCCACATGTACAACTGATCTTTCCAGTGGTCATGATGTTTCCCAACGCCTCTCTTCTCATTATACATGTTATGTCGAGCCTGTTCTGCTTGTTGTACAGAGGTGGATCTTGGACTGAGGGGGGACGATCTACGAGCAGCTTGGAGACTGTCATAGCTGTGTACAGTATTCTATTGTGTATAATATTCTACCTTCACCAACTTCTTTCAGGCAATTGTTGCTGCCGACTTCACTAACGCACCCGCTGTTGCCATTTACTGAATACAAACTCCTGATGTTTACCCATATCAACCGCTAGATGAATACAAACTCCTGTTTTTCCCCTGTATCAATCGCTAGATGAATACAAACTCCTGATTTTCCCCCATATCAACCGCTAGATGAATACAAACTCCTGTTTTTCCCGTGTATCAACCGCTAGATGAATACAAACTCCTGATTTTTACCCATATCAACCGCTAGATGAATACAAACTCCTGTTTTTCCCCTGTATCAACCGCTAGATGAATACAAACTCCTGTTCCCCCCCCCCCCCCCCCGTATCAACCGCTAGATGGCGTACAGATTGAAAGTGGCCAAACAACAGCAGTATTAATTTTATTGACTTAAGTGTTTAGTGTTGTGACAGTGGTGAGTACAATCATGAACAGCAAGGAGCTCATAATGATAATATAATCATGATAGTTGTCGTTTGATGAGATGATAATGATGATGCTCATGATAATAATAAAACGAGTATATTAGTGATCGCGGTATGATGATGATAGAGCAGTCATTGCTTCAGTGAATGTGATGTGATAACGCAAACGTTGCATCAGTGATCATGATGTGATAAGTCAATCACTACACTAGTGATCGTGACGTCATAATAACAATCATTACATCAGCGATTTTGATGTGGTGATAATGATGATGATGATGAGAACGCCAAGATTACATCAACGTTCTCAAAATGATGATGATTAAGCAATTATTATAACAGTAATGGCGATGTAAGAATTATAACAATAGTATAATTAAAGCAACAGGTTTTGCTCACAATTGGCCAGTACGGAGCGCCATAATTGCAAATGTGCGTCTCATTTTTTGTAAAATCTGACATTTAGAGAAAACAGGACATTATCATTAAGAATAAAAATAAACATGCATATTAAAAAAAAACACAGGTTAAAGGTTTTTCAAATGAACGTAAAACGCCACATGCTTTTTCGACTATTTCTTCTTCTATTCCTTCTATTTCTTCTTGTCCTTCTATTTTTTCTTCTCTCTCTATTTCTTCTCCTTCTATTTCTATGTCTTCTTCTTTTTGTATTTCTTCTTCCCCTTCAATTTCTTCTTCTCATTCTATTTCTTCTTCTAACTCTACTTCTTCTTCTCCTTCTATTTCTTCTTCTTCTTCTCTCTCTCTCTCTCTCTCTCTCTCTCTCTCTCTCTCTCTCTCTCTCTCTCTCTCTCTCTCTCTCTCTCTCTCTCTCCTCCTCCTTCTATGTCTTCTTCTTCTTTTTAAAAAAAAAATGTCTTTACCCCCTTCAATTTCTGCTTCCCCTTCTATTTCTTCTCCTTCAATTTCTCTTCTCTTTCTATTTCTTTTTCTTCTCTTTCTTCGTCTTTGTCTTCTTGTTCTTCTCATTGTTGTTGTTGTTGTTGTTGTTGTTGTTGTTGTTGTTGTTGTTGTTGTTGTTGTTGTTGTTGTTCTTCTTCTTCTTCTTCTTCTTCTTCTTCTTCTTCTTCTTCTTCTTCTTCTTCTTCTTCTTCTTCTTCTTCTTCTTCTTCTTCTTCATGTCTTCTTCTTGTCCTCCCTGGTCTATTTTTCTTCTTCTTCTGTCTTCCATCTCCCAAGTGACCCCAGGCACTCCCAGACCAAGCCCTCCGTTGATTTGTTCATGACTGGTTAGATTTCACACCTAACACAGTATATAGAATGAAGTAGCCTGCCTTAAGCCAACCCCCATCATTTGCCTCTTACGACACGGATGGTAGGTGTGACTATTTATTTCCCCTTCCCTTACGGGCCACGGATGCACACTGGCAGAAATGCCTCCCTGCTTTTGAAAATAGCATAAACTTAGTTAGTTAGTCGCGGCTTCAACTTCACAGAAAAGGGTTGCCCCATAATGCTCCGTTTCTGTGTCAGTGAATATTACACAAAATGCTCCTCAATGCCTCATTAACATAAGTTTATCAACACAGAATACAAATATAATAACTTACTCATCTACGAATACACACAATTAACGAAATGAAATTCACTTATTTAAAAAGTTGTGAAAAATAATGAGGAAAATTGTATTAACCTATTTTCATGGTTCACAATTATTTCATTACTGTTGGTATACAAGTGAAAGTAACATTATAGAGAACATGTTCTTTCCTATGGGAGCCCACGGATACGAGTCATGGGCCATTTCGCGATAACTGAAGTAGAAAATGAGGGCTTTTGGGATTAATTCTTACAGAAAAGTTCTTAGAATTACATGGACCAAGAAGAATAAGACAAATACCGTGGACCAATAAGAAGACAACTATATAGTACCAAGAAGAAGACAAATACATAGGACCAAGAATAAGACAAATACATAGGACCACAAAGAAAACGAATACCAACATTCTACAAGAACGGGACACCCTTGGGCAAGGTGGAGTACCCGTTTAACCTCTCGATCAGGGTAACGTGAGGCCATAAGGGCAAAAACAGGAAGTCCCGTGTGCGAGTTAAAAATCCCACTGGAAATCGCAAAGAGAAAAAGAACTCTATATTTCACAACTTCAGTGAAGTTTAGTTAGTTAGTTAGCTGCATATCCTTCACAGGACGTCACAGTCAACACCATCATTTTTTTTGCTATTGTGATTGTGATCTCTTGGCAAGTTTACGTTCAGTAGTTTGCTATTGCTTTCTGTACCACCGGCACCCATATCATTTCGTAAAAAACCAACGCAAGGTGGTCCGCTGTCAAATCATCCACAACTGTGTTTCTGTGACTTTCTTTAAAAAAAAAAAAATCAGAAAGAAACACACGAACAGTAGGTAGAGTACATACAAAAGACCAATTCTCAAGTCATGAGGCATATTGGATACTGACAGTAATTTTGAATAAATGGACTAGGCTGATTTTTTTTTTTTTTTAAATGGAGGCGAAACGTTTCTGCTAATGTTACAATATTGTACATAAACTAGAGTCGCCGGCCCTGATCCTCAAAACGGATGCAATGGCGGAGTTGATGAGCTTGCGGACATTCTTCTCAACTTCCGGGGATGTTTCAATATAACATGCAGCCCCAACTCTCCTGGCCACCACTGTTGCCTCGGCTGTTGTTACTGGCCGTTGACCGCAAGAGGCAAGCGTTTCTCGAATGGCATCAACTGATCTGTGGACAAAAAGGGGTTTCAAAAGATCGATGAGCTGTGAGTCTGTGTAATTCACTACGTTCATGAACATATCAATGAAATCGGTTGAGCGGAAGTAAAGCTGTGGAAATGTAATCAATTAAAAACACGAAATGTATGGGGAAACAGCAGCAACAACAACGACAACAACAACAACAACAACAAACATGATTCTCATACGCCTGAAGGCGCATGTCGTATGCAGTGCTAGATCCATATTGCTATATACTAGTGGGCCACTCGATGGGTGCTGTGGTCGTTTCTCGACGGCCGACTTTGTTTCCCAAGACAACTCTTGGTACTCATGTTACACTGGGTCAGCCTGGGGGGCGGGCAATTTTTAAAATCTGAATATTTAAAACATGTGGTTCCTAAACTTAATATACAAGTAAATAGGCATATTCTTAAACAAGTGAATCGGTACAGTTATCTCGGAACTGTCATAACATCTGATGGGAGATGCCTTGAAGAGATTTGAACAAGAATTGCCATTGCGAAGGTAGCCTTTTGAAGTTGAAAAACATACTGACCAATAAAAAGATATCAATTGAAACGAGAAAATGAGTGTTGAAGTGCTACATAGAAACTGTACTTTTATATGGATGTGAGGCGTGGACAAATGAGCAGACAAGCTGAAAAACATCTGATGGCTGTGGAAATGTGGTTTCTGAGGAAAATGCAAAGAATACCATGGACAGACAGAAAACCCAATGAACAAGTCCTACAAGAAACAAAGGAAGATCGTAACCTGATTAGAGACAATAGACGTAGACAGTCAACATTTTTTTGGGCATGTTATGAGAAGACATGAATTGGAGAACTTGTTGACAACTGGCAAGATCGAAGGGAAGAGACCAAGGGGAAGACCGCGAAGTAAATACCTGGATGGCTTGGCCACGTGGCATGGTCGAGACAGGAACACCGAGCTGATCCAAGACTCTGGTGATCGAGTGAGATGGCAGAATATGACCGCCCACGCTTATCGGCATGGCACATGATGGATGGATGGATGGTACTTAAATTAGGCGCTCCAACAATGGAACAGGGTTATAACAATTGTATTACTTTTCTGTAGGCCATAAGATCGCGAACCTGGCACAATTGTTAGGAAAGAGAAATATAGCCACCGTTTAGAGGAAGAATTCGTAGTCGGACAAACTGACCTTTGAGGTGGACACCTAGGTATGACGCACTCCCTTCGAAATAGGATCGACAAAGAAGGAGAGTAACAAGAAGAAGAAGTAAAAGGGAGAAGAATAAGTTAAAGAAGAAGAAGAAGAAGAAGAAGAAGAAGAAGAAGAAGAAGAAGAAGAAGAAGAAGAAGAAGAAGTAGTAACAAAAAGAAGAAGAAGAAGTAACAAGAAGAAGAGGTAACAAGAAGAAAAAGAACAAGTAACAAAAAGAAGAAGAAGACACAAGAAGAATAAAAAGCAACAAGAAGAAGAAGAAACAAGAAGAAGAAGAAGTAACAAAAAGAAGAAGAAGAAACAAGAAGAATAAAAAGTAACAAGAAGAAGAAGAAACAAGAAGAAGAAGAAGTAACAAGAAGAAGAAGTAACAAGCAGAAGAAGTAACAAGAAGAAGAAGTAACAAGAAGAAGAAGTAACAAGAAGAAGAAGTAACAAGAAGAAGAAGTAACAAGAAGAAGAAGAAGAAGAAGTAACAAGAAGAAGAAGAAGAAGTAACAAGAAGAAGAAGAAGAAGAAGAAGAAGAAGAAGAAGAAGAAGAAGAAGAAGAAGAAGAAGAAGAAGAAGAAGAAGACGAAGAAGAAGAAGAAGAAGAAGAAGAAGAAGAAGAAGAAGAAGAAGAAGAAGAAGAAGAAGAAGAAGAAGAAGAAGAAGAAGAAGAAGAAGAGGAAAAAGAAGAAGAAACAAGAAGAAGAAGTAACTAGAAGAAGAAGAAGAAGAAGAAGAAGAAGAAGAAGAAGAAGAAGAAGAAGAAGAAGAAGAAGAAGAAGAAGAAGAAGAAGAAACAAGAAGAAGAAGAAGAAGAAGAAGAAGAAGAAGAAGAAGAAGAAGTAACTGTAAGAAGAAGAAGAAGAAGAAGAAGAAGAAGAAGAAGAAGAAGAAGAAGAAGAAGAAGAAGAAAGAAGAAGAAGAGGAAGAGGAAGAAGAAGAAGAAGAAGAAGAAGAAGAAGAAGAAACAAGAAGAAAAAGTAACTAGAAGAAGAAGAAGAAGAAGAAGAAGAAGAAGAAGAAGAAGAAGAAGAAGAAGAAGAAGAAGAAGAAGAAGAAACAAGAAGAAGAAGAAGAAGAAGAAGAAGAAGAAGAAGAAGAAGAAGAAGAAGAAGAAGAAGAAGAAGAAGAAGAAACAAGAAGAAAAAGTAACTAGAAGAAGAAGAAGAAGAAGAAGAAGAAGAAGAAGAAGAAGAAGAAGAAGAAACAAGAAGAAGAAGAAGAAGAAACAAGAAGAAGAAGAAGAAGAAGAAGAAGAAGAAGAAGAAGAAGAAGAAGAAGAAGAAGAAGATTACTTTTACGAGGAAAATCAATTAGTAAGTAACAAATAGATATAAAGAAAATAAAATACAGACTTGAACTTTACCTTTCATAAAAACACTGATATTTCCTCTTTATGTCTAACCATAATCTACATAGAAATGGATACACATATCTCATCCCCGTATCATCATCATCATCATCATCATCATCATCATCATCATCATCATCATCATCATCATCATCATGTAGCAGGTTGTTTGCAGTATGTACCTGGCATCATCATCAAGTGCCATGCAAGCTGGCGTAGGCGTTCATGTCTTTCTACAGAGCTCAGTCTGTGGTGTTCTGGATCAACTCTGCTGATGATATTGCTCCATGCCACCGCCTCAATCCATCCAACATCCTTTGTCTTGGTCTGCCTCTGCCTCTTTTCCCATTGATCTTTCCAGTTGTCACGATGTTCTGCAACGCCTCTCTTCTCATCACATGAGCAGTTTATCTCTTTCTTATTGTTGTATATAATGTTCTAATTTCATTAGCCTCTTTCAAGCAATCGTTGTTAGTTGCCAAGGCAGTCCAAGGAATTATATACCCGACTAGATGCGAAATATGCCAGTCAATAAATTGTGCCACCTACTATTTGAGGCTTCTGTGTTTTAAAGAGAGAGAATAACAATTGAGGATAGATACACGCATGCTTTTCCTGTCGTTGAGCTTCCTGGTTATATTTTATGTTTATTCATCAAAGGACGAACACATTTTGGGCAGGGGGACCGCTTCTGACGAACAGAAATCTCCCGTCGTGCTGGCTCCACGGATGAGTGTTTATCACTATATTTTATTTTCTTTCATTAACTGATTAAAGGCCATGGAATGATTAATTGTCTTAAGCGACTTTCCGTGTCTGCCATGAGTTTATATACTGTAGTTTTCCTATGCAACCCTCTATAATTTGATATATAATACAACATGTCTGCTACCATATTAACAACTTTTAAGTCATAACACCCCCTACTTCCCATTTTCAACCATCCATTTTTGTTTGGTCCAAACCTACGTTTTGTTTGACACTGAATCTGGTAAAGGATGGAAACATTCCGAGCAGGGGGTTTACTTCTGACGATAAAACTCTTGCCGTGCTAGCTCCGCAGCAGAATTTTTACCCCTGTATTTGAAGTTCAATCAGATCCTAGTATCAGTTCGACAGCAGTCACCATTGGCTTTTTGATAACAATTTCTACGAGTGTTATGGGTGGCAGAATAGGATTAAGCTAGGGTGAATTGGATCCAACTGTGTCGATGCTATTATTAGTTACAGATCACCGCGCTCGTGAAAATAAGACTGTTAT
The DNA here is from genome assembly GCA_963921405.1 of Cepaea hortensis. Taxonomy (NCBI): domain Eukaryota; kingdom Metazoa; phylum Mollusca; class Gastropoda; order Stylommatophora; family Helicidae; genus Cepaea; species Cepaea hortensis. The sequence goes on along the minus strand of OY992881.1, from coordinate 120,237,358 downwards.
CGGTCACTCCTGCTGTGTACCCAGAGAGGAGGTTGGTGGAACGATGATCTATGAACCTGAGGAAAAGATAAAGTTGTGCCACCCGACCTGTGTGTCTCGCTGTACCCCAGTAATGTGGCGTGAGAAAGAATGTTTGGTGGGTTCTACGAGTTGGTTTCAAATGAAAACCTTACATGTTGTTTTTCTTCTTTTGGTGAATATATTCTGAAATAGTAACGACCAAATGTATCATTCGTTCAATGCGTTCAATGCAAGTCCACCAGTTCGATAAAGTGCTTGGATTCCTGTAGAAAAATCGGCTATGGGGGTCACTACTCGGTGTGCCTGACCCAGTTGTGAACAGCCTGTCACAGAAGTTACCCCGTTTTGAAACTTCCTACTTCATTCATACACTTGCTGGACTGACAGGCATGTATCACCATACTGGACCTTCATTCGTCAATAAATTTCTATAGGTTTTACACCTTTCATTCATTCATTCAGTAGCATGTCCTTTGCAGAACCTCGCTCCCATAACAACCTTCCGGAAAACTTCTCGATCACAAGCAAGATGTCCCGCGTCTGATACACCCATCTGGAGATCATCCGCCACATCCTGCACCCATCTTCTCTTTGGCCTTCCTCTTCCTCTCTTCCCAGGCATATACCCTTCCATTATTGTTCTCTCCAAACTGTCGTGACGTTTCAAGTGACCAAAATAATTCAATTTTCTTTGTTTTATCGTCTTTAATAGCCATATAAGCTTCAATATTCAACTCTTGAAGTATGGATGCATTTGTTCTTTTCTTTACCAAGATATTCTTAGAACTCGTCTATAACATTTATATTCAAAGGCATGTATGCGCTGTTCAGCTTGTTTAGTAAGAGTCCAGGTCTCACAGGCGTATGTTGCAATGGGAAAGATGCATGCTCTTAAAAATCTAATTTTTGTAGTTCTGTCTGTCCCACACCATAATTTATTCACCCCTTTACTGACCAAAAATTGGATAACAGAACGCTGTTGGGGTGGTGAAATAGAGGAATATCATTAATAGAATTGACCCAGAACGCCAGTCCATATGAAGACTATAACGTGGTTTACTTACCTTAAATCAGCCTGGGCTCCCACAAGGATAAAGGGCGCACTCGGCGAGTACGATCTGATCTCTGGCAGCCACACCTCCTCCACATGTCGGAGAGACAGGGGCTTGACCACAGAGAAACAGACCACGAATATGTGGGTGCCAGGGTACAGACTGTGCCGGAACTTGGGGTTCTCCGTCTGCATCAGTGGACATATGAGGTTACAGTGCATGTGAGTTATGTTGAAACTGGTGTTAGACATAACAGATTATCACACGTTTCTTTCCACTATGGCTGTTATCGTTCGTGCTAATGCTTGCTTGCTTGTGTTCGTTGGCTTGAGCTCCAACGCACAGTCCTGTATGTCGGATGAAGGCATCCTGTTGTCCAGCATCAGTGTGATGTCATATAGGACCTGAGGTTTGCGTGAGTATCCGTTGTCCCATGTCTGGCTTATTGGTGTGCAGACTGGTGGTTCCTCGCCGTACAGGCAGACACTCTCCGACTTCGGAGGAATCGGCGATCCTATTGACTTCAGCCAGGACCCCGAAGGGACCTGTTGCCCAGGACGCTCGACGAGGACGCGTCAATAGGTCTTGGCCAGTATATAACCCGGCCCTGGTGCCTTGGAAACACCTCTGCGTCCCATTCGTGCTAATGAAAGTAGTTGTTAGTTTGAGGTTCATGAAAATCGAAGTTAGCTTTGGGTTTATGAAAGTAGTTAGTTATTTACAGGTTCATCCAAGTAGTTAGTTATTTACAGGTTAATGAAAGTAGTGATTTACAGGTTCAAGAAAGTAGTAGTTAGTCTGAGGTTCAGGAAAGTAGTAATTAGCTAAATGCTCTAGAGCTCGCACCTGGCGTATAAATATTTCTGTCTGCGCCATTCATGACCTGCCTCATCTCTGTCTATCAATCGTGAAAAAGAGTGGGTTAGAGTACCGGAAGACATGGCGGACTGGTAAAAGTTAATAGTAAGACTGGGTCGTGAGTGCAGAGAATGGGCAGCTGGCCGCACTTAGTTTGATGTGCAACAATTGATCCAGAGTAACAAACATCAAGGTGGCATTGTGATCTGCACCGATGGGTCAATGGTGAGGAACATACGTAGTGGTTGGGGTTTCATTACGAATGCTAATGGACGATTCTTTAAAAAAGGAGAGTCTGGCATATGAGGCTATGACCTCCAGCATGAAAATGGAGGTGGAAGCAGTAATAGCGGTCTTCCGATGGTTAGAGGAGATCACTGCAACACACACTGCATTCATTACAGACTCAAGGAGTATGCTTAGTCAGGTGGAGAAAGGAGTGTTTCGCGGGAAATGGCTTTCATCGCTCCAGAAATCATAGATTATGAGAAATGTTTGGATTTGTTGCCCTGGTCATGCGGGAGTGCGGTGAAAATGAACAGGCTAAAAGGCAGACAGGGAATGCACCTCTTGGTGGTGGATTACCTATGGACAAGGGAGAGGTGGTCTAACGCCTGTAAGACCAGGTAGAGGAGGCGGGGGGGGGGGGACTGCTGAGAACCCGTATATGGAAAGAATGATATGGCGGGAGATTGGCAGAGGTTCTGGAAGAATCTCGAAACCGAGAGGGAAGACCAGGAGAACTTTCAATCAGATAGCGGTGGGAACTATTAGTAGTATGACTCTTCGTTGGCTGTTAAATGAGTGGACGGAGTGAGTGTGGGAACGTCCTGAGTGCATTGATGTCGGTTCTTAGCTCAACTCAACTCAACTTAACACAGTTAAATGTTCATGAAAGTAACAGTTATTTTGAGGTTGATGAAAATAGTAGTTAGTTTGAGGTGTATGAAAGTAATAGTTTAAGGTTCATGAAAGTAGTAGTTAGTATGAGGTTTATGAAACTTGTAGTCAATATGAGGTTCATGCTTGCTTGCTTGCGTTCGCTGGCTGTGAACTCCAGCGTGAAGTCCTGTATGTCGGATGGTGACATCCTGTTGTCCAACATCAGTGTGATGTCATACCGGACTGAGGTTTGCGTGAGTATCCGTTGTCCCATGTCTGGCTTACTAGTGTGCAGACTGGTGATTCCTAGCCGTGCAGGCAGATGCTCTCCGACTTCGGAGGAATGAGGTTCATGAAAGTAGTAGTTAGTTTGCGGTTCATGAAAGTAATAGTTATAGTCTGATGTCCATGAAAGTAATAGTTAGTTACATGTTCATGAAAGTAGAAGTTAGTTACATGTTCATGAAAGTAATTGTTAGTTTGCGGTTCATAAAAGTAATAGTTAGTTTGCGGTTCATGAAAGTAATAGTTAGTCTGATGTTCATGGAAGTTGTAGTTAGTTACATATTTATGAACGTAATAACCATGGGCAGACAGAAAAACCAATGTCCAAGTCCTACAAGAAACAAATGAAAACCGTAAACTGATTAGAGAAATTAGACGTAGACCGTCTAAATATTTTGGTCACGTTATGAGAAGAAATAAATTGGAGAACTTGGTGACAACTGGCAAGATCGTGGGGAAGAGAACAAGGAGAAGGCAGAGACGTAAATACCTGGATGGCTTGGCCACGTGGTGTGGTCGAGACAAGAATACTGTTGATCCACGACTCTAGTGATCGAGTGAGATAGCGAAACATGACCGCCCACGCTTACCGGCATGACGCATGATGATGATGATGATGATGATGATGATGATGATGATGATGATGATGATGATGATGATGATGATGAAAGTAATAGTTAGTATGAGGTTTACGAAAGTTGTAGTCACTTTGAGGTTCACGAAAGTTGTAGTCATTTTGAGGTTCATGAAAGTTATAGTCAGTTTTAGGTTCATGAAAGTTGTAGTCATTTTGAGGTTCATGAAATTTGTAGTCAGTTTGAGGTTCATGAAAGTTGTATAGGTTCATGAAAGCTGTAGTCAGTTTTAGGTTCATGAAAGTTGTAGTCATTTTGAGGTTCATGAAAGTTGTACTCAGTTTGTGGTTCATGAAAGTTGTATAGGTTCATGAAAGCTGTAGTCAGTTCGAGGTTCATAAAAGTTGTAGTCAGTTTGAGGTTCATGAAAGTTGTAGTCATTTAAAGGTTCATGAAAGAAGTAGTTAGTGTGAGGTTCATAAAGTAGTAATTAGTTACAGGTTCATGAAAGAAGTAGGTAGTTACGGATTCACTTCTACTTAGTGACATTAACAGGTAAGTCTGAGTGCAAATGAGGGAAAACAATAAGCTATCGTTTTGTTCCATACACGCTGTTTTCATTACGTGAATGACGTCTTTAATGTATCACTACATGGCACTGAATGAAAGGATGGACGACCAAGCTCTGCTGAATCGAACAATAACAACAACCAAGGCACAACAACAACAAAACCATGACAACAACAATCATGAATGACCGAATGCACGCCAGTTTGGTGCCTCATGAACGACACAGTCCTAGGCTTGCATGACAGTAAGTGTGTTCTCTACCACTATACAAAGAGAACATCAAACAGCAAAAACATCAAGAAAGTTAAAATCTACAAGTAAAACATTAAGAAAGAGAACATCAAACTGTATAATATCGAGAAAGAGAACACAAAACAGTAAAATATCAAGAAAGTGAACAGCAAACAGTAAAACATCAAGAAACAACAAACAATAAAACATCAAGAAAGAAAACAACAAACAGCAAAACATCAAGAAAGAAAACAACAAACATTAAAACGTCAAGAAAGAAAACAACAAACAGTAAAACATCAATGAAGAGAACAACAAAAAGTAAAACATCAAGAAAGAGAACAAAAACAGTGATACATCAAGAAAGAGAACAACAAACAGAAAAACATAAAAAAGAGAACAAGAAACAGTAAAACATCAATAAAGAGAACAACAAAAAGTAAAACATCAAGAAAGAGAACACAGAACAGTAAAACACCAAGAAAGAGAACAAAAACAGTAAAACATCAAGAAAGAGTACCAAAAAAAAAAAAAAAACCAGTAAAAAATCAGGAACGAGAACATCAAACATCAAAACATCAAAAAAGAGAACATCAAACAATAAAACATTAAGAAAGAGAACAACAAACAGTAAAACGCCACGAAAGCACGAAGAAGGAACACCCAACAGTAATACACCGAGAAAACGAACATGAAACAGTGAAACATCATAACATAAAACAGCCAGCAGTAACACAACTTACCCCTTCAACTGCATCAATGATGAGAAGCTGTATCCTCCGGCCTTCAAACTTGAGGGAGCCTGATAGAGAGAAGAGAAACCAAAAAATTAACGAGTTTTACAAATATGATAGACTTTTAACTCCCCTTCATTTTACAAGCGAAAGATAAGAGATTGCAGGCGGTATCTGGTATATCGGTTGAAGCCACATTACAGCAGTTTGAGTTACAGAAAATGTATCTTTTTTTTTTTTTATCTCTGCTTCCATCCTTACCTGCGCTTCTCTTTCTTTACCTACATACCTCTGCATCAATATATGTCCCACTGCTTGTCTGAATATATTTCTGCCTCTCTGCCTGTCTTCTACCTACTTACTTCCTTTCTCTCCCTTCTGTCCTTCTACGTACCTACCTGCCTATCGGTCCGCCCACCCGCCCGTCTGTCTGTCTGTTTATCTTTCCGTCCGCCCGTCTATTTATCCATCTGTCTGTCTGCAGGCCTGTCTGCCTGACTGAATGGATGGATGTAAGAACTAGGCAGGAAGGTATGTCTGTCTGCAGGGATGCATGCACGTACGTATGTGTATGGATGGATGGGCGAGTGTGGTTATGTACGTACGTACGTACGAATGTGTGCGTTTATGTTTCATGTAAACTCGCATACTACTTATCTACACGTAACAGTTTAAAATTCCAAGATTTTATTACCTTAACTAATTATCTAAAAATATATATCCCCCTCCAAAAACGTTAAATAACACAAGCTCAAATGATAATGAACATTTCCGGTGTCTGTTTACAGAATCCGTCCTTCTAAATGTATCTGGGGGAAACCGTACGCAGAAGACTCACTTAAGAATCTATGTGGACAATATTTGCGTTAAATTGCCTGTTCAATTATCAGCAAACACTACAGCAGTTTACATAGCGGACAGAGAGTGAACATAGAAAATGCACTAACCCTGTCTATATGTGTCTGTCTGCCTGACTGTCCGTTCGTACACACAAATCTGTTGGTATATAGGTCAGTTACTGGATGGGCGGATAGACAGATGGACGGATGTACGTAGCAACCAACCGACTGCGCGACGACTGAGCGAGAGACCGTTTCACTACCTTCTTACCAACCAACCAACCAACCAACCAACCATCCAACCTACCTACCTACCTACCTACCTACCTACCTACCTACCTACCTACCTACCCGTTTTGTTGTTTGTCCACCAAGAATGATGATGACCATTCATTTCATCCAGTGGGATTGAAAGTATGGAGCCGTGAGCTCTAAGATGGCTGATAAGGCCTATTTTGACTCGAAATGTTCTTTGACAATGCGGTTAAAGAATGCTTGACGTTCCAGGAGGAGGTTCTCCTGCAGTGGTTTTTCTTCACAGCTCTTGCAGTCCTGGTTGCTTCACAAGTGACTGCACCCTTATGTAATGATGTATGCCATGAATTACGGTCTTTAGCAGCAGTCTCCCAGGTGTCAGGATGAATTCCAAAAGCTTTCAGTGAGACTTTCAGTGTCTTTAAAGTGTTTCCTCTGGCCGCCTTGGGAGCGTTTACTACGACGCAGCTCGCCGTAAAAAATTTGTTTAGGGAGCCTGTGATCTGGCATACGAGTTAAGTGACCAGCCCAGCGAATCTGATTCTTCATTAGTAGAGTGTGGATACTGGGCATGGATGCTCTTTCTAGAACTTCAGTGTCTGGGATCTTGTCTTGCCATTTAATCTTCAATAACTTCCTAAGGCAGACTGTGTGGAAGTGGATTAATTTCCTAGTGTGTCGTTGATAAACAGTTCATGTTTCACAAACATATAGCAGCGTGGATAATACAACTGCTTGATAGACTTTCAGCTTTGTTCACAGACTTATTCCATTTCTGTCCATACATTCTTGTACAGTCTGCCAAAGGCCGCGCTGGCCTTGGAGATTCTTGCATTCACTTCGTCATCAATTGTGGCATCTTGTGACACGGTGCTGCCAAGATAGGTGAATTTGTCCACAACACTTAGTCTATGACCCTTCACATTGATATTCGGCACGGTGTGATTATTCCCTGGAGCTGGCTGGTACATAACTACAATCTTCTCCAAGTTGATATTGAGCCCAAAGTTGGCACAGGCATGTTAGAAAGCTGAAACATTGTGTTGCATGTCTCCTCTGAGTTACCTACCTACCTACCTACCTACCTACCTACCTACCTACCTACCCACCCACCCATCTATCCAACCACCTACCTACCTACTTACCTACCTACTTACAACCCTACCCGTGTGTCTGTCTTTGCGTCTGTCGGTGTACCTCCCTATTATTTTATGAGTCTGTCCATCTGGTAGTCTTTTCGCTTATATGTATACATATATAACAAACACAAAGCCCTGGCTTGCTATTAAATGGAATTAACTTAAAAAATTAAATGGAACAAACATAATAAAAGATAGGATTATTAAAAACACATGCGAGATTCTCACATGCACAAAACAAACACATTTCGTTGTATCACGGCAAATCGACGTAACATTAAACACTCGTCATAAAATAAACGAATAAACAAACAGGAAATAATATGCTTAAACACTGCATAGTCCCAACAAATGAAAAGTTCAATCAATCAGACATAAGAAGAGCTGTAAGCAAGGATGTGAGACAGACAACAAGAAAGGTGAGGCTGAGTGCTTACATATGTGCCTGGTAGCAATAGTTGCTCGGGGTAGCGGAAGTTACGTACAGTGAGTTTGAGCGTGTGAGAAAGAGTTGAAAATATCAAAAGGTCAGTTCTTTATGGCTGCTTCCAGCGAGATATGCTAGACATAAACTGAACTGTTGAGCATATGTTCCAGTGCAATTACTGCGAAATATTTTATAAAAGAATAAAAGGTTACAGCCTTTACAAACCAATTCACTGTGGTTTGAAGCCGTATACAATTTGCAATCTGCTGATGGTAACTATTTCACAACTATTCATTCAACGCGGTGACATCAGTGGAAGCTCAAGAACTGCCTTGTCCGGTAGACAACGGTATGTGTTAAAATGCTGGACAGTTTGACATCATGACATAGAGTAACAACAGAATCAGACAAGATTGGCAGTACACGCGACAGAAGGCTGTAAACAGACATGATGGGCAGTACACGCGACAGACGGCTGTAAACAGACAAAATTGGCAGTACACGTGACAGAAGGCTGTAAACAGACATGATGGGCAGTACACGTGACAAAAGGCTGTAAACAGACAAGATGGGCAGTACACGTGACAGAAGGCTGTAAACAGACAAGATGGGCAGTACACGTGACAGAAGGCTGTAAACAGACAAGATGGACAGTACACGTGACAGAAGGCTGTAAACAGACATGATGGGCAGTACACGTGACAGAAGGCTGTAAACAGACAAGATGGGCAGTACACGTGACAGAAGGCTGTAAACAGACATGATGGGCAGTACACGTGACAGAAGGCTGTAAACAGACATGATGGGCAGTACACGTGACAGAAGGCTGTAAACAGACAAGATGGGCAGTACACGTGACAGAAGGCTGTAAACAGACATGATGGGCAGTACACGTGACAGAAGGCTGTAAACAGACATGATGGGCAGTACACGTGACAAAAGGCTGTAAACAGACAAGATGGACAGTACACGTGACAGACGGCTGTAAACAGACATGATGGGCAGTACACGTGACAAAAGGCTGTAAACAGACAAGATGGGCAGTACACGTGACAGAAGGCTGTAAACAGACATGATTGGCAGTACACGCGACAGAAGGTTGTAAACAGACATGATTGGCAGTACACGCGACAGAAGGCTGTAAACAGACATGATGGGCAGTACACGCGACATACGGCTGTAAACAGACATGATTGTCAGTACAAGTGACAGAAGGCTGTTAACTAACGTGGTTAGCAGTACACACGACAGCAGGCTGTGAACAGACATGATGGGCAGTACACGCAACAGAAGGCTGTAAACAGACAAGATGGGCAGTACACGCGACAGAAGGCTGTAAACAGACATGATCGTCAGTACAAGTGACAGAAGGCTGTTAACTAACGTGGTTAGCAGTACACACGACAGCAGGCTGTGAACAGACATGATGGGCAGTACACGCAACAGAAGGCTGTAAACAGACAAGATGGACAGTACACGCAACAGAAGGCTGTAAACAGACAAGATGGGCAGTACACGCGACAGAAGGTTGTAAACAGACAAGATTGTCAGTACAAGTGACAGAAGGCTTTTAACTAACGTGGTTAGCAGTACACACGACAGCAGGCTGTGAACAGACATGATCACCAACGCCAGGCGGCCATGGCCTATAAGACGAGGTCACTGTACAGTTAAGGCACATTGGCTTATGTTGTTGGACCCATGTTTTTCGAGACCAACCGGCACTCGTGGCTGATGTGGCCGGTATCACGCCGTCCGCCTTTACCTCCCAACATTTCCCGGTACTCACTTTAGGCTGGGTCGACACAGGAACCCAGGCCAGTTTACACAATGCGAATCCAGCCCAATGAGGATCGAACCTTTGACCACCGTACGGCAGACTAGTGTAGTCTCTGCATTCAGGTACAGTGACGACGTATGGAGTGACGACGTAGGAGGCGTATGATCGTCCCAAGACGTCCCCCTTTCCGGAATGCTTCGGCCCTTTACCTTACTGGCTTTCTCTGTGGGTGGGACGACTCAGGTCATGGTTCCGTGTGTCTTTCTCCTGTTGTACATTCATACCCTGTTTCGCGGCGTTTTCTCATTTGTCACACATATACGCATTGTGCCGGCTCCCAACCCACTCCTCCCACAGGGAGGAGAGGATCGTGAACCCGGTGCTTCGTGCCCTCACACATAGTCACCCGTACAGGATTGTGACTGAGTGCAAAGCTTATAGAGAAACTGACATATCTGCCATGTGGTGACTTCGCTGAATGCTGAGTGCAAATCTTATAAAGAAACTGACATATCTGCCATGTGGTGATTTCGCTGAATGCTGAGTGCAAAGCTTATAGAGAAACTGACATCCCGCCATGTGATGACTTCGCTGAATGCTGAGTGCAAAGCTTATAGAGAAACTGACATATCTGCCATGTGGTGACTTCGCTGAATGCTGAGTGCAAAGTTTATAGAGAAACTGACATATCTGCCATGTGGTGACTTCGCTCAATGCTGAGTGCAAAGCTTATAGAGAAACTGACATATCCGCCATGTGATGACTTCGCTGAATGCTGAGTGCAAAGCTTATAGAGAAACTGACATCCCGCCATGTGGTGACTTCGCTGAATGCTGAGTGCAAAGCTTATAGAGAAACTGACATCCCGCCATGTGATGACTTCGCTGAATGCTGAGTGCAAAGCTTATAGAGAAACTGACATATCTGCCATGTGGTGACTTCGCTGAATGCTGAGTGCAAATCTTATAGAGAAACTGACATATCTGCCATGTGGTGATTTCGCTGAATGCTGAGTGCAAAGCTTATAGAGAAACTGACATCCCGCCATGTGATGACTTCGCTGAATGCTGAGTGCAAATCTTATAAAGAAACTGTCATATCTGCCATGTGATGACTTCGCTGAATGCTGAGTGCAAAGCTTGTAGAGAAACTGACATATCTGCCATGTGGTGACTTCGCTGAATGCTGAGTGCAAAGCTTGTAGAGAAACTGACATCCCGCCATGTGATGACTTCGCTGAATGCTGAGTGCAAAGCTTGTAGAGAAACTGACATATCTGCCATGTGATGACTTCGCTGAATGCTGAGTGCAAAGTTTATAGAGAAACTGACATATCCGCCATGTGGTGACTTCGCTGAATGCTGAGTGCAAAGTTTATAGAGAAACTGACATATCCGCCATGTGATGACTTCGCTGAATGCTGAGTGCAAAGTTTATAGAGAAACTGACATATCCGCCATGTGGTGACTTCGCTGAATGCTGAGTGCAAAGTTTATAGAGAAACTGACATATCCGCCATGTGATGACTTCGCTGAATGCTGAGTGCAAAGCTTATAGAGAAACTGACATCCCGCCATGTGATGACTTCGCTGAATGCTGAGTGCAAAGTTTATAGAGAAACTGACATATCTGCCATGTGGTGACTTCGTTGAATGCTGAGTGCAAAGTTTATAGAGAAACTGACATATCTGCCATGTGATGACTTCGATGAATGCTGATGATCTCATTCCGGACTGGGGAGCCCAACGATAACAGCACTACATTGAGTGATGAATTTGCAGCCGTGGCTGAGAGGTTAGTGTCCAACTCAGGTTCAGAAGGAACCGGGTTCGTTCCCAGCATAAAGCTGACAATTTCTTCAAGAACCATTGCGAGATCACCCGTCTCTGATCTTTTGGGTAGTGAAATTGGACCTTGACTTCTCGGATAAGAGCGAAAACAACGTGGGATTTCCTATACAAGCAATGCACATTAAAATGCAAATCGGAAATAGTAGGCCTAAAGTGACCGTCATGGAAAAATCTTTAGACAAACCAATTTACACACGGTAGATGGAGCCCGTTAACCTGGATACAATCTGTCTTGTCAATGCAAATCTGAACAAATGTATGGCGAAGTCGGACACTGACCTGTGAGGTCATAACTGGGTATGACGCACTCCCCTCAAAGACCGGACGGAGGAAAAGAAGACAATAAGGTGAAAATAGGTTAGTGGAGGAGAAGGAGTAGTAGGAATAATAATAATGATAATAATAATAATAATAATAATAATAATAATAATAATAATAATAATAATAAGAAGAAGAAGAAGAAGAAGAAGAAGAAGAAGAAGAAGAAGAAGAAGAAGAAGAAGAAGAAGAAGAAGAAGAAGAAGAAGAAGAAGAAGAAATAATAATAATAATAGTTGGAGAAAAAAAAAAAACACCATAGCAAGGTACACTTCATCCTGAAGATAGGAGATCAAAGGCCAATATAAAAAAAAATGGATAAAAATAGGTAACGCGATACGCTGGTTGCTAAGATAATGTTTTGAAGCAGATCCAAAGAACGCTAAACTAAACATGGCCTTGATTATACGTTTGCTGTCGCGCAGATAAAAACTAGACATAGAATAGAAGATGACGTCACTGGCGCGACTAGCTGTTAGATCGGCGTTACCCAAACTGTATCCCACAGCAGTATGTAACTTTTACATATCATCATTATCAAGTATCATCTCCTCACCGAAAGTCGGCTATAACGAGTACCTACCCCCTCGTAAAAGACATACGTTAAAAAAGCATTTTAAACAGTGCAGAGATGCATTTTTATGCTGCATTTTGCAGCATCGCGAATGCTCTTAAACAGATTCAATGCCACACAGGGACGCAGAGGTGTTTCCAAGGCACCAGGGCCGGGTTATATACTGGCCAAGACCTATTGACACGTCCTCGATGAGCGTCCTGGGCAACAGGTCCCTTCGGGGTCCTGGCTAAAGTCAGTAGGATCGCCGATTTCTCCGAAGTCGGAGAGTGTCTGCGTGTACGGCGAGGAACCACCAGTCTGCACATCAATAAGTCAGACATGGGACAACGGATACTCACGCAAACCTCAGGTCCTGTATGACATCACACTGATGTTGGACAACAGGATGTCTTCATCCGACATACAGGACTTCACGCTGGAGCTCAAGCCAACGAACACAAGCAAGCAAGCAATGCCACACAAAAAGTAGGTTCGGACCAAATAAAAATGGATGGGGGAAAATGGAAGTAGGGGTGTGTCACAGTTATGACTTAAAAGTTGTTAATATGGTAGCAGACATGTTGTACTATACATCCAGAATCGTGCGGTAGATTTTCTCAGTATGATGCAAGTCTTGAAAATGCCGACCCTTACATGTTTTTTTTCCCCTTTAAAAATGGCTCTCCCTTATGGTGCCGCCTAATGAGGCCGCCTCTCTTTATCATAGCACGGCACGGCTCTGTATACATCATATTAAAAGAGGTGGCATAGGGAAAACTACTGTATTGATATATTATCTATAGTTTGATTTATAAGCCATGACAGTTATGGGATGTTTGAGTAAGACGATTTATCATCCCATTGCTTTTAATCAATTAAAATGTAATCACATGACAGACACTGATGCTGGTGTGTGAAGTGTTAGTCTCGCATATATTAGATCATGACATATGAAGTGGACTGGCAGTTCCCGTCCTCGTTGCTTTTCCTTCGCACTGTTTTTTTTTTTTTTTTTGCATATTCTTTACAGGACATTGCAGTCAACACCAGCATTTTTCAGCTCACATACCTCTGTAAGTAACCAGCGCGACGCGATCCGCTGCCGATTCTCGCGCAGTTGTGTTTCATACGTGATTCGCCAGGAGACAGGTTTTCCTTCTCATACAATTACCAAAAGGGAGGCGTTATTCGCAGCGCGCTGCGAATAATACTGAGCGTCATTCACATCTGCGAGATTTAAGTGCGGCTCCCATTGAAAATGTAAATCATTATATATATATATATATATATATATATATATTTTTTTTTTCCGCGTTTCCATCCTGTTTCAGGATATTGCGGTCAACACCAGCATCTTTCAGCTGTATGTTGATTCCTAGGCTAGATTACGCTCATCAGCACGCCACGACTTTCTGAGCGACCGGCTCCATACTCTCATATGTCACTTTTGCGATTCGAACCACTGCTAATTCTCGTCGCGTCACGTGACGAGAGTATTCGGGGTTAGCGGAGAAAGCTGCTAACCTCTCGGCCACGGAGCCGGCATATATATATATATATATATATATATATATATATATATATATATATATATATATATATATATATATATATATCATTCATTTAGTTCTGTATGAAATTCCTAACGCTGACCCTAACCAGAAACTTAAAAAGAATGCTTCTTTTTCTATCGCCATTTTCGAACATTTTCGACGGTAGTAAACGTCACGTGACTGCGATTAACACGTAGCTATGGGAGGCGTTATTCGCAGCGCGCTGCGAAAAATCACTTCGTTACCAAAAACTGTATGGTATGTAAGTATCTTGCTTCTGTGGGAAATTGAAATCGGGCCACCACTCTGTCAGACACAGTGCCACCGCGGCTGCTGAATGCTGGTTAGGATTTTCTATATGCAATAACATAATATGTGTGGAGGTTAGCACGGTTGAATGGATAAGAACGCATGTTCTTAAACATCCGGTATGTTTATGCCGAGGTAAGGAGTTCACCCCCTACACCGGACAATTGGACTAAAATGTTGACCTCTCATTCTTGACTTAGGGACGTAAATAACAAGTGCCTCTGAAGTCGGAGTGGAGTCGCCTGATGGCGAGGGGCACTATTAAAAAGGGAGGGAAGGCTAATCCACACGCAAAACTTAGTCCAGCACTACTAGGCCTAGTCTGTATGGACTACACGTGAGTTAAAAGCGAGCGAGCGCAAAAAGAAAAAAAAAACAAGATGTTTCTCAGCTTGTTTGCTTTGTGTCAATTTTTCGTATGCTTACAGCAGCAATTGTATATACCACGTTAACTCTCTCTCTCTCTCTCTCTCTCTCTCTCTCTCTCTCTCTCTCTCTCTCTCTCTCTCTCTCTCTCTCTCTCTCTCTCTCGCTCTGCAACTGACATCTTTTGGTTAACCCATCTTTGTTTCCCATCACCTGTAGCTGGGTCCTGACACTGTGGCGAAGGGGTTACGAGCGCGATTTGTAATTCCGCCTACCGCGTTCGAAACACAGCTGGGGAACATTTAGAAGCAGACCTCGTTGCATTAGTTTTCATACAATGGTATGAGTTCCGGTCGCTCAGAAAGCAATGGCAAACTACTAGACGTAAACTTTGCAAGAAATCACAAACAGCCAAAACAATGCTGGGGTTGAGTGGGGCGTCCTGTAAAGGACATGCAACTAATGAAATATCACAACCCGCCAAATATGAAGAACATGTATAACATTCCAGACAACTACGGGAGCAGGCAGATTAAGAACTCATAATCATCATGTGCCATGCCGATAAGCGTAGGCGGTCATGTTTCTCCATCTCACTCGAGGACCAGAGTCGAGGATCAGCTCAGTGTTCTTGTCTCGACTATGTCCAAGCCATCCAGGTATTTACATCTCTGCCTTCTCCTTGTTCTGTCCTCCTCAATCTTGCCAGTTGTCACCAAGTTCTCGAGTTTATTTCTTCTCATAACGAGCCCAAGTGAGTCTCCGTGGCGTCGTTGTTACGCCGCCTACCTTGCGCTTCCAGGTTCAGTTTAGTTTAGTTTAGTTTAGTCGACGGATCAACATTACGGCACAGGGGTGTAACCCATAAGTGCTCCGTTCTACTCCTAACTCAAGCCTGAGTCCGGAGAATCTCAGCTCAGTGCACGAACTCCGTAGTACCGGCGAGAATCCTGAAATACTTTGGGTAGATTTTTAACTCGAAATTTTGCCCGGGCAGCGCCGTTAGGCTACTCTTTTTCGATTTCCAACTGCCATGGGATTTGTTACGTGCGCAACAATACACACGGGCGTCCGATCTCACTACCCAGAGACCAGGGGAAACTTTGTTACTAGAAGTCCACGTGAAAAAATCCCGGTCCTCACCGGGGCTTTGAGCCCGGGACCTCCAGCATTCGAGGCGGACACCATACCTCGAGACCACTCAGCCAGGTTTATGAAGCTTAATGTAGGTACCAGGCAATGTCTGGGAAACAAAAGACGGATGGGATTATATTGACCTCGTCATCCAGCGAGTGCCCATTGGCTCATACAATACAGGACTAGCCCCAAGATATAAAACAGGCCTCAATTCGTAAAAGAATGATTCCTTTATATTTTCAATCAATCAATCATGTGCCATGCCGGAAAGCGTGGGAGGTCATGACTCGCCATTTCACTCGATCACCAGAGTCGTGGATCAGCTCAGTGTTCCTGTCTCGATCATACCATGTGGCTAAACCATCCAGGTATTTACTTCTCTGTCTTCCCCTTGGTCTGTTCCATTCGATCTTGCCAGTTGTCACCAAGTTCTCCAATCCATTTCTTCTCATAACATGCCCAAAAAAATTTGACTGTCTGCTTCTAATTTCTCTAATCAAGCATATTTTACTAAAGGAAAATATCATTGACATCAAATTTTATTTTACTAAAGGAAAATATCATTGACATCAAATTTTATTTTACCAAAGGAAAACATCATTGACATCAAATTTTATTTTACTAAAGGAAAATATCATTGACATTAAATTTTACATTTTATTATTAAGTTGCATGTCCTTCACAGGACGTAGCAGTCAACCCCAGCATTTTCGCTGTTCGTGATTCCTGAGTAAATTTTCCGTTCAGTAGTTTGCCATTGCTTTCTGAACGACCGTCTCCCATACCTATTTCGAAAAAACCAGCACCGCTGTGTTTCGAACCTGGGTATACGGGCTCACAAACCGCGTTCGCAAGCCTTTAGCCACAAAGGAAAATATCATTGACATTACATTTTATTTTACTAAAGGAAAATATCATTGACATTAAATTACACAACCAAATGTATACACAATTCAAGACTGGCGAATCAGTCACATGCACATGTGGATTGGGCCACGAACAGCAGAGCACATACTCCAATACTGCTCAAAATACGACATATCTGGGCAAACCTTTTAGCCTAGAGAAACCACAGTAGAAGATAAATTATGTGAACCACTGAGTGAACTAAAAAGGACAATTAAATTTATACAAGAGACAACATTGTAGGTATAGAAACATTTCAATCGAACGAAAGAAGAAGAATTTACATTAAATTCAACTGATCAGACTTCAATATTAAAACTACTAGTAAAACATTATCGAATGTTGGGCGGCGCTCACTAAATCCGACACCTTATATTGTGCCAACGGCTTCGGGCGGAGGAGCGCAATTGGGGTACAAGCCTGATCCTATTGCTAGGAACTGCAACCTAAAGACTTAAAGTCGTGGCACGGCGGACCAGGTCATAAACCTTGGTTGGCTACTGGTCTAGGATCGAAGCTCCGATTAATGGACAGTTAGAGCGCTGCTTTGCTGATCCGGCAGTCTCTGCAGCTTGTCTTGTTCCAGATGTATTGCTGTTACCTTTCCTCTGGAGTAAGCTAAGCAGGCCGAGAGAGGGATCATGCTGCATGGGCAACACATAGTCTCTACAATTCAGCCCAGACTTTGTGCTATGGAGTCATATAACTCTGTCCCTGATCCCCGCCATGAATTTTAGTTATGCCTTTTTTGAAGTACAGTTTAACAAACTATCCTCTGTCGAGACGGCAAGATTTCAGTAAAACATTGAGGAGTGCCAATTGTGAGATAAAGAAATTTTGAAAACGTTTATAGTGAAATTTCCTTGCAAAATATACCAAAACGCTGTGATCCTTGGGAAAACACATCGCCACCTAGTGATCCACAAGTTGGGAACCCCTGTGTTAGTTTGCGTTGTAGCCATATTAAATATGATGATAAACGTTGAAGTGTTTCGATGGCTGATATGCCAGATTGCTGCAGGTGAATATGTTGCAAGCCAAATCTGGAGCCCTAGAAGCAGCTGGGCGGCACATGCCAGACTGCACGTTCCCCATGGGTGTGCGCTGATTCGTGGGTCACGAAGGCCAGTTTTGTGAACTTCTGATATAATGTGACTTGATGTCAGTCAATGATAGCCTCGAGTGTTGAACTTCGTAATATGCATAACGCGGGCATTACGTTGGGGATCAGTTGAGTATACACTGTAGGGAAGCGTTGAAGGCAGGCGAGGAAGCGTTGAAGGTAGGAGAGGAAGAGGTGGACTGCAAACGGAAGTTTAGTTTAGTCAAGAACTGACATCGCAGCACTCAGGATAATCCTATGCACGCATAGTCCCCATCTTCAGCATCCAATCAATTGTAACACCTCCTTGGGGGATCAAAGATGCAGCAAATGTGGTAAACGCAGTCTGTAATTTATAGCCTGACTGCTTTCCCCAGGATTTGCTAATAGAGCTGATCAAAGCCTTGCTCCAATCTACAAGTGGTGGTCCTGCAAAATGTAATCTGATCTACAGAGTAGGTGCCGAGGAGAACGAACGAACTTTATTTTCAAAGGGTTAAGAATTGGGCCCGTCTGACATTCTATCTTTCTTATTTCTCTGCTTTCATACATTATTTTATTCATACATCACATTTGAAGTTAAGCTTAGACAACAACAACAACAGAAACAATATTCATTATCATCATCACCATCATCATCTTCCACTTCTGCCGTCAAGCGTCGTGGGGAGGAATAATTTGCGCTCCAGCGCCCGATGGGCGGCACTGGATAGTGTCATTCATGGGGAACGTGGGGATACAATTCTCATACAATGTCTTTGATGTCGTCAATCGATTTTCTTTTTGGACATCCTCGTGGTCTCGTCGCAGATGATCTTTGATGTAAGGCCAGTGATGGTAATTGCTGGTGTTGCATTCTAACGACATGGCCAAACCACTTGATCTTCTGTCTTTCAATAAATGTGGCACAAGGTGTTGATCCCACTGTCTGTCTGATAAACAGCATTTCTTACTCGGTCTCGGATTGTTAGGTTGGCAGCTCTCCTCAGGCATCTCATCTCGCAGGTGTTGATTTTGCGAAAGTGTAATTTGGATAAAGTCCAAGTTTGAGATTTGTAGCATACGTTTGGTGTGAATATGCTGTCTATTATCTGTCGTTTTGCTGACATGGGTATATTTGGATGTTTCAGTAAGGATGATAGTTGATATATATTCATTATAAAATGCAATAATCAATAATAAACGACTTACTAAAACTAGTTTTTGACATGGCAATTATAATTAACTAAGGCAGATGTAACGTATCAATCAATCAATCAAACATGCTGTAGAGAAGTGCCGGGGGTCGGGCGCAAATATCGCAGATCTGTTGCTAAGCTACATGGTACAATCAATGCACTTTCAAGACCAACTACAAGGAGGAGGAGGGTGTAAAGAAGAAGAAGAAGGAGAAGAAGAAGAAGAAGAAGAAGAAGAAGAAGAAGAAGAAGAAGAAGAAGAAGAAGAAGAAGAAGAAGAAGAAGAAGAAGGAGGAGGAGGAGGAGGGGGAGGAGGAGGAATAAGTTGAAGACGATGATGAAATAAGAAGATGACGATGAGATAAGATAACATTTCAAAATTGGAGCAATACTGTACATGCATGCATGCTCGTTTACAGTGGGTGTATCGTTGTAAATGCATGCATACACTTTTGCAGTGGGTGTATCTCATTTAACAAACTATATTTTCGATACACTCCTATAAGTCATCTACGAGTATTTTTAGACAGACAACGAATAAACAATATGAGACTAAAATGAACTTTCGGCAAGTAAATATCTCGGCGAATAAGATAGAAGATGAAAACAAATGAAGTATGATAACAACTGAAATTGACAAGAAAATATTAAAGAATAACATCAAAGCTTGGCAATTAAGATATTTTGGGAATATTGCGAAAGAATATTGTGGAGGGAAAAGTGGAAGGGAAGCCAAGGAGGGATGTAACAAAACCGTGAGTCCCCCCCTCCCCCCCCCCCCCGGCGCTATGAAGATTGGCTACATATAACTCTGAATTTTGAGTAATCAGTTCTCTTTGTGGCGATGGGGGAAGCCCGCTAATAGCAATCCCGCCGACTGGGTGAGAAATTAACTGCAGACGATTGGGAAGCTACCCGCTGTGTGTTGATTTTTAAACAATGGTATGGCAATATATGGATAGGTAGGTGGGTAGATAGACAGACAGACGGACGGACAGATGGACGAATGGACGGACGGACGGACGGACAGACAGACAGACAGACAGACAGACAGACAGACAGACAGACAGACAGACAGACAAACAGACAGACATAGTGCAGACAACTATATGTATACGAAATATCAGACAACCAATAGAAACCCACTCATAAAAGACACATGAAACAAAACATGTGTTCACGGGGCGTGTATGCCAACGTGTACTACACAGCAACACATGGAATTTACTCGGCACACGGATAACATCTCCAGGGAGAGAACTCTTGCAAACGACTGTAACTAGGGAGTATAAACAATGGGTGTAACCATGCGGGGGTACCTGACACTCTCCTAAACATGGGAGAAACATAGATTTCCTGATTTCCAGAGAAACGCTACTTGGTACAGCTGACTTGACCGGACAGAGAAGTGGTACTATACTTCGCATGGCAGAAGAGGCTAATTAAAGTAGAAATTCATAATTATGTATGCCGTTTAACTCGGGCTCCGAAGGGTGTGGGTTCGATTCCGGGCCGCATCCTTCGGTTCACGAGCTAAATTTTTCGGAGACTTCTGTGGGTGGTCGCTAGAGCTACGGATTTCGTGCCTTGTGCTACGCTTTCCGCGTTGCGGAGAGAGACCGAGCCATATGAGATAAAAAAAAAACCGGTGCAATGAAGTCGAGCCTGTCGACTTTTAAGCTACTTTTTTAAAAATTATGTACCACGCCGATAAGCGTGGGAGGTCATGTTTCGCCATCTCACACGATCACCAGAGCCGTGGATCCGCTCCGTGTTCTTGTCTCGACCATGCCACGTGGCCAAGCCATCTAGATATTTACCTCTCTGCCTTCCCCTTGTTCTTTTCATAGAACATTACATACAACTATAAGTAAGAGACAAATCTCATTCTTTTGTCATGTAAGGAGAAGAGAGGCGTTGCAAAACATCGTGATAAATAAAAGGATCAATGGAAGAAGAGGCGGAGACAGAACGAGAGAAATCATTCGACTGGTCTGACACTGGCGTGGAGGGATAAGATTGGCAAAGTTGATTCAGAACACCAAGGTCCGAGATCTATGGAGAGACATGAACGCCTACGCCAGCCACATGAGGATGAGGTAACTACATGTACTGAACACCACCGTGTGAGGTAACTACATTACTGAACACCCCTGTATGAGGTAACTACATGTACTGAACACCACTGTATAAGGTAACTACGTGTACTGGCGCAACTGTATGAGGTAACTACATGTACTGAACACCACTGTATGAGGTAACTACATGTACTGAACACCACTGTATAAGGTAACTACGTGTACTGGCGCAACTGTATGAGGTAACTACATGTACTGAACACCACTGTGTGAGGTAACTACATATACTGAACACCATTATATGTGGTAGCTACAAGCATGTTAACCGAAGCGTGAAATTAAAGCTATTTGTGAGCACATCGCTTTGCGGTGATTTCGATGGTATACCGTCGACTGTTCAGAAATCAATGGCAAAGAATGGAGCAAAGAATGTTGGTCATACTCTATCAACATCTGATCCTCCTGGTAATTAAATATGGATTGGGACTGCTCACAGTGTCAAAGAGTCAGCTGGTGAAAGTAGAGTTTATACAGAATGAAGCTTTGCTGGTGATCACGGGATGCACAAGGGACACACTAACAGTTTGTATGCGATACATCACAGCTTTACCTACGATTGCAGGCAGGCTCAATGTGCTGCAGGCTAAATCATATCTCCGAGTGGCTGCAAACACGGGGCTCTCCCTGCATGAAGCCTTGGATACAGTTAAGGACTACAAGCTGATCAGACGAAAATCATAGATGGCTCAGGCAGAGGAAACAATCAGAGAAGTGTGCATGCTTGAAAACATTGGGAGAAGAAGAGTGAGTCAGAATGCCAGAGGAAAAAAAATCAGAACTGTGCAGGGTCATAATAACATTGGATTGGAAATGCTGGGAATGGACCTCAGTCTGCACTGAATGGGAGGTGCAACAATTGATCCACAACAATTTATGACGAGGTGATGTAATCACCTGCACGGATGTCTCTGTGTTAAGAGGTGAAAGAAGTGCCTGGGGGTTTGTGGAGAAGGTTGGTGGACCGTGTGTGGTGCAGGAGAGCCTGGCATATGATACCACAACATTTAATCTGAGAATGGAGATGAAGGCAGTCACAGCGACGTTCGGGTTCCGTTGGCTCGAAGACAAACAGCACACGCGTGTCATGATTGTAGCAGACACACAAAGTGTGATGTGAAAGATGAAAGCAGGCATGTTTAGGACAGAGTGACAAGTTTCAACTCAGCAATCAAACAATACAGAGCATATGATGGATTGTCCTCCTAGGACATGCTGATGTTGTGGGAACCGTGCAGGCGGACAAATTGGTTGGGTCTGAACCACTCGGTGAGGCATTGGTGCATGATAAGGCAGATGTGGTCGGGGCACTTTGTAATCGTGTGTATAGTACAGAAGAACAAATAGATTATCACGACCTGGAGAGAACGGTGCTGCAGGGAGTGACCAGAGGATCTGGCCGACACTCAGGATTCCAAGTGAAGGCCAGAAAGGTGCATAATCAAGCTGCTACTGGTACCATTAGTATTTGGACTCTTCGCTGGCTGTTGATGATGAGGCTGGAGAACCTATGAGAATATCCCGAGTGCTATGATTTCGGTTCTGGACTCAACTGGTAAACAACTTAACGTAAAATTGTGGTGTAAATCAGGACCAGCCAATAAATGCTGGGGTTTATTGTCACGTCCTGTAAAGGTAGCGCAACTAACTTTCTAACTGGAAAGAATGCACGGGACCGGACACGACGAGAGCCACTGAGATACAGCCTTCATTAACACCCCGTTAAACTAGAAGTAGATGGCCACAGCTTAGGACATACACACACACACCAACGCACCGTGCATGCAAACTCACTCATAAAAACACATCAATACACCATGCGTACACACTCACTCACAAACACACAAATACATCATGAATACAAACTCTCTCTCTCTCTCTCTCTCTCTCTCTCTCTCTCTCTCTCTCTCTCTCTCTCTCTCTCACACACACACACACACACACACACACACACTCACTCACACAAACTCGTTCACAAACACACCAATACACCATACATACAAGCTCACACATTCACACACACACAAACACCAATACACCACGCATAAAAACACTCACAAACACACCAATACATCACGCCTACAAACTCACACAAACACACACACGATGAATACAAACTCATTCACAAAAACATCAACACACCACGCATATACAGATTATCACCGGGAAGCGACATGCCGCATGCGTGCCAGCTGACATGTTCCTCTGCCCAACAGATACACAGAAAGTGCGGGTAACCTCTGCCCTTCTTTCCCAACGAAAGCTGGCGCACTTTGGTTACCTCGGCGATTCCACAATTCGGTCAGAGATTACGTGCCCGACAGTAACCGTCAACAGTTGGACAGGGAATGCACAGGAAACGACAAGGCCAAACTACAAGCACACAACGTCACAATCTTTTGTACACATCAACAGAATTATGTTGGAGCATGCCCAACAACAACAACAACAACAACAACAACAACAAAAGCTAGTTGCATATCCTTTACAGGAAGTGGGCGTCAACCCCAGCATTTGTGTGTGGCTGTTCATGATTTCTTGCCTAGTTTACGTTCAGTAGTGTGCCAAGGTTTTCTGAATTACCGGCACTCATACTATTGTATGAAAACCAACGCAAGGCGGTCTGCTGCCAAATCACCCGCAGATGTGTTTCGAGCGCAGTATGCGGGATTACGAATTGCATCTGTAACTCCCTGGCCACAGCGCAGTCGTCCAACTACAGGCTATGGGAATATAAAGATGTGTTGAGGGAAATAAAGATGGGTTGAGGGGACATACAGATGTGTTGAAGGGACATAAAGATGTGTTGGGGGAAATAAAGATGTGTTGGGGGAAATAAAGATGTGTTGAAGGGAAATAAAGATGTGTTGGCGGGAAAGCTGTCAGTTACAGCAAGAAAAAATGTGTTAAAGTGGTATATAGAATTGATACTGTTGTATACATACGGATCTCTACAACTATCTTGGAACAGTCATAACATCTGATTTGGGGGGGGGGGGGTGCCTTGAATGATAGGAACAAAAATATCTATGGTGTAGATAGCCTTTTGACAAGTTTTCAGACAAGCTGAAAAACATCTAATGGCAGTGGAAATGTGGTTTCTGGAGAAATGCAAAGAATACCATGGATAGACAGAAAAACCAATGATCAAGTCCTACAAGAAGCAAACGAAAACAGTATACTGATTAGAGAAATTAGACGTAGACAGCCAAAATATTTTAGGCAAGTTATGAGAAGAAATAAACTAGAGAACTTGGTGACAACTGGCACGACTGAGAGGAAAAGAACAAGGGGAAGGCAGAGACGTAAATATCTGGATGGCTTGGCCATGTGGCATGGTCGAGACAGAAATACAGAACTAATCCACTACTCTGGGATCATGTGTGATCGCCCATGCTTATTGGCTGGCACACGAGGATAATGTTATTCGAAAAACGGACACAAAGCAACAAATCATAGAAACATTTAATGGCAG
This sequence comes from Cepaea hortensis, assembly GCA_963921405.1. Taxonomy (NCBI): domain Eukaryota; kingdom Metazoa; phylum Mollusca; class Gastropoda; order Stylommatophora; family Helicidae; genus Cepaea; species Cepaea hortensis. The sequence continues at coordinate 120,212,825 of OY992881.1, read as the reverse complement.
TGGAAATTTGGGTTGTGAGGAAAATGCAAAGAATACCCTGGGCGGATAGAAAAACTAACCAGGCAATCTTTCTAGAAACTTGTGAAAACTCTAACTTGATTCGAAAAAAAAATTAGAAATATTTGTTGGGCACCAAATTAGAAATAAGAAAACAAGGTACGGCAAAGAGCTGGATGGCTTGGTCATACAGTCAAATCGGAACAAGAACAGGGATATAATCTGAGGCTGTGATGTTGGCGTGATGAGTTAGCGAACCTTACCCGCCAACCCTTACCGGCCTTTCCCTTCCTTGCCGGGTCTATGGTGAAGGAGTTCCGGACGCAATTCGTAATCCCGTATACCGCGTTAGAAACACAGTTGAGAGCGATTTGGCAGCAGCCCGATTTGCGTTGGTGTTTATAGAATTGATATGATTGATTGATGGTATGATTTTGGTATGACTGCTGGTCGTTCAGAAAGCAATGACAAACTACTGAACGTAAACTTGCCAAGAAATCACAAACAGCTCAGCAGTGCTGTGGCTGACTGCAACCTCCTGTAAATAATATGGAACTGGCTTTATTACCGGAATGGCACATGCTAATGATGTTGATTTATTTTACGCTCGCTCGCCTTGAACTCAAACGTAGTCCATACACGTGCTACTACTTCTAGTGCAGTGAATTGATTTTTGTGTGTGGATTAGCTTTTCCAATTACTAGTGTCCCTCGCCATCAGGCGAACCCACACCGACTTCCGGGGTACTTGTAATTTACATCCACAAGCCAAGTCGAGAAGTAAACATTTTAGTACAACCGACCGGTGTAAGGGTTGAACCCTGTACCTCGGCATCAGCACACCGGATGTTTAATAGCGAGCGGTCTTATTAATTCGGCCACGCTGACCTCTAATGATATTGCTAAGTCTCATAGTGTTATCGTTTGAACCACATTAGGCCCATAATGTATTACTCAAGTAACAACTGGTACAGCATTATTAACAACACAAGCGGGGGATTGGGAAACTAAGGCGGGCGGGCGGACGGACTGGCTGGGTCTGCACCCCCAGGTGGGGTATTGGTGCATGGTGGGGCAGGTGTGGTCGGGGTCCTTTAGGGTCGTGTAAATGGTGCAGAGGATCGCGGCTTGGTGCTGCGTGAAGTAGCGGGAGGATCTGGCCAACGCTCAAAACTCCCAGTAAAGACCAGATGGACTTATAATCAGACTGATGTTGATACCATTAGCATTGGAACTCTTCGCTAGCTGTCGCAGAAGAAGACGGAGCACTATGGTAATGTCCTGAGTGCTGTGATTTCAGTTCTTGACTCAACTTAACTAGCAGCAGCAGCAGATGAAGAAGAAGAAGAAGAAGAAGAAGAAGAAGAAGAAGAAGAAGAAGAAGAAGAGGAAGAAGAAGAAGAAGAAGAAGAAGAAGAAGAAGTGCAGTGTAGAAAAAAAAACCGCCTTCTAGCTTATCTACCCACCATTCGTTCGCACATAATCTTGCTTTTTTGTGCAAGGTCAAAGCAACAGAAACCATAAATCCTTAGTCAGGGGACAAGAAGACGACACACCCAATTCATATTTGCCCTTCATGTTTGTTTACATGTCCATAAACCGGGTTTGCGGTCACAACAGTTAATGTTTATTGTGACCCCCTACACAACATCACACACCGAAAACGTCCCAAGAATGTGTCTGGCCTGCGCGATCGACCTTTGAAACAACTGGGCTTGTTCCGGTTCTGATGGTCTGTTGCTTTTCAAACCAGGTCAGTGTTTACAAAAGGTTAAGGTCAGTGTTTACAGGTCGTTAAGGCCCACGTTTACAAGCTGTTAAGGTCAGTGTTTACACACAATAATCTTATTGTATTATTGTTGGAACTCTTCTCTGGCTGTTGAAGATGACTGAGCGCTTGCGGCCGATTTCAAACCGGGTATGTTGGGATTGTGAACGGCGTTCACTAACCCCTTAGCCTTAATATCAAAAGCGCGAAGCACTGGACAGGTGGCGTGTGGGTAAACGAGTTGGCTGCCTTATAGCCGCCCTATTTGGTATATTTGATTGAAGTTAAGTTAATCGGAAAATCAGACCGCGCTGCCCGACATACAGCCTTTGTGTGGCTGACTATCAATGATGATGGATGTGTGTTCTACGATATTTCCAACTCGGCGCGTCCTCGCACATCACAAGACTCCACTTGATCCCAGACGGCTGATAGCACAAGCTCAGTCCCTCTTGACAAGTGGATAAGTTGGGAATGTTGTCTGGGTTTTGTACGGTATGCAGTCTGGGTTAGGTGGGGAATGTTGTCTGGGTTTTGTAGGGTATACTGTCTGGGTTAGGTGGGGAATGTTATCTGGGTTTTGTAGGGTACACTGTCTGGGTTAGACAGGGAATGTTGTCTGGGTTAGACAGGGAATGTTGTCTGGGTTAGGTGTGGCATGTTGTCTGGGTTAGGTAGGGAATGTTGTCTGGGTTAGGTGGGGAATTTTGTCTGAGTGAGGCGGGGAATGTTGTCTGTGTTAGGCGGGGAATGTTGTCTGGGTTGGGTGGGGAATATTGTCTGGGTTAGATGAGGAATGTTGTCTGGGTTAGGTGGGTAATGTTGTCTGGGATAGGTGGGGAATGTTGTCTGGGTTAGGTAGGGAATGGTGTCTGAGTGAGGCGGGGAATGTTGACTGGGTTAGGTAGGGAATGTTGTCTGGGTTAGGCAGGGAATGTTGTCTGGGTTAGGTAGGGAATGTTGTCTGAGTGAGGCGGGGAATGTTGTCTGGGTTAGGTAGGGAATGTTGTCTGGGTTAGGTAGGGAATGCTGTCTGAGTGAGGCGGGGAATGTTGACTGGGTTAGCCGGGGAATGTTGTCTGGGTTAGATGAGGAATGTTGTCTGGGTTAGGTGGGTAATGTTGTCTGGGATAGGTGGGGAATGTTGTCTGGGTTGGGTGGGGAATGGTGTCTGGGTTAGGTGGGGAATGTTGTCTGAGTGAGGCGGGGAATGTTGTCTGGGTTAGGTAGGGAATGTTGTCTGGGTTAGGTAGGGAATGTTGTCTGAGTGAGGCGGGGAATGTTGACTGGGTTAGCCGGGGAATGTTGTCTGGGTTAGATGAGGAATGTTGTCTGGGTTAGGTGGGTAATGTTGTCTGGGATAGTTGGGGAATGTTGTCTGGGTTGGGTGGGGAATGGTGTCTGGGTTAGGTGGGGACTGTTGTCTGGGTTAGGTAGGGAATGTTGTCTGGGTTAGGTAGGGAATGTTGTCTGGTTAGGTAGGGAATGTTCTCTGGATTGGTAGGGAATGTTGTCTGGGTTAGGTAGGGAGTGTTGTCTGGGTTAGGTGGGGAAAGTTGTCTGGGTTAGGTAAGGAATGTTGTCTGGGTTAGGTAGGGAATGTTGTCTGGGTTAGGTGGGGAATGTTGTCTAAGTGAGGCGGGGAATGGTGCCTGGGTTAGGTGGGGACTGTTGTCTGGGTTGTGTGGGGAATGGGGTCTGGGTTAGGTGGGGACTGTTGTCTGGGTAGGGACTGTTGTCTGGGTGGGAAATGTTGCCTGGGTTAGGTAGGGAATGTTGTCTGGTTAGGTAGGGAATGTTCTCTGGATTAGGTAGGGAATGTTGTCTGGGTTAGGTAGGGAGTGTTGTCTGGGTTAGGCGGGGAAAGTTGTCTGGGTTAGGTAAGGAATGTTGTCTGGGTTAGGTAGGGAATGTTGTCTGGGTTAGGTGGGGAAAGTTGTCTGAGTGAGGCGGGGAATGGTGCCTGGGTTAGGTGGGGACTGTTGTCTGGGTTGTGTGGGGAATGGGTCAGGGTTAGGTGGGGACTGGTGTCTGGGTGGGAAATGTTGTCTGGATTAGCCGGGGAATGTCTGGGTTAAATAGGTAAATGTTTACTGGGTTAAGTGGGATATGTTTACTAGGTTTGGTAGGAAATGTTTACGGGGTTAGGTTGGAAATGTTTACTGGGTTAGGTAGGATATGTTTTCTGGGTTAGGTGGGGTATATTTAATGGGTTAGTTTCACAATGCTTACTGTGATAGGCAGAAACTATTTACTGAGTTAGGTAGAACATATTTTGCTGGGTTAATTAGAACATATTTACTGGGATAGGTGGGGAAAGTATACTGGGTTAATGTGTTAGGTGGGGTATATTTACTGGTTGCGTAAAACATATTTATTAGGTTAGGCAGAACATATTTATTGGGTTAGGTGGGAAATGTTTACCGGATTAGGTGGGGAATGTTTAATGGCCTAGTTGTGAAATGTTTACTGGGTTAGGTAGAAAATGTTTATTGGGTTAGGTAGAAAATATTTACTGGATTGGTAGAAGATATTTACTGGGATAGGTGGGAAATGTTTATAGGGTTAAGTAGAAAATATTTAGTGCGTTAGGTGGGAAATGTTTATTTGGTTAGGTAGAAAATGTTGACTGTGTTAGGTAGTACATATTTACTGTATTAGGCGGGACATGTGTACTGAGTTAGGTGGGAGATGTTTATTTGGTTAGGTAGAAAATGTTTACTGTGTTAGGTAGTACATATTTATTGGGTTATGTGGAAAACGTTTAATGGATTAGGAAGGACACATTTAATGGGTTAGGTGAAGAATGGTTAATGGTTCAGGAAGGACACATTTAATGGGTTAAGTAGAAAATATTTACAGGATTAGATAGAAAATATTTACTTGGTTATGTAGAAAATATTTACTGTGTTAGGTAGAAGATATTTACTGGGTATGGTATGTTTACTGGGTTAGGCAGAACATATTTACTGGGTTAGGTAAAGCACATTAATTGGGTTACGTAGAACATGTTTATTGAGTTAGTTAGATCTATAATTCTGGTCAAGTAGGTGGCGAGGATTTGAGGGTGTCACCCAACTCTTAGTGCTATTACCTTATAATAATCAAATGAGCTATAACCCGACTGTGGATCTTAGGGATACCAACGAAGCATCATTGGAAGCAACAAGATTCAGTGCAAGCTGCTCATCGTTGAGTTGAGTTAAGTTGAGTTGAGCCAAGAACCAACATCACAGCATAATGGACATTCCCTTACGTGCTCCGGCCTCATCTGCAACTGCCAGCGAAGAGCCCCAGTACTAATGGTATCAGTAGCAGTCTGATTATGTGTCTGTCTGGCCTTTCCTTGGAGACCTGAGTGTCGGCCAGGTGCTCATCATAGTATGTCTTATAGGGATACCAAGATGGAGGCACCAACACTCAGTGTCAGTTGCTCAACATTGTATTTCATGGGGTAAGGGCTCTATTTGGACGTGTCTATCTCCTCTCCGAGTCTAGTTAAAGGCAACATATCCCTTGATGAATGAGTTGAGTTCAGCCTAGAACCAACATGGTAGCACTGGAGACGTTCCCATATCTCCTCTCCGAGTCTAGTTAAAGGCAACATATCCCTTGATGAATGAGTTGAGTTCAGCCTAGAACCAACATGGTAGCACTGGAGACGTTCCCATATCTCCTCCGGTCTCATCTTCAACAGCCAACGAAAAGTCCCAATACTAATCGTATCGGTAGCAGTCTGATTATGTGTCTGTCTGACCTTCTCTCAGAGTTTTCAACGTCGGCCAGGTCGCTCCATGCAGCACCATTCTCTTCAAGCATTGTTTATGTTATCTATTCATTCTTCTGAACATTACACGCGATTCCAAAACGCCCCGACCACATCTGCCTTATCATGCACTAAAACCCACCAAGCGGTACAAACCCAGCCAATGTGTCCGCCTGCTCGTGTCCCACCGCACCAGCATGTCCAAAACATCCCACAGAGACTCTATAGTTTTGAGTGTTGAATTGAAGCCAGCCACTCTGCCCGAAGCCTGTCTGTCTTCACCTTTCACATAATACTTTGTGAGTCCCTTGATGAATATTCTCTATTACAACAATGGGAATGAGTAATCAAGTACAGAGCTGATCTAGTGGCAGTAACGACAGATGAGCACGGTTCCGACGGAATCTTTCGACGATAAAATACCCAAAACACGAAGATGGAGCGTGGTCAACACAGGGTACACCCCAGCCTGCTCGTGAGTGTTACACTGAATCGTGACCTCGTTACATACCACAACACCTCTCCGTAGATGGGAACTTCCAGTACCGCCCTTGCACGTCCCGCGGCTTTCTGAGTACAGGGGAAGGAAATCTTCGCAACACAGCCCCCGTGGAGATGCCAATTCGGTACCTGGTTTAGGGAGGGGAGGGGGGCATCTGTAGCCAACCTCTATAGGTGCAAGTCCTTTTTAGTACCTAAACAACAGACTTCAGTCTCAGTCTTCCACAAGATTATTCAACCAATTGGGGGAGGCGTGACTTAGAGGATTAATCAACCAGTAAGGGAAGGCGTGGATTAGAGTGTCACGAGATCGCCATGAGTTAACCAGATAATAATACCGACGTTTGCTTGGCGTATATTTTCTAGGCCACAACAGTCGTACTAACAGAGTAAACACAGCTGCACGGGTTACATCGGGTCAGCCCATATACACATTTGGTGGTGAGTGAGAAGGAAGGGATACAACGCGTTGGCAGTTCATAACAGTTAAAATCACATATAATTGGCCGCGCAGGATATGGAATGGTTCCGTTTGTCATCTATAGTTCCGGACATCAGACGGAATGGAGGTTTGACTGTCAGCACATGACAGAAAGTTGAGGGTGTTATTGAAAACAGTGGAACACCTGCCGGACATGAACAACGTCACGTGCACAATGTAAGCGTGTTTGGAAAACCATGATTGGCAGCTTGGTATCGAAACTCTTTGTTGGAACTCGACAGTAACTCTCTAGATTGTTTTGGATGTCAGAACCAGTGATGACAAATCTAACATTGAGGGAGCCAGAGGGAGGATGGATTCCTGACAAGGGATGATCTGCCACTGTGCCACCTGTGTGGGGGCATAAAGGATAACGTCACGTGGCCAACTTTGGTAGTTTGCCATATAAACCCGAGTTGGGATCAACTAGGGTGGACTTGAAAAATGCTCTAGTCAGAGTGCCAGGGCACTGCAGTGCTTAGTGGAAATAATATCTACCGTGTGTTAATTAGTGACTTAATTTTGCACGCGCCTATAATGGCAGATGTAGATATGATTGATAGGACTGCAGTAGTGCCATTTAAGGTATAACCTATTATATATATATTCGTTATAATTAATATAGACTGTGGCCTTGTTAAACTATAGTGTGATGATTAGCACTGTTAGTGGAAACTAGCTAGAGTAGTGAAGTGATACGTGGCTCTGTTAGCTAGAATAGATTAGTGAAGTGTTGATAAGCTTTACTAGTTGAGAATTGAGTAATGAGGGATAATTGGGATCTTCCCGTAGGTGTCCCTGGTGGGCGGGGTTCCGCATTCTGTTTGCTGATTTTTTCTTTGTCATAGCCTGATTCGGCTCTAGGTGGGTAGCTAATCTGCTCTATGACTAAGTCTAGTTAGCTAAAGATAATTAAGCAAGGTGATAGGCTTACACTCAGCCGAAAGGATCAGTGACTAGTACTATCACCAGATGTGTTGTTTCTATCCTAGGTTCCCTACCAGATCCAAGGAAACTCAACAAGTTTTTGGGAAAGAATCACATCCCATTCGGAAGAACACCAGTTCAACAATCAATAAAGTTGCATACAGAACGTAACTAAAGCTAGAAGGAATTTGATTCATCAAAGAGAGTGATGCGTACTGATGCACCACACAGCATCAGACAGTAGTAACGAACTGAAAACATTAAGTCTAATAATTACATAGTGTGATATAATCTCGTGTAATAGAACACAAGACTTGATACTTGAGGCTAGATAGACACGAGGGAGGATCCAGTACAGTAACAATTAACATTAATCTGTGTACACACTACAAAGGACTTGTGCATTTTTTTATGAACGATAGGAACGGACATTGTGTAGGGTGCAACCGGTCCATGATTAACTGTTTATACCACCGGTGTCTATTTCGGATGTTCATGAAATGGGATTACCAGAGGTCTACAGAGGCAAATCAGTATCCAGCAGGATGGTTTCGGCGCTGGGTGAGAAGTACATGTTCTGACGTAACGTGCTGTGGTCTATCCTTGCTGGGATCAGCTGACTGGGTTGTTGTCTGAGAGTCCGATTCTACACACTTTATAGAACACGTCACACATTTTCTTCACATACACGTCTCATATACGTTACACTTTTCTTTTAATAAATTAATCTTTATTAATTTTTAGAAGCAAGAGTTGTTGAGTATGTTGCGTTGGGGAAGTATGAGAAGGGGGCATAGTACGACAGTGAGAGAGTGATAGGAAAAGGTGTCCATAGGCTGATGGAGTGTGTTGGACGGAAGCTGGTGGATTCTCCAGAATATTGAGAGAAAAAAAAATATTATAATGTGGGTGTCGACTCTCTTCACTCCAGGGACGACACTGTAAAGGAGGACACGACATTATTGGGGGCTCGATAACGGTATCTTTGGACAGCGGGATCTCTCGTAAACGGGATCTTTGGACAGCGGGATCTCTCGTAAGCGGGATCTTTGGACAGCGGGATCTCTCGTAAACGGAATCTTTGGACAGCGGGATCTCTAATAAACGGAATCCTTGGACAGCGAGATCTCCTGCAAGCAGGAACCTTTGACAGTGGGATCTTCTGACAACGGGGTCTTTTGACACGGGATCCCTAGTTATAAGAGGGAGATATCATTTTGGAGAATCCAGCTAGAGTGAATGTGGATAGGGGTTAGGACTAATTAATATCTTACCTGTTCACACTTCACACGTCTGCATAGGTCTGTGGTCCTAATTCTACTCTTGTCACTGAGTGAATGTGCGGTGTAGTAATATCTAGATTTATAGTATTTGTTCATATATCTGTATAGTAATTTGCAGTTATATTGTACTCGACCTGCTAGCTTACCTCTCTGTATAATGGCCACCCCTAAACTAACCACGTTAGAATTAAAGGCAAAGGGGGAAGAAATGGGACTGGGGGGTTCTGCTCTAACGGATTACATACAGGAAGTGGAGAGAGAGTATCGTCAAGCAGAAAGGGAAGATCGAAAGGCCGAGCTGGAATTGAGAAGGATGGAGTTGGAACAAGCAGCTAAGAAATTGGAAGCTGAGCAAGCAGCTAAGAAATTGGAAGCTGAGCAAGCAGCTAAGAAATTGGAAGCTGAGCAAGCAGCTAAGAAATTGGAAGCTGAGCAAGCAGCTAAGAAATTGGAAGCTGAGCAAGCAGCTAGGAAATTGGAAGCTGAGCAAGCAGCTAGGAAATTTGAAGCTGAACAAGCAGCTAGGAAATTTGAAGCTGAACAAGAAGCACAGAAGAGGGAGCACGAGTACCGGATGCGGGAACTCGAGCTCAAGAGTCAATCTAATGGAGAAACTGAGGGAGCAGTTGGAGGTTCCTCCATCCCAGGATCAACACCAGTAGGTGGACATGGGTACCATGCTATGAAGTTTCCTTAAGCGGTCTACGAGGAGGACAAAGAGAAGATTGACCAGTACCTTCAACGCTTCGAGGCTATGTCAGTTGCTAGGTCTGGAGCGTAACAAATGGAATCTTAAGCTATCCCAGGGATTACGCGGGACCGGATACGAGGTTTATACTCGCCTGCCACCAGGACATGAGAACAATTATGACGAGTTAAAGACGGCTCTGCTGAAACGATTCGAGGTTACGTCACATACCTACCGGAAAAAATTTCGAGCAGCGAAACGAGAACCGGGGGAGTTGTTTGCCGCCTACAGTTTGCGTCTAAAATCTTATCTCCATAAGTGGATGGATTTGGCTGGGTTCGCACATGACTATGAGAGTCTGGAAGAGCTCATGGTGGTCGACCAGCTGAAGAAGCAAATGTCTAAACCTCTCAGGACGTTCCTGGGAGAACAAGGAGCAGAACGTATTGACCTCGTGACTAAATTAGCAGAACGGTTCGTCGAGGTACATGGGGAGGCAGGGGAAAACCTTTCCACCAACTCCAAAAGTCAAGAGAAACATGACAAGAAGAAAACCAAAAACTCAGGAACAAAAAAGTGGGAACCTTATGTGCAAAAATCAGAGGATAGTTCAGAGAAGAAGAAGGAGGGAAGCAAGAGCACTTCAAGCTCTACACCTAAACGACCGTGGTCGGAGAAGTGGTGTTCAATTTGTAAGTCACCCTCTCACAATACGAGGGACTGCAAATCGAAGGCTAAGAACCCTCACTTCGCGGCATGTCAAGTGACTTCCAAGGAGGTTGTCACGGAAAATGCCAAGGTCAACAAGGAAGCTCGCCACCAGGAGAGCTCACTCAAGTCTGGCAATAGAAAATCTAGGACAGGGAAATGGTGCAACCAATGCCAGTCGAATACGCACAATGCTATTGACTGCAGAGGAAAGTCAGGAGACACTCAATTCGTCGTGTGCCCCGGGAAACCTAAGGTGGAGCCCACCGAACAGGTCGAGGCCGAGGAAGAGACTCCAGACCAGGAAAAACCACCTGTAGTGGAATTGGTAGAGGTTAACGGTCGTCAAGTGGAGTGTTTATACGACACAGGACTGGACGGGGAGGCCGTGATTTCTGCGGATCTGGTACATCCAGAACAATTCACAGGTGAGACCTTGGATATACAGCCTGCACAGAAGAGTGCTGTAACCATGAAGTTGCCTATTGCTAATGTGGAGATTCGGTCAAGGTACGTCACCGGCACCATCAAGGCCGCTGTATTGACCGATCCCATTTTTCCAGTCATCCTAGGTTGCCGGTATGTCTTTCTGGGAATGCCCAGGGAGCCAATTCATATGGGAGCAATGCAGACTCGCTCTCAGACAAAAACGGAAGAGGCAGATGCAATTGTGACTAACCCAATGCCGGGGGAGCTACGAACTGCCCAGAATGAGGATGATACTTTACGTCCTTGCTACAAAAAGCTGCAAAAAAGTGCTGATCCACCAGGACGGGGGCAGTACTACATGAAGAATAGGATACTCTACAGGAGAGCAGGAAGGGGAGACAACCTATACGGTCAGTTGGTCGTCCCAAAAGCTCACAGGTCTCAGATTCTTCATATGGGGCATACCATCTCCTTTAGTGGACATATGGGTATTGCCGCCACCATGCAGCGGATTTCCTGCCACTACTATTGGCCGGGAATGACAGATGATGTGCGTCGGTATGTGAAGTCATGCCCTGAGTGCCAGAGGGTGGCACCAAAACACTGGACAGCACCGGTGGTGTTGGGTGAGATGCCCATCATGAACTCTCCTTTCGAGAGGGTAGCCATCGATATCGTGGGTCCACTTCCCAGGACTAGGAAGAGGAACATGTATATACTCACAATGGTGGATTGCTGTACAATGTGGGGTGAAGCCATACCGTTGACCACGATTGACTCGAAAAGAGTGGCGGACGCACTGATGGAGGCCTTTACCAGATTAGGCTTTCCGGATCAAATTCTGACGGACAATGGATCTCAGTTTTGTGGAAAACTCATGGAGGAGGTATTTAGGGTGTTTCACTCTAACCACATACATACCAGCCCTTACCACCCTCAAGCCAATGGACAAGTGGAGCGTTTCAGCGGCACGTTGATGACAATGCTCAGGAAACTAGCGCAGGAAAAACCTGATAGGTGGGATGAATATATCCCAGCAGCACTCTTTGCCTATCGGGAAGTTCCTCATGGCTCAACAGGACTACCACCCGCTACGTTGCTGTTTGGTCGTCCAATCAAAGGACCGTTGGAAGCCATGTTGAGGAGTTGGACTGAAGAGGGGACGTCAGAAGAAGTGATCTCATCCTATCAATACGTGGAGGAACTGAAAGAAAAACTCCACAAGGGATGGACTCTGGCAAATCAAAACTTGAAAAAGGCCAGGAAAAGACATGCGGCTTACTACAACCGTAGGTCTAAAGAAAGATCTCTAGAGGTGGGAGATAAAGTCTTGTTGCTACTCCCAACGGGAAACAACAAACTGGAGATAGGTTGGCAAGGACCTTTTCCCGTGGAAAGGGTGATTTCCAGAACCAACTATCAGATCCGGATCCGGGGAAAGTCGAAGATTTTCCATATCAATCTCTTGCGGAAATACGAAGAGAGACCCGGAGACAAGGCAGCTCACCTCATGGCAATGGCAGTTGCAGTGGAGACAGAAGTGGGAACCAGCGAGGGCAGGGAATATCCCTTGGAACACCAGGAAACCTATAGGGATGTGCAAGTGAACCCTGATCTGACCTCCCAGGAGAGGGAAAGGATAACCCAGGTTCTCAAGTCTCATAAGGAGATACTGACTGATAAACCTGGACGAACGAGGTTGGTTGAGTTCGAGATGACTTTGACCACACAGGAGCCTGTTCGCCAAAAGGTTTACCCAGTGCCATTCTCTAAAGAAAAGGCCCTGGAGGAGGAAATACAAAAACTGCTGGAGGATGACGTGATTGCACCATCCACATCCCCATACAATGCGGGGGTAGTTTTGTTACGCAAACCAAGTGGAGAACACAGGTTGTGTATAGATTACCGACTGCTGAACAGTCATACCCAGTTTCAGGTGGAACCTTTGCCGAATCCAACTCAGTTATTCGCTAGGCTCCATAAGGCTCGGTACTTTTCAAAGGTGAATCTGAGTCGGGGGTATTATCAGATACCAGTCAAACCGGAGATTCGACCACTGTTAGCTTTCAGTACACCCAGTGTACACTACGAATTCAAGGTCATGCCCTTTGGACTCAGCAATGCACCTAGTGTGTTTACACGCATGATGAGGACTTTACTAGATCCGTTACAGGATCCGTCCATCATCTCATTCATGGATGATATTCTGATTTCCAGTGACAGCTTGGATGACCACTTACAATCCTTGGAGAGAGTGTTTAATAGGCTCAAGGAAGCAGGGCTTACTGCTCGTCCAACCAAGTGCATGATTGGTTACCAGACTCTGGAATTTCTAGGTCACACCATCACTCCAGGACACATTGTTCCAGAAGAGAAGAACCTGGAGAAAATCAGAAATGCACCAAGGCCAAAAACGAAGAAGGATGTGCGATCTTTTCTCTCGTTGTGTGGGTTCTACCACAAATTTATCTCACATTTTACGGAATTGGGAGCTCCGTTGAAGGAAACCTTGAAAAAGGGATTCCCGGACCAAATCATTTGGACACCAGAATGTGAGAATGCCTATAGTCAGTTAAAGGAGGCCTTGGTCAGCAAACCTGTATTACAGCTCCCTGACCTTTCCAAACAATTTGTGTTGAGAACAGATGCGAGTGCGATTGAATTGGAGCCGCTTTGTTACAGGAAGGAAAAGACGATGCTTCGGTCTTAAAACCTGTGGCATACGCAAGTAAGAAACTTCTACAGGCGGAGAGGAATTATTCAACTGTCGAGAGAGAGTGTTTGTCCCTCGTATGGGCAGTGCAAAAATTTCAGCCATATTTGTATGGAGTTAAGTTTCGAGTCCAGTCGGATCATCAACCCCTGATGTTCCTAGCTACTTCTCAGAAACTCAACGCACGGTTGATGCGGTGGTCGTTGTTACTTCAACCTTATAATTTCACAGTAGAGTACATTCCTGGGAAGGAAAATGTTGGAGCGGATTTCTTGTCAAGACACCCAGCTCCTGAAGAAGAAGAATGAATCATCTGGATTAAACTCATGGTGGAGAAGAGTGAGATGGACTACTCTCTTAAGAGGGGGCCTATGTCACGAGATCGCCATGAGTTAACCAGATAATAATACCGACGTTTGCTTGGCGTATATTTTCTAGGCCACAACAGTCGTACTAACAGAGTAAACACAGCTGCATGGGTTACATCGGGTCAGCCCATATACACATTTGGTGGTGAGTGAGAAGGAAGGGATACAACGCGTTGGCAGTTCATAACAGTTAAAATCACATATAATTGGCCGCGCAGGATATGGAATGGTTCCGTTTGTCATCTATAGTTCCGGACATCAGACGGAATGGAGGTTTGACTGTCAGCACATGACAGAAAGTTGAGGGTGTTATTGAAAACAGTGGAACACCTGCCGGACATGAACAACGTCACGTGCACAATGTAAGCGTGTTTGGAAAACCATGATTGGCAGCTTGGTATCGAAACTCTTTGTTGGAACTCGACAGTAACTCTCTAGATTGTTTTGGATGTCAGAACCAGTGATGACAAATCTAACATTGAGGGAGCCAGAGGGAGGATGGATTCCTGACAAGGGATGATCTGCCACTGTGCCACCTGTGTGGGGGCATAAAGGATAACGTCACGTGGCCAACTTTGGTAGTTTGCCATATAAACCCGAGTTGGGATCAACTAGGGTGGACTTGAAAAATGCTCTAGTCAGAGTGCCAGGGCACTGCAGTGCTTAGTGGAAATAATATCTACCGTGTGTTAATTAGTGACTTAATTTTGCACGTGCCTATAATGGCAGATGTAGATATGATTGATAGGACTGCAGTAGTGCCATTTAAGGTATAACCTATTATATATATATTCGTTATAATTAATATAGACTGTGGCCTTGTTAAACTATAGTGTGATGATTAGCACTGTTAGTGGAAACTAGCTAGAGTAGTGAAGTGATACGTGGCTCTGTTAGCTAGAATAGATTAGTGAAGTGTTGATAAGCTTTACTAGTTGAGAATTGAGTAATGAGGGATAATTGGGATCTTCCCGTAGGTGTCCCTGGTGGGCGGGGTTCCGCATTCTGTTTGCTGATTTTTTCTTTGTCATAGCCTGATTCGGCTCTAGGTGGGTAGCTAATCTGCTCTATGATTAAGTCTAGTTAGCTAAAGATCATTAAGCAAGGTGATAGGCTTACACTCAGCCGAAAGGATCAGTGACTAGTACTATCACCAGATGTGTTGTTTCTATCCTAGGTTCCCTACCAGATCCAAGGAAACTCAACAAGTTTTTGGGAAAGAATCACATCCCATTCGGAAGAACACCAGTTCAACAATCAATAAAGTTGCATACAGAACGTAACTAAAGCTAGAAGGAATTTGATTCATCAAAGAGAGTGATGCGTACTGATGCACCACACAGCATCAGACAGTAGTAACGAACTGAAAACATTAAGTCTAATAATTACATAGTGTGATATAATCTCGTGTAATAGAACACAAGACTTGATACTTGAGGCTAGATAGACACGAGGGAGGATCCAGTACAGTAACAATTAACATTAATCTGTGTACACACTACAAAGGACTTGTGCATTTTTTTATGAACGATAGGAACGGACATTGTGTAGGGTGCAACCGGTCCATGATTAACTGTTTATACCACCGGTGTCTATTTCGGATGTTCATGAAATGGGATTACCAGAGGTCTACAGAGGCAAATCAGTATCCAGCAGGATGGTTTCGGCGCTGGGTGAGAAGTACATGTTCTGACGTAACGTGCTGTGGTCTATCCTTGCTGGGATCAGCTGACTGGGTTGTTGTCTGAGAGTCCGATTCTACACACTTTATAGAACACGTCACACATTTTCTTCACATACACGTCTCATATACGTTACACTTTTCTTTTAATAAATTAATCTTTATTAATTTTTAGAAGCAAGAGTTGTTGAGTATGTTGCGTTGGGGAAGTATGAGAAGGGGGCATAGTACGACAGTGAGAGAGTGATAGGAAAAGGTGTCCATAGGCTGATGGAGTGTGTTGGACGGAAGCTGGTGGATTCTCCAGAATATTGAGAGAAAAAAAAATATTATAATGTGGGTGTCGACTCTCTTCACTCCAGGGACGACACTGTAAAGGAGGACACGACATAGAGGATTAATCAACCAATCGGAGGAGGCGTGGCTTAGAAGATTAATCAACCAATCGGGTGAGGCATGGCTTAGAGGATTAATATAGCAATCGTGAGAAGCGTGGCTTAGAGAATTAATAAACCAATCGAATGAGGCGTGGCTTAGAAGATTAATCAACCAATCCGGGGAGGCGTGGCTGAGAGGGTCCGGTGTCCGTCTCAGGCTCTGAAGGTACCGGGTTCGATCTCTGCATAAGGCTGGGAGATTTTCCCAAGAAACACTGGCTTCTAATATCACCCCCTCTCCTCCGATCTCGTAGGTAGCGGGACCGGCTATCTAACTCTCTCAGATGAGCGCAGAAAACAGCTGTGTGCAAGCAGTGCACGATAAAAATTACAGGGCAGTCTACATGGCAAAGTGTAGGCCGTAAAGCCGTTCCCTGGCAAAAGTTTTAGCAAACGTAAATTCATGGGTAAATAGAGCCCGTTGCCCTGGATGTAATCTATCTAGAATACACAAACTTAACACACATTTTCAGTTGCATAATTAGGTTCGACGTTCTAAGTTTGACGTACTAGGTTTGAGGTACTAGTTTTTAGGTACTAGGTTTGACGACATTTACAAGGTACACGTGTGTACCTGACAAAAATAATAAACATCCGTGAGATTGGATTCCCACGGTTAAGGAAATAATTGTTCAGACTTATCACTCTTTAAGTAAACTAATATTGTGTACGATTTTATACACTTGTAGTAGTCATGTATGATTAATACAAGATGGCAACAAACAAACAACAAGATAATTTGATTGCGTAATCGCTGGAGAGCTTCCGCAAACAGAGGCAAATAAAATGTGACAAATATTTAAAAAGAAATTAAATAATGACCGTATTTGTTATATGAATAATTAGCTATTGTTATCTCCCGTGCTGGCCTTAAAATGGATTTACATTATATTTGTTTCCCTTATTCCATAATGTCTTGTATTACAGTGTGTACACATTTTATTTTAATGATGGTATGCACATTATTGAAAAAAAAAAACAGGCATAGACAACAAAATGTTTGTGAACAGTGAGACTAATATTTTGAAATATATTATCATCATCATTATGTGCTTTATCAAATGGCATCGGCGATTATGCACTCCCTTATCGGCAAAGTACATGGGAACATGTCTATCCGCGATTTAATGCGTGCACAGCATCCACTACACGGTGAGATCAAGAAGAGAAAGGCAGCAGGTTAGACAGCGGAAGCTCATGGAAGGGTTAGGCCGAGCACAGCTTTTGAAATGTTTGTTCAGTAGAGGACGTATATTCTTGTAAAGAATATATATATATATATATATATATATATATATATATATATATATATATATATATATATATATATATATATATATATATATATATATATATAAGTACAAGTAACGTGCAGTGCGTTCTCTTTATTATGCATCACACTGGACTAAGTATTAAGACAACAACACCGGATAATGTCAACGGTAGAAGTTCAAGAATTTACGCTTGAGGGTAGTCTGCTTATGGATGTCATGGCAGTAACTAAAGAAGTAGCCTCATTGGAGACAAAGATTGTAACTGGACATGGCAGTAGCTTACTCAGTAGCATCACTGGAGACACATATTGTAACCTGACATGACAGTAACTAAAGCAGTAGCCTGATTGAAGACATATATTGTAACCTGACATGACAGTAACTAAAGCAGTAGCCTGATTGAAGACATATATTGTAACCTGACATGGCAGTAACTAAAGCAGTAGCCTGATTGAAGACATATATTGTAACCTGACATGGCAGTAACTAAAGCAGTAGCCTGATTGAAGACATATATTGTAACCTGACATGGCAGCAACTAAAGCAGTAGCCTGATTGAAGACATATATTGTAACCTGACATGGCAGTAACTAAAGCAGTAGCCAGATTGAAGACATATATTGTAACCTGACATGACAGTAACTAAAGCAGTAACCTGATTGAAGACACATATTGTAACCTGACATGGCAGCAACTAAAGCAGTAGCCTGATTGAAGACATATATTGTAACCTGACATGGCAGTAACTAAAGCAGTAGCCTGATTGAAGACATATATTGTAACCTGACATGGCAGCAACTAAAGCAGTAGCCTGATTGAAGACATATATTGTAACCTGACATGGCAGTAACTAAAGCAGTAGCCAGATTGAAGACATATATTGTAACCTGACATGACAGTAACTAAAGCAGTAACCTGATTGAAGACATATATTGTAACCTGACATGGCAGCAACTAAAGCAGTAGCCTGATTGAAGACATATATTGTAACCTGACATGGCAGTAACTAAAGCAGTAGCCTGATTGAAGACATATATTGTAACCTGACATGACAGTAACTAAAGCAGTAGCCTGATTGAAGACATATATTGTATATCGACATGACAGTAACTAAAGCAGTAGCCTGATTGAAGACATATATTGTAACCTGACATGACAGTAACTAAAGCAGTAGCCTGATTGAAGACATATATTGTAACCTGACATGACAGTAACTAAAGCAGTAGCCTGATTGAAGACATATATTGTAACCTGACATGACAGTAACTAAAGCAGTAGCCTGATTGAAGACATATATTGTAACCTGACATGGCAGTAACTAAAGCAGTAGCCTGATTGAAGACATATATTGTAACCTGACATGGCAGTAACTAAAGCAGTAGCCTGATTGAAGACATATATTGTAACCTGACATGACAGTAACTAAAGCAGTAGCCTGATTGAAGACATATATTGTATATCGACATGACAGTAACTAAAGCAGTAGCCTGATTGAAGACATATATTGTATATCGACATGACAGTAACTAAAGCAGTAGCCTGATTGAAGACATATATTGTATATCGACATGACAGTAACTAAAGCAGTAGCCTGATTGAAGACATATATTGTAACCTGACATGACAGTAACTAAAGCAGTAGCCTGATTGAAGACATATATTGTATATCGACATGACAGTAACTAAAGCAGTAGCCTGATTGAAGACATATATTGTAACCTGACATGACAGTAACTAAAGCAGTAGCCTGATTGAAGACATATATTGTAACCTGACATGACAGTAACTAAAGCAGTAGCCTGATTGAAGACATATATTGTAACCTGACATGACAGTAACTAAAGCAGTAGCCTGATTGAAGACATATATTGTAACCTGACATGGCAGTAACTAAAGCAGTAGCCTGATTGAAGACATATATTGTAACCTGACATGGCAGTAACTAAAGCAGTAGCCTGATTGAAGACATACATTGTAACCTGATATGGCTGTAACTAAAGCAGTAGCCTGATTGAAGACATATATTGTAACCTGACATGGCAGTAACTAAAGCAGTAGCCTGATTGAAGACATACATTGTAACCTGACATGACAGTAACTAAAGCAGTAGCCTGATTGAAGACATATATTGTAACCTGACATGGCAGTAACTAAAGCAGTAGCCTGATTGAAGACATATATTGTAACCTGACATAGCAGTAACTAAAGCAGTAGCTGAATTATAACCATGACAATTATAATTGATGTCTTGATATGTCTACGTATCTCTTCTTCTTCCTTTAGTACCTTACGGTGTCGGGGTGAGCAAGAAATAGTTAGAGTGTACCCGTTTATGGGCATCATTTATTGAGATTGAGATTCCCGTGGACTCTGCTAATCCCTCTGTTAATCATTTGCATAGTCGGCCACTTCTTTTAGTCCCATCTGGTCTATACATCATTATTGTTGATGTATTGTGCCAGCTGGTATCCTAGTTATGTATATTGCTTATATATGTATATCTATGAATGTATATGTGAGTATATATATTGCTTCATAAGAGATGTTGAATGAAAGAATGTATGAGAGGAAATAGAGAAGAAGGGCAGAATGTCAGACGGGCCTGCTGCCGAATTCTTAACCCTTTGAAAATAAAGATTTTCGTTCGTTCGTTCGTATTGCGTGTGACGTATTAGATTGGGCGTATTTCCCTCAAAAGAGGCACGAAAATGAAGTAGAAGAAAGAAAATAATCAATCAAACAGCCCACCAACACACACACACACACACACACACACACACACACACCCACCCACCCACACACCACCCACACACACACACACACACACACACACACACACACACACACACCCGTCGACTTCTCCTGGGAGAGACTGAGAGTTTATAAGTTTGTGCCTAGTGCACGACGTCGACCCTTCACCATAAATCAAGTTTATATAAAATCCCGTCACTGCAATCGAGATGGGATTTCTTTTATCTTCTACCGCCACATAAGTCTCTTCATGTCTTATTATTGTTATCCAGGAAACCTTATTTCAATGACATTTCTTTAATCCTGGCTGTTTGTCTATTCATATGCATATCTGCCATTGATAGCCACTAATTTCTGGTCTATGTGTGAATTGAAAACATAGTTTCAATACGCGAGAGTCACCCAAGCAAGAAGGATAACTGCGTCTTTCACCCATTGTTAACCAGTTCTTTATAGCGTCTGTAAACTGGGTTAGTTATACACCGACTTGTGTAGAATTGTATTATCTATGATAGACAGCCAGGAAAGTGCCTTTTATTCTTTTTTACTTACATCATCGAGGCGGGTTTTATGAAAGTAAATTGGGCTCCCGAATCTACCCAGTTTAACAGGGTGCTGGGGCATGTAATGGGTGTAAATGCGGCCGGCGTGATTTTGGCAACATTATTGGAGATTTTTATTTTCTGTCGGGAGCAAAAAGAAAAACCCTAATCTGCACAGTTCGCGGCGACTGCACTAGCCAGGCGGTCTTAATTCCTCAGACTCAAGTCGCCCCCCCCCCCCCCCGGGCCATACACTGCAAGGTACTATATTGGCAGTAAATGACAGTTTGACAGTTACTCATCGAGTGGCGTGTGGAACGGACCCACTCTGCCGCTGTAGAACAGATATAAGTAGTTATGGGGTTGTCATCATCGTCATCATGTGCCATGCCAGTAAGCGTGGGCGGTCATGTTTCGTCAGCTTAGACCAGCGGTCACCAAACTTTTTCCACGGCGGGCCGGATTAGCTGAGAAAATGACGAGCTCGGGCCGGATAGTCATTCTGTACAATATTTGCCCCGTTCTCCGTGGCAAAGGTTTTACGGACGCGTTTCGTAATCCCGTATACCCGCGTTCGAAACACAGCTGCGCGCGATTTGGCAGTAGACAACGTTGCGCTTGTTTTTACGCTATGTTATGGGTGCTGGTCGTTCAGAATGCAATGGTAAACTTCTTTTCTTTTTTAAATTCGCATATCCTTTTACAGGACATCGCTGTCAACATCAGCATCTTTCAGCTATCTGTTGATTTCTTGGCAAGATTACGCTCAGTAGTTTGCCATTGCTTTCTGAGCGGCCGGCTCAGTTATCCCGCAAGTCACCAGCGGGGGACGAACCGCTCCCAGTTCTCGCCCGCTACGAGACTGCGTGATAAACGGGATTACGGAGAAAGTGGTGTAACCCCTCGGCCAAAGAGACCGGCAATGATAAACTACTGAACGTAAATTTGCCAAGACATCAACAACAGCAAACAATGCAGGTGTTGACTGCAAACGTCCTGTAAAGGATATGCAACTAACTTTAACAATAATTGCAAGCTAGAACGAAAGCTCTGGGGGAAAAGACGAAAAACTAAGTTAATCATGTGCAATGCACAAAAAAAACAAAGACAACCAACATATTTATTTAATATACAAAGTTATCAAAGAAGGCGACGTTAGCAAAAAGATAGTTACATTAGACCTAATGTGCACATATCCGAATCTCACAAACTAAGCAGCAAAAGAGGTTAGGGAGATTTGTGAAACTAACGTGTGGCTTTCAAAATACCATCAATGTTTGGTTTGGAATGGCTGCATCCAATCAAGACCTCACATCCAATGTAACCTCACAGAGATGATAGAGATAATAGCACAACGCCGACTGCTCATGTGCCGTAGAAGAAGAGAGGAATAAGAAGACAAAGAAAATCTTATTCTATCTCTACGGCTAACAAGAAAAGAAAAGATTTAGAAATATCAGAAGAAATTCAGGTCCGTGTACATGGAATCAGAATAATGTAATTGAAAAGATGCAACAACATCTGATTAATAATGCCAATGCACTAATAAATAAAATTTATGATTAGATGCAATGACATAATAGGCATCCCCATGAATAAACATACACATGATCATTCTTCACAGTACCAGTGATCTTCCATCACAGCACGGGTAGTCATCCAACACAGTACCAGTGATCTTCCATCACAGCATGGGTAGTCATCCAACACAGTACCAGTGATCTTCCATCACAGCACGGGTAGTCATCCAACACAGTACCAGTGATCTTCCATCACAGCATGGATAATCATCCAACACTGTAACCATAGTCTGATACACAACACCAGCAATTATCAGACAACAAGATGAAACAAAGGTTATTCATTCGGTAGAATTTCCTTTGCAGAACATCGCTCCTATAACAACCTTCCGGAAAACCTCTCGATCATAATCAAGATGTCCCGTTTCAGATACACCCATCTGGAGATCATCCGCCACATCCTGCACCCTTCTTCTCTTTGGCCTTCCTCTTCCTCTCTTCCCTGACATATACCCCCCCCCCCCCATTATTGTTCTCGGGCACAGACATAGCCATTCTATTCCTATATTCCTATTTAAACTATGAAGGTTCGTTCAAAACTAACCCCACAGCAGATAATCGTCAATCCACAATCAAGATCCCCTTGGAACTTTTGGATCTTCACAGGGCCTGTCTGCCTTCTCAACTGCGGTCTGGAAAAACAGTGGCCACGCTCGGCCGTGCCTGGGGCACGTTAGCCCATCTACTTGGTAGTGGCTCAGAGGGATGAGTTCAAACCCTCTGCTGAAAATTAGACACCAGCATCTCTTCGGTCTCAGTTGTTCTCAAGGCCAAAGAGGCGTGAACATGGCCTGACTGGGCTCTTATAGGCACGTCAACACAACATCCCAGCATCCTATGCATTTTTTTTACCAGGGTATCATGGGATATGCTACTCTATACGCTTGTAGAGCCGCGGCAGGCGGCTTCATTTGGTAATAGAATATATCTCATAATAAGGTTTGCAAAATATATAAATAGGGCAGCAAGAATAAACAGCCTAGAGCGGCCAGGAGGTCTCCGCACGTGTGAAGATCGCCTATTAATCTAAACATAATATTACATTTAAATTGTATCACAACGTCTCGTGTTTCATACGATATATTAAGCAAGTTCGAGTACAATCGGCGGGCCGGATGAAATGACATCGCGGGCCGGATCCGGCCCGCGGGCCGTAGTTTGGTGACCCCTGGCTTAGACAATCACCATAGTCATGGATCAGTTCAGTGTTCTTGTCCCGACCATACTACGTGGTCAACCCATCCAGATATCTGCCACACATCTGCCTTCCCTTTGTTCTTTTCCCCTCAATATTACCGGTTGTCACCAAGTTCTCTAATTTATGTCTTCTCATAGCGTGCCCAATACAATTTGACTGTCTACGTCTAATTTCTCTAATCAGTTTGCGGTGTTCATTTGCCACTTGTGGTACTTGGTCATTGGTTTTTTTCTGTCTGTCCATTGTATTCTTTGCATTTTCCTCAGAAACCACATTTGCGGTTATCATACTACCAAATACACTTCGTGGCGTGGTAAGGGGGTCTTGTGTGTACCTCTCATACTTATGTCTTCCTCTTATTTTGGCGCTCACAGAATACACCAGATATCATTATTAAAATCACCATTGCCAACATTCTCATCGTCATCATCATCCACATCATCCACATCATCATCATCATCATCATCATCATCATCATCATCATCATCATCATCATCATCATCATCACCACCACCACCACAATCACTATCAGTTCAGCCAGTCCGAACACTGGTCTTGTTCATGGCGTGAGTTCGCTCAGGACCAATGCTTCAATGGAGGGCACAAGGAAGGTTAGTTTTCTCTGAGATAGCAAGACCAGCACCAGGTCTCATAATGACAACGATTTTTCGCCACTTCTTTGGGGTGAGACTACCCACAGGCCTAATCTCCATTCTACACAACATCCCAAGGATCGCCATCCTTGAGCATAGAAGTGAAGCACCAGTAACGGCACTGCACAGCAATCCGATGGTGTCTGAGCTAGGAGGAAGGAAAGAGAGCTCTATATTACAGACTTTGTACCGATGACAAATCATGTCTTGGGTTATGGAAGAAATCTCTATACCAGTGGTTTTCAACCTTTTTTGGCTCGTGCCCCCCTCCACCATATTTTCAGAACGTGATTCCCCCCCCCCCCCCGTCATATTTCCTACCTAAAAATCCCCCCACCCCTACACAATATACGTAAAAATGGAAGGTAAATGTAATAGCATATACTAAAACAAGTCTAGACATCCACATAAAACGTGATTTGTGGGTCTACTTACTTTATAAAATGAATTTTAGAAGGATGAGACGCACATAAATGTAAAGTATGAAGGGAAAAACAATATCAAGTAATCGGTTCTTGTATTAACGTGATCTTGAAATGGTCTTCATTCCCCCCTGGAAACCCTAAAATTCCCCCCCCCCCCCCCGGCCCACCGGTTGAGAACCACTGCTCTATACGAACTTCACTTTCATAGATGCACGGTTTTACTGGGCTCAGGTGATCTGATAGTCGTCCAGGGTGAGCTTCAACATCCACCCACCCAGCCACCCAGCCACCCACCCATCCATTCATCCAACTAAGCAATGAGTGAACCAACAAACATCCCATACGTTTAAACAACTATCTAAACAATCATTCAACTAATCAACCAACCAATCAACCATCAAACAAATAAACAATTCAACCATCCGACTAACCAATGAATCAAATACTGAACTAACCATCCAACCAACCAATGAACCAACAAACGAATAAACCATCAAACCATCCAACCAACCAATGAACCAGCAAATGAAATAATGAACCACCCATCCTTTCATCCATCCAACCGACCGACCAACCAACCATCCAACTGGCCGACCAACCAACCAACCAACCAACCAACCAACCACGATCGGTCGATCAATCAATCAATCAATCAATCAATCAATCAATCAATCAATCAATCAATCAATCAATCAATCAATGAAATCATGAACCATCTATCCTTCCATCCAACCAACCCACCGACTGACCGAATAACATGCCAACCAATCAATCAATCTATGAATCAACTAAACAAGAAACCATTAAATACAATTAAAATAAGACCACATGATCAAACGACATACAAATGAAAAGTTGAACGTTAACAAGCTTTGACAGACAGCCAGCCAGCCAGACAGACAGACAGACAGACAGACAGACAGACAGCCAGCCAGACAGACAGACAGCCAGCCAGACAGACAGACAGCCAGCCAGACAGACAGACAGACAGACAGACAGATAAGCACATAGAAATACGCATGTATGTATACGGGTTTAAAGGAAACTACACACACCTTTAGTAGAAACTTTACATGTGTGGTTATAATAAACTAAACACAAAACAGAGGGTGTTTCCACCTCAACACGAAATTATTAATTAATTGAAACCGCCCGACAATCCCCCAATAGAGGAAGGAAAGATACGCCCTTGGGAATGCAAAGACACGCTTATATAATCACCATAACAATAACTTTCCAGAAATTACCGGTTGGTGACTAATGAATTCCCAGACCGTCAATATCAAGGCAACAACTATATAAAAATAGTCCTTTCAAACATGAATTGACCTGCAGTCGTTGGGTTTTGGTTAACATGAGACGATACAAAAGGACTACACTCAAACCACAGAATCGTTCGTAAACGGTAGGCGGTGTAATAACCTTGGTACAAGTACATGATTTGTACAAGTACATACCTTGGTACAAGTACATACAGGGCTAACGAAATAACACATGTTACCCAAGCTGCTTTATGTGACATTATTTGTAGGTGTCGTGTCCTCCTTTAAAGTGTCGTCCCTGGAGTGAAGAGAGTCAACACCCACATTATAATATTTTTCTTCCTTTTTTCAATATCTTGGAGAATCCACCAGCTTCCGTCCAACACACTCCATCAGCCCGTGGACACCTTTTCCTATCACTCTCTCACTGTCGTACTATGCCCCCTCTCATACTTCCCCAACTCCACATACTCAACAACTCTTGCTTCTAAAATTTAATAAAGATTAATTTATTAAAAGAAAAGTGTAACGTATATGAGACGTGTATGCGAAGACAATGTGTGTCGTGTATTATAACATAAATGTATGTGTCAGCCTTCAAAGTTCAGGATCATATTGTACACATCATGGCAAGGATTACACGACATCCCACGAGTCAGTACATTAGACCTCACCGAAGTCGTATCCTTCTCTCCAGACATGTCCTCCTCCAGGAACTCTGATGACCATGAGATCTGAATCCCATGTAAATATATAATCCGGGGGAAAAAAAATATTATTGTTCCTAACGCAACTGTTCCTAATAGTTTATAGAAACTCCGGCTTCATAATTCCGGCGCAGTGAAACAAACATGGAACACTGTCCTATGAACCAGACTTTTTGTCTCTTGATAAATGTTCACTAGTTCTCACTATTAAACAGTTATTGTCTATACTCCAATAGAGTCTTTTATTTTTGTTCTAGTCATAAGTGAACTGAATATCCATCACTACTGGTGTGTTAAAACTGGTATGACCTAAACTCACTCGGTATTTATCCTGTAGGATACATATACCATTCAGCTCCACTGAGCAATGTTGATCATCTTCCTCTAGCATAAGCTCTGTTGTAAAGTTGCTGGCCAATCTTCCTGCGCCAAACTTTATCCGGGATCGGATATTTCCTGGGTTCCGTGTTCTTCATTCCAACCAGAGGAAACCTGTAACATAAATCATATAACCGGTGATAGCCTCCCCGTCATTGATCTCTATTAGATGATCGTGGGCCATCGGCCTCGCTCAGAAAATATAATGAACCTACTCTGTCATGGACAGATGACTGAACACATAGGTTATCATCAGGCCAAGACAAGAAAAAAAAATCAACAAACAGAATGCGGAACCCCGCCCACCAGGGACCCCTACGGGAATATCCCAATTATCCCTCATTACTCAATTCTCAACTAGTAAAGCTTATCAACACTTCACTAATCTATTCTCAACTAACAGTGCTAAGTATCACTCTAGTTTTAACAAGGCTACAGCCTATATTAATTAAAACTAATTATAATAGTTTCTACCTTAGCCAACACTGCAGCTAGATCAAATTACATTCACTCTTGCCATGACAGGCACGTGTAAAATTAAATTAACTCAATTCACACACGGTAGACATTTTCCCATCAGAACCGCAGTGCCGAAGCACGTCTGCTAAATCCAAGGTTTGAGTTCAACTGTCCTCTCCAATCCTGGTTTTCGGCAAAACCTAAAATTGGTCCCGTGACATGGTTGATGTCCTGCAGGTGTTATTTGGGCATATCATCCATTGTCAAGAATCGATTTTCCCTGGCTCCATCAATGTCAAAGTTGTCATCAGTTGTTTTGACTCCCCCAACAAACTAACGAGTTACTGTATGATCCCAACAACAGTTTTCCCCAACAAGCTGCCAATCTTCTTTACGTCCGGAAACTATGAATTGACAGACGGACTGTTTTCTTCCGAGCTGAGTACTTCCGCTTCCAATCCTACTTGTTTATAATCTGTCAAAGCGATGTATGATTCAGCTCATTCACTTCCCCTACACATCTGCTACTGTTAATTTTGCCCGACATGTGATGGTCGACATCCGATTGCCACCATGATCCCACGGGTTCCATCTGTATTCAAATGTTGACAAACTGTCAAAGCGATGCCGGGATTTGTCTCACTCACCACCGAATGTTCCCCTGTTGTCGACCCAATGTAACCCCGTGCAGCTGCAACTATTTACCGTCCTGGGGTTTAACATCCGATTTGTTTTTTCTGTTAGTAAAATAGTTGTCGCTGGCAGATAGTCCGTTAAATCAGAAAGCCTCTATAATAATCAACTGGGTAAACGCAAGGTTTTATTTTGTGACATAGGCCCCCTCTTAAGAGAGTAGTCCATCTCACTCTTCTCCACCGTGAGTTTAATCCAGATGATTCATTCTTCTTCTTCAGGAGCTTGGTGTCTTGACAAGAAATCCGCTCCAACATTTTCCTTCCCAGGAATGTACTCCACTGTGAAATTATAAGGTTGAAGTAACAACGACCACCGCATCAAACGGGCGTTGAGCTTCTGAGAAGTAGCCAGGAACATCAGGGGCTGATGATCCGACTGGACTCGAAACTTAACTCCATACAAATATGGCTGGAATTTTTGCACTGCACATACGAGGGACAAGCACTCTCTCTCGACGGTTGAATAATTCCTCTCAGCCTGTAGAAGTTTCTTGCTTGCGTATGCCACAGGTTTCAAAACCGAAGCATCGTCTTTTCCTTCCTGTAACAGAGCTGCCCCAATCCCAATCCCACTCGCATCTGTTCTCAACACAAAGGGTTTGGAAAGATCAGGGAGCTGTAATACAGGTTTGTTGACCAAGGCCTCCTTTAACTGACTATAGGCATTCTCACATTCTGGTGTCCAAATGATTTGGTCCGGGAATCCCTTTTTCAAGGTTTCCGTCAACGGAGCTCCCAGTTCAGTGAAATGTGGGATAAATTTGTGGTAGAACCCACACAACGAGAGAAAAGATCGCACATCCTTCTTCGTTTTTGGCCTTGGTGCATTTCTGATTTTCTCCAGGTTCTTCTCATCTGGGACAATGTGTCCTGGAGTGATGGTGTGACCTAGAAATTCCAGAGTCTGGTAACCAATCATGCACTTGGTTGGACGAGCAGTAAGCCCTGCTTCCTTGAGTCTATTAAACACTCTCTCCAAGGATTGTAAGTGGTCATCCAAACTGTCACCGGAAATCAGAATATCATCCATGAATGAGATGATGGACGGATCCTGTAAAGGATCAAGTAAAGTCCTCATCATGCGTGTAAACACACTAGGTGCATTGCTGAGTCCAAAGGACATGACCTTGAATTCGTAGTGTCCACTGGGTGTACTGAAAGCCAACAGTGGTCGAATCTCCGGTTTGACTGGTATCTGATAGTAACCCCGCCTCAGATCCACCTTTGAAAAGTACCGAGCCTTATGGAGCCTTGCGAATAACTGAGTTGGATTCGGCAAAGATTCCACCTGAAATTGTGTGTGACTGTTCAGAAGTCGGTAGTCTATACACAACCGGTGTTCTCCACTTGGTTTCCGTAACAAAACTACCCCTGCATTGTATGGGGATGTGGATGGTGCAATCACGTCATCCTCCAGCAGCTTCTGTATTTCTTCCTCCAGGGCCTTTTCTTTAGAGAATGGCACTGGGTAAACCTTTTGACGAACAGGCTCCTGTGTGGTCAAAGTCATCTCGAACTCAACCAACCTCGTTCGTCCTGGTTTATCAGTCAGTATCTCCTTATGAGACTTGAGAACCTGGGTTATCCTTTCCCTCTCCTGGGAGGTCAGATCAGGGTTCACTTGCACATCCCTATAGGTTTCCAGGTGTACCAAGGGATATTCCCTGCCCCCGCTGGTTCCCACTTCCGTCTGCACTGCAACTGCCATTGCCATGAGGTGAGCTGCCTTGTCTCCGGGTCTCTCTTCGTATTTCCGCAAGAGATTGATATGGAAAATCTTCGACTTTCCCCGGATCCGGATCTGATAGTTGGTTCTGGATATTACCCTTTCCACGGGAAATGGTCCTTGCCAACCTATCTCCAGTTTGTTGTTTCCCGTAGGGAGTAGCAACAAGACTTTATCTCCCACCTCTAGAGATCTTTCTTTAGACCTGCGGTTGTAGTAAGCCGCATGTCTTTTCCTGGCCTTTTTCAAGTTTTGATTTGCCAGAGTCCATCCCTTGTGGAGTTTTTCTTTCAGTTCCTCCACGTATTTATAGGATGAGATCACTTCTTCTGACGTCCCCTCTTCAGTCCAACTCCTCAACATGGCTTCCAACGGTCCTTTGATTGGACGACCAAACAGCAACGTAGCGGGTGGTAGTCCTGTTGAGCCATGAGGAACTTCCCGATAGGCAAAAAGTGCTGCTGGGATATATTCATCCCACCTATCAGGTTTTTCCTGCGCTAGTTTCCTGAGCATTGTCATCAACGTGCCGCTGAAACGCTCTACTTGTCCATTGGCTTGAGGGTGGTAAGGGCTGGTATGTATGTGGTTAGAGTGAGACACCCTAAATACCTCTTCCATGAGTTTTCCACAAAACTGAGATCCATTGTCCGTCAGAATTTGATCCGGAAAGCCTAATCTGGTAAAGGCCTCCATCAGTGCGTCCGCCACTCTTTTCGAGTCAATCGTGGTCAACGGTATGGCTTCACCCCACATTGTACAGCAATCCACCATTGTGAGTATATACAAGTTCCTCTTCCTAGTCCTGGGAAGTGGACCCACGATATCGATGGCTACCCTCTCGAAAGGAGAGTTCATGATGGGCATCTCACCCAACACCACCGGTGCTGTCCAGTGTTTCGGTGCCACCCTTTGGCACTCAGGGCATGACTTCACATACCGACGCACATCATCTGTCATTCCCGGCCAATAGTAATGGCAGGAAATTCGCTGCATGGTGGCGGCAATACCCATGTGTCCACTAAAGGAGATGGTATGCCCCATATGAAGAATCTGGGACCGGTGAGCTTTCGGGACGACCAACTGACCGTATAAGTTGTCTCCCCTTCCTGCTCTCCTGTAGAGTATCCTATTCTTCATGTAGTACTGCCCCCGTCCTTGTGGATCAGCACTTTTCTGCAGCTTTCTGTAGCAAGGACGTAAAGTATCATCCTCACTCTGGGCAGTTCGTAGCTCCCCCGGCATTGGGTTAGTCACAATTGCTTCTGCCTCTTCCGTTTTCGTCTGAGAGCGAGTCTGCATTGCTCCCATATGGATTGGCTCCCTGGGTATTCCCAGAAAGACATACCGGCAACCTAGGATGACTGAAAAAATGGGATCGGTCAATACAGCGGCCTTGATGGTGCCGGTGACGTACCTTGACCGAATCTCCACATTAGCAATAGGCAACTTCATGACAACAGCACTCTTCTGTGCAGGCTGTATCTCCATGGTTTCACCTGTGAATTTTTCTGGATGTACCAGATCCGTAGAAATCACGGCCTCCCCGTCCAGTCCTGTGTCGTATAAACACTCCACTTGACGACCGTTAACCTCTACCAATTCCACTACAGGTGGTTTTTCCTGGTCTGGAGTCTCTTCCTCGGCCTCGACCTGTTCGGTGGGCTCCACCTTAGGTTTCCCGGGGCACCCGACGAATTGAGTGTCTCCTGACTTTCCCCTGCAGTCAATAGCATTGTGCGTATTCGACTTGCATTGGTTGCACCATTTCCCTGTCCTAGATTTTCTAGTGCCGGACTTGAGTGAGCTCTCCTGGTGGCGAGCTTCCTTGTTGACCTTGGCATTTTCCTTGACAAGCTCCTTGGAAGTCACTTGACATGCTGCGAAGTGAGGGTTCTTAGCCTTCGATTTGCAGTCCCTCGTATTGTGAGAGGGTGACTTACAAATTGAACACCACTTCTCCGACCACGGTCGTTTTGGTGTAGAGCTTGAAGTGCTCTTGCTTCCCTCCTTCTTCTTCTCTGAACTATCCTCTGATTTTTGCACATAAGGTTCCCACTTTTTGGTTCCTGAGTTTTTGGCTTTCTTCTTGTCATGTTTCTCTTGACTTTTGGAGTTGGTGGAAAGGTTTTCCCCTGCCTCCCCATGTACCTCGACGAACCGTTCTGCTAATTTTGTCACGAGGTCAATACGTTCCGCTCCTTGTTCTCCCAGGAACGTCCTGAGAGGTTTAGACATTTGCTTCTTCAGCTGGTCGACCACCATGAGCTCTTCCAGACTCTCATAGTCATGTGCGAACCCAGCCAAATCCATCCACTTATGGAGATACGATTTTAGACGCAAACTGTAGGCGGCAAACAACTCCACCGGTTCTCGTTTCGCTGCTCGAAATTGTTTCCGGTAGGTATGTGACGTAACCTCGAATCGTTTCAGCAGAGCCGTCTTTAACTCGTCATAATTGTTCTCATGTTCTGGTGGCAGGCGAGAATAAACCTCGTAACCGGTCCCGCGTAAACCCTGGGATAGCTTGAGATTCCATTTGTTACGCTCCAGACCCATAGCAACTGACATAGCCTCGAAGCGTTGAAGGTACTGGTCAATGTTCTCTTTGTCCTCCTCGTAGACCGCTAAAGGAAACTTCATAGCATGGTACCCATGTCCACCTACTGGTGTTGAGCCTGGGATGGAGGAACCTCCAACTGCTCCCTCAGTTTCTCCCTTAGATTGACTCTTCAACTCGAGTTCCCTCATCCGGTACTCGTGCTCCCTTTTCTGAGCTTCTTGTTCAGCTTCCAGTTTCCTAGCTGCTTGCTCAGCTTCAAATTTCTTAGCTGCTTGTTCAGCTTCAAATTTCTTAGCTGCTTGCTCAGCTTCCAATTTCTTAGCTGCTTGCTCAGCTTCCAATTTCTTAGCTGCTTGCTCAGCTTCCAATTTCTTAGCTGCTTGTTCCAACTCCATCCTTCTCAATTCCAACTCGGCCTTTCGATCTTCCCGTTCTGCTTGACGATACTCTCTCTCCACTTCCTGTATGTAATCCGTTAGAGCAGAACCCGCCAATCCCATGTCTTCCCCCTTTGCCTTTAATTCTAACGTGGTTAGTTTAGGGGTGGCCATTATACAGAGAGGTAAGCTAGCAGGTCGAGTACAATATAGCTGCAAATTACTATACAGATATATGAACAAGTACTATAAATCTAGATATTACCACACACCGCACATTCACTCAGTGACAAGAGTAGAATCAGGACCACAGACCTATGCAGACGTGTGAAGTGTGAACAGGTAAGATATTAGTCCTAACCCCTATCCACATTCACTCTAGCTGGATTCTCCAATATGATATCTCCCTCTTATAACTAAGGATCCCGTGTCAAAAGACCCCGTTGTCAGAAGATCCCACTGTCAAAGGTTCCTGCTTGCAGGAGATCTCGCTGTCCAAGGATTCCGTTTACGGGAGATCCCGCTGTCCAAAGATTCCGTTATCGAGCCCCCAATAATGTCGTGTCCTCCTTTAAAGTGTCGTCCCTGGAGTGAAGAGAGTCAACACCCACATTATAATATTTTTCTTCCTTTTTTCAATATCTTGGAGAATCCACCAGCTTCCGCCCAACACACTCCATCAGCCCATGGACACCTTTTCCTATCACTCTCTCACTGTCGTACTATGCCCCCTCTCATACTTCCCCAACGCCACATACTCAACAACTCTTGCTTCTAAAATTTAATAAAGATTAATTTATTAAAAGAAAAGTGTAACGTATATGAGACGTGTATGCGAAGACAATGTGTGTCGTGTATTATAACATAAATGTATGTGTCAGCCTTCAAAGTTCAGGATCATATTGTACACATCATGGCAAGGATTACACGACATCCCACGAGTCAGTACATTAGACCTCACCGAAGTCGTATCCTTCTCTCCAGACATGTCCTCCTCCAGGAACTCTGATGACCATGAGATCTGAATCCCATGTAAATATATAATTCGTGGAAAAAAAATATTATTGTTCCTAACGCAACTGTTCCTAATAGTTTATAGAAACTCCGGCTTCATAATTCCGGCGCAGTGAAACAAACATGGAACACTGTCCTATGAACCAGACTTTTTGTCTCTTGATAAATGTTCACTAGTTCTCACTATTAAACAGTTATTGTCTATACTCCAATAGAGTCTTTTATTTTTGTTCTAGTCATAAGTGAACTGAATATCCATCACTACTGGTGTGTTAAAACTGGTATGACCTAAACTCATTCGGTATTTATCCTGTAGGATACATATACCATTCAGCTCCACTGAGCAATGTTGATCATCTTCCTCTAGCATAAGCTCTGTTGTAAAGTTGCTGGCCAATCTTCCTGCGCCAAACTTTATCCGGGATCGGATATTTCCTGGGTTCCGTGTTCTTCATTCCAACCAGAGGAAACCTGTAACATAAATCATATAACTGGTGATAGCCTCCCCGTCATTGATCTCTATTAGATGATCGTGGGCCATCGGCCTCGCTCAGAAAATATAATGAACCTACTCTGTCATGGACAGATGACTGAACACATAGGTTATCATCAGGCCAAGACAAGAAAAAAAAATCAACAAACAGAATGCGGAACCCCGCCCACCAGGGACCCCTACGGGAATATCCCAATTATCCCTCATTACTCAATTCTCAACTAGTAAAGCTTATCAACACTTCACTAATCTATTCTCAACTAACAGTGCTAAGTATCACTCTAGTTTTAACAAGGCTACAGCCTATATTAATTAAAACTAATTATAATAGGTTCTACCTTAGGCAACACTGCAGCCAGATCAAATTACATTCACTCTTGCGATGACAGGCACGTGTAAAATTAAATTAACTCAATTCACACACGGTAGACATTTTCCCATCAGAACCGCAGTGCCGAAGCACGTCTGCTAAAATCTAAGGTTTGAGTTCAACTGTCCTCTCCAATCCTGGTTTTCGGCAAAACCTAAAATTGGTCCCGCGACATGGTTGATGTTCTGCAGGTGTTATTTGGGCATATCATCCATTGTCAAGAATCGATTTTCCCTGGCTCCATCAATGTCAAAGTTGTCATCAGTTGTTTTGACTCCCCCAACAAACTAACGAGTTACTGTATGATCCCAACAACAGTTTTCCCCAACAAGCTGCCAATCTTCTTTACGTCCGTAAACTATGAATTGACAGACGGACTGTTTTCTTCCGAGCTGAGTACTTCCGCTTCCAATCCTACTTGTTTATAATCTGTCAAAGCGATGTATGATTCAGCTCATTCACTTCCCCTACACATCTGCTACTGTTAATTTTGCCCGACATGTGATGGCCGACATCCGATTGCCACCATGATCCCACGGGTTCCATCTGTATTCAAATGTTGACAAACTGTCAAAGCGATGCCGGGATTTGTCTCACTCACCACCGAATGTTCCCCTGTTGTCGACCCAATGTAACCCCGTGCAGCTGCAACTATTTACCGTCCTGGGGTTTAACATCCGATTTGTTTTTTTCTGTTAGTAAAATAGTTGTCGCTGGCAGATAGTCCGTTAAATCAGAAAGCCTCTATAATAATCAACTGGGTAAACGCAAGGTTTTATTTTGTGACAGTAGGTTTTTAATGAAAGTGTTAAATTCAGCAATGAATGAAATTAATCAGCGCTAAAGGAATGCAATCTGTTGTGCAGTGTCCTCATCATCATGTGCCGTGCCGATAAGCGTGGGCGGTCATGTTTCGCCATGTCACACGATCACCAGAGTTTTCTATGAGATTGAAAAATATTATTTTCTTCGCATCTGTAAAGAAGGTAGTTTGCCATCGCTTTCCTTCTTAGCAGTGACCATAATGGTCGACGACAGTAGCCAATGTCTCTCCCCATCCCCATCCCCCGACAAAAAGAGAGAGAGAGAGAACCTCTGCCCACCGTCGTGAAATTGGAGACCATAGCCTACAACTATCTGTCGGCTGCTCTTCAACTTCATCCACCACCTGCACCCATGACTTCCCCGTAACCCTGATCTGGGGGTGGGGGTGGCTAAACAGGTACTCCACCTTGCCCAAGGGTGTCCCGTAGGCTAGCGGAGGGAAGGAGGCACCTTACTTCTCCTTTGAAAGGGGATATCCCTACTCCGCCACCCGGTGTATCTATCTTGTAGTGATAGAGAAGGCGCTTACGTGTTCCGACGACCCCAAGAGCTATGCCGATGGTAGCGCAGCTACTATTAGAGTCTCCCATGTCAGACAGGTCAAGAGGTAGGAACCAGCCGAAGATTGACACAAATCTGCTGCCTTGTATGTAGACTGGGGACAGTCACAGACTAGGAAGGAAAACAATTAAGTTGCATGTCCTTCACAGGACGTAGCAGTCAACCCCAGCATTTTCGCTGTTCGTGATTCCTGGGCAAATTTTACGTTCAGTAGTTTGCCATTGCTTTCTGAACGACCGGCTCCTATACCTTTTTTTTCGAGAAAAAAAAACCCAGCACCGCTGTGTTTCGAACCCGGGTATACGGGCTCACAAACCGCGTTCGCAAGCTCTTAGCCACAGAGATCGGTTTCTGTGGCTAAGGGCTTGCGAACGCGGTTTGTGAGCCCGTATACCCGGGTTTGAAACACGGCGGTGCTGGTTTTTTCGAAAAAGGTATAGGGGCCGGTCGTTCAGAAAGCAATGGCAAACTACTGAACGTAACACTTGCCTAGTATATCAACAGCAGCTGAAAATGCTGGTGTTGACTGCAATGTCCCGTAAGGGATACGCAACTAGGGAAAGCAAACTTGAAAAAATGCTCGGATGTACCGAGCCACGGGCTTGGCGAAACAACGCAACACAACTCACTTGATGATGAATGCAGTGAGTTTTCTTCAGTACACAAAATTTTGCATTTATGTCGTTTTGGGTTTACGGCTTTTTGCACTTAGGTCGTTTTGCACTTAGGTCGTTTTGGACTTACGCCGTTTTGCACTTAGGTCGTTTTGGACTTACGCCGTTTTGCACTTAGGTCGTTCTACTCTTCAGTATTCTGTCCTGTTAGGTGTAGTGCCATATACAACAGCACGCACAAATACACTCAGTGAGTTTCAGTGGCGATGTGGTTACACCGCCTGCCACGCACTCAGAAGGTTGTGGGTTCGATTCCGATCTACCTCGTTCGGTTCAGGAGTGCAATTTTCTTGGAGACTCCTGGGGGTCGTCGCTGGAACTGTGGAGTTTGTGCTTTGTGCGACGCTTTCGACAGGCCGCGCTGCGGAAAGAGACCGAGTCATATGGGATAAAACCCGGTGCAATGAAGTCGATCCTCTTGTCTTTAAAAGCCTTATTTTACACACACAGATACACATACGTGAACACACGGTGAGGTGGCGCAGTGGTTAGTGACCTGACTTAGTAAGAGAGTAATTTGTGTTCAAACCTCAAAGGCGGTAGGATTAACCTGTCCAGTTTGCGGCGACTGTACGAGCCAGGTGGCCTTAATCCCTCTGCCTGAAGATCCTAAACCCCCCCCCCCCTCCCCCCCCCCCCCTTCCACAAGGTAGGCAGTAATGTGAGTTTTCAGTTTTACTATTGTTGTTGTCGCGTATCTAAAATCCATTCACCATTAGTTTAATATTGTATTTTGGGCGGTCATAGTTACAACTCTCCCCCGATGGTGTTTCCACCTTGTCGTGGTGGGGGAGCTTGAGTTTCTCAATGACCCTGAGAGCTATGCCGGCGGTAGCGTAGCTACCAGCAGGGCCTCCCAAGCCGGACAGGTCAAAGGGTAGAGAACAGACAAAGAGAAACACCCTGGTCCTCCAGGTTGGGGGTTGAAGCGTGGGGTTAACATCCCCACCTTTGTAAAAACCTTTCTTTGTTACGAAACAAATACATGAGCCTCGATATCGGACTGACTTATCTGGACAACGACCTTGGAACGTTAAAGGACTTTTGAGATTTGGAACATGGAATGTACGGACACTATATCGAGCTGGAGCGGCCGAAGAACTAACCCGGGAGCTGGGTGAATATCAAATGGATATAACAGCAATTCAAGAAATAAGGTGGCCAGGAGAGGGTACTTTAGAGCAAAATGGAATGATTATAATATATGGAGGAAACACCCAAAATAAACATGAATTAGGAACAGGATTTGTCATCAAAAAAGAGTTATGGGGGAACGTTTTAAACTTTAAAGCTTTTAATGACAGGATTAGTAAATTACGAATAAAAGGTAAATGGAAAAATATAACGATGATTAATGTACATGCACCTACTGAAGAGAAAGAAGATGATATTAAAGAAGACTTTTATAATGATCTGGAAGATGTCATAGAAGAAACCCCCAAACAGGACATCCTGATTGTGCTGGGAGACTTCAATGCAAAAATAGGTAGAGAGCAAACTAATAAAAAAGTGGCCGGTATGGAAAGCCTACATACAACTTCAAATGATAATGGATGGAGAGTCATCAACCTGGCAGAAGCCAAAGGACTGCAGATTAGCAGTACCAGACTACAAAGAAAGGATATACACAAACAAACTTGGAAATCATGTGACAAGAGAACCTATAATCAAATAGATCACATTTTAATTAACAACAGAAATGCATCAAACATACAGCAAGTCAGAAGTTATAGAGGAGCTGAGTGCCACAGTGACCACTTCCTCGTTGGAGCAAAATTTAAAATAAAACTTAAGAGAGCTTTCTATACTAAATTACAAAGATTACACCCA
The DNA here is from genome assembly GCA_963921405.1 of Cepaea hortensis. NCBI lineage: Eukaryota > Metazoa > Mollusca > Gastropoda > Stylommatophora > Helicidae > Cepaea > Cepaea hortensis. Next base: position 120,174,722 of record OY992881.1, on the reverse strand, counting down.
ACATATAACAGAGAAAAACTGCAAGACATTACAGTCAAAGAGAAATTTACAGATGAAATAAAATGTAAACTTGAAACTCTGCAAAACCCTTTGGAGGAAAGCGTTGACCAAACTTGGTTGAACATCAAGAATACAATTCAGTCTACCGCAGAAGAATGTCTCGGTGTGTTAACCACGCATAGAAAGAACAGATGGTTCAATCAAAAATGTGAAGAAGCAGTCATTAGTAAGAAGAATGCCAGACATGTATGGTTAAATGACATCAATAACATCCAAAAGGAAGAGCATTATAGAAATGAATGTAAAGAGGCTACAAAAATAGTCAGACAGCAGAAGCGAGAATATATGAGTAATATAATCAAAGATATGGAAACTAATCACCAGAAAAATGAATCCAGAAAATTTTTTAAAGAACTGAAGTCAATGAAACGAGGGCACCAACAAAACACATATGGTTTAAAAGACAAAAATGGGAATATGATAAATACCAATGAGGAAATGTGCAACACATGGAAAGAATATTTTATTGAATTACTAAATTGTGAAGCTCCAAGTCACATTTTCACACAGGAAGAGGTTCTAACATGCGAACCACAAATTGAAGAACCTACATTTGAAGAAATCCTATATGTAATCACACGACTTAAAAACAATAAGGCAACTGGGACTGATGGAATTGCTGCTGAATTTATAAAGGCAGGTGGCCATGCATTACATCTAAAGCTATACGAACTAATAATAAAAATCTGGAGGACAGAAGAATTACCCCATGACTGGAAAGAGTCATTATTGATACCTATCTTAAAGAAAGGAGACAAGTTCCAATGTGGAAATTATAGAGGAATATCACTACTGTCCACAAGCTATAAGATACTATCCGCAGTATTACTAAATAGACTAAAACCATATTCAGAAGACATATTAGGTGACTACCAGGCGGGTTTTAGACAAAACAGATCAACAATAGATCAGATATTTATCTTACGACAAATAGCCGAGAAACATTGGGAATATAAAAGAGATCTCCATAACATTTTTGTGGATTTTAAAAAGGCTTATGATAGTGTCCATAGGAATAGTCTATGGAATGCTATGCAGGAATTTGGAATACCAAGGAAGTTAATCAACATGACCAGACTATGCATGGAAGATACTTATAATATAGTAACATATAAAGGCAGGAAATCAGACCCCTTCCAAATAACATCTGGCTTGAAACAGGGTGATGCACTATCGCCGCTACTCTTCAATCTGGCTCTAGAGAAAGTTGTAAGGAAGGTAAAGGAGGAATGTGATATTGGAGGAACATCCAAGCTGCTTGGTTATGCAGATGATATAGATATTATAGGGCAAAGTGAACAAAAGACATTGGAAATATTGACTCACTTAAAGGGAAAAGCCCAACAGATGGGGCTGGTTATCAACCAAGATAAGACAGAATATATGGTAATTTCAAGAGACGGAATGGCTAGAAACTCTGGCCACATACAAATAGATAATATGACCATTAAAAGAACGGAAACATACAAATACCTGGGTACAATCTTCAACTGCTCCAACATCATAAGGGAAGAAATACAAACTAGAATCAACTCTGGAAATAAGATATAATATGCACTACAACATCTACTAAAATCAAAGGCGCTATCTCGTAACACCAAAATCACAATATACAAAACACTGATCAGACCAGTTGTGCTGTATGGCTCTGAAACCTGGAGTACAACGAAAGGAGACGAAGCCTTGTTACAAACCTTTGAGAACAAAATTTTAAGACGCATCTTTGGACCCATTAGGGATACACAAAGTGGAGAGTGGAAAAGAAGAAGTAACAAAGACATTTATGATCTGTTTAAGTCCCCGCTAATCACTGGTATCATGAAGGCTAATAGACTACAATGGCTGGGGCATATAGAAAGAATGGAAGATAATAGGGAAACAAAACTCGCTTACACTCAGGAAATAAATGACCGTAGACCCCGAGGTAGACCAAGAAGGCGGTGGAGAGATAATACATGTACAGACCTACAAACACTTGGAATCAACGACTGGCAAGAGAAGGTCCACCAGAGAGACGAATGGAGACGGATTGTATTTGCAGCAAAGAACCTCAATGGCTCGGAACGCTGAAGAAGAAGATAGTTACAACTACTACCTTCTGTTTCTAGTACACTTTCCAATTTTCGTTATTTATTTAACCCATGTGGATTAATGATTTGCGTTTAACGTCGTAGCATTGATGGGCGGGGGTGGGGGGATGGGGGGGGGGGCATCAGTATCATAAATGATTGGCAGTACACGAGACAACGGGCTGTGGATCCACGTGATCATCAACGCCACACAGCTTTGGCTGCAAGAAAAAGAAGAAGAAGATTGTCATATGCCATTTTTTTAAAAAAACTAAAGTCTGCTATTTTTCTATTCGTTGATAAAGATTTGAAACGAAACGTTTGTGTTTCTGCGTGTTTCTTAATTCTCACGGAGGTTCCAATTTATAGTGTGTGTTCATTTGTTCACAACCAGAGCTAATACATCTTCATCATCATCCCGTGCCTTGCCGGCTGGCGTGGACAATCATACCTCTCTACAAATTGGAATCTCCTACGGCATGGATCAGTTCGTGTGTTGCCTTCCTTCTGTGCCATGACACAAGACTTTCAAGAATTTTTTAACGCTGTCTTCCTCTATCTCTCTTTCCGCAAATCTGTCCGGTTGTCACAACAATTTTCCAGTTTTTGTCTTCTTATAACGTGGCCAAAACACGATGGCTGCCCTTTTCTGATGTTTGTGATAAGTTGTCTTTGCGACTCAGCGACTCAAAATGTCCAGTCAACCATTTAATACATCTTACATAGGTTTTAATAGTTGTCTTTGCGATTTAGCTTCTTTTAAAATGTCCAGTCAAATATTTAATTAATCTTACATAGGTTTAAAATGTCTTTGCGACTTAGCTTCCCTTAAAATGTCCAGTCAGATATGTAAAACATTTTACATAGGTATAAAATGTTGTATTTTAGACTTAACTTCCCTCAAACTGTCCAGTCAAACATTTAATACATCTTACATAGGTTTAAAATGTTGTATTTTAGACTTAACTTCCCTCAAACTGTCCAGTCAAACATTTAATACATCTTACATAGGTTTAAAACATGGATTTAAAGGCTAGAGGTTTGATTCCATTGCACCATGTTTTATCCGATATGGCTCGGTGTCGTTCCCCAGAGCGGCTTGCTTAAAGCGTAGCACAAAGCACAAACTTCTAAGCTTCAGCGACGACCCCCGTAGTCTCAGAGAAAGCTGGAATTAGTAACCACATTTCCGGTTCAGTCGCTTTGTTTAGAATCATACACGCGGATTTCATTAAATATGTATCCGGTCCTCGTTCAGGATCATCATCAAATGCCCTGCCAGCTGGCGTAGGCGTTCATGGCTCTCCACAGATCTCAGTCTTTGGTGTTCTGGATCAACTCTGCTGATGATATTCCTCTCAATCCATCCAGCATCATTTCTCTTGGTCTGCTTCTGCCTCTCTTCCCCTCGATCATTCCAGTTGTGACGATGTTCTCCAATGCCTCTCTTCTCATCACATCACCAAAGAAAGCTGTTTGTCTCTTTCTTATTGTTGTATATAGTGTTCTAGTTTCATTAGCCTCTTTCAGGCAATCGTTGTTAGTTACTCTGGCAGTCCAAGGAATTCGCAACATTCGTCTCAAAAACCACACCTCTGTTGCTTCTAAGTTCTTCCTAATTTGTTCATTTATATTCCAAGATTCGCTGCCATACAGCAAAACTGGTTCTATATAGCATTTCATCACTCTCTTTCTTACATTCATTAATAGTGACTTATTGCATAAGATACTCTTCATTTTCTGAAATGCGGCTTTTGCCTGCCCTATTCTCCTCTTAATCTCTGTTGTACATCTTCCATCCGATGTTATAAATGCCCACCCCCCCCCCCCGCACCCTTTTTTTCGGCATACCCTATTACAGGACATCGCTGTCAAAACCAGCATTTTACCGCTGTTGTTGATTTCTTGACAAGGTTACGCTCAGTAGTTTGTCATTGCTTTCTGAGCGGCCAGCTCACATATCCTGTAAGTAACAGGCACGGCGAGAACCGCTACTTATTCTCGTGCAGCTTCTTTTGCTCACGTGGATAAACGGGATTACGGAGAAAGTCGCTAACACCTGGGCCAGGGAGACCGGCATAAATGTCCCTAGGTATTCAAAATTATCCAGTTGGTTAAGAATTTCCCCTTCTATTTCTATGTCACGTTTTGGTGACACCATTTTCTTTGATATCATCATTGTTACTGTTTTATTGATATTTAAGGATATTCCTTTATTTGCACTCTCTGTTACTTAATTATTTAGTTAGTTAGTCGACAGATCATCCTCATTGCAAATCGAACCATTCAGTCCATAAGTGCTCGGATCCCCTCCTCAGCAAATCCCGCAGCGTGTAGCGGCAAACGACACCAGTTCTGTGTTGGTTTCTCAATCTTCTTTGGCTTCCTGCGTAGTGTTCTTGTTTGGTCACACCTCTTTTAATTTGCTGTTCTCGCAGTCTGACCATGGTTGTAGATCCAAAGTCATCACTTGGTTCTCCCAAAAGTCTTCTCGTAGAGCATTCAGAATGTCAGCCTGGTCCATGGCGCGCCCGCCCTCCTTACCTGCCTTACAGTAGCCTTACCTGCGAGCTTGTCAGCCCGCTCATTTCCTTGTACTCCCGCATGCCCTGGCACGAAGATGAAACTAATCTTTGCCAGCCGAGACCGCTTCAGAGGCAGCAACCATTCTCTTCCGATCGACCCCTCCTCTATCCTCTTGATCATGTTCATTGAGTCGCTAAGGAAACCTGCCCTAGTGAATGTCTGTGTCTCGAGCCATGTTATTGCTTTACTTACTGCCATGACTTCCATAGTCAGGCTACTTGTGGTTTCAGTGAAAGCACCAGAGTCCTCCTTCACAATTCTCCCTCCGGCTGGGCCGTAAAGGCCCATGAGCTTCTCACATGTCGGACGACCGACCCATCTGTGTAAATGACAGCATCACCGTCTAGCGAATTCTCGAAAATCAACGCTTGTACTTCCACCTCTCTGTTGCTACAATGTCCAACAATTGTTGTAGGTCTGTTGCATTAACCGCCACCAATACTGTGTCATCTGCATCGCTTATATTGTTTATATTATAACCTCCGATTAGTATTCAACCAGGATACAGATGAGTAACTATATATATATATACATTCATGTAGTGTTTTTCATGTAGTGTTTGTATATAGTTGTATAGGTAAGTGTGTTATTGTTTGTGAGCTGGCGAAGATTTAGCCGCAACGTCCTTTTTGTTACTAGTGATCGTGTTCGAGTAAAGCTTACCGTCTTTTGGTTTGTAGGAACCTCCTGTCTGTTCCACTCTTCACATGGTGCAGTGAGGAGCATTTTATGTGATATTCTCTGGCACAGGAATGGAGCATTATGGGGTGACCCTTTATCGTCAAGTTGTAACTGCGACTAACGACTTACCGTCTACTTCTTGTTTTTTTTTGTTTGGTATTCATACGAGAATAAGTCGTGGCGTGCTGATGAGCGTAATCTAGCCTAGGAATCAACATACAGCTGAAAGATGCTGGTGTTGACCGCAATATCCTGAAACAGGATGGAAACGCGGGAAAAAAAAAAATACGAGAAAACTGCACCGCAGTACCGAGTGATAGCGTTTAATAACAAACGCTTAACCACGGAGGAACCCCCACCTCTACACCATCTGACACAGACGAAGCGAGTATGTAAAAAGCCTGAAACCCAAGAAAGCCTGAAACCCAAGATAAAGAAAGCGTAGACCTGATCTTCCATTCTGAGCTTACAGGCCGCTGGCTGAGCAGGCATAATCTACTTCCTTTGTTAGCCTAGATTGTTTGGCCTTCCCATCTAAACACAGCCGAATTCCCACGATTACCAACAGGCGAAAAATAAATATGCATAGAATGGAACTAGGATGTTTGGCGAAAGGGAAAGATTATCATTATCAACACGTGTCCTGCCAACTGGCGTAGGCGTTCATGTCTCTCCAGAGATCTAGGTCTTTGGTATTCTAGATAATCTCTATTGATGATATTCTTTCATGCTACCGTCTCTGCCCATACAGCATAATTTCTTTTGAACTGCTTCTTTTCCTACTGATCGTGTCAGTTGTCATGACACTCTTAATTGCCTCTCTTCTCATCATCATCATCATCATGTGCCATGCCGGTCATCACATGACCAACTAAAGCACATATGTTGCCATAGAAAAGATTTCAACAATTTCACTTTAATGCTGTTTTGAATAATACACAAACAATAGATTGCGTGATTTATTGCCTGTAATATTTCGCTGCATCCCGTCAGGTACATAGTGCAGAAATCGCACGACATAAAATAAAGTAATTTTATAAATCCTTAAATATACACATAGTCACACAGTAATTTCAGTTGTGTACCACGGTCATTTAAAACTGACTATTATGTCTTTCTGTTTGCACAAAACTGGCATATGCAGATTAATAGTGGTAGCTTCTGCGATCTTTAACAACTCAATTATCTAACTAATTTATCTTTTGTTGTGTGATTTCTAGTGTGCACCTGGCGAGATGCAATGCAATATGTCAGGCAATAACTCGTGCAATCTATTGTTTGTGTCTTCGTTATTCAAATTTAATGTGTTTGCTGGTGTGTGTCTACCTATGCATATTTATGTATGTATATAGGGTTAGATCGCCGGCTCCTTGGCCGAGTGGTTAGCAGCTTTCTCCGTAATCCCGAATACTCTCGTAGTCAACGTGAGTGCACGAGAACTGGAAGCGGTTCGAGTCGCACCAGTGACTTATGAGGGTATGGAGCCGGTCGCTCAGAAAGTCGTTGCGTGCTGATGAGCGTAATCTAGCCTAGGAATCAACATACAGCTGAAAGATGCTGATGTTGACCGCAATATCCTGAAACAGGATGGAAACGCGGAAAAATAGGTTAGATCGATGCACTAAGACAGACAAGAAAACACACAGATGGTAAGAGAGAGCTAATTAGCCCTGACCCACCTATACACAGCCTGTAGACACGCCGCTGTTTGTTGAGTCTATAGAGTGAACAGTCAACATTTGCGCCTCCCTACCGAACCAACATTTCTAGAGCCGCCACCGACTGTTCGTGTTCCAGATTTAAGGTAAACTATAGCTATGTGTTCGGGCCTGTCACTTAGTTCCTGTGTGAAACCCGTTCCTCGTGTCCTGACTTAAACCACACACACTCCACACAGTCTCTGGGAATCCTAACACCATAAACATGAAATTCAACAAACCATGAAACGTGAAATGTGTTGAAACATGTAAACTTACAAGTTCAGACAACCCCGGCTGTGAGATGAATGAAACTTGTTGAACTGTGGTAAAATTGTGGAAATGTAAACAATATAAAGTACTACAGTTTCAAGAGGCGAAATCATAGTTAGATTGCATATCTTTTACATGACATCACAGTCAACCCCAGCATGTTTTATCTGTTTGTGATTTATTGGCAAGTTTACGTTCAGTAGTTTTAAATTACCGTCTGAACGACCGATGCTCATATCATTGTATGAAAATCAGCGCAATACGGTCTGCTTCCACTTCGCCCTCGGCTGTGTTTCGAACGCAGTATGCTGGATTGCGAATTGCATTCTTAACACCTTCGCCACGGATCTGGAGTCATAAACCCATTTAAGAAACAATGTGGACAAACATGGCGGAACAGATAAGGATATTATTTAAGAAACAATGTGGACAAACATGGGGAACAGATAAGGATATTAAAATAAGAATACAAAAAGGGAAACTAACTTTCATAGCACCAGGACGTTTGTGAAATTCAAAGAAAGTTAAACTTCGCAGAAAACAGAGAATTTTTTACGCCAATATTAAATCGGTACTACTGTATGGGTCAGAAACTTGGAAAACAATTAACAGAATTATAAATCAGTTAAAATAATTTGCTAATTGATTCCCGCGCAGAATTGTGGGAGTGAAATGGTATGAAGGAGTCACCAATGTAGAGCTCATGAAGAGAAATAAATAAATACCAGTGAACCAAAAGGTGGGGGAAAGACACTGCAGAAAACCCGAGGACTAATATAACTAGACACTCTCTTGTCTGAAAACCACAAGGCTAATAATATAGCGGAAAACCTAAAAACACACGGAGAAGAGAATTACAGAGATGAATAATGGTGGGAGGACATGGGGCAGCTGGAGGGGATAGCGAAAGATTGGACGGCTTGGTTGGTCTGTTTGTGGGCATATGCCCCAATTAGGTAATACAGGGCAGAAGAAGAAGAAGAAGAAGAAGAAGAAGAAGAAGAAGAAGAAGAAGAAGAAGAAGAAGAAGAAGAAGAAGAAGAAGAAGAACTTAAAGCAGAATAGTAAACATTATAAAGACATAAAGTATAGAGCAGCTTGACAAAACGCAACACGCAACACACAACGTAACTAAGTTGTGTAAGAGAAGCAACGGCTGTAACTAAGTTGTGTAAGAGAAGCAACGGCTGTAAGGCAACTCCCGTTAACACCACATTCACATCTACAAATCGTGGCAAGGGAAATTATTCCTTTTCACTAGCTGTAAAAAAATCGAGGTGGAAATTGGCTTTGAAAGATTTAATTAAATAACTCACAATGACTGAGATCTAGAAATAAGCTGTAATGAATCTTATTTTTTTTTATTGAAAGGTGTTTTCGAATTTCGGAAATCATTCAACTGTCACTCGCTGGCGTATGTAAAAACCGATGCAATATACTTGTAAATTGCGTGTCTTAACGCCTTGCGTCAGTAGGGTAACCCGCTCTATCTGTACCTCTTATGCCTAAGTCTTATGTCTACGTCTTATGCAGAGGTGTCTACTGCTGGGGGTCTTTGAGGGTACTGATACAGCTTGAGATAAAACGATCTTCTTCTTCGTCATCTTCTCCTTCCTCTTTCTTCCTCGTCTACTGCTGTTATTGCTGCCACAACAGCTACTACGAATTTTCACAGCTTGATTGAGATAAAGCGATATTCTTCTTCGTCATCTCCTCCTTCGTTCTCCTCTTTCACCTCCCCCTTCTTCTTCTTCCTCTACTTCTCTTGCTGTTACAACAACAGCAACAACAACAACAACAACAACAACAACAACAACTGATGATGCTGATGCTGTTGCTACTACTACTACTACTATATTATCCTCTTCTTGTTCTTCATCTTTCCTCTTTCAAGAGGAGCACGTGACATCTAGTACACCCCAAAGGCCAGCTTGCCCGACTTCTGCGTGCACTGGTGTCAGGTGACTTCTTGTAGTCATAATTCATTCACCAAAACTGACTCGTATCTGCCCGTGGGGATATTTTCTTACCTTGTCATTTTGCCAGAGCGATAGTTTTGAGGCCTACTCTGCAATTTCCAACTGTCGTGGGATTTTTAATGTACACAACTTGTACAACGAATCTCCTTTTTTGTTTTTATTCGAGAAAGCTAGGCATCCGATCTCACTACCCAAGTGATAAGAAGGGCGTGTGATACCATTAGACATTCTTGGCAAAATCTCATCCCTTTGCGGTGTGTGTGTTTTTTTTGTGTGTGTGTGTGAGTGTGTGTCAAACTCATGTATGCTGTTGTGCTCTGGCGTGTGGCTGGACTTCCTCAAGATTGGTTGGATATGGCGGTTAAAGTTGACCACCGGATGAGGCAGCAAGTTCCGAGCCAACCTTCCTTGGTCGCCTCTTGCGGTATGCATGGCAGGTTACTTTGGTACTCTGCTCTGCTCCCTGTATCGATCCTGTAACACACGGGCGCATCTACCATATGTTGCCGATTCTGTTTATTGTCTGCAATCATTTCTGCATCATCCGCATATCTTATGTCATTGATTATGTCCTCCGATGGCCATGTCTCTCATATCCTCTACATTTCTCATATTTTCATAGTCAAAAAATAAAAACTGCCATCGACAACCCATATTACCTTGCCGTGTAGGATAGGAGGGAGATTGGAAGTGGGGGGGGGGGGGGGTCTTGAGCCTGAGGTATTAAGCCCCCCCCCCTCCCCTCCCCACCCCCGGCTAGTGCAGTGGCCGCGAACTGTGCAGGTTAGGGTTTTTGTTGTGTGCCCCCGACTGATAAAAAATCCACACCTTACTGAAGATTCGAACTCGAGTCTCCCTAAGATGAGCCTGGCATTCTAGCCACTCGGTTTTAAAGGGAATACATTTCACCATATAGGGAATACTAGCTGACCCGGCCCGGCTTCACCCAGTCCCTGGTGGGGAGCATCTCATTTAATTCATATAAGTAGTCATATAAGCTCTCCCGTTCCCGACTATCTGTCTGTCTGTCTATCTGTCTGTCTGTCTGTCTGACCCGGCCCGGCTTCACCCAGTCCCTGGTGGGGAGCATCTCATTTAATTCATATACGTAGTCATATAAGCTCTCCCGTTCCCGACTATCTGTTTGTCTGTCTATCTGTCTGTCTGTCTGTCCCGGCCCGGCTTCACCCAGTCCCTGGTGGGGAGCATCTCATTTAATTCATATACGTAGTCATATAAGCTCTCCCGTTCCCGACTGTCTGTCTATCTGTCTGTCTGTCTGACCCGGTCCGGCTTCACCCAGTCCCTGGTAGGGAGCATATAAGTAGTCAAATAAGCTTCCGTTCCCGACTATCTGTCTGTCTGTCTATCTATCTGACCCGGCGTGATTTCGCCCAGCTCCTGGCGCACAGTAACTTAAAAGAATGTCCTTCCACACACCATTCATTATTTTTAATGAAAACATTTTAATCACCGACATGACAGTTGATAAGTTCTTTAAGCAGAAAAAGATGGGTTACAATGTTATGCATTATGCATTATTTTTATGAAAACTTTGAAAATGCCTTAAAGATTATATCATTATTTATTATAACTTATATGCCTGAAAATAACTATAGACAAATAGTTTAACAATAGTGCAAGTTAGTCCAACAATATGACTATAAAGTATATAGAAATGTTATTAAAAGTTATGCCCCTTGAAATAACTTTTCTAGAGTGAAGTCCCCCTGCTATATAGAAATTATATAATGAAAAATGGAAAAGTAAATGTTATTAAATAAGTAGAAGATTTTACACTAAGAAACTATTATAGTCGGTTGCACAGGAATGAAAGGAAGACGTGTAGAAAATTTCATCTCAATCGGATGTACCGTTATCGAACGCATCCAATACATAGCTAGCTGACCACAAACACACAAAGCCACATACACTCTGTTTTATAGATATAGATATTTCATCATATAGGGAATGATGTGGAGACATTACGCATCCCTGTTGACATCTCTTTTCATAGGATTATTATGAGGAGTATACAAAATATAAACTTGGTGACAGCTGGCACAAGTGATGGGGGGAAAAGCAATGGAAAGGCAAAGAGAGAAATACCCGGATGGCTTAACCACGTAGAATAATCGGGACTAGACCGCAGATCTGATCCAAGACTGGCGATTGTGCCATAAGGCCAACCATGACCGCCCACTCTTGTCGGCAAGGGACGTGATGATGATGATGAAAGTACTGGCAACATCGGCGATATTAGCCATGCAAATTAGTGTATCAGTTTATGCCTCTCTCCCAGCCATAAGCCATGCTAAATATCGTGTCTTTAGTTATGCTAATTATCGTGTCATTTTATGTGTCTCTCTTAGCCATTAGTTATGCTAATTATCGTATCTTTCAGTCATGTTAATTATTGTATCTTTTAGTTATGCTAATTATCATATGCCGGCCTCCCTGGCCTAGGGGTTAAACGACTTTCTCCGTAATCCCGTTTATCCACGTAGGGTAACGCAGCGCGGGAGAACTGGAAGCCGTTCTCGACGCGTTGTTAACTAACGGGATAAGTGAGCCAGCCGCTCAGAAAACAATGGCAAATTACTGAGCGTAATCTTACCAAGAAATCAATGACAGCGGTAAAATGCTGGTGTTGACAGCAATGTCCTGTAAATGGATATGCGAAAAAAAATATCATATCCCTTTATGCCTCTCTCCCAGTCATTAGTCACGTGAAGTCCTATCAAAGACCGCCTATAGTGTGACACACAGCGTTCATAATTTGTCATCTTCACTTCAGAGGCTCAGTCTCTCCCAAATAGAAGATCCTTTACAGAACGTCGCGCCCATCACGAAAACCTCTCTATCGCTGTCCCTTTCCCGCGCCTCATGCCATTGTCTACCATATCCTGTGTCCTTTGTCGTGCTGTCCCTTCCCCGCGCCTCATGCCAGTGTCTACCATGTCCTGTGTCCTTTGTCGTGCTGTCCCTTTCCCTTTCCTCATGCCACTGTCTACCATGTCCTGTGTCCTTTGTCGTGCTGTCCCTTCCCCGCGCCTCATGCCAGTGTCTACAATGTCCTGTGTCCTTTGTCGTGCTGTCCCTTTCCCTTTCCTCATGCCACTGTCTACCATGTCCTGTGTCCTTTGTCGTGCTGTACCTTCCCCGCGCCTCATGCCAGTGCCTACCATGTCCTGTGTCCTTTGTCGTGCTGTCCCTTTCCCTTTCCTCATGCCACTGTCTACCATGTCCTGTGTCCTTTGTCGTGCTGTACCTTCCCCGCGCCTCATGCTAGTGTCTACCATGTCCTGTGTCCTTTGTCCTGTGTCGTGCTGGTCGACACTTGCCCCTTTTTTCCGGAACCACGCTTGCCTTCCATGTTCTTCCCAAGTCACTGTGGCGTTTACTATAGCCAAAATAATTCCATATGCAAGATACGTTGATGTTAGTGAGCCAATTTTCTTCCACGTTCATATCTTCCAGAATGTATGTTTCTTCTTCTTGATCCACGATGTTATAAAAGCTTTTCAATTTCAGCAAGCGAGGTATACATTAGCATACAAGGCGACAATGACAAATAAACTCAGTTTATGATAAACAACGTGGCAGTATAAATTTTGTGCGGGCTTCATGTCAAGGTAATTACCCACAGCTGTTGATAACGGTAAAGTACTACAACTTCGCCCACCCGGAGTGGGAGGGGGGGGGGAGATGGGGGCTGATATCTCATCATCAAGTGCCTTGCCGACAAGCGTTTACGGTCAAGGTTCGCCATCTCACACGGTCTCGAATCAGGTCTGTGTTCTTGTCCCGACCATGCCATGCTGCTAAACCATCAAGGTATTTATCCCTGTGTCTTCCCCTTGCTCTCTTCGCATCAAACTAGCCAGTTGTCACTAAATTTCCAAGTACATTTCTCCCCATAACATGTCCAAAGAATCTTGACTAATAACGTCTAATTTCTCCAATAAATCTCAGTTTTTCATTTGTCTCTTGGAGGACTGTACAATTTTATTTTCTGCCCGTCCATTGTATTCTTTGCATATTTCTCAAAAAAAAAAAAAAAAAAGTATCTAGATAGAGTTAATTATGACTGAAAAACGAGCGTAAAGAGTTAAAGGCTATACAACAATTCAACTGAAACAGACTATAGCGAGGCATAAATATGTGGCATGCCCAGAAAGCCAGTCAGGCGCCTAAACCAGTGAGCTCTTCTGATAAAAAAAAACTCGGATAAATACGAGGAAAGATCACGACCAGAGTTGTTCAGAATCGGGACAGAAACAAATCTTCATTCAGGCATGGGCAGCTTAGTGACAAGGCATACAAGTCATATAGTAGGGGCAAATAGGATGGACAAAACATAACACTAGATCAGCGATACTCCGACATCAATTCGCATACTATTCACACTTGAAACTATCCACCAACGCCCCTACATCATAAGAGGATTCACAAGTACCACTGTGTTAATATTCGGAGGATGCTAGTGTGCAGTTGTAAATTAGAATGAGCCATGCAGAGTTCCAGTAATTAATGGCAACGTTTTAATCGTCGAGTGTAAGCAGCAGTAAGAAAGAGTAAGTTCTCGTCCACTGTGTACAAGACAGAGTAATCAGCTGATCTACTGAGCTGTTCCAAGAAGCGGCAGAGCGAAGTCCGGTGTCAGCAGAGTTGCTACATTTGGACTGTGTTGACATTATAGAGGGTCATCCAATGTACTGTCCACGATCGAGAGGAGTATACGTCCGACTGTCAATTGTGACTAAAAATAGCTTAGCCTGTTGTGGGGCAATCTATGATGCAGATCTTCTGGGAAAAAATGTTATGCCAGCTGCTGCTTTGAGTCTGTTTTAATCCTTTCGACTGAGTATCTGCCAGATTCTTGTGTGTACCAGCCATTGTTTCAAGTCATCATTGTCAGCGGTATTGTTCTTAAGACAATACACTTTGCAGTCTACCCAAACCATTCCCCACCACACGTCGTTTCAATTTAATGGAGTCAGTCAGCGGTTGTAAGCCCCAGTGGCGTCACTGGGGTTGGTGTCACCCAGTGCGGTAAACTCTTGGTGTCACCCCTCTAGACTTTCACCATGGTCTTCTTCCGAGTGTTCCTGTACCATATATAATCGCATATAGTAATGTTTGTAAAATAAGTCAAAAAGTTAATAAGGACATAAGAAAGAAAACAAATTGAACAATATAACTTCAATACTTCAGGTAAAACATAAATAAAGAACTTCGACAAACTCGGACAAAGTTAAATTTTTGTTATTTTGCTATGTCTGCTTTGTCAAATTTGCAATTTTTTTTTATTTTGGTGTCACCCCTTGATGGTGTCACCCGGTGCGGCCCGCACCCCCCGCACCCCCTAGTGACGCCCCTGGTAAGCCCCTTTGTTGGCCCTCCTCAGACCAACTTGAGCTGAGTTGAGTCAAGAACCGACATCATAGCACTCCGGATATTTCCGTACGTGCTTCTTCCTGATCTTCAACAGCCAGCGAAAAGTTCAAATACTAATAATGCCTGTTGCCTTTTATGTGTCAACCTCGCCATTCCTCGTGGTACAAGGTTTCGACCAGATCCCCAGGTCACTATCTGACGCTCCATTCTCTCCAAGCCATGATGATTTGTCTGTGTTCCCACACTGTACGCATGATCATAAAGGGTCCTGAACACGACAGCGTATCGTGCTCCAACGGTGCAGACCCAGCCAATCACAGACCAAGTACCGCCTCCAATATCCCACCCAACGGTGCAGACCCAGCCAATCACAGACCAAGTACCGCCTCCAATATCCCACCCAACGGTGCAGACACAGCCAATCACGGACCAAGTACCGCCTCCAATATCCCACCCAACGGTGCAGACCCAGCCAATCACAGACCAAGAACCGCCTTCAATATCCACCCAACGGTGCAGACCCAGCCAATCATAGACTAAGTACCGCCTCCAATATCCCACCCAACGGAGCAGACCCAGCCAATCACAGATCATGTACGGCCTCCAAAATCCCACCCAACGGTGCAGACCCAGCCAATCTCAGACCAAGTACCGCCTCCAATATCCCACCCAACGGTGCAGACCCAGCCAATCTCAGACCAAGTACCGCCTCCAATATCCCACCCAACGGTGCAGACCCAGCCAATCTCAGACCAAGTACCGCCTTCAATATCCCACCCAACAGTGCAGACCCAGCCAATCATAGACTTAGTACCGCCTCCAAAATCCCACACAACGGTGCAGACCCAGCCAATCACAGACCAACAACAACCCCGAATGTGTTTTTCTGCTGCTCCTCTCTAGAATAAAACCCAAAACAAGCCCTGAAGTAGTTTACTGCTACGGGTCTGTGTTAAAAAAGGAGGAGAGAGAGAGAGAGAGAGAGAGAGAGAGAGAGAGAGAGAGAGAGAGAGAGAGAGAAGAGATTTTGATTGATTGATTGACTGATTGATTGATTTAGAAACCGACATCACAGCATTCCTATAAGCGCTCTGTCCCCATCCTCAGCAGCCAGCGAAGAGTTCCAACACCAATAGTTCCAGTAGCTATCTGATTATATGTCCGTCTCGCCTTTCCTCTGAGTGTCGATCGTCGGCCAAATCCCCTCGTCACTCCTCGTTGCCTCATTCTTGCCAGACTGTGATGATCCATTTGCTCTTCCGAAGTGTACACGTGCTAACACAAGGCCGCAACCACGTCTGCCTTATCATGCATCAATACCCCACCAAGTTTTGCAGAGCCAGCCAATCTGTCCGCCTGTTTATTCCCCAGCACACCGGCATGCCCCGGAGGAAAGATCCAGACGATGCTTGCCACCTGTGACTTCCGAAGCGAAGCAAGCCACTCTGCACGAAGCTTGCCTGTCCTCACCCAACTCAGCATGCTTTCTGAGTCAGTTACAATCACGATGTGTGTGTGTGTGTGTGTGTGTGTGTGTGTGTGTGTGTGTGTGTGTATGTCTGTGTGTGTGTGGTATTCTCAATCCAGCGGAAAGCTGTACTGACCGCCTCCACCTCCATTCTTAAGCTAGATGTTGTGGTATCATATGCCAGGCTCTCCTGCACAAAACGTCGAACATTAGATTTTGCAAAGAACCCCCAGGCACTTCTCCTGCCTCTCAACACCAAACCATCTGTGTATATAATCACATCACCCGAGTGAGCATTATCCTGAATTAGTTGCTGGATTTCCACTTCCGTGACCCCTGCTGGCCACTCCCTGCACTCCCGGCTTAATGTGATTATAATTTTGCACAAGTCTGACTGCTCCGCTGGCACTCTGACCCACTCCTCTCCACGCCTAATGTTCCCCAAGATGCACACCTGTCTGATCGTATCCTCCGTCTGAGAATCCATGATTTCCCTCTTATCAGTCGCTGACCCTTAACTGCGCCCAGCGCCTCATGCAACGGGTGATCTGTGTCAGCAACTACTCTGAGGTATGCCTTCGCCTGCATCACCTTGAGCCTACCAGCAACAGTCGGCAAACCAAGGATGTAACGCATACAAACTACTGGGGTGTCTCTAGTGCAGTGTTTCCCAACGTGGGGCCCACGCCCCACAGGGGGGCAATTTGACTGTTAAGGGGGGCAATTCGAAAATGGAAGAAATCGGCTGAATATAACAAAACGGGGAGACTTGAGACTGAAGTTAACTAAATTGGAACCTGGCATAAGATCTCTTTGCAGCAAACATCAAGCGCAAAGATCTCACTAAATTTAAATAATAAATAATTACTAATAATTAAAATAATATAGAAAAATCTTTCATTAAAATTATTTTGTACTTGAATTTCAGTTCTCCATTATATGTTTTGAAAATTTACTTACTGTGTTTGCTCAATAATTACCTAGTGATTTCTTCCTAAAACCTATCATTCAAGTTTCTTTAGTGAACATTTAAATTTTTGAATATTAAAAATAATGTATATGTTGAGGGGGGATGGCGTGGGGCGGGGGAGGGGGGCGTGGGGCGGGGGAGGGGGGCAATATGAATTTTAGAAAGGCTTAAGTGGGGCATGGCACAAAAAAGGTTGGGAAACACTGCTCTAGTGCATCCCAGAATGACTCGCATAGCTTCGTTGTGTATGCGCTCTAATTTCACCAACTGACTCTTTGAGACAGTGAGCAGTCCTAATCCATAATCAATCACTGAGAGGATCAAGTGCTGGTATAGTGTGAAAAGCATTCTCTGCTCTGTGTCCATTGCGGCCATAGTTTTATGTGAATTGAGTCCCTTTTGAGATCTTGTCACAACCGTCTCCACATGGTCCTTGAAGGACAGGCTCCTGTCAAATGTGATTCCCAGATACTTCAGTTTGTTCTCTCTGTTGACGCTTCCACCATCTATCGCGAGGCTTGGGACATCAGCTCTCACAATCCTGTTGTCCAGAGAGCACCACAAAACAGCTGCAAGAGATTTTGAAAACTGTAATAGCACATTGTATATAAAAGAAACTATTACACCTGCCAAAAAACTACACCTGTAAAAAAAAATTGTAAACAGATACCTTCGAAAAGCCTTATTATAGAAAAGAAAACATCAAAGAATACGTAGCTTTTACTTTATAGCTCATTGTGATCATGTGCCTTGCCAGCTGGCGTCGGCGTTCATGTCTCTCCATAGATCTCGGTGTTCTGGATCAAACGTCGTTCTATGGTTATGACTTGCGGATGTGCATGCATTTTTAGGAAAATAATGTGGCGGGTTTCTAACTTTGACAGCCATTTCCGACTGTCAGGGCAAGTGAGTACCCTGCTCTGCTCAGCTGCAGAGTTGTCTACCTATCCTGGTGAATGCTGGGTCTCCAGATCTACGTCTTCTACACCGTGGTCTGTTTCAATTCTCTACCACTTGGACCCGCACTTGGGATTTTCCATTCCAAAGTTATGAGGTTGGTTGGTTGGTTGGTTAGTCGCGGTTCCAACTTCATGGCAAAGGGTCATCCCTATTATAATGCCCCGTTCCTGAGATAGTAAATATCACACAAAATGCCCCTCACTGTCCCATGTTAAGAGTGGAACAGACAGCAGTACCGATAACCCAACAGCACCCAAAGTTATAAGGGCATGATAGGGTTTCCCAAAACTCAAAAACAAAAACAAAAATAATTCACATCTAGCCATCTCTGGGATCATCAGATGAGGGCAACGATGAAAACAAGTTGAGAACCGCTGAAGTAAGCATGGACTAGTTTGTCTGGATCGTAGTTTACTAACAGGCATGTAAAATATGCGTGACCTAGAAGGTTAACTAGGTCAGGACTTGGCGGAGAAGTGTTTTGTTGTCCCAGTGTTGTCTTTTTACGTTTTAATACAAGCTACGCTAATAAATAATTTGTTTGTTTTCTATACACGGAGCCCATAAATAAACTGAAGTAAACACAGTTTTTTTTTAAAAACCTGGAAATTCATAGCTTAAAACGCACAATTCTTCTCCGTTATCTCGGCGTATCTGATATCGCCGTTAAGACAACAGTTCTGCCTTTGTTCGCTGGAATTCAGCCTGTATCTGCAGATTTGCTGTCTGCATGAACGGCCCTGAGCTGCGCTGTCTTCTGCAGATCTTGCAGGCTTCGAAAGAGGTTCACATCAGAGACTGTTTCATCTGGATTGCGCGCTCGCGTGTGTGTGTGTGTGTGTGTGGATTTGGGGGGGGGGGGGCACTTGTGAGACGGTGTGGCTGAGAGGTAATGATGCCAGCCACACCTTCAGAAGATGCCGTATTCGATACAAGCATAGACTTGATACTTTTCGCAAGAAGCTTTGGTATGTAATTTTATTATTTCTCTCGCCCGCTTTGAACTCAAGCGTAGTTCATACACGTGCTATTACTTCTAGTGCACTGGACTGATTTTTGCTTGTGGATAAGCTTTCCCCATGACCGGTGTCCCTCGTCATCAGGCGAATCCACTCCGACTTCACAAGTAATTTTGGTATCTAATGATATCACAAACTACTAAACGTAAACTGTTCTAGACATCACAACAGCAAAATGCTGGTGTTGACTGCACCGTCCTGTAAAGGATATGCAACTAACTAATGATATCTCACCTCCCCCTGACCTTTCTGGTAGTGAGATCGATAGCTAACCATCTCGGATCAGGAAAAAAATAGGAGGTCCGTTGAAAGGTGTGTTACGTTTAACATCCCACGACAGTTGGAGATGGCAAAGAGCAGGCCGCGAAGACGCTGCGATGCCACGATTAGACGGAGTCCGTGACCTTGGATGGAATCTGTCTAGACTCTAGAGGAAGCACACTTGACAGACATTCACGCCGAAGTCGGACGTAGAGACATTTGAGATCATAACTTGACAGACATTCAAGCCGAAGTCGGACGTACTGACATTTGGGATCATAACTTGACAGACATTCACGCCGAAGTCGGACGTAGAGACATTTGAGATCATAACTTGACAGACATTCACGCCGAAGTCGGACGCAGTGACATTTGAGATCATAACAACGGGTGAAGTGCTCCTGCGCTTGGGAGGACGAAGAAAAAGAGGTGTCATCTAACCATACAATCGTGGTCTCTAAGCTGTACTTGGTACATTCTGTCAGGAGGTCTTAGGCAGATATGACCGACCTACCGTGTAACAGAGGAGGTCCTACATGCTGTCTGTTAGTGCTGAATGTTTGGCGGCGCTCACCAAACCCGACACCCCACACTGTGGTGGAGGAACGCAATTGGTAGGATACAAGCCTTATCCTAGTGCTTGGAACTGCAACCTACAGACTAAATGTTATGGCAGGGCAGACCAGGTTCTAAAACTTGATTGCCAACTGATGTAGGATCGAAGCTCCGATAGGCGGACAGCTAGAGCATTGCTTTGCTGATCCGGCAGCTTCTGCAGCTTGTCTTGTTTCAGACGTATTGGTGTTAGCTTTCCTCTGGAGTAAACTAAACAACTAAACAGGATGAGAGAGAGAAAGAGAGAGAGAGAGAGAGAGAGAGAGAGAGAGAGAGAGAGAGAGAGAGAGAGAGAGAGAGAGAGAGAGAGAGAGAGATCATGCTGCAAGGACAACTCATAGTCTCGACAAATCAACCCAGGCTTTGTGCTACGGACAGGTATAACTCCATCCCTGGTCGCCGCCATGGGTTTTAGTTACTATGACTTATTTTGTATCACAGTGTAACAAACTATCACCTGTTAAGATGGCCAGGTGCCAGTGAGTGACTTCGTAAAATGTTGCAGTTTGCGGTCCTTGCCCGCTTGAATGCACAGCTGTAGAGCTTGTCTTTAGCTCTTTGCACATTGCTATATAACTTTTAGCTCTGTGTATACTGCTATAGAACTATTCCTTAGCCCTGTGTACAAAATAACTAAACCGGCACCAAGGCTAATGGGATAGTAATACGCGCAGTTTCATAATTACCAGACACACAAAGTCGAAGGTTCGAATCGGCCACGGGTTAGTTGGAAGCAGTTTCGATCTTATGAGGCGTCGGCAGTTCAGAAAGCAATGTAAGACTACTGAAATAAATTACCTAGTAAATCAGCCATTACAAGCTGGGCTTGATTGCAACGTCCTGAAAAGTCCATGCAACCAATTTTAACAATTAACTACTGAGTCTGTTGTTTTCTGTTCTCAATCTAAAGACAGTGAATTGTCCAGTCACATCCTATAGGTGCACATCATTATGTTCAAGCCAATAGTTAAATAAATAATTATCTACAAACAGTCGTCTACAACAGACTGCTACTCGGCTCTTCCTTGTGACACGGGCGTCTACTACCTCTCTTGTCACATCTCCTACAATCTCTCAGCAGCTCCATCCAAACTCTCAACCACACCACAACACATTCTCAGCCACTCTATCCCAGCCTCTTCAGCTAATCCAAACCATTTCTTGCCACTGCACCATATCTCTACTGAATCCACTTCCAACTTCTCTAGCCACTCCATTCCCTCCCACCAATTATAATAATTCCACCCCAAGCTCTGTGACCACTCTACTGTATCTCTCAAGTCACACCAACACAACATCTCTAATCCAGACCCAACCTCTCTATTTACTACAAACCAACCTCTCTAGCCACTCCACTCCAAATCTCTCTAACCATTCCACCCCGAGCTATGAAACACCCAACCCCCAACCCCTCAAGCCACTCCACCTAGAGCTATGAACCACCAAACCTCTCTAGCCACTCGCCCCCGAGCTATCAACCACCCAACCTCTCTAGCCACTACAAGCTATCAACCACCCAACCTCTCAAGCCACTCCACCTAGAGCTATCAACCACCCAACCTCTCTAGCCACTCGCCCCAGAGCTATCAACCACCCAACCACCCAACCTCTCAAGCCACCCTACCTAGAGCTATCAACCACCCAACCTCTCTTGCCACTCCACCTAGAGCTATCAACCACCCAACCACCCAACCTCTCAAGCCACTCCGAGCTATAAACCATCCAACCACCCAACCACTCTAGCCACTTCACACCGAGCTATCAACACCCCACCCCCAAACTCTCTAGCTACTCCACCCCGAGCTATCAACACCCTACCCCAAACTCTCTAGCCACTCCATCCCGAGCTATCAACACCCTACCCCAACCTCTCTAGCCACTCCACCCCGAGCTATCAACACCCTACCCCAAACTCTCTAGCCACTCCACCCCGAGCTATCAACACCCCACCCCAAACTCTCTAACCACTCCACCCCGAGCTATCAACACCCTACCCCAAACTCTCTAGCCACTCTACTCCGAGCTATCAACACCCCACCCACAAACTCTCTAGCCACTCCACTCCGAGCCATCAACACCCTACCCCAAACTCTCTAGCCACTCCACCCCGAGCTATCAACACCCTACCCCAAACTCTCTAGCCACTCCACCCCGAGCTATATACACCCTACCCCAAACTCTCTAGCCACTCCACTCCGAGCTATCAACACCCTACCCCAACCTCTCTAGCCACTCCACTCCGAACAATCAACACCCGACCCCAAACTCTCTAGCCACGTCATGTACACACACTATAATGTGAGACGATCAACTAGAATGCTTACAGCATAACATAAACTGTAAACGACATTGCAGGAAGTGTCCCCCCCCCTCCCCCCCCCCCCCCCCCCCAGGACCGCAGAATGTACCGCATCTGTCACCATCAACAAGAGACGATAACGTGTTTTAATCCAAATATATACAAATCAGAGAAATGTGCGCTGGCGGGCAACTTAAACAAAGCACAATGAGAATTGGAGCCGTGCCATATATAATGTCTATATCAGTGGTTCTCAACATTTTTTTTGGCACATGCACCCCTTCACCATATGTTCAGAATGTTATCCTCCCTCCTTTCATATTTCCTCCCTATAAATCCCCCTCCCCGCCACCACACAGTATACTTAAAAACGGAAGCTAAATTTAGTAACACATACTAGAACAAGTCTAGACGTCTACATAAAGCGTGATTTGCGGGTCTGCTTACTTAATAAAATGAGGGGGCTGCGTGGTCTCGAGGTATGGTGTGCGCCTCGAGTGCTGGAGGTCCCAAGTTCAAGCCCCGGTGAGGACCGGCATTTATTTCACGTGGACTTCTAGTAATAAAATTTCCCCTGGTCTCTGGGTAGTGAGATCGGACGCCCGTGCGTATTGTTGCGCACGTAAAAAAAAATCCCTTGGCAGTTGGAAATGGAAAAAGAGTAGCCTAACGGCGCTGCCCGGGCAAAATTTCGAGTTAACAATCTACCCAAAGTATTTCTGGATCCTCACCAGTGCTACAGAGTTGGTGCACTGAGCTGAGTTTCTCCAGACTCAGGTTTGAGTTAGGAGGAGAACGGAGCATTTGTGGGTTACACCCGTGTGCCGTGATGTTGATCCAATGACTAAACTAAACTAAACTAACTAATAAAACGAATTTCAGACGGGCGAGAAGTACAGAACCATAACATATGGAGGGGCAAACACTATCAAGTAGTCGGTTCTTGTATTAATACGATCTTAAAATAATATTAATCCCCCCCCCCCCGCTAAAACAACAATAATAAAAAATTCCCCACCGGTTGAGAACCAGTGGTTTAAATATATCGCGTCTGAATGTTGGATTGCTGGACCGATAACCATCTAATTTAAACACTCTAATGCACGGTACAAACGCCAGTGTCCAAAGTCAAGCTAAACATACCAATGATAATTTGTCTAAGTTAAGTCAACAACCGACATCACCGCCCACTCGGGACATTCACATACGTGCTCCGTCCCCATCTTCAAAAGCCAGAGAAGAGTCCCAATACTAATGGTACCAGCTGTAGTCTAACGATATGTCCTCCTGTTTGTTTGTTATTGCGTTCGATTTCTGTGAACTCAAGCGTAGACGAAACACGTTCTACTACTACTTCTACTGCACTGGGCTGATTTGTGCGTGTGGATTAGCTTTCCCTATTACCAGTGTCACTCGCCATCAGGCGAACCCACATATCACTTCTGGGGTGCTAGTAATTTACGTCTCCAATGTCAAGGACGAGAAGTCGACATTTTAGTTCAACTCATTTGTGTAGGGGTTGAAATCAGCACACCGGAAGTTAGGGCACTTATCCATTCGGCATTGCTGACCTCATCACATGACCTTTCCTTGGAGTTTAGATTAGTCGTTGGATCAACATCACGGCACACGGGTGTAACCCATAAGGTTAGTTTAGTTAGTTTAGTTTAGTTGACGGATCAACATCACGGCACACGGGTGTAACCTATAAGGTTAGTTTAGTTTAGTTTAGTTGACGGATCAACATCACGGCACACGGGTGTAACCTATAAGGTTAGTTTAGTTTAGTTTAGTTGACGGATCAACATCACGGCACACGGGTGTAACCCATAAGGTTAGTTTAGTTTAGTTTAGTTGACGGATCAACATTACGGCACACGGGTGTAACCTATAAGGTTAGTTTAGTTTAGTTTAGTTGACGGATCAACATCACGGCACACGGGTGTAACCTATAAGGTTAGTTTAGTTTAGTTTAGTTGACGGATCAACATTACGGCACACGGGTGTAACCTATAAGGTTAGTTTAGTTTAGTTTAGTTGACGGATCAACATTACGGCACACGGGTGTAACCTATAAGTGCTCCGTTCTACTCCTAACACAAACCTGAGTCCGGAGAATCTCAGCTCAGTGCACGAACTCCGTAGCACCGGCGAGGATCCTGAAATACTTTGGGTATATTTTTAACTCGAAATTTTGCCGGAGCAGCGCTGTTAGTCTACTCTTTTTCGATGTCCAACTGCCAAGGGATGTTTTACGTGCGCAACAATACACACGGGCGTCTGATCTCACTACCCAGAGACCAAGGGAAATGTTGTTACTAGAAATGCACATGAAAAAATCCCGGCTCTCACCGGGACTTGAACCCGGGACCTCCAGCACTCGAGGCCGACACCATACATCGTGATCACTCAGTCCACCCCCCCCCCACCCCCATTGACTGTCAACTAGATCCTCTGGTCACTGCCCGCGGCTCCGCTCTGTCCAGGTCGTGGTGATTTATCTGTTCTTCCACGCTAGGCACGTGATCACAGAGGGCATCGATCACATCTGCCTCATGCACCAATACTCCACGCATTTGTGGTCATTTGTTCGTTTGGCCAATTACTATGTTAGGGAGAAGGGAGAGAGAGAGAGAGAGAGAGAGAGAGAGAGAGAGAGAGAGAGAGAGAGAGAGAGAGAGAGAGAGAGAGAGAGAGAGAGAGAGAGAGAGAGAGAGAGCCTGACGATGAATAACTGACAGTTGAAAACCAAAACCACTGGCAGTATGAAAGTATTCAGAGCAACGGGAACTCTTGAGTTGAGTTGAGTCACATATCGATATCACTGCACTCGGACCACTGACATAAACGCTCAGTCCTCATCTGCAACAGCCAGCGAAGAGTTCGCCGTTGTAATCTAATCTGATTATATGTCCGTCAGGTTTTACCTCTGAGTGACGACTGTCGACCAGATCCCCTGACCACCCATTGCCGCTGCATTCTCTCTAGACCATGATAGTCCATCTCTTCTTCTGCATTAATCACATGCTCCCAGAGGGCTTTCACCTCATCTGCT
Source organism: Cepaea hortensis (assembly GCA_963921405.1). Lineage (NCBI taxonomy): Eukaryota > Metazoa > Mollusca > Gastropoda > Stylommatophora > Helicidae > Cepaea > Cepaea hortensis. Next base: position 120,149,330 of record OY992881.1, on the reverse strand, counting down.
TTATCATGCATCAAATAACCCATGAAAAATACGGCACCAGCCAGTCTGTCTGCCTGTTCATTACCAACCACACCAGAGTGTCCTGGAGAAAAGGTCCAGCGAATGCTCACAACCCGTGACCTCTGAATCGATGCAAGCCATTCTGCACGAAGTATGCCAGTCTTCACCAGCAGGCTTTGTGAATCAGTTACAATCACAACATGCGTATACAGTTTGTTCTCCAGCCAGAGGAAGGCTGCAGTAACCACCTCCACCTCCATTCTCAGACTTGAGGTTGTGGTGTAAACCGGGAGCTTTAATGTTGCGGAACTACTTGCTGTTTGCAGAACCCTAATATAGACACAAGCAACAGATCTGTTTACATGCCATAGACGCGTGAGACACTATGGTGTTAGACCCACACTTCCCAATTTCTGAACCTTGTTCTATTATAGTTTCTACACCATGTTCTATTATAGTTTCTACACCATTTTCTGTTATAGTTTCTACAACATGTTCTGTTATAGTTTCTACACCATGTTCTGTTATAGTTTCTACACCATGTTCTGTTATAGTTTCTACACCTAGTTCTGTTATAGTTTCTACACCATTTTCTGTTATAGTTTCTACAACATGTTCTGTTATAGTTTCTACACGTTGTTCTGTTATAGCTTCTACACAATGTTCTGTTATAGTTTCTACACCATGTTCTGTTATAGTTTCTACACCATGTTCTGTTATAGTTTCTACACCATGTTCTATTATAGTTTCTACACCATTTTCTGTTATAGTTTCTACAACATGTTCTGTTATAGTTTCTACACCATGTTCTGTTATAGTTTCTACACAATGTTCTGTTATAGTTTCTACACCATGTTCTGTTATAGTTTCTACACCATGTTCTGTTATAGTTTCTACACCATGTTCTGTTATAGTTTCTACACCATGTTCTGTTATAGTTTCTACACCATGTTCTGTTATAGTTTCTACACCATTTTCTGTTATAGTTTCTACACCATGTTCTGTTATAGTTTCTACACCATTTTCTGTTATAGTTTCTACAACATGTTCTGTTATAGTTTCTACACCATGTTCTGTTATAGTTTCTACACCATGTTCTATTATAGTTTCTACACCATGTTCTGTTATAGTTTCTACACCATGTTCTGTTATAGTTTCTACACCATGTTCTGTTATAGTTTCTACACCATGTTCTGTTATAGTTTCTACACCATTTTCTGTTATAGTTTCTACACCATGTTCTGTTATAGTTTCTACACCATTTTCTGTTATAGTTTCTACACCATGTTCTGTTATAGTTTCTACACCATGTTCTGTTATAGTTTCTACACCATGTTTTGTTATAGTTTCTACACTATATTCTGTTATAGTTTCTACACATTGTTCTGTTATAGTTTCTACACCATATTCTGTTATAGTTTCTACACATTGTTCTATTATAGTTTCTACACCTAGTTCTGTTATAGTTTCTACACAATGTTCTGTTATAGTTTCTACACCATGTTCTGTTATAGTTTCTACACAATGTTCTGTTATAGTTTCTACACATTGTTCTGTTATGGTTTCTACACCATGTTCTGTTATAGTTTCTACACCATGTTTTGTTATAGTTTCTACAGATTGTTCTGTTATAGTTTCTACACCATGTTCTGTTATAGTTTCTACACAATGTTCTGTTATAGTTTCTATACATTGTTTTGTTATAGTTTCTACACAATGTTCTGTTATAGTTTCTACACATTGTTCTGTTATAGTTTCTACACATTGTTCTGTTATGGTTTCTACACCATGTTTTGTTATAGTTTCTACACATTGTTCTGTTATAGTTTCTACAACATGTTCTGTAATGGTTTCTACACCATGTTTTGTTATAGTTTCTACACATTGTTCTGTTATAGTTTCTACACAATGTTCTGTTATAGTTTCTACACATTGTTCTGTTATGGTTTCTACACCATGTTTTGTTATAGTTTCTACACATTGTTCTGTTATGGTTTCTACACCATGTTCTGTTATAGTTTCTACACCATGTTCTGTTATAGTTTATACACCATATTCTGTTACAGTTTCTACACATTGTTCTGTTATAGTTTCTACACCATGTTCTGTTATAGTTTCTACACCATGTTCTGTTATAGTTTCTACACCATGTTCTGTTATAGTTTCTACACCATGTTCTGTTATAGTTTCTACACAATGTTCTGTTATAGTTTCTACACCATGTTCTGTTTTAGTTTCTACACAATGTTCTGTTATAGTTTCTACACCATGTTCTATTATAGTTTCTATACATTGTTCTGTTATAGTTTCTACACCATGTTCTATTATAGTTTCTACACATTGTTTTCTTATAGTTTCTAGACCATGTTCTGTTATAGTTTCTACACATTGTTCTGTTATAGTTTCTACACAATGTTCTGTTATAGTTTCTACACCATGTTCTGTTATAGTTTCTACACCATGTTCTGTTATAGTTTCTATACATTGTTCTGTTATAGTTTCTATACATTGTTCTGTTATAGTTTCTACACAATGTTCTGTTATAGTTTCTACACATTGTTCTGTTATAGTTTCTACACCATGTTCTGTTATAGTTTCTACACCATGTTCTGTTATAGTTTCTACACCATGTTCTGTTATAGTTTCTACACCACGTTTTGTTATAGTTTCTACAAAATGTTCTGTTATTGTTTCTACACCATGTTCTGTTATAGTTTCTATACCATGTTCTGTTATAGTGTCTACACATTGTTTTGTTATAGTTTCTATACCATGTTCTGTTATAGTTTCTACACAATGTTATGTTATAGTTTCTACACCACGTTCTGTTATAGTTTCTATACCATGTTCTGTTATAGTGTCTACACATTGTTTTGTTATAGTTTCTATACCATGTTCTGTTATAGTTTCTACACATTGTTTTGTTATAGTTTCTATACCATGTTCTGTTATAGTTTCTACACCTTGTTCTGTTATAGTTTCTACACCATGTTCTGTTATAGTTTCTATGCCATGTTCTGTTATAGTTTCTACAACATGTTCTGTTATAGTTCCTACACTATTTTCTGTTATAGTTTCTACACATTGTTCTGTTATAGTTTCTACACGTTGTTCTGTTATAGTTTCTACACCATGTTCTGTTATAGTTTCTACACCATGTTCTGTTATAGTTTCTAGACCATGTTCTGTTATAGTTTCTAGACCATGTTCTGTTATAGTTTCTACAACATGTTCTGTTATAGTTCCTACACTATTTTCTGTTATAGTTTCTACACATTGTCCTGTTATAGTTTCTACACATTGTTTTGTTATAGTTTCTACACGTAGTTCTGTTATAGTTTCTACACCATGTTCTGTTATAGTTTCTACACCATGTTCTGTTATAGTTTCTACACATTTTATCTGTTATAGTTTCTACACCATGTTCTGTTATAGTTTTTACACATTTTATCTGTTATAGTTTCTACACCATGTTCTGTTATAGTTTATACACCATGTTCTGTTATAGTTTCTACACATTTTATCTGTTATACTTTCTAGACCATGTTGTGTTATAGTTTCTACAGCATGTTCTGTTATAGTTTCTAGACCATGTTCTGTTATAGTTTCTACACCATGTTCTGTTATAGTTTCTACACCATGTTCTGTTATAGTTTCTACACCATGTTCTGTTATAGTTTCTACACATTTTATCTGTTATAGTTTCTACACCATGTTCTGTTATAGTTTCTACACATTTTATCTGTTATAGTTTCTACGCCATGTTCTGTTATAGTTTCTACACGTTGTTCTGTTATAGTTTCTACACCATGTTCTGTTATAGTTTCTACACATTGTTCTGTTATAGTTTCTACACCATGTTCTGTTATAGTTTCTACACGTTGTTCTGTTATAGTTTCTACACCATGTTCTGTTATAGTTTCTACACATTGTTCTGTTATAGTTTCTAGACCATGTTCTGTTATAGTTTCTACACCATGTTCTGTTCTGGTTTCTACACATTGTTCTGTTATAGTTTCTACACAATGTTCTGTTATAGTTTCTACACATTTTATCTGTTATAGTTTCTACACATTGTTCTGTTATAGTTTCTACACATTGTTCTGTTATAGTTTCTAGACCATGTTCTGTTATAGTTTCTACAACATGTTCTGTTATAGTTCCTACACTATTTTCTGTTATAGTTTCTACACAATGTTCTGTTATAGTTTCTACACATTGTTCTGTTATAGTTTCTAGACCATGTTCTGTTATAGTTTCTACACCATGTTCTGTTCTTGTTTCTACACATTGTTCTGTTATAGTTTCTACACAATGTTCTGTTATAGTTTCTACACATTTTATCTGTTATAGTTTCTACACATTGTTCTGTTATAGTTTCTACACCATGTTCTGTTATAGTTTCTACACCATGTTCTGTTATAGTTTCTACACCATGTTCTGTTATAGTTTCTACACCATGTTCTGTTATAGTTTCTACACCATGTTCTGTTATAGTTTCTACACCATGTTCTGTTATAGTTTCTACACCATGTTCTGTTATAGTTTCTACACATTGTTCTGTTATAGTTTCTACACCATGTTCTGTTATAGTTTCTACACCATGTTCTGTTATAGTTTCTACACATTGTTCTGTTATAGTTTCTACACATTGTTCTGTTATAGTTTCTACACATTGTTCTGTTATAGTTTCTACACCATTTTCTGTTATAGTTTCTACACCATGTTCTGTTATAGTTTCTACACCATTTTCTGTTATAGTTTCTACACCATGTTCTGTTATAGTTTCTACACATTTTATCTGTTATAGTTTCTACACCATGTTCTGTTATAGTTTCTACACGTTGTTCTGTTATAGTTTCTACACAATGTTCTGTTATAGTTTCTACACCTTGTTCTGTTATAGTTTCTACACCATGTTCTGTTATACTTTCTACACCATGTTCTGTTATAGTTTCTACACAATATTCTGTTATAGTTTCTACACCATGTTCTGATATAATTTCTACACAATGTTCTGTTATAGTTTCTACACATTGTTCTGTTATAGTTTCTACACCATGTTCTGTTATAGTTTCTACACCATGTTCTGTTATAGTTTCTACACAATGTTCTGTTATAGTTTCTACACATTGTTCTGTTATAGTTTCTTGTCACGAGCGCCATGAGTTAACCAGCTAATAATACCGACGTTTGCGTGGCGTATATTTTCTAGGCCACAAAAGTCGTACTAACAGAGTAAACACAGCTGCACAGGTTACATCGTGTCAGCCCATAAACACATTTGGTGGTGAGTGAGAAGGAATGGATACATCGAGTTGGCAGTTCATTAACAGTTAGAATCACATATGATTGTCGGCTTAGGATATGGAATGGTTCCGTTTGTCATCTATACTGCCGGACATCAGACGGAAATGGCTGCTGGGATTGTCACCACGGAACAGAAGATTGACAGTTTATCAACAGGTCGGAAGTGCCCGACTAGGGAGAAAACAGTGCATCTGTCAATTCTTGGTTTCCGGCACATCGAGAGGATTGACGGGGTTATTTGCAACTCTTTGTTGTAACTCGACAGAAACTCGCTGGCTTGTTTTGATAATCTAAACTATTACTGACAACTTTGACAGGACTTAAGCCAGGAAAATAGTTTCCTGACAAGGGATGATCTGCCACTGTGCCACCTGTGTGGGGGCATAAAGGAGAACGTCACGTGGCCAACTTTAGGAGTTGCCATAAAAACCCGAGTTGGGGCCAACTAGGGGGACTTGAAAATGCTCTAGTCAGAGTGCCAGGGCACTGCAGTGCTTAGTGGAAATAATATCTACCGTGTGTTAATTAGTGACTTAATTTTGCACGTGCCTATAATGGCAGATGTAGATATGATTGATAGGACTGCAGTAGTGCCATTTAAGGTATAACCTATTATATATATATTCGTTATAATTAATATAGACTGTGGCCTTGTTAAACTATAGTGTGATGATTAGCACTGTTAGTGGAAACTAGCTAGAGTAGTGAAGTGATACGTGGCTCTGTTAGCTAGAATAGATTAGTGAAGTGCTGATAAGCTTTACTAGTTGAGAATTGAGTAATGAGGGATAATTGGGATCTTCCCGTAGGTGTCCCTGGTGGGCGGGGTTCCGCATTCTGTTTGCTGATTTTTTCTTTGTCATAGCCTGATTCGGCTCTAGGTGGGTAGCTAATCTGCTCTATGACTAATTCTAGTTAGCTAAAGATCATTAAGCAAGGTGATAGGCTTACACTCAGCCGAAAGGATCAGTGACTAGTACTATCACCAGATGTGTTGTTTCTATCCTAGGTTCCCTACCAGATCCAAGGAAACTCAACAAGTTTTTGGGAAAAAATCAAATCCAAAAGGGAAGAACACCAGTTCAAGAGTCACTAGAGTTGCATACAGAACGTAACTTACGCTAGAAGGAAATTGATTCATCAAAGAGAGTGATGCATACTGATGCACCACACAGCATTAGACAGTAGTAACGAACCGAGAACCGGCTAAGAGTACCTAGTGTTAGTACAGCAACAATTAACATTAGAAATTAGCACTTATGGACTGAATGGTTCGATGTGCAACGAGGATGATCTGTCGACTAACTAACTAACTAACTAACTGCGTACACACTACAAAAGACTTGTGCAGTTTGTTAAGGAACGTTAGGAACGGACATTGTGTAGAGTGCAACCGGTCCATGATTAACTGTTAATACCACCGGTGTCTATTTCGGATGTTCATGAAATGGGATTACCAGAGGTCTACAGAGGCAAATCAGTATCCAGCAGGATGGTTTCGGCGCTGGGTGAGAAGTACATGTTCTGACGTAACGTGCTGTGGTCTATCTTTGCTGGGATCAGCTGACTGGGTTGTTGTCTGAGAGTCCGATTCTACACACTTTATAGAACACGTCACACATTTTCTTCACATACACGTCTCATATACGTTACACTTTTATTTTAATAAATTACTCTTTATTAATTTCTAGAAGCAAGAGTTGTTGAGTATGTTGCGTTGGGGAAGTATGAGAAGGGGGCATAGTACGACAGTGTGAGAGTGATAGGAAGAGGTGTCCATAGGCTGATGGAGTGTGTTGGACGGAAGCTGGTGGATTCTCCAGAATATTGAGAGGGAAAAAAATATTATAATGTGGGTGTCGACTCTCTTCACTCCAGGGACGACACTGTAAAGGAGGACACGACATTATTGGGGGCTCGATAACGGGATCTTTGGACAGCGGGATCTCTCGTAAACGGGATCTTTGGACAGCGGGATCTCTCGTAAACGGAATCCTTGGACAGCGGGATCTCCCGTAAACGGAATCCTTGGACAGCGAGATCTCCTGCAAGCAGGAACCTTTGACAGTGGGATCTTCTGACAACGGGGTCTTTTAACACGGGATCTTTAGTTATAAGAGGGAGATATCATATTGGAGAATCCAGCTAGAGTGAATGTGGATAGGGGTTAGGACTATTATCTTACCTGTTCACATTTCACACGTCTGCATAGGTCTGTGGTCCTGATTCTACTCTTGTCACTGAGTGAATGTGCTGTGTGTGGTAATATCTAGATTTATAGTACTTGTTCATATAGTAATTTGCAGTTATATTGTACTCGACCTGTTAGCTTACCTCTCTGTATAATGGCCACCCCTAAACTTACCACGTTAGAATTAAGGGCAAAGGGGGAAGACATGGGACTGTCGGGGTCTGCTCTAACGGATTACGTACAGGAAGTGGAGAGAGAGTATCGTCAAGCAGAAAGGGAAGATCGAAAGGCCGAGTTGGAATTGAGAAGGATGGAATTGGAAGCTGAGCAATCAGCTAAGAAATTGGAAGCTGAGCAGGCAGCTAGGAAATTTGAAGCTGAGCAAGCAGCTAGGAAATTAGAAGCTGAACAGGAAGCACAGAAAAGGGAGCACGAGTACCGGATGAGGGAACTCGAGTTGAAGAGTCAATCTAATGGAGAAACTGAGGGAGCAGTTGGAGGTTCCTCCATCCCAGGATCAACACCAGTAGGGGGACATGGGTACCATGCTATGAAGTTTCCTTTAGCGGTCTACGAGGAGGACAAAGAGAAGATTGACCAGTACCTTCAACGCTTCGAGGCTATGTCAGTTGCTATGGGTCTGGAGCGTAACAAATGGAATCTTAAGCTATCCCAGGGTTTACGCGGGACCGGATACGAGGTTTATACTCGCCTGCCACCAGGACATGAGAACAATTATGACGAGTTAAAGACGGCTCTGCTGAAACGATTCGAGGTTACGTCACATACCTACCGGAAAAAATTTCGAGCAGCGAAACGAGAACCGGGGGAGTTGTTTGCCGCCTACAGTTTGCGTCTAAAATCTTATCTCCACAAGTGGATGGATTTGGCTGGGTTCGCACATGACTATGAGAGTCTGGAAGAGCTCATGGTGGTCGACCAGCTGAAGAAGCAAATGTCTAAACCTCTCAGGACGTTCCTGGGAGAACAAGGAGCGGAACGTATTGACCTCGTGACGAAATTAGCAGAACGGTTCGTCGAGGTACATGGGGAGGCAGGGGAAAACCTTTCCACCAACTCCAAAAGTCAAGAGAAACATGACAAGAAGAAAACCAAAAACTCAGGAACAAAAAAGTGGGAACCTTATGTGCAAAAATCAGAGGATAGTTCAGAGAAGAAGAAGGAGGGAAGCAAGAGCACTTTAAGCTCTACACCAAAACGACCGTGGTCGGAGAAGTGGTGTTCAATTTGTAAGTCACCCTCTCACAATACGAGGGACTGCAAATCGAAGGCTAAGAACCCTCACTTCGCAGCATGTCAAGTGACTTCCAAGGAGGTTGTCACGGAAAATGCCAAGGTCAACAAGGAAGCTCGCCACCAGGAGAGCTCACTCAAGTCTGGCAATAGAAAATCTAGGACAGGGAAATGGTGCAACCAATGCCAGTCGAATACGCACAATGCTATTGACTGCAAGGGAATGTCAGGAGACACTCAATTCGTCGTGTGCTCAGGAAAACCTAAGGTGGAGCCCACCGAACAGGTCGAGGCCGAGGAAGAGACTCCAGACCAGGAAAAACCACCTGTAGTGTAATTGGTAGAGGTTAACGGTCGTCAAGTGGAGTGTTTATACGACACAGGACTGGACGGGGAGGCCGTGATTTCTGCGGATCTGGTACATCCAGAACAATTCACAGGTGAGACATTGGATATACAGCCTGCTCAGAAGAGTGCTGTAGTCATGAAGTTGCCTATTGCTAATGTGGAGATTCGGTCAAGGTACGTCACCGGCACCATCAAGGCCGCTGTATTGACCGATCCCATTTTTCCAGTCATCCTAGGTTGCCGGTATGTCTTTCTGGGAATGCCCAGGGAGCCAATCCATATGGGAGCAATGCAGACTTGCTCTCAGACGAAAACGGAAGAGGCAGACGCAATTGTGACTAACCCAATGCCGGGGGAGCTACGAACTGCCCAGAGTGAGGATGATACTTTACGTCCTTGCTACAAAAAGCTGCAGAAAAGTGCTGATCCACCAGGACGGGGGCAGTACTACATGAAGAATAGGATACTCTACAGGAGAGCAGGAAGGGGAGACAACCTATACGGTCAGTTGGTCGTCCCGAAAGCTCACCGGTCCCAGATTCTTCATATGGGGCATACCATCTCCTTCAGTGGACACATGGGTATTGCCGCCACCATGCAGCGGATTTCCTGCCACTACTATTGGCCGGGAATGACAGATGATGTGCGTCGGTATGTGAAGTCATGCCCTGAGTGCCAGAGGGTGGCACCGAAACACTGGACAGCACCGGTGGTGTTGGGTGAGATGCCCATCATGAACTCTCCTTTCGAGAGGGTAGCCATCGATATCGTGGGTCCACTTCCCAGGACTAGGAAGAGGAACATGTATATACTCACAATGGTGGATTGCTGTACAATGTGGGGTGAGGCTATACCGTTGACCACGATTGACTCGAAACGAGTGGCGGACGCACTGATGGAGGCCTTTACCAGATTAGGCTTTCCGGATCAAATTCTGACGGACAATGGATCACAGTTTTGTGGAAAACTCATGGAGGAGGTATTTAGGGTGTTTCACTCTAACCACATACATACCAGCCCTTACCACCCTCAAGCCAATGGACAAGTAGAGCGTTTCAACGGCACGTTGATGACAATGCTCAGGAAATTAGCGCAGGAAAAACCGGATAGGTGGGATGAATATATCCCAGCAGCACTCTTTGCCTATCGGGAAGTTCCTCATGGCTCAACAGGACTACCACCCGCTACGTTGCTGTTTGGTCGTCCAATCAAAGGACCGTTGGAAGCCATGTTGAGGAGTTGGACTGAAGAGGGGACGTCAGAAGAAGTGATCTCATCCTACAAATACGTGGAGGAACTGAAAGAAAAACTCCACAAGGGATGGACTCTGGAAAATCAAAACTTGAAAAAGGCCAGGAAAAGACATGCGGCTTACTACAACCGTAGGTCTAAAGAAAGATCTCTAGAGGTGGGAGATAAAGTCTTGTTGCTACTCCCAACGGGAAACAACAAACTGGAGATAGGTTGGCAAGGACCATTTCCCGTGGAAAGGGTGATATCCAGAACCAACTATCAGATCCGGATCCGGGGAAAGTCGAAGATTTTCCATATCAATCTCTTGCGGAAATACGAAGAGAGACCCGGAGACACGGCAGCTCACCTCATGGCAATGGCAGTTGCAGTGGAGACAGAAGTGGGAACCAGCGAGGGCAGGGAATATCCATTGGAACACCAGGAAACCTATAGGGAGGTGCAAGTGAACCCTGATCTGACCTCCCAGGAGAGGGAAAGGATAACCCAGGTTCTCAAGTCTCATAAGGAGATACTGACTGATAAACCAGGACGAACGAGGTTGGTTGAGTTCGAGATGACTTTGACCACACAGGAGCCTGTTCGCCAAAAGGTTTACCCAGTGCCATTCTCTAAAGAAAAGGCCCTGGAGGAGGAAATACAAAAACTGCTGGAGGATGACGTGATTGCACCATCCACATCCCCATACAATGCGGGGGTAGTTTTGTTACGCAAACCAAGTGGAGAACACCGGTTGTGTATAGACTACCGACTTCTGAACAGTCACACCCAGTTTCAGGTGGAACCTTTGCCGAATCCAACTCAGTTATTCGCTAGGCTCCATAAGGCTCGGTACTTTTCAAAGGTGGATCTGAGTCGGGGGTATTATCAGATACCAGTCAAACCGGAGATTCGACCACTGTTAGCTTTCAGTACACCCAGTGGACACTACGAATTCAAAGTTATGCCCTTTGGACTCAGCAATGCACCCAGTGTGTTTACACGCATGATGAGGACTTTACTCGATCCGTTACAGGATCCATCCATCATCTCATTCATGGATGATATTCTGATTTCCAGTGACAGCTTGGATGACCACTTACAATCCTTGGAGAGAGTGTTTAAGAGGCTCAAGGAAGCAGGGCTTACTGCTCGTCCAACCAAGTGCATGATTGGTTACCAGACTCTGGAATTTCTAGGTCACACCATCACTCCAGGACACGTTCCAGAAGAGAAGAACCTGGAGAAAATCAGAAATGCACCAAAGCCAAAAACGAAGAAGGATGTGCGATCCTTTCTCTCGTTGTGTGGGTTCTACCACAAATTTATCCCACATTTCACTGAACTGGGAGCTCCGTTGACGGAAACCTTGAAAAAGGGATTCCCGGACCAAATCATTTGGACACCAGAAGGTGAGAATGCCTATAGTCAGTTAAAGGAGGCCTTGGTCAGCAAACCTGTATTACAGCTCCCTGACCTTTCAAAACCATTTGTGTTGAGAACGGATGCGAGCGCGATTGGAATTGGAGCCGCTTTGTTACAGGAAGGAAAGGACGATGCTTCGGTTTTGAAACCTGTGGCATACGCAAGTAAGAAACTTCTACAGGCGGAGAGGAATTATTCAACCGTCGAGAGAGAGTGCTTGTCCCTTGTATGGGCAGTGCAAAAATTTCAGCCATATTTGTATGGAGTTAAGTTTCGGGTCCAGTCGGATCATCAGCCCCTGATGTTCCTGGCTACTTCTCAGAAGCTCAACGCCCGTTTGATGCGGTGGTCGTTGTTACTTCAACCATATAATTTCACAGTAGAGTACATTCCGGGGAAGGAGAATGTTGGAGCGGATTTCTTGTCAAGACACCCAGCTCCTGAAGAAGAGGAATGAATCATCTGGATTTAACTCATGGTGGAGAAGAGTGAGATGGACTACTCTCTTAAGAGGGGGCCTATGTCACGAGCGCCATGAGTTAACCAGCTAATAATACCGACGTTTGCGTGGCGTATATTTTCTAGGCCACAAAAGTCGTACTAACAGAGTAAACACAGCTGCACAGGTTACATCGTGTCAGCCCATAAACACATTTGGTGGTGAGTGAGAAGGAATGGATACATCGAGTTGGCAGTTCATTAACAGTTAGAATCACATATGATTGTCGGCTTAGGATATGGAATGGTTCCGTTTGTCATCTATACTGCCGGACATCAGACGGAAATGGCTGCTGGGATTGTCACCACGGAACAGAAGATTGACAGTTTATCAACAGGTCGGAAGTGCCCGACTAGGGAGAAAACAGTGCATCTGTCAATTCTTGGTTTCCGGCACATCGAGAGGATTGACGGGGTTATTTGCAACTCTTTGTTGTAACTCGACAGAAACTCGCTGGCTTGTTTTGAGAATCTAAACTATTACTGACAACTTTGACAGGACTTAAGCCAGGAAAATAGTTTCCTGACAAGGGATGATCTGCCACTGTGCCACCTGTGTGGGGGCATAAAGGAGAACGTCACGTGGCCAACTTTAGGAGTTGCCATAAAAACCCGAGTTGGGGCCAACTAGGGGGACTTGAAAATGCTCTAGTCAGAGTGCCAGGGCACTGCAGTGCTTAGTGGAAATAATATCTACCGTGTGTTAATTAGTGACTTAATTTTGCACGTGCCTATAATGGCAGATGTAGATATGATTGATAGGACTGCAGTAGTGCCATTTAAGGTATAACCTATTATATATATATTCGTTATAATTAATATAGACTGTGGCCTTGTTAAACTATAGTGTGATGATTAGCACTGTTAGTGGAAACTAGCTAGAGTAGTGAAGTGATACGTGGCTCTGTTAGCTAGAATAGATTAGTGAAGTGCTGATAAGCTTTACTAGTTGAGAATTGAGTAATGAGGGATAATTGGGATCTTCCCGTAGGTGTCCCTGGTGGGCGGGGTTCCGCATTCTGTTTGCTGATTTTTTCTTTGTCATAGCCTGATTCGGCTCTAGGTGGGTAGCTAATCTGCTCTATGACTAATTCTAGTTAGCTAAAGATCATTAAGCAAGGTGATAGGCTTACACTCAGCCGAAAGGATCAGTGACTAGTACTATCACCAGATGTGTTGTTTCTATCCTAGGTTCCCTACCAGATCCAAGGAAACTCAACAAGTTTTTGGGAAAAAATCAAATCCAAAAGGGAAGAACACCAGTTCAAGAGTCACTAGAGTTGCATACAGAACGTAACTTACGCTAGAAGGAAATTGATTCATCAAAGAGAGTGATGCATACTGATGCACCACACAGCATTAGACAGTAGTAACGAACCGAGAACCGGCTAAGAGTACCTAGTGTTAGTACAGCAACAATTAACATTAGAAATTAGCACTTATGGACTGAATGGTTCGATGTGCAACGAGGATGATCTGTCGACTAACTAACTAACTAACTAACTGCGTACACACTACAAAAGACTTGTGCAGTTTGTTAAGGAACGTTAGGAACGGACATTGTGTAGAGTGCAACCGGTCCATGATTAACTGTTAATACCACCGGTGTCTATTTCGGATGTTCATGAAATGGGATTACCAGAGGTCTACAGAGGCAAATCAGTATCCAGCAGGATGGTTTCGGCGCTGGGTGAGAAGTACATGTTCTGACGTAACGTGCTGTGGTCTATCTTTGCTGGGATCAGCTGACTGGGTTGTTGTCTGAGAGTCCGATTCTACACACTTTATAGAACACGTCACACATTTTCTTCACATACACGTCTCATATACGTTACACTTTTATTTTAATAAATTACTCTTTATTAATTTCTAGAAGCAAGAGTTGTTGAGTATGTTGCGTTGGGGAAGTATGAGAAGGGGGCATAGTACGACAGTGTGAGAGTGATAGGAAGAGGTGTCCATAGGCTGATGGAGTGTGTTGGACGGAAGCTGGTGGATTCTCCGGAATATTGAGAGGGAAAAAAATATTATAATGTGGGTGTCGACTCTCTTCACTCCAGGGACGACACTGTAAAGGAGGACACGACATTTCTACACCATGTTCTGTTATAGTTCTACACCATGTTCTGTTATAGTGTCTACACATTGTTCTGTTATAGTTTCTACACCATGTTCTGTTATAGTTTCTACACCATGTTCTGTTATAGTTTCTACACATTGTTCTGTTATAGTTTCTACACCATGTTCTGTTATAGTTTCTACACCATGTTCTGTTATAGTTTCTACACCATGTTCTGTTATAGTTTCTACACATTGTTCTGTTATAGTTTCTATACATTGTTCTGTTATAGTTTCTACACCATGTTCTGTTATAGTTTCTACACAATGTTCTGTTATAGTTTCTACACCATGTTCTGTTATAGTTTATATACCATGTTCTGTTATAGTGTCTACACCATGTTCTGTTATAGTTTCTATGCCATGTTCTGTTATAGTGTCTACACATTGTTTTGTTATAGTTTCTATACCATGTTCTGTTATAGTTTCTACACATTGTTCTGTTATAGTTTCTAGACCATGTTCTGTTATAGTTTCTACAGATTGTCCTGTTATAGTTTCTACACCTTGTTCTGTTATAGTTTCTACACCTTGTTCTGTTATAGTATCTACACATTGTTCTGTTATAACCCTTCCAGTCCAATTTTATTCCTGTCTGTTCTTGTCGTGATCCGCTAACATCACACAATATCAAATGCCTCTATAAGTTATTTCATTGCCATGTTTTATAACCATATTACAAATATATACAAAACATATACTAGACACATGCTACAGAACAAACCAGCATATCATGAAGTAGCGTAATGAATCCTTTCGACCGAAACAAACATAACACATTGGCATTTGTTGCCACTACAGTATTAAAAAGTCTATTATTTATGTTTGTCTATATAATTGGAGTTTACCACAGTCAACAGCAGACGCCTCTGCCTATCTTAGTAACTTTTAGGTATTCGTAAAGATAAGCACACTGAAATTCTCTTTGTCTGCAACATGTCCAATATGTCGAACTTGTTTTTTCTACAGTATGCGCCTGACAAGATGCAGCGACATATGCAGAGAAATTAATTGTACAGGGTGTTATTTGTGACTTCATTATTCAAACTCACAGCGGGAAAAATTGTTTTGAATATATTAGAGTAGGTTTTTTTTCTTTTCGTAGCGCTCTTATTTGTACGGTATGCTATGATGGTCTATTTCTTCCTCCTCCTTCATTTAACTCATTAAAGTGTTGCGGGGGAGATGTAAAGATCGTTTATGCGCTGTTTCTGATTCTCTTTGTAGGTTGGTATTCATTTTCCCAGGTTGTTCTTGACACCATCACTCCATTTGTTATGTAGTCTTCCCCTTGCGCTGTATCCATTATGTGTCTTCGATGTGACTATTTGTGGCAGATGGTACCAGCGCATTCTTGTGAGGTGACCAAACCATTTCATCTGTAGTTCTTTAACAACGCTGATAAGGTTAAAACCTAGGAACCAAGGCACTGTACAACAGTTAACAAGCGACAGAATGGAAACAGAACAACACAGCGGTGATGTACAGATGGATACAAATACATCATGAGCGTTACAGCCGCAGCGGGGTGTCAGGACCTCCAGGTGTAGCTTGCCATAATTAAATATGCAAGATCGATACTGTTAAGTGCACAGTACACAACCTAACGTCCCAGCGGTGACGTAGCGACTCTAAAGCATCTGGATGGAAGAGTTTTCTAAAATGTATTTCTGAATTAATTGTTAAGTTAATATCTCGAGTAGGGCAGGCAAAAGCCGCATTTAAGAAAATGAAGAGTATCTTATGCAATAAGTCACTATCAATTAATGTAAGAAAGAGAGTGCTGAAATGCTATACAGAACCTGTTTTGCTGTATGGTAGCGATTCTTGGAATGTAAATGGACAAATTAGGAAGAAGTTAGAAGCAACAGACATGTCGTTTTTAAGACGAATGTTGCGAATTCCTAGGACTGCCAGAGTAACTAACAACGATTGCCTGAAAGAGGCTAATGAAACTAGAACACCATATACAACAATAAGAAAGAGACAAACAGCTTTCTTTGGTCATGTGATGAGAAGAGAGGCATTGGAAAACATCGTGACAACTGGAAAGATCGAGGGGAAGAGAGGCAGACCAAGAGAAATTATGCTGGACCGATTGAGACGGTGGAATGGAGGAATATCAGCAGCAGAGTTGATCCAGAACACCAAAGACCGAGATCTGTGGAGAGCCATGAACGCCTACGCCAGCTGGCAGGGCACTTGGTGATGATGACGGTAATATCTCGTGTTACTGTTATTGATAGCCGGTAGTACACAACCAGCCGTACTAGCAGTGGTGTAGCACTTGTTAGGAATCTGAGAGCAGGGCTCATTAAGCTGTGTGTCTGTAATAATGTTGTGTTTGTTTATTATCTCGTGTTACTGTTAGCCGGTAAACAATATAAAATAACACAGACTAATGCAGCGTTACAGAAATGAATTACGAAAAATACAGGGCGTTGCGGTGATAAGCCTTCATCGGCAAACAAAAACATAAAGAAAACACAGCATATAATCACGGAGAAGAGCCTCCAGTGACTACATTAAGGCATAAGAACGGGATGAGAAGAATAAAAAGATGAAAACATTAGAACAATGAAGAGAAAATGAACATGTGAATTTTTTTTTTTTTTTTTTTTTTGCTATTTATCTGAGAATTCCAGGCTATCATACAGCCGGTAGTACACAGCTTGCATTCAAGCTGCAACAATTGATGACGAAGTGAATGCAAGGATCTCCAAGGCCAGAGCGGCCTTTGGCAGACTGTACAAGAATGTATGGGACAGAACTGAAATAAGCCTGCAAACAAAGCTGAAAGTCTACAAAGCAGTTGTATTATCCACACTCCTATATGCTTGTGAAACATGGACTTTATCAGTGATACACTAGGAAATTAAACCACTTCCACACAGTCTGCCTTAGGAAGCTACTGAAGATTAAATGGCAAGGCAAGATCTCAGACACTGAAGTCTTAGGAAGAGCGTCCATGCCCAGTATCCACACTCTAGTAAGGAACAATCAGATTCGCTAGGCTGGTCACTTGACTCGCATGCCAGATCACAGGCTCCATAAACGAAATTTTTACGGAGAGCTGCGGTTTGGTAAACGCTCCCAAAGAGGCCAGAGGAAACTCTTTAAAGACACTCTTAAGATCACACTAAAAGCTTTTTGGAATTCTTCACGACGCTTGAGAGACTGTTGTCAGAGACAGAAATTCGTGGTGTACATCATTACGCAAAGGTGCAGTCACTTGTGACGCAAACAGGACTGCAAGAGCTGTGAAGAAAAGGCTGGACAGAAAAACCACTGCAGGAGATCCTCCTCCAGGAACGTCAAGCATTCTTTGCCCACATTGTCAAAGAACATTTCGAACCAAAATAGGCCTTACCAGCCATCTGAGAACTCACGGCTCCATACTTTCAACCCCACTGGGTGAAATGAATGGTCATCATCATTCTTGATGGACAAACAACAGTACATACCCAATCGTACCAACAGTGGCGTGGCGACTGTACGGCATCTAGTGGAAGCATTATCTGACATTTGTTTCTGTAATGTTTGTTTATTTGCCTTTGCTCGCTTTGATCTCAAGCGTAGTCACACACGTTCTAGCACTTCTAGTGCGTTGGACTGATTTTTCCTCGTGGAATAGCTTTCCTTATTACCAGTGTCTCTGGCCATCCGGCGAACCCACTCGGACTTCTGAGGTACGTGTAAATTACGTCCCCAAGTCAAGGACGAGAAGTCAACATTTTAGTCATCTCGCGATAATTATTGTTACAACCAATCGACTAGCAGAGGTGTAGCGCCACTAACGCATCTGGATAACGCGTTATCTAAATTTGTTTCTCTAATAATCGCCTTCGAAACAGAACTGAGGAAACACATTGTTTTCTCATACAATGATAAAAGCGTGGATTGTTCAGAAAGCAATGGCAAACTACTGAACGTAAATTTACCAAGAAATCACAAAGCCAAGACATGTTGGAGCTGACTGCGATGTCCTGTTAAAGATATGCAACTAATGTTTAATAAAGTGTTAAGTGTTAGTTTAACATCCCATGTTACTGTTATCTTTAACGAGAGTACACAACCAAGCGTCAAGGCAGTGGCGTGCCTGTGACAGCAGTGGCGTGCCTGTGAGGAATTTGTGGGAAGGGCCCTTGAAGATTTTTGGTTGTTTCTTTTGTAATAATGTCTTAAGTACCTTCTGCAAAACTTGCCAAGAAACTCTAGCAACCATGAAAGAAAACATAATAAGAAAGAGATCTGGTGGTGAGACCCCCAGGCCAGGCAGATCAGATAACACTGGGGAAGAGTGTGACACAGGGACCAGTACTAGTTATCATGATGACGGAGATAAAGTTTTAAGTGTTAGCTTAATACCGCGCGTTAATGCTATTGTTATTACAGCGACTGACGACTCCAATTCTATGTTGGTTGACATTCTTATTTGGATTCCAGCATGGCGCTCTAGTCTAGCTAGACTCCCCTGTCTTTACGTTTATGGGGTCTGGTCAAAGTTGCCCAATAACATCCATCGTTTAGTCATGTTACTCGTCCTGCATTCCTGCTGGGCGTTCAGGATGTCAGCATCGTCCATTGCTCGTCCGCTCCCTACAGCAGCCACGCTTCTGCATATGGGACCAGCTCGAGATGTAACCTGCCAGGCCATGTAGCGGCAAACGGTAATAATCTGGGAACCACTGATTTACAGGATAAGGAGGTAAACATACCCGAACACACGAATTACAATTATCTAAACATACCGGGGCAAGCCAACACAGATCCAAATATATCCAAATTTATCCTAAGTTGCTTGTCAACGCGCGTACATGAGGTGCGCAACGAGATATTTATAGGTGTTTTATGTGCAAGTTGCTGCAGGTGAAACCTGGATTCCAGCGTAAAGCAGTTCGGTAGAAACAATAACCAGAAGAATGTCCTTGATGTGGGTGTTATCTCAAAGTCGAGGCCAGCATGACCGGTTAAACCCGCTGCCTCAACATCAGTGCACCAGAAGTTTGAAATTCATTCCGACTTCTGAGGTAATTGTAATTTATGTCCCCAAGTCAAGGACGTGAAGTCAATATTTAAGACCAGCTGACCGGCGTGTGGAGCGAATGGCACCGCAACTCTCACCACAGGCAGTTGAAGCGTGAACGTGTTAAACCTCTCGACCACGCCAACCTCCAGCATTTGGTCGATGATGAAGACATTGTTCGTAACGCTGGTTTGTATCTGTGTGTGCTTTACCTTTTTTTTTCTTTTTCTTTTCTCTTTCGATTCGATTATCCCTACTCCGTTCAACCTCAAATAGAAGTAATACTAGGGTTCATCACCCGCTCAGATTAATAATTCTGTTAACAGGATATTAATTTGAAGATGGTTATTGTCCACAGAGGTAATGCTTTTCGCCGAGTCTGCTAGTTATATCTGGTGCCCACTAGGATCACAGCGGGTGTGCGGCCCGCTAGCAGAACCAATTCTGTATTGCTTGTGTAGCGTCAACACTCTCGGTGAGGTGAGCAAGTTGCCGTGACATTCCCGCGCTGAAACTGCTGCGGTCGGTAATAAATTACCTGGATGTTGTTATTCTTTCGTTAGACGGAAAATGTGTGAGATTCTAGCATCTTCAGAACAATGATGCCAGCAACATTCACGTTATGAGACTTGTATTCGTTCTTTTCTGCGAGCGGTGCCATTTTCAGTTTAAGAACAGCGTGTAGGACGTTCAACCAGGTTGGGTAAACAATATAACACTTGAAGTATAGAGCAACTCTACAACACACAATTACGGAAAATAAAAGACGTTGCGACGACAAGCCTTCATCAGCCAACAAGTTGGTTAAGTTAGCTCCATATCCTTTACACGACGTCGCAGTCAACCGAAGCATTTTAAAAAATATGTGATTTCTTGACAAGTTTACGTGCAGTAGTTTACCATTACTTTCCAAACGACCGGCACTCATATCTTGGTATGGAAACCAATGATAGAAGGTCTGCTTCCAAATCGCCCGCAGCTGTGTTTCGAATTGCATTAGTCACATCCTCGACACAAAGCTAGCTAGCAAGCACAAGGAAAACTTCAACATATAAATCACAGGAATAACACTATGTGCATGTTGTAAACGATATAGAAACATGAAGTATAGAGCAGTTTTACAAGACACAATTACGGAAAACAAAGAACCTTGAGGCTACAAGCCGTCATCAGCTACCAAACACAAAGAAAATTACAACACGAGAATGACACTACGGTGACTACATTAACGGATTCAGTGGCAAACAAAACGTAGGTCACCACCAAACATGGTGCACAATCAAATAAACAATATAATGTAAATTTCCGTTCACTGATCATTGAAATTGCGGAAGATACCGTGAAACAAAACAAATAACACGATGAACCTAGTATGGCGATATATCGTTCTTCTGTCCAAATCGGTGGTCAAATTTTGCGATATATTATCCCTCGACACTGAATTAGCTAAGACTTAATAACAGAATTATAATCTCCCTCATAGTCCATGTCGTCTGGCATTGGTGATCATGTCTGCCCACAGCACCCTGCCTCTTGTGCTACCAATAATTTCTGATACCGATGTTCTCTATTCTATGATTTCAAACTACCCAGCATCTTCTCTCTTTGCCTCCCGCTGCTTCTCTTTCCTGTTGTGACGGCATATACTAGCTTCCCCCTTCTCATCACATGCCCAAAGAATGTGGACTGTCTTCTTCTGATGCGAATAACCAGTTCTCTTTGTCAGTTAACTTCTTACAAGACAGAATAAAAATATTAAATGGAGTTGGGGGGGGGGGGGGGGAGGGGGTGGAAAAAATGTGTTCTACTTTTCTCCGTGTGTGGATGAAATCATACTTCCGTTTGTCCAGCTAAGAATTCTAGTTCCTTTATGTCGTTTCGTCTTTTTCTTTTCTGTTTGTACGTTCGCTTTAAACTCGAGAGTAGTATCACACATCTGCTGCTGCTTCTACTGCTGCTGCTGTTGTTGCTGCTGCTACTACTATTACTGCTACTACTACTACTACCACCACCACCACCACCACCACTACTACTACTACTACTACTACTACTACTACTACTACTACTACTACTACTACTACTACTACTACTACTATTTCTCCATGTATGAATGAAATAATGTATGACAAGACAGAGGGGGGGGGGGAGAGAGAGAGAGAGAGAGAGAGAGAGAGAGAGAGAGAGAGAGAGAGAGAGGGAGAGAGAAGAAAAGCAAATTGCTAGACGGGTCTGCGTGCTCAATTCTTACTTAGTTAGTTAGTTAGTTGGTTAGTTAGTTGATTAGTTAGTTAGTCGACAGATCATCCTCATTGCACATCGAAACATTCAGTTAATAAGCGCTCGGATCCCCTCCTCAGTAAATCCCGCAGCGTGTAACGGCTCACAACACCAGTTCTGTGTTGGTTTATTAATCTTCTTTGTCTTCCTGCGTAGTTTTCTTCTTTGGCCACACCTAGTTTAACCTGCTGTTCTGGCAGTCTGACCATTGTTGTAGATTCACAGTCATCGCTTGATTCTCGCAAACTTCTTTTTTTCTCGTAGAGCATTCACTATATCATCCTGGTCCATGGCTCGTCCGCTCACCAGAGTAGCCTTACCTGCAAGCCTAATCATTTTCTTGTAAACCGACATGCCCAGTCTTTTGGCAAACTACTGAGCGTAATCTTGCCAAGAAATCAACATACAGCTGAAAGATGCTGGTGTTGACAGCGATGTCCTGTAAAGGATATGCAAAAAAAAAAAAAGTTTGCCATTGCTTTCTGAACGAGAAGTCCAACTAACCGGCCTGTGGAACGAACTCAGTACGCCGCAGTCAGATAGGACAGTTTAATGGAGTTAAACCACTCAGGCACAGCGACGGTTACTAACAAACTAGCTTGAGTGATTAGCTTAACTCCACGAAAAAGAAGAATTGTTCTTTTAGCTAAACAAAATTAAAACTGAGCATGATGTTAAGTGCTGTGTTTTGTAAACATCCACCTTGCTAATCTCCACTTTCTCTTTCGAGAATATATGCAATGAACAAGTAAGACAGCCAGTTTATCTGTCTGTCTATATGTCTACCTGCCTGCATGTCTGTCAATTTATCTGTCTATCTATCTATCTATCTGCTTGCCTGCCTGTCTGTCTGTATATCTTTCCACATGTCTGCCTATCTGTCTTTGAAAATAAAGTTCGTTCGTTCGTTCGGTCTGTGTAGCGTTCATTCTCCGGTCGGTCTGTTCATTTGTCAGCCTGTATTCATGAGAGTTCACTCCCTCGCCGGTCTGTTCATCAGCCTGTCTGCCTGTCTGCCTGTTTGTTTATCTGTCTGTCTGTATCTGCTAGTCTGTCTGTCAATATATACTGTTCAAAAGCGTAACATTATTGCAGTTTCAAGAACTTACTCCGTAAGAACAGGACCTCTGTAGGGTCTTCTACCCCAAAGACCAGCGTCGTGCAGCCGGTTCCTGACCGTTTGATCTGAAATTCGACATTCTCCTGCCTTTTTACTTGACTGTGGAGAACGCAGATGCACATCGATTCCTAAGGTGACGCAGCCGTATGAAGCGGTCTTCAGCAGTAGTTGTGATTCTGGGTCTTCCACGGCGCGGCCGGTCTGGCACGGAGCCAGTTTCTTGAAATCGCCCCCCAAAGGCGACTAATGGTGCTTCTAGCCACATTTAATTCTCTGGCTACTACACTTTGTGACTGTCCAGCCTGTAAACTTACAATGATGATGAGTCGCTCTGTAGTGAGATGAGCCATACTTGCGCATTGAACTTTATTCGAGGAGCGTCAATATTTTATTGGTATTCAATAATACGGTCAGAGAGTTTTGTGTTCAGTAAGTTTCACGGGATTATCATGAATCTGTCACGAGTTATTGTCAAAAATTTTGTTTTGACCTTGACCTCTTTCATGACCTCACGAATCAAGGTTCAGTACAATTCAGGTAACGACAAGAAGTTAATGACCCAATGGACACACTCGATAGGTTGACTGATGTCCAATCAGAGAATATCTTTTATAAAAGTAACACCAAAAATGTTGCGTGTCTTTTTTTTGAACAATATATCTTTCCATCGGTCTACTTACCTGTATGTGTCAAGTTCGTTCCCTCGTCTCTGCGTTCATCAGACTGTCTGTCATTCTGTCTGTCTATCTGCTATGTATCTGCTAGTCTGTCCTTATCGCATTCATTCCTCTGTCGGTCCCTTCATCAGTCTGTCTGTAATCTCTATGAGCTTGTCTGTGCGCACATCTTTCCACCTGCCTGCGTCTTGTTCAAATCCCCCGTCTGTCTCGTCATCAGCCTGTCTCTCTATCTGTGTCTCCGTGAGCTTGTCTGTGTGCACATCTTTCCATCTACCTACCTGCTGACTGTGTCGCGTTCATTCCCACGCCAGTCCATCCATCAGTTGTCTATAACCCTGTCTTTACCTGTCCCCTACCCTCTTTTCCCACTCTCACACACACACACACACGAGAGAGAGAGAGAGAGAGAGAGAGAGAGAGAGAGAGAGAGAGAGAGAGAGAGAGAGAGAGAGAGAGAGAGAGAGAGAGAGAGAGTTCATAGAAGCAATCTTGGGCACCCGACTGTGAAACAAGCTATAAATATCAAAAGACGGAACAGCTTGAGGCGATAGTAAATCCGTTGATGTCATAACGCTACAGGTCTATGATTAGCCGTCTTCTCTCCGTATGTGATGGAGATCTATTTTAGGCCAGACTGGAGCTCGAGGCGGTCGTGGGAGATTTATGGGATAAACTTTCTTAACTATGATGATGTCGGCGGGCGCGCTAGCGGAGTTCATAGCGAGTTGAGTTGAATTGAGTTGAGCTAAGAACTGACATCACTGCACTCAGGACATTCCCATACGCGCTCCGTCCCCTTGTTCAACAGCCAGCGAAGAGTCACACTACTAATCGTTCCCACCGCTATCTGATTGAAAGTTCTTCCGGTCTTCCCTCTCAGTTTTGAGATTCTACCAGAACACCCCCCCCCCCCCCCCGAATCGCATCTTATCCCCATACGGGTTCTCAATCTGTTCCCCCACCT
This sequence comes from Cepaea hortensis, assembly GCA_963921405.1. Lineage (NCBI taxonomy): Eukaryota > Metazoa > Mollusca > Gastropoda > Stylommatophora > Helicidae > Cepaea > Cepaea hortensis. The sequence goes on along the minus strand of OY992881.1, from coordinate 120,124,889 downwards.
TCTCCACCTGGTCCCACAAGCGCACGACCACCTCCCCCTTGTCCATAGGTAATCTACCACCAAGAGGTGCATTCCCTACCAGCCTATCAGCCTGTCATTTCCCCCGCACTCTCGCATGGCCAGGACAAAAAATTCATACAATTCTCACAATCTGTAACCTCTGAAGCGAGTATAGCCATTCCTTTCTCCACCTTACAAAGCACACTCCTGGAGTTCATAGCGAACTGCGCTGGTAATGTCATGAACACGGTCGGATGCGGCTTCGACGTTTGGGCTCGTCACTTACTAAAGTGAGGGAAAGATTGGTCACCTACTTCTCCTTGCTCTCAGGCCTACAAACTGTAATGGCGTTATCACATCACAAACCCATAGTTGGAAAGTGGTTCGAGACAATTTATCACTTATTGTTAATGATAATCATAATAGGACCTGGAATTGGGGTCTTAGAAATGTAGGTGAAAGGTAAAGGTGGCCCCATAGAAGGTGACGTCCTTGGGGTGTTGTGAAGGGTTATTATTGGTCACGACATATGAGGTGAGATCACCAATTCCCTTCCGCGTTTCCTTTGCTTCGC
>OY992881.1:119939315-120121815 GCA_963921405.1 Cepaea hortensis | reverse complement strand
GAAGAAGAGCAGGAAGAGGAGGAGAAGGAGGAAGAAGAAGAAGAAGAAGAAGAAGAAGAAGAAGAAGAAGAAGAAGAAGAAGAAGAAGAAGAAGAAGAAGAAGAAGAAGAAGAAGAAGAATGTATTATATTACCATACGTTAATTTTTATTTACCGAAGAAATCTTTCTCCGCCGCAATGTCTCTTCACTTATATCTGACCTTGTTCTGGTTACACCGACATTTCCTACGTTCTCGGTGATTGTGTTCCCTGCAGCTGCACACTTTTCCAACTTCACTTTAAATTCGCGTACTCGTAACGAGCCCCAGAAGAAATAAACCAGGAATGATAATTGGCAAACAAAGCTTACTTGCTCGGTTCTGTGGCTAGCAGTGACAGAATTCTGTTATTTATTGTGATCAGTACAGCTATAGGGCAGGATTAAGTAGGTACGGAACCAATGACAGGTCTAGGAAACCGATAGAGAATTTATTTGATCCTAGATATATGCTCATCAATCACAGAGGAAATTGGAGGAAAGGCTCCTGGAACTTCTATAACCCCTCCCCACGAGGCCTAACGGTTTAAGTGGAAAACAACAACAACAACAACTACAGCAACAACAACAACAACAACAACAACAACAACAACAACAACAACAACAACACCAACAACAACAACGACAACTACAACAACAGTTCTGGTGTACCACACCTTCTTTGTTATGCCTTACGTAAATATGCTGTAGCGTTAAACAGCCGCTGAATTCACGGCATATATTTCTCCCCGTCCGCCCGCTTTGACCTCAAGCGTAGTCCATTCATATGCTCCTATTTCTAGTGCACTGGACTGCACGCGAACCCACTCCGACTTCTGATCAGTTGGGTCAATTTCCACAGTTCGTTAAGTGGTAAAATCTCCGTCGCGGAGAAAGCAGGACAGGAGGCGTCCGATCATTTGATGTGATTCCCCCTCGCCGAATATTTCAACCCGTTTATCTTCTTAACACTCACAGGGGGTGGGTGTGCTTGGGTGGGTTATGACTCCCATGCGTTTTTCTCCTGGTTTGCAGTAGTTTGCATGTCTTTATATCCTTTACAGGACGTCTGAATCAACCACGTCATGTCTGATTCTTTGTGATATACTAGGCAAGTGCAGGTCAGAATGGTCGAATGGATAAGAACGCACGTTCTTAAACATCCGGTGTCTGATGCCGAGGTAAGGGGTTCAACCCCTACACTGGATAGTTGGACAAAAATGTTGAACTGTCGTCCTTGACTTGGGGATGTAAATTACAAGTATTTCTGAAGTCGGAGTGGGTTCCCTTGATGGCGAGGAACACTATTAATAGATAAAAGCTAACCCACATGCAAAATTCAGTCCAACACTACTGGACGTGGTGTATATAGACTACGCTTGAGTTTAAAGCGAGCGAGCGCCAATAAAAAAAAAATAAAACTAGGCAAGTTTACATTCAGTAGTTTGCCATTGCTTTCTGAACGACCGACATTCATACCGTTGTTAAAATCAACACAAGACGGTCTGCTTGTAAATCGCCTGCAGCTGATATCGAACTGGATATTTTCCAGTTGACCGCCTTTGCTTCCAAAGACATTTCCTGATACCATTTAATGCTGGGTCTACCAGACAGCCGAGGTCAAGGTTACAAACCCGCCTAGATGCGACATTGAACCCATTACCCAGGGGTCGCTGTTGGTGTGCCCGCTAAAAAGACCGCCTATTTAGAAGTAAATTTTTTGGCAATAAATTCCCACTTATCACAGGGTATTTCCTAAAAAGTGTCTGAGTAAAAATTTCGGGAGTCTACGTGAGGAAGTGGTCAAGCCGTCTGCCTCGCGCTCCGAAGGTTGTGGGTTCGATTCCTGGCTACGTCTTTCGGTTCATGGGTGCATTTTTCTCGGAGACTCTGGGGATCATCGCTGGAGCTACGGAATTTCTTCTTTGTGCGATGCTTTCTGCAGGTAGACCTGAGGAAAGAGACCGAGCCATATGGGTTAAAACCCGGGGCAAGGAAGCGATCCACTCGACTTTTAAGACTAGACTTTTTAAAAGGTGTATTTTTAATGACTGTGCAGTGTTTGAAAATATTGCCGGTGCAAGTTTTGTATTTACTTATTATGTTGTATGAACTTTACAGAGGGTGAATACAAAACTTGGACCGGCAATATTTTACGCCTATAAAACTGCGCAGTCATTAAAAATACACCCTATATTACTAAACTGACGTAGACTGACGTCATGGTATTGATAAATGGGAGAACTTGGTGACAACTGGCAAGATTGAGGGGGAGTATTACAAGGGGAAGGCAGAGAAGTAAATACCTGGATGGCTTGACCACGTGGTATGGTTGAGACAAGAATACTGAGCTGACCTGACCCACCACTCTGATGAGCGTGTAAGATAGCGAAACATGATCGCCCACGTTTAACGACGTGACACATGATGGATGGATGGTTACCAAAAAGTGACATGGAAATAGAAGGGAACATTCTTAACAAAGTGGATAATTTTAAATACTTAAGGGCATTTATAACATCAGAAGGAAGGTGCACAATAGAGATTAGGAGCAGAATATGGCAAGCAAAAGCTGGATTTCAGAAAATGAAAAGTATCTTATGCAATACATCACTATCAATGAATGTAAGAAAGAGAATGCGGAAGTGCTATATAGAACATGTATTGCTGTATGGCAGTGAATCTTGGAATCTAAATGAACAAAAAAATTAGGAAGAAATTGGAAGCAACAGAGACATGGTTCCTAATACGAATGTTGCGACTTCCTTGGACTGCCAGAATAACTAACAACGATTGCCTGAAAGAGGCTAATGAAACTAGAACATTATATACAACAATTAGAAAGAGAAAAACAGCTTTCTTTGGTCATCTGTCGAGAAGGGAAGAATTGGAGAACACCGTGACGACTGGAAAGATCGAGGGGAAGAAAGGCAGAGGCCACCAAGAGAAATGATGCTGGGTGGATTGCGTCGGTGGAATGGAGGAATATCAGCAGCAGAGTTGATCCAGAACACCAAAAACCGAGGTCTATGGAGAGCCATGAACACTACGCCAGCCGGCATGGTACTTGTTAATGATGATGATGATGATGTCCATTCTCTGGAACGTACGGAGGAAAGGGAATAAATGAAGACTTAAAACACACGGACAAGATCATTCGAGACGGGGACGAGTAGTACAACAATAATACAAGCAACAACAGCACAACCAACAGCAACACAATCAACAACAGCACAACCAACAATATTTCAACCAACAACAACACAACCAACAACAGCAAAACCAACAATAATACAACCAACAACAGCACAACCAACAATAATACAACCAACAACAACACAACCAACAACAGCACGACCAACAATAGTAAACCAACAACAGCATAACCAACAACAGCAAAATCAACAATAGTACAACCAACAATAGAACAACCAACAAGAACACAACCAACAATATCACAACCAACAATAGTACAACCTACAACAGCACAACCTACAACAGCACAACCAACAACATCACAACCAACAATATCACAACCAACAACAGCTCAGCCAACGATAGTACAACCTACAACAGCACAACCAACAACAACAACAACAACAACAACAATAACAACAACAACAACAACAACACAACCAACAACAGCACAAACAACACTAGAACAACCTACAACAGCACAACCACCAACAACAACAACAACAACAACAACACAACCAACAATAGTACAAGAAACAACATCACAACCAACAACAGCACAACCAACAATATTACAACCAACAATAGAACAACCTTCAACAGCACAACCAACAAGAACACAACCAACAACAACACAACCAACAACAGCTCAACCAATAACAGCACAACCAACAACAACGCAGCCAACAACAGCACAACCGACAACAGCACAACCGACAACAGCACAATCAACAACAACGCAACCAACAACAGCACAATCAAGAACAGCACAACCGACAACAGCACAACCGACAACAGCACACCGTCCACTACGTCCACTACTCACCCGCATAGTTGTCAAACACGGACGGGACGTGCTGAGTCGGGTATCTGTTCGTTGCATATCCCATAAGCATGCTGGTCTTGCCCACTGAATCATCACCCACAACCACACACTTCAGATCAGGCTGCCGCTGCACCAGAAGCGTCATCCTCCAGTATATTTTAACAGCTCCAGAAATGAATGTATCTCCAAATGCTTGACCAGCCGGTCGATCTCAAAGCTGTCGCAAAACACAAACACCGATCAAAGAATCAGAACCGGCTGTTTAGAATGTCCATAACAGCAATGCCATAAAATGTACCAACTGGGAATTCCCAAAGTGTTACCAGGCGATTGAGCAGCTTAAAGGGGCGATGGCCGCTATATTTACGTTTCATAAAATGATGGCTTGTCGATTTACCGCTGACAGATGGAAATTTGGCTTTGTGTGTCAGCTGTCGTTGCTTTATTTATTTTCGTTCTTTGTCCTGTGCGGCGAGTTCTGAGTAGCGTTATGACTATGTCCCTGTCGAATCTAGCGGTCTGTGTTTGGTTCACAATCCTGAAATGAACAATGTACGTGTGTACAGTAATCTCGAGGCTTTATAAATACATTTGTCATCAGAACTACAAGTCATTGTAAACAGTCGAAGCACTTAATCTTTGTGTATGCTATTGTAAACATGACCTCTGACATTTAGCCCACATTTGTGTACACGCAGACAAGCTGCTTAGAATACTTCAAGAGACAGGGTGCAAGGATAGGGTTCCAGTATGTGGACATAGGTGTGATTTCAATAATGTAGAAAGGTGAGACTGCAATAAATGGACAAGGTCACAATGTCAGGAGACTGGAAAAGGTGTAATTCCAGCACATGGACATAGATTTAATTCCAATATATGGACATATGCATAATTCCAATGATTTGACATAAGTAAAATATAATTCCCCTATACGGACAAAGGTAGGATTTCAATAATGGACAGTGGTGGGATTCCAGTAAATGGACAGTGTCACGGTTCCAAGAAGCTGATAAACGCATAATTCAAACAAATGGACACCTTTATGATTCCAACAGAGTTGACACAGATGTGTATAAAGGTATATCTCCAATAAATACCACAAAGATATTCTTCTAATAAACATAACAACAGCAAAAACAAATATTATGTAAAGAAATTTAGAAATGTAAAATTTCACTGAATTGACTAATGTATCATCATCATCATCATCATCATCATCATCATCATCATCATCATCATCTTCTTCTTCTTCTTCTTCTTCTTCTTCTTCTTCTTCCTCCTCCTCTTCCATCTCCTCCTCCTCTTCTTCTTCTTCTTCTTCTTCCTCTTCTTCTTCTTCTTCTTCTTCTTCTTCTTCTTCGCCTCCTCCACCTCCCCTTCTTCTTCTTCTTCTTCTTCGTCTTCTGTGCTCCTCCTCCTCCTCCTCCTTCTTCTTCTTCTTCTCCCCCTCCTCCTCCTTCTTCTCCTTCTTCTTCATCATCGTCGTCATTCATCCGACATGCTTCTTTTGGGCGTAATTAACGCTGCGCCGATTACAGCGCATCTTCAATATTTGTGCCTTTCGGCCGACACATCCGACTTCGTCGAGCGTTTGTTGACCAACATATTTACAAAGGCAGGACACAGCGGTAGCGTGGTGGCCAGACGCTCGCCTACCGGCCAGATGGTCTGGGTTCAAATAATCAACCGGACGGATTTAAAATACAAACTGACCTGAGCTTCCTGGTTGGCCTAGAAATATGTGTCAGAAAATGCCTTAGGAAGTAAAATCAGCCGGTGAGATGCTGACCACATCGCCTGCCCACTGACCACTGGTCAACAAGTATTATGCCCAATGCGCATGAGGCGTGTCAATGGGACATGTATAATTTACAGCCGTGTGATTCTGACAATTCAAAAAGGTATGATTCATACCAATTCACAAAGGTATGATTCCTACCGGATCCAAAAGGTATGATTCCTACAAATTCACAAAGGTATGATTCCTACAAATTCACACATATATGATTCCTACGAATTCACAAAGGTATGATTTATATCAATTCATAAAGGTATTATCCTACCAATTCACAAAAGCATGAATGATTCCTACCAATTCACAAAAATTTGATTCCAACAAATATACAACAAAAGAATGATTTCACACAGTCTGCAACCAAATAGGTCTGTAGAGCATGGATATTCTAGTTGCTACGGAGTTCGTGCTTTGTGCGGCGCTTTCGGCGGGTCACCCTGCAGAAAGATACCGAGTCATGTGAGAAAACCCGGGCCAATGAAGTCTTTCTGGTGACTACGATGAACCGTAATTTTCATGGAGGACTTTTGTGTTGGCATTCTGGCGGCGGCATTATGCACAGTGTACCTGTGCGGGCTGGTGGCTTGCCGAGACTCCTGTCTGTTCCACTTTTCACATTGGACAGTAGGGAGCAGTTTGTGTGATATTCACTGGCACAGGAACGGAGCATAATGGGGACGAAACGTTACCGTGAAATTGGAACCGCGACTAACTAACTAACTAACTAATTAACTAACTAACAAACTAATAAACAATCATCATCATGAAGTGCCATCTCCGCACTGATGGTCGGCCGTAAGGAGTCTCCAACACTCCTGTTCTGCGTCTTCAAGGTGTACTCACTCAGGTTACATCCAACCGACCTCTTAACGCCGTCCATCCGCCTGTCACCTTGTCTTCCGCTTACACACGTCCCTTCCACTTTTCCATCCAGCATATCTGTTAATAAGGTGCTATGTTTTTCCATGACTGCCCAAAATACGACATATTTAAGCAATTCTTTTGGCCCAGAGAAATAACAGTGGAAGAGAAACTCCGCACATTATGAGAAGAAAACAAGTGGAACACGTGACAACCGGAAAGATTTGTGGAAAGAGAGATAGAGGAAGACAGCGTGAAAAAATTCTTGAAAGTATTGTGTCATGGCACGGAAGGGAGTTAACACACGAATGGATCCATGCCGTCGGAGCTCGCAATTTGGGGAGAAACATGATCGCCAACGCCAGATGGCAAGACACTGGATGATGTGATAGAACCGTATTGTTTGGGCCTTAACAAGACCAAGGCACGCCATTGATAGATTGTAAATAAAGCCTTGAAGAGATTAGAACAAGAATCACTTTGGCTTTTGCTTGATGGAAAAAATACTGACCAATAAAAATGTCAACTGCAACGAAAGAGAGAGTATTGAAGTGCTACATAGAACCTGTACTTTTGTATGGATATGAAACGTGGACAATGAGCAGATAAGCTGAAAATCATCTAATGGCATCTAATGGAAATGTGGTTTCTGAGAAAGATGCAAAGAATCCTTTTTAAAAAAAAGTCCTTCAAGAAGCAAATTAAAACCGTTAACTAATTAGAAAGATTGGTCAACATTTTTCGGGCACGTTATAAGAAGTAATAAACTAGAGAACTAGCAAAAAACTAGCAAAATTAAAGAGAAAAGAACAAGGGAATGGTAGAGAAGTAAATACCTGGATAGCTTGGCTACGTGGTATGATCGAGACAACAACACTGAGTTGATCCACGACTCTGGTGATCGAGTAAGTTGGCGAAACATGGCTGCCCACGCTTATCGGCATGGCAAATGATGATGATGAAGGGAAGCATAAAAAAAAAAAATTAATATACGATTCGAGGCTAAGAGCATTCGTTCTTAAACTTCCAGTGCGTTCATGGCGGGGTAGGTTGTTCATCCCCAACATCGGCATTAAGTTAGATTTAAACTTTGACTTCTCGTTCAGAGAGCAATGGCAAACTGCTTTTTTTTCGCATATCCTTTACTGGACATTGCAGTCAACACCAGCATTTTTCAGCTGCTGTTGATGTCTTGGCAAGTTTTACGTTCAGTAGTTTGCCATTGCATTCTGAACATACCCCACATACCCCCGTAAGTAACCAACGCGACGAGATCCGCTGCCGAATCTCGCACCGCTGCGTTTCGTACGAGAGTATACGGGATTACGAACAACGTCCTTAACTCCTGCGCCAGGGAGACAATGGCAAACTACTAAATGAAAATTGTCTAGAAAGCCAACCTGGAATTTATCGCAACGTCTTGCAAAGGTCATGCACCTTTGTTTTCTGACGAGTCTATGTGCACTATTGTTTTCTGGCGAGCCTATAGTCACCATTGTATTCTGACAAGTCTATATGCACCATTGTTTTCTGACGAGTCTATATGCATCGTTGTTTTCTGACGAGTCTATGTGCATCGTTGTTTTCTGACGAGTCTATGGGCATCGTTGTTTTCTGACGAGTCTATGTGCATCGTTGTTTTCTGACGAGTCTATGTGCATCGTTGTTTTCTGACGAGTCTATGTGCATCGTTGTTTTCTGACGAGTCTATGTGCATCGTTGTTTTCTGACGAGTCTATGTGCATCGTTGTTTTCTGACGAGTCTATATGCACCGTTGTTTTCTGACGAGTCTATGTGCATCGTTGTTTTCTGACGAGTCTATGTGCATCGTTGTTTTCTGACGAGTCTATGTGCATCGTTGTTTTCTGACGAGTCTATGTGCATCGTTGTTTTCTGACGAGTCTATGTGCATCGTTGTTTTCTGACGAGTCTATGTGCATCGTTGTTTTCTGACGAGTCTATGTGCATCGTTGTTTTCTGACGAGTCCATGTGCACTACTGTTTTCTGGCGAGTCTATGGTCACCATTGTATTCTGACGAGTCTATTTTCTGACGAGTCTATTTTCTGACGAGTCTATGTGCACTATTGTTTTCTGGCGAGCCTATAGTCACCATTGTATTCTGACAAGTGTATATGCACAATTGTTTTGTGACAAGTCTATATGCACTATTGTTTTCTAGCGAGCCTATAGTCACCATTGTATTCTGACAAGTGTATATGCACAATTGTTTTCTGACAAGTCTATATGCACTAATGTTTTCTGGCGAGTCTATGGTCACCATTGTATTCTGACGAGTCTATTTTCTGACGAGTCTATGTGCACTATTGTTTTCTGGCGAGCCTATAGTCACCATTGTATTCTGACAAGTGTATATGCACAATTGTTTTGTGACAAGTCTATATGCACTACTGTTTTCTGGCGAGTCTATAGTCGCCATTGTTTTCTGACGAGTCTATTTTCTGACGAGTCTATATGCCCAATTGTTTTCTGACAAGTCTATACTGAGTGAGTATAGGCAGAGTCACGTGACTGACAGTTTGTATGTCCAGATACAGTTCATTGTGCGACCTTCTACAGGAGGTGCCAGTCAACCCCAGCATTTATTGTCTGTTTGTGATTTCCTAGGCAATGTTACGTTTATTAGTTTGCCATTGCGTTACGAACTGTCGCCGCTCATACTATTATGAAAATCAAAAATGATCTTCCACTGCGTCGACAAGCCCTAGTCCACAGAGGTCGAATGTCAGTTAAGTCCACAGGGGCCGAATGACAGTTAAGGCCACAGGGGCCAATTGTCAGGTAAGTAAAGGGCTGATTAAACACGTCACGAGGTACACTGAGTATAGACATGAGACACGCCGCTGACAGATGGTAGCTAACACAAATCAGAACGTGACCTACATTGACGCTTTACACTAATGTGCCCCCTTTCTATGGTTATTAATAAGACATTACGTAATTAAGTCAACAGGTCACGTGTTTAGATTGTTATTGTTACACGTACATTCATCATCATCCAGTGGCATGCACTGCGCAGAACATTGCCCTACATAAGTCGGTCTTGTACAGATAAACTGCGCAATTTAAAATACAGACACTAATTTAAACACAAATTAATAGATTCAAACAGGTAGCTGCGAATTCGAATTTTTATAATTGACATGGCCTTTGAAGTCAACCCAACCTAATCTCATCATCACCATCATCATCATGTGGCATGCCGATAAACGTATGTGGTAGCGGTTCGTTATCTCACAAGATCGCCAGTCCTGGGCACAACGCAATCACGTCCGAAAAAGAAAAAAAACTTCGGATGAACGAAGAAGAAGAAGAAGAAGAAGAAGAAGAAGAAGAAGGAAGAGGGGGAGGAGGAGGAGGAGGAGGAGGAGGAAGTCCGTGGTCTTGTCTCAGTTATGTTACTTGGCAAAGACAACCTGGTATTTATCTTTTTGCTTTCTCTTTGCTCTTTCCCCATGAATCTGTCCCGTCGTCATTAAGTTGTCTGGCTTTTTTCACCTTATAATATACCCCAAATAAATTTGACTGCCTGCGTCTTTCTTGAATCAATTTACAATTTTTATTTAAATTTTTTTTGTGTGGTAGGACATGCTCATTTGTTTTTCTGCTCGTCTGTGGTATTCTTATCTTGGAACATTAATTACCAATAATGGTGACACAATGAAGGAAATTAAAAGACGAATATCTATTGCTCTTCAGAGACTAAACCAACTGAATAAAGTGTGGTATGATACAGATAGAACTACAACAATTAGATTTGTAAGAGCATGTCTCTTACCCATTGCAACATACGCATGAAAGACCTGACCACTTACTAAACAAGCTGAACAGCGCATAAATGCCTTTGAATATACGTATTATAGACGGGTTCTAAGAATATCTTGGATACAGAAAAGAACAAATTAATCCATATGACAAGATCTGAATACTGAAGAAGGTTGGCTACTAAAGACGATAAAGTAAAGAAAATTGAAATATTTTGGTCACTTGAAACGTCATGAAAGTTTGGAAAGAACAATCATGGAGGGGTATATACCAGGGAAGAGAGGAAGAGGAAGGTCAGAGAGAAGATGGGTGCAGGATGTAGCGGATGATCTCTAGATGGGTGTATCGGACGCGGGACATCTTGTTTATGATCGAGAAGTTTTCCGGGCGGTTGTTATGGGAGCGAAGTTCTACAAGAGACATGCTACTGAATGAATGATGATAGTATTCCTTGCATTTTCCTCGGAATGGGCCCTAACTGCCAACAGCTGCCTAAACTTGGTATCAGGAACTGTCTTAGATAGTAGAGTCAGCCCGGTGATACTGACCTCATCAATCATCGAGTGCCAAATGGTTTATAAAAATATGGGTCAAGCACCATTTGCCAAATGCGCATTGAGGCGATATAACAGCTCTAGGGACATTTCCATAGTGCTTCGTCCTCATCTCCAACAGCCAGCGAGGAGTCCCAATAGTAATGGTACCCTTTGCAGTCTGAATATGCTTCCGTCTGACCTTTACTCATGTACTAAGCTTCGCTGGTCACTTCCTGAAGCAACATACTCTCTAGACCAGGGGGCCAACACGAAGCCCGCGGGCCGCATGCGGCCCGCCGGTAGTCATGTTGTGGCCCGCGGAGTGGGAAACGACGATGTGGTCGAAGCTGTTGCACGCTTGTTTATTTACTTTAATTTAACACACAAAAAAAAAAAAGGTGCGTGGCCCGGCAGGAAATATTATTTCTGAAATTTGGCCCGCCTGCTGAAAAGATTGGCCACCCCTGCTCTAGACCTTAATGCTTTATCTGGCCTGCCACACCTTACACATGATGCCTAAGGGCCCTTGGAATAAATTCTGAAGACACCCGGGAAAGGCAAGATGAAGAAAGTAACATAAAACAAACACCGGGGTATGATGGTAGGTGGTGAGTTTACCTTGCAATGTATAAATAGACGAGTCTATTGTACCAGACCACACAGGCACTCCTGCGTGTCAGTGTCAGGGGTTGTCGAGTGGTACCGACCGACCTTTGACATTTGAGGACCATTGGCTGGTTGGTTGTGAATCCTCAAAAGAAGGCGTGGGGTAGTTTGTGTGTGCGTTTGCTGGTTTGCTTTGACCCCAAGCGTTGTCCATACAAGTGCTACTACTTCTGGTGCACTGGGCTGCTTTTTTGCGTGTGGAGTTGCTTTCCCTATTACCTGTGTCCATCGCGTCAGGCAAACCCACTCCAACTTCTCAGGTACATGTAATTTACGTTCATTAGTCAAGGACGAGAAGTCAACATTTTAGTCCAACTGAACGGTGTATGGGTTTAACTCGCTAACCCGGCATCAGAAAACCGGAAGTTTAAGAGAGAGCTCTCTTATACGCAGTTCCACAATCTCGTTATACCCAGTTCTAATTCAGCCGTGCTGGTCTCCTTGGTCTAGAGGTTACACGACTTTCTCCATAATCTCGTATACTCTCGTAAGTAACGTGACGTTGCGTGAGAATTGGTAGCGCTTCTCTCCGCGTCAGTAACATATGGGTATGTAAGCCGGTCACTCAGAAAGCAATGGCAAACTACTGAGCATAATCTTGCCTAGTACATCATCAGCAGCTGACAAATGCTGATGTTGACTGCAACGTCCTGTAAGGGATATGCAAAAAAAAACAAAAACTAAAGATTCAGCCGTAGGAAATTTGGGAGCAGATCGCTTTGTGTTGATTTCCATAATGGTATTGGGTACGGGCGTTTTGAACATAGGTCCCTTACGTTAATGTTAAGGTAGTCTGAGAACTGAGCCTCAATTGTAGGTAAGTAGGGTAGATATTGTTCTCCCTACCCAGTTCCACAGAGAATCTCCGCGGTATTGATTGATTGATTGATTGATTGATTGATAGATTGATCTAGGAACCGACATCACAGGCGCTCCGTCCCCATCTTCAGAAGCCAGCGAAGAGTTCGAACACCAATAGTACCAGTAGCAATCTGATTATATGTCCTTCTCACCTTTCCTCTGAGCTTCCAACGTCGGCCAGATCCCCTCGTCACTCCTCGCTGTCTCATTCTTGCCAGACCATGGTGATCCATTTGCTCCTCCGAGGTGTACACGTGCTCCCACAAGGCCGCAACCACGTCTGCATTCTCATGCATCAATACTCCACCAAATTTTGCAGAGCCAGCCAATCTGTCCGCCTGTTCATTTCCCAGCACACTAGCATGCCCCCGAGAAAAGATCCAGGCGATACTTGCCACCCGTGACTTCCAAAGCGAAGCAAGCCACTCTGCACGAAGCATGCCTGTCCTCACCTTCCTCAGCATGCTTTCTGAGTCAGTTACAATCACGATGTGTGTGTCTATCGTATTCTCCATCCAGCGGAAAGCTGCAGTGAAAGCCTCCACCTCGATTCTTAAGCTAAATGTTGTGGTATCATATGCCAGGCTCTCCTACACCAAACGTCGACCATTAGCTTTTGCTAAGAACCCCCAGGAACTTCTCCTACCTCTCAACACCGACCCATCCGTGTAGATAATCACATCACCCGGGCGAGCATTATCCTGAATTAGTTGCTGGATTTCCACTTCCATGGCCCCTGCTGGCCACTCCCGGCTCAATGTGATTATAACTCTGCACAAGTCTGACTGCTGCGCTGGCACTCTGACCCACTCCTCTGAGGTATATGTGATGCAGGGTTCCCCGTATTAATGATGTTGCTACTCACAACTCATTTTCAAGTTTGCGTCATTCAGTCTGGAGAGCAGTCGACCTCTTTGCGATGGTTAGTTTTGAAAAGTTTACAAATAAACACACATAGTATTTCTCACAGAAGGAGAAGAAAGTAGTAGAGACTAGAGGACGAATTAGGCAATATATACATTGAATGCTAAAGTTACCGACATGGATTCGAACCTGTCACCTCCAAATGACGTCAGCGCCTCGCTGCAGGAACAAGTGTACTTCGACGCATGACCAACTAGACGCCGGAAAAAAAGTGTCTTCATAAGCCAGCCACCAAAGGTCAAATAACAAACATACAAACACATCGGACTGTTTCCTATACTGAATTAATATAAAATTATGAGACCTATGGTGTTATCTCTTTATGGAGTGGGACAGATAGAACTACAAATATTAGATTTTTAAGAGTATGCATCTTTCCCATTGCAACATACGCCTGTGAGACCTGGACATTACTAAACAAGCTGAACAGCGCATAACTGCTTTTGAATATAAATGTTATAGATGAGTTCTAAGAATATCTTGGGTAAAGAAAAGATCAAATGCATCCATACTTCAAGAGCTGAATATTGAAGAGGGTTGGCTATTAAAGACGATAAAAGAAAGAAAATTGATATATTTTGGTCACTTGAAACGTCATGAAAGTTTAGAGAGAACAATAATGGAGAGGTATATGCCTGGGAAGAGGAAGGCCAAAGAGAAGATGGGTGCAGGATGTAGCGTATGATCTCCAGATGTGTGTATCGGACGCGGGACATCTTGCTTGTGATCGAGAAGTTTTCCGGAAGGTTGTTATGGGAGCGAAGTACTGCAAAGGACATGCTATTGAATGAATGAATAAATGAATGAATGAATGAATGAATGAATGAATGAATGAATGAATGGTGCTATCTCAATGGTTTGATACGAATTCTTCTTCTTCTTCTTCTTCTTCTTCTTCTTCTTCTTCTTCTTCTTCTTCTTCTTCTTCTTCTGCGTTCATCCGGAGTGTTTTTTTTAAATTTCAGATGTAATTGTGGTGTATTGTTATGCACCCTTGGGCCTAGACCCTTAAGCCAACACCTCCGACTTTTGCGTGTGTTTTTGACTAGGTTAGCATTCCTGGGGGACTCTCACTTTTGTGGTGCCGTGCATAGTTGCAGAGCCGACACATAGCGCTCTAGTGCTGGGCTCACCGAGGGAATCGCCACGTCCTGCTCATGGCTGCTTTAATTCCTCACTTCAATATATTGGGCATTTCGTTCGTTACGGGCCGCTCCGTGCACGAACCAGGCCATTTTGCAGACAGTATCCATCAGCGAGCTTTCGATTCGGACATGTGCTAGTCGTTGTGCCCGGAAGACAATATAGTCAGAGCTGTTCCGGGTACGACGGACATTCGGAAAACTAGTTAGTCATAGCTGTTCCGGGCACGACGGACATTCGGAAAACTAGCTAGTCAGAGCTGTTCCGGTCATAAGGACATTCGGAAAACTAGCTAGTCAGAGCTGTTATGGACGCGTGGGACATTTCACTCGGAAGTTTTTGCGTTGTGCCAGTTTTAATTTGCCACTCTTAGGCCTGCACATCCGACTTCGGCAAGCGTTTTTGATCAGGTTAACCGTCCTGGAGGTATCGAACGACATTTTTGTGGTGTCGCTCACATCTCAGCTGGTCAAGATAGAACGGTCAAAGACATCACGGTCAAACCTCAAGGGAAGCCAGGGGCAGACCATGGGCATTCACCGCTATTCAAGGAGGCTTCCATTATTGCAGAGCCGGTATATATTGCTCTGAGACTGGGCTCACCCGAGGAATAGCCCCATCCTGCTCATATCTGCTTGAAATCCTCACTTCCATATATTAGGCATCTCGTTTGCCACTAGCCGCTCCCCGCACAAACCAGGTACGGTTTGTCTGCGGACGACATCCACTAGGCAAGCCTTCGCTTCGGACTTCCACGCAATGGATTCGCTAGCCAAGCGTATTATTTCGTGTTATTGAGACGTTTTCCACCCTTGACTACGCTCACTCTATGAGTATAGATACAGACTTTCATCGTAACTATTTCGTGCGACTGGGGCTTTTTTCCACCTTTAGTGCCCGCTCACGAGGTAGGCTACATGTGCTGCCGGCTCAGCACCTTACCTCCGTGCGACAGTGAGCGAGTAACGGCCAGGCCCTCTCATCCGGGGACCCTTCATATCCCCCAGCTGAGAGCCCTCGAGCAAGTATCTGAACTAAGCATGTAGCGTGCTCAGCATCTCACCTCCATTTTGCAGTAGGTGCGTATCGGCCCAGCTCTCACATCCAAGGGTTTATGGCTTAGAGGTGTTCAGTCATATCCCTCAGCTGGGAGCCTTATAATATATCCGAACCATGGGTTAGTGGCTTCATGCGCCTGATTTGACCTTTCGACTGCTATCCTCAGTCTACCTGCAGAGCAGCAGGCTGTGTCTCTCTTGGTCTGCTCCCTGTCTCAAGGCCTGTCCGACATGTAGTTGTGCTTTCGTCGGCAGGGCTCTTGAGGTCACTGGGAAACGCAAGCCCCTCTACCGCTGCAAGGCGGAGACACATCACAGGGGTGATACGAATTCTGTCGGTATTCCATAGTTGTAGGTTAATCTATATGATAGACCTGGCTAATGAAGACACCTTTTTTTTAGGGGTGTCTAGTTGGTCGGACGCCGAAGTACAGTTGTTCCTGCAGCTAGGCGCCGTCGTCATTTGGAGGTTTCAGGTTCGAATCCCGGTCGGTAACTATAGCTTTCAAATTTTATGTTGTCTAGTGCGTCCTCTAATCTCTACTTCCTTCTTCTCCTTCTATGAGCGCCAACCAATAATATGTGTGTTTATTTGTGAACTGTCTTAGTGGCCTCAAAGTTTCCCCAATTGATTTCCTGTGTAATAAGTTTTGAAAAGAACTGCTTGCAGCAGTAACGTTCCTAACACACATGCAAAATTCAATTCTTGTCTCCTCAAAGTGTGAAATTCCTCATTACTTACTTAACGTTTATGCATCTCAAGCAGTGGGAGGTTGTTGTACCCAGCTTTCAGCTCAGCATTGCTTTGTAGCTAAATGATATTGTGGTGTAGATTATCAGGCAAATCAACTGGTTCCATATTGAACAGTGTAGCAAATATGTTCAATTGAACTTGTTTATAAATCACGTCTTTGAACCTTTCATTAAATGCCTCAATTAGTTTCACACATTCACCAGCATATTCAAATGTTATAAATAAGGCTTTTTTTACCCTTACAGAGTAGGGCCGCATCTCATGATTTCGCGGGCCGTGTAATGCACGCGAGCCGGACGTTCTCCGTCCAACATTGTCACCATCACTGTTAAGTGAAGTCCGTGGTACTGTGAGACATTTTTAGTGTACAGATGTTACAATTCCCGATATGGTGTTCCGAGATATCTTATGTTTATTGGTAATCACAAAACCGTTCTTTGACAATAAAGACAGATATCACGATGAAAGAAAGAAAGAAAGAAAGAAAGAAGCATAGAAAGAGAGAGAGAGAGAGAGAGAGAGAGAGAGAGAGAGAGAGAGAGAGACAGAGAGAGAGAGTGTGTGAGAGAGAGAGAGAGAGAGAGAGAGAGAGAGAGAGAGAGAGAGAGAGAGAGAGAGAGAGAAGACACATAAGGAAAGAAAAAGTCAATAAATGAATAAATGATTGAACGTAAGAATGAATGAAAGCAGGCCAAAAGATAAACAAACAAACAAAGAACCAAAGAAAAAGTAGAAGGAAGAGGAAATGACAGAACAAAAGAAATAAAAGAATGAAAATAAGCAAGCAAGAAGAACGAAAGAAAGCAAATAACAAGAAAACACAAGAAAGAAAGAAAGAAAGAAAGAAAGAAAGAAAGAAAGAAAGTGAGTGCGAACAATTGGCCGGCAGTTACCTCTGCATCCCAGTGAAAAACAAAACCGAGACGATAGAACAAACAGGACGAAGAAAGGACAAGCAAGCGAACGAAAAACAGACAGGCAAAAATACACACAGAGATAAAACTAAAATAAAGTGACCAGCACGATTACGAGATTTTTTCTTCGTGTCCTGTTACAAGAGGCACAGAAAAGAAAAGGACAGAAATCAATACATCGAATGTTCGAAAGAACGAACGAAACAAGAATGACAGTTAAGTCTACACAAAACCTATATAAGAAACAAAAGAAGACTTACGAAAGCGGGGGGGGGGGGGGGTGGGTCTGAGCAAACCAAAGAATGGACGAACACAATATGCAAGATAAAAACATACATTCTACTTCAATGCTTGTGAGCAGACAGTTCAAATGTTTAAACGAACCAGCCAGGACATGGAGAAACATAACGTTAAGAACACCCGTTTCGAACACATGAAAGTTTACAGCAAATAGACAACTTTACACAGAACATGTTAGTACAGTACATGTGTTTGTCTATATATATATAAAACAGAATGTATGTGGGTAGGGATGTATTGGATGCGTTCGATAACGGTCCATACGATTGAGATGAAATTTTCTACATGTTTTCTTTTCATTCCCATGCAGCCAACTGTCATAGTTTGGTAGTGTACAATCAGCGATTTACTTACTAAAATTTAATTTTGTAATTACATGACTTAACATAAGAAAAATTATATAAAGGGAAATAACTTTTAGTAGCATTGCTATATCTTAGGTTAAGTACCCTGGCGATAGATAGATAGATAGATAGATAGATAGATAGATAGATAGATAGATAGATAGATAGATAGATAGATAGATAGATAGATAGATAGATAGATAGATAGATAGATAGATAGATAGATAGATAGATAGATAGATAGATAGATAGATAGATAGATAGATAGATAGATAGATAGATAGATAGATAGATAGAGAGGGTGGGAGAGACGGAGGGAGAGACGGACGGGCAGACAGGCAGGCAGGCAGACAGACAGACAGACAGACAGACAGACAGACAGACAGACAGACAGACAGACAGACAGACAGACAGACAGCAGGGCCGGGTCGTCAGACAGACAGACAGTCGGGAACAGGAACTTATTTGACTACTTATATGAATTAAATGAGATGCTCCCCGCCAGGAACTGGGCAAAGCCCAGACAGACAGACAGACAGACAGACAGACAGACAGACAGATCCCCGCCAGGGCCTGGGCGAAGCCGGGCCGGGTCAGCTAGTAGCTGATAAAGAAGTGTAACACACAAAGGTCGTATTTCACGGAACAATAGCAAAGAAATGTAGAGATCTTACAACGGCTATGAATATAAAGTGCGCAACAAGAGAATTTGAAAACATGAGACGACCAAATAAGTTGGTCACATTAAAAAGGCGGGATAGTATTATAAACATACTGTTTGTTTGATTGCCTTTATGTTTATATGTATGTCTTATTTTCCTTTTCTGTTCCCTCGTTTTGAACTCAAGCGTAGTTCATACACGTGCTACTACTTCCAGTGCGCTGGATTGATTTTTGCGTGTGGATTAGCTTTCCCTATGACCAAAGTCCCACGCTTTCAGTCGAACCCACTCCGACTTCTGAGGTAAGTGTATTTACGTCTATAAGTCAAGGACGAGAAGTCAACATTTGTCCAACTGCCCGGATAGGGGTTGAAGCCGCTACCTCGCCATTATTATGTTTTGTCTATTGTTTTTGTTGCGGCAGTCGTACCACTGCTGGTTCGAGTACTGTACTGAGGTTCTCCTTGTGGGCTCTATGTAAGGAGGCTGATGCACTTATAGAGATATCTGTGTGCTATTCACTGGCCTAGGAACGGAGCATTATAGGGCGACTCTTTTCCGTGAAGTTTGAACCACGACTAACAAACTAACTGTCTGTCTGTCCGTCCGTGCGTGCGTGCGTGCGTGCGTGCGTGCGTGCGTGCGTGCGTCCGTCTGTCCGTCCGTCCGTCCGCGCGTCCGTCCGTCCATCCGTCCGTCCGTCTGTCCGTCTGTCTGTCTGTCTGTCTGTCTGTCCATCCGTGCGTCCATCCGTCCGTCCGTCTGTCTGTCTGTCTGTCTGTCTGTCTGTCTGTCTGTCTGTCTGTCTGTCTGTCTGTCTAATATCTGTGTGACATGGAAGTGGTCCCTTATCTAAACAAAAGCAGGTTTTGCTGAAGACAGGAAGCAGTGGAAAAGCTTGTCCACAAACGCATTCACTGTGACATACCCACGACCCACAAATGAGGTTAGGAGATAAGCAGTGACCTACCTACAACCCGCAGACGAGGTCATGAGATAAACAAACAGAAAAAGACAAAACTAACAAATGGACATAGAGTAATGCACAAAGTTACAACGGGGAAAACAGAAATACCAGGGCAAGTATAAAAAATACGCTTGCTGAATCGTTGCTGAAATATAGTCATTATAATGAAATCCCCATTACCTTCTATGGACAACAATCTCTTTCTAATTAACATGCGAAAAGTGACTAATTCGGCCACAGGATTATTAATCTGAGGCCGGGATAGATCCTAATTATAATTTCTCTTCTGAGGTTGAATGGGGTAGAAGTAATGACACAAACGACATACTTGTCCCTAGGCTGTTGTTCTTTATGAATGCTACTACTGGACAATGGGTAATGGAATGATGAAGTGCTGGAGACAGTATAGGTCTGGTGTATGTGATCCACGTTGAGAATATAGAGGGCAGAGAATAATGTTGAGAATATCGTGGACAGAGAAGAATGTTGAGAATATAGCGGGCAGAGAAGAATGTTGAGAATATCGTGGACAGAGAAGAATGTTGAGAATATAGCGGGCAGAGAAGAATGTTGAGAATATCGTGGACAGAGAAGAATGTTGAGAATATAGCGGGCAGAGAAGAATGTTGAGAATATCGTGGACAGAGAAGAATGTTGAGAATATCGTGGACAGAGAAGAATGTTGAGAATATCGTGGACAGGGAAGGATGTGGAGAATATCGTGGACAGAGAAGAATGTTAAGAACATCGTGGACAGAGAAGAATGTTGAGAATTTCGTGGACAGAGAAGAATGTTGAGAATTTCGTGGACAGAGAAGGTTGAGAATTCCGTGGACAGAGAAGAATGTTGAGAATTCCGTGGACAGAGAAGGTTGAGAATTTCGTGGATAGAGAAGGTTGAGAAATCCGTGGACAGAGAAGGTTGAGAATTTCGTGGACAGAGAAGAATGTTGAGAATTCAGTGGACAGAGAAGAATGTTGAGACTTCCGTGGACAGAGAAGAATGTGGAGATTATCGTGGACTGAGAAGAATATGGAGAATATCGTGGATAGAGAAGAATGTGGAGAATATCGTGGACAGAGAAGAATGTTTAGAGTATCGTGTGCAGAGAAGAATATGGAGAATATCGTGGATAGAGAAGAATATGGAGAATATCGTGTGTAGAGAAGAATATGGAGAATATCGTGTGCAGAGAAGAATATGGAGAATATCATGTGCAGAGAAGAATATGGAGAATATCATGTGCAGAGAAGAATATGGAGAATATCGCGGATAGAGAAGAATATGGAGAATATCGTGGATAGAGAAGAATGTGGAGAATATCGTGGACAGAGAAGATTGTGGAGAATATCGTGGATAGAGAAGAATGTGGAGAATATCGTGGATAGAGAAGAATGTGGAGAATATCGTGGATAGAGAAGAATGTGGAGAATATCGTGGACAGAGAAGATTGTGGAGAATATTGTGGATAGAGAAGAATGTGGAGAATATCGTGGATAGAGAAGAATGTGGAGAATATCGTGGATAGAGAAGAATGTGGAGAATATCGTGGATAGAGAAGAATGTGGAGATTATCGTGGACTGAGAAGAATATGGAGAATATCGTGGATAGAGAAGAATGTGGAGAATATCGTGGACAGAGAAGAATGTTTAGAGTATCGTGTGCAGAGAAGAATATGGAGAATATCGTGGACAGAGAAGATTGTGGAGAATATCGTGGATAGAGAAGAATGTGGAGAATATCGTGGATAGAGAAGAATGTGGAGAATATCGTGGACAGAGAAGAATGTTTAGAGTATCGTGTGCAGAGAAGAATGTGGAGAATATCGTGGACAGAGAAGAATGTTTAGAGTATCGTGTGCAGAGAAGAATGTGGAGAATATCGTGGACAGAGAAGATTGTGGAGAATATCGTGGATAGAGAAGAATGTGGAGAATATCGTGGATAGAGAAGAATGTGGAGAATATCGTGGATAGAGAAGAATGTGGAGAATATCGTGGACAGAGAAGATTGTGGAGAATATTGTGGATAGAGAAGAATGTGGAGAATATCGTGGATAGAGAAGAATGTGGAGAATATCGTGGATAGAGAAGAATGTGGAGAATATCGTGGATAGAGAAGAATGTGGAGATTATCGTGGACTGAGAAGAATATGGAGAATATCGTGGATAGAGAAGAATGTGGAGAATATCGTGGACAGAGAAGAATGTTTAGAGTATCGTGTGCAGAGAAGAATATGGAGAATATCGTGGATAGAGAAGAATATGGAGAATATCGTGTGTAGAGAAGAATATGGAGAATATCGTGTGCAGAGAAGAATATGGAGAATATCATGTGCAGAGAAGAATATGGAGAATATCATGTGCAGAGAAGAATATGGAGAATATCGTGGATAGAGAAGAATATGGAGAATATCGTGGATAGAGAAGAATGTGGAGAATATCGTGGACAGAGAAGATTGTGGAGAATATCGTGGATAGAGAAGAATGTGGAGAATATCGTGGATAGAGAAGAATGTGGAGAATATCGTGGATAGAGAAGAATGTGGAGAATATCGTGGACAGAGAAGATTGTGGAGAATATTGTGGATAGAGAAGAATGTGGAGAATATCGTGGATAGAGAAGAATGTGGAGAATATCGTGGATAGAGAAGAATGTGGAGAATATCGTGGACAGAGAAGAATGTGGAGAATATCGTGGACAGAGAAGAATGTGGAGAATATCGTGGACAGAGAAGAATGTGGAGAATATCGTGGACAGAGAAGAATGTGGAGAATATCGTGGACAGAGAAGAATGTGGAGAATATCGTGGACAGAGAAGAATGTGGAGAATATCGTGGACAGAGAAGAATGTGGAGAATATCGTGGATAGAGAAGAATGTGGAGAATATCGTGGACAGAGAAGAATGTTTAGAGTATCGTGTGCAGAGAAGAATATGGAGAATATCGTGGATAGAGAAGAATATGGAGAATATCGTGGATAGAGAAGAATATGGAGAATATCGTGGATAGAGAAGAATGTGGAGAATATCGTGGACAGAGAAGATTGTGGAGAATATCGTGGATAGAGAAGAATGTGGAGAATATCGTGGATAGAGAAGAATGTGGAGAATATCGTGGACAGAGAAGAATGTGGAGAATATCGTGGACAGAGAAGAATGTGGAGAATATCGTGGACAGAGAAGAATGTGGAGAATATCGTGGACAGAGAAGAATGTGGAGAATATCGTGGACAGAGAAGAATGTGGAGAATATCGTGGACAGAGAAGAATGTGGAGAATATCGTGGACAGAGAAGAATGTGGAGAATATCGTGGACTGAGAAGAATGTTGAGAATATTGTGGACAGAGAAGGTTGAGAATATCGTGGATAGAGAAGATTGAGAATATCGTGGATAGAGAAGGTTGAGAATGTCGTGGACAGAGAAGGTTGAGAATATCGTGGACTGAGAAGTTTGAGAATATCGTGGACAGAGAAGGTTGAGAATATCGTGGACAGAGAAGGTTGAGAATATCGTGGACAGAGAAGGTTGAGAATATCGTGGACAGAGAAGGTTGAGAATATCGTGGGCAGAGAAGGTTGAGAATATCGTGAGCAGAGAAGGTTGAGAATATCGTGGACAGAGAAGAATGTGAAGAATATCGTAGACAGAGAAGAATGTGGAGAATATCGTGTGCAGAGAAGAATGTTGAGAGTATCGTGTGCAGAGAAGAATGTTGAGAATGTCGCATACAGAGAAGAATGTTTAGAGTATCGTGTGCAGAGAAGAATGTTGAGAGTATCGTGTGCAGAGAAGAATGTTGAGAGTATCGTGTGCAGAGAAGAATATGGAGAATATCGTGGATAGAGAAGAATATGAAGAATATCGTGTGCAGAGAAGAATATGGAGAATATCGTGTGCAGACAAGAATATGGAGAATATCGTGGATAGAGAAGAATATGGAGAATATCATGTGCAGAGAAGAATATGGAGAATATCGTGTGCAGACAAGAATATGGAGAATATCGTGGATAGAGAAGAATATGGAGAATATCGTGGATAAAGAAGAATGTGGAGAATATCGTGGACAGAGAAGATTGTGGAGAATATCGTGGATAGAGAAGAATGTGGAGAATATCGTGGATAGAGAAGAATGTGGAGAATATCGTGGACAGAGAAGAATGTGGAGAATATCGTGGACAGAGAAGAATGTGGAGAATATCGTGGACAGAGAAGAATGTGGAGAATATCGTGTACAGAGAAGAATGTGGAGAATATCGTGGACAGAGAAGAATGTGGAGAATATCGTGGACAGAGAAGAATGTGGAGAATATCGTGGACAGAGAAGAATGTTGAGAATATCGTGGACTGAGAAGAATGTTGAGAATATTGTGGACAGAGAAGGTTGAGAATATCGTGGATAGAGAAGATTGAGAATATCGTGGATAGAGAAGGTTGAGAATGTCGTGGACAGAGAAGGTTGAGAATATCGTGGACTGAGAAGTTTGAGAATATCGTGGACAGAGAAGGTTGAGAATATCGTGGACAGAGAAGGTTGAGAATATCGTGGACAGAGAAGGTTGAGAATATCGTGGACAGAGAAGGTTGAGAATATCGTGGGCAGAGAAGGTTGAGAATATCGTGAGCAGAGAAGGTTGAGAATATCGTGGACAGAGAAGAATGTGAAGAATATCGTAGACAGAGAAGAATGTGGAGAATATCGTGTGCAGAGAAGAATGTTGAGAGTATCGTGTGCAGAGAAGAATGTTGAGAATGTCGCATACAGAGAAGAATGTTGAGAGTATCGTGTGCAGAGAAGAATGTTGAGAGTATCGTGTGCAGAGAAGAATGTGGAGAATATCGTGTGCAGAGATGAATGTTGAGAGTATCGTGTGCAGAGAAGAATGTTGAGAGTATCGTGTGCAGAGAAGAATGTTGAGAGTATCGTGTACAGAGAAGAATGTTGAGAATGTCGCATACAGAGAAGAATGTTGAGAATGTCGTGGACAGAGAAGAATGTTGAGAGTATCGTGTGCAGAGAAGAATGTTGAGAGTATCGTGTGCAGAGAAGAATGTTGAGAGTATCGTGGACAGAGAAGAATGTTGAGAGTATCGTGTGCAGAGAAGAATGTTGAGAGTATCGTGGACAGAGAAGAATGTTGAGAATATCGTGGACAGAGAAGAATGTGGAGAATATCGTGGACAGAGATGAATGTGGAGAATATCGTGGACAGAGAAGAATGTTGAGAATGTCGTGGACAGAGAAGAAGACAAATGATGAAGTATTGAGAGCTGCAGTTGTTATAAAATCCCTGATGGAAAACATACGGCCAAGAGAGCTGCAAGTTATCGGACATATCAACAGAAAGGATAGATAAACTGGCTTTATATGTGAAAATATTAGGCAACAGAGAAAATGGAAGACAGAGAAAGGTGAAACAGCTGGGCAAGAAATGATAATATAAACAACATTTGTTTCATCAGAGAGAGAGAGAGAGAGAGAGAGAGAGAGAGAGAGAGAGAGAGAGAGAGAGAGAGGTTGTGAGTGAGAGAGAGAGAGAAAGTGAGGTAGAGAGAGTTTGTGCGTGAAAAAGAAAGAGTGAGAGCTAGTGAGTTAGAGAGTGAGTGAGTTAGTGAGTGAATGAGAGAGAGTGAAAGTGAGTGAGAGCGGGAGTGAGTTAGAGAGAGGGGGAGTGAGAGAGAGGGAGGGAGGTAGAGAGATTGCAGTTATAATCGCTGATATATTCTCCAAACCAGGCAACCGAAGCAGACTAAAAGAATAATTAGGTCACGATACAACAGATTCGGTAATTAGGTCACACGATACTCACCAGCAATCCCTTTGAATTTACAATGCAATAAACTGCTCACTTTACAATCATCTAAGCATATATTATTGTATAGTTTAAACTCATCTTAAAACGTGAATTTTAAAATTATTCCATTTGACATGCCAAGCATCCCGCGTGCAATTCCAGTCAACGGATTTGCACTTCTTTGTGCATTCACTCCGGTCCAAACGCTGAAACCATCTCGGTTGTAACGCAAATTTCCTTTCTCTTGATCGTCACCGAAAAAGTCGGCGGCTCTGAATTACGTCGCAGGCAGGAACTTTCAGAGAGCGGTGTGCACGCCTGCAGTTGGGTTTGTGCTTAACAACAGCAGACATGGCGACCTCGCCGCTCTGTGACTGCGCAGACGATTTCCGATTTCAACTTGTTTTTTTTTTAAACTTATGCTGGCAATTAAGGTTGCAATTAAAGCAAGGGATTTCAAGGCATGTTTTATATTACGTCCGTCATCATCATTATCCATTTTTGCCGTCTAGCGTCGTGGGGAGGAATATTTGACGTTCCAGAGTCCGTTGGGTGGTACTGGATAGTATCATTCCGTGTGGTTATATATCTTTGTTGTTCATTTGCTTCTCGAGCGTCCTCTTGCTCTCGTGTCAGATCTTCTTTGATGCAGCACCGGTATTGGTAGCTGTTGTTGTTGCATTCTAACAAGAGGTACAAATGATTAGATCTTGTGTCTTTCAATATATGTGGCACAATTGTTGATGCCCCTTTCTGTCCGATAACATCATTTCTTACCAGGTTTCGGACAGATAAATTGGCAGCTCTCCTCAACGTTTAAGTCCAATTTAATTTGGGTGGATAATTTGAACCCCCTACCTGGGTCATTGTGCGTACCGAAGCGCGCCATTGCTTTCTGAACAAGAAGTCAAAGTTAAAGTCCAATTTAATTCCTATTTAGGACCACAGCGCCATCAGCGCACCGGAAGTGTAAACTCAAACGCTATTATCCTGTCCACCACGTCGACGTCATATCTACCTCTGCCTAAGCTTACCCTGTCCATACCTGTAGCCTGACAGTAACCACAGTTGATTCATCCAGGTGAGGCAGAGTGATGGATGCGGCGACATCTTAAGTTGAAAGTTTACATGGTGTCACTGCTGTCTCGGCCACAGATGCCTACAACAGTTCACATATAAACACACGTGTGTTGTATGTTAGTTAGTTGTATATCCTTTACAGGACGTAGCAGTCAACTCCAGCATTGTTTGACTTTTTGTGATTCCTGGGCACGTTTTACGTTCAGTAGTTTGCCATTACTTTCTGAACGACTGGCACTCATACCAGTGTATGGAAACCAAAGCAAGTTGGTCTGCTGCCAAATCGTTTGCAGATGTGTTTCGAACGCGGTATGCCGATTACGAGTTGCATTTGTAACCCCATCGCCAGAGAGCCGGTTATTGCATGGCGCTTATATAAGAAAGAAATAGAGACCAAAGGACGCATTAGAGAACAAACAAATTGACAGCTATAATTACCGAAACCATAGCTTTCAAGCGTAGTCCTTACAGCGTACTTCCATCGCCTCTGCTCCGCGGCGGAGATTTTATCCACTCTTCTCTCAATTTTCGAAAAACGAGGGGGTTTCAAATGAAAACCTTAAAAGTGTGATAGAAATTACAATAACCATGTCATTGTCTTATAATCGCCCCACTTTTGACATGCACCAAAGAGGAGCAGCGTTCTGTTATAAGGTTTTATTTTTTTTTATCAGTAAAGGGGTTAAACCTTTAGAAATTCATCCAGTATGAATGCGCTGGAGGACTTGTATTGAACGCAGTGGTAACAACATCCAAAAAATGATACGTTTGTTCTTTAATTTTTCAGAATATATATTCTCTCTCTCTCTCTCTCTCTCTCTCTCTCTCTCTCTCTCTCTCTCTCTCTCTCTCTCTTTCTCTCTCTCTCTGTCTCTCTCTCTTTCTCTCTCTCTCTCTCTCACACACACACACACAAGCACGCAGACACACACGCAAGCACGCACACACACGCACACACAGACACACACACACACACGCAAGCACGCAGACACACACACACACACACAACATTTAAGGTTGTCATCTGAAAATGGATTGACGACATCAAAGACATTGTACAGCCATACGGAATGCCACTATCCAGTGCCGCCCACCGGGCGCTGGAACGCAAATTATTCCTCCCCACGCCGCTTGACGGCAGAAGTGGAAGAAGATAATGATGATGATGATGATGATCTGAAGCCCCCTCGCATCATTAGGGTCCGATATGCTATGTGTTTGTTTGGTTGTGTGTTCGTGTGTTTGTGTGTATGTGTGGTTGTGTGAACGTGTGAACGTGTGGTTGTGTGTTTGTGTGGTTTTGTAATTGTGTGGCTGTGTGGTTGTGTGTTTGTGTGATTGTGTGTTTGTGCACTCGTGTATTTGCGTGGTTGTGTGTTTGTGCGCTCGTGTATTTGCGTGGTTGTGTTTTTGTGTGGTTGTGTGATTATGTGGTTGTGTTTTATCTTAGACCTATTTATTTACATTTAAATATGTGTCACGAAGCAGTATCTTGCTATGGGCCTGTGAAGAGATAGGCCATCCCGTTGTGTAGTCCCTGAATGCACGGATGAATCGGTGGCCAATCTGTCCCTCACTTTCGCAGGTGAAGAGTCCAGGCGTCGAATCTAGGTCATACCGTATTGGACTCTGCTGGGTGAATACAACTTTCTAACATAAAATAATAGTATGTAACATAATATATAAGTAACGTGACGACGTGAGAATCAGCAGTGGTTCGAATCGCGTCGGTAACTTACGGGTTATGTGAGCCGGCCGCTCAGAAAGCAATGGCAAACTACTGAGCGTAATCTTGCCAAGATATCAACTATCAGCTGACAGATGCTGATGTTGATAGCAATGTCCTGAAAAGGATATCCAACCATATATAATATACAAGTAAATGGGAATATTCTTCAACAAGTGAATCGGTACAATTATCTCGGAACAGTCGTAACATCTGATGGGAGATGCCTTGAAGAGATTAGAGCAAGAATCGCCATCGCGCAAGTAGCATTTAGCCAGATGAAAAACATACTGACCAATAAAATGATGCCATGTTCGATGTTGATTCAGGGGCATAATTTTTCTGGGATCAAGTAAATTCCCTACATGTTTCCTAGACCTGTCATAGGTTCCGTACCTTCTTAAACATTTTATATTTTCTAGTTTTGCTGTATGGCAGTGAATCTTGGAAAGTAAATGAACAAATTAAGAAGAAATTAGAAGCAACAGAGATGTGGTTCCTGAGACGAATGTTGCAAATACCTTGGACTGCCAGAGTAACTAACAACGACTGCCTGATACAGGCTAATGAAACTAGAACACTATATATAACAATAAGGAAGAGACAAACATCTTTCTTCGGTCATGTGATGAGAAGAGAGGCATTGGAGAACATCGTGACAACTGGAAAGATCGAGGGGAAGAGAGGCAGAGGCAGACCAAGAGAAATGATGCTGGATGGATTGAGACGGTGGCATGGAGGAATATCAGCAGCAGAGTTGATCCAGAACACCAACGACTGAGACATGTGGAGAGCCATGAACACCTACGCCAGCTGGCATGGCACCTGATGATGATGAGTGCCACCATGTCACAAATATGTTCTACAATTCACGTCACAAGCAAAATTGTTCTTAGGATCAAGTCCAATCCATTCCGGTTTCCCATTAATTCTTGTTTGTTTGTTTGTTTGTTTGTTTGTTTGTTTATAAAATAAAAAAAAACTAAAACTATATCTTCACGCTTGTGGTATCGCTATGCGTTTGTTTTTGTTTTCGAGTTGACTCGCTTTGAATTCAAGCATAGTCCATAAATGCGCTACTACTTCGTGTATACCGTTCTGAATTTTGCGTGTGGATTAGCTTTCCCTATTATCAGTGTCTCTCGCCATCAGGCGAACACACTCCGACTTCAGAGATACTTGTAATTTACGTTCCAAAGTCGAAGACGAGAAGTCAACATGTTCGTCCAACTGTCCGGTGTAGGGCTTGAACCCGCTACCTTGGCATCAGCACACCGGATGTTTAAAAGCGGGTGTTCTTATCCATTCGGCAACGCTGACAACCGCTATGTTAACTCAGACGGGGCTTCAACAGTATGCAATGTCTTGCGCTGCCGCGTGTCTTTCCGGAATGATCCTGAGTCAAGTACTTGCGTCGTCTAATCCAGGGGTGGCAAAACTTTTTGTGCGTTGGGCCATATTGACAAATGTAAAGCTATTGGAGGGGGGGGGGGGGCATATATATTATGTTCTCTTTGTTTACAGCAACCAAGTTTCCGGACCGCATGCTGCTCTCGGGCCGTAGTTTTCCCACCCCTGGTCTAATCCACTCAATGCCATCTTGAACTCGATGTATTTAAAGTGTCAACTGTGTCGTCTCAATTAACCATTAGTATTACCTAAAGCATACACGTAGCGCAGTGGCTAGATGTAGAGATAGCTTAGTGGCTATGTGGCTAGATATAGAGGTAGCGTAATGGCTAGATATAGAGATTGTGTAGTGGCTAGATATAGAAGTAGCTTAGTGGCTAGATATAGATGTTTGTAGTGGCTAGAAATAGAAGTAGTGTAATGGCTAGATACTCGACTAGGGTTTGATCCGAATCGGGATACATTCGTATTTTTTAAAACTGAATTGAGTTTCCAGGTCGACTCAGCTCAATGGATACCAAGAAGTGGTTTGAGAAATAAAAGCGACCGGTGTGACACTGACAGCGTCACCGACCGAGTGCCCATTAGTCTACACAAATATTGGGCTAGCAGCGTGTGTCCCATGAGCCTTAATGTGTGTGAAAGGGTCTTTTGATTTGCTTTACTTATAGCTTGCTTACCTGTCGCACAATGTTACACGGGCCTGCGTGCCCGATTCTTAACCCTTTGAAGATAAAATTCGTCCGTTCGTTTGTTCGTTCGGCCGTGCGGTCATTAGTTAGAATCCCCACCAAAGCGGGTTGAAAACTAAAATTATCTGGGCCTGCAGGTCAACCTAGGCAATTAATGGCACCAAGAAATTACATTGTAAGTAAAGGCGGCGGTCGTGGTATTGACCTTAGCGTAACTCGACTGCCGATTGATCTATACTGATGTGAGTCTACCACCACAGGCCCAATATATCTCCAGGCGTGTGAACAAGCCATATACAGTGATACCTCGGGTTACGAATTTAATTCGTTCCTATCTCGGTTCGTAACCCGAAACGTTCGTAACCCGAAACATTGAAATCAATTAAATAAAGATAATCCGTTTCAAGATGAAAGAATAGTTTTTTTTTTTTTTTTTTATTAACATCCGGTCGTTTATCTGACACAACGCAAAGAATACGAGTTTTTCACGTATTAAATAAAGAGAAAGAAAACAACCAAATGAATGAAATATAAAATAAAAAACAATTTAGTCTATCTTTATTACCAAGAAAACGATCCTGGGAAATGTGTCACTTTCTTTGTTATTCTCAATCATTAGCTTCATGATTATCTTGTGGCTGTTTCTTGGCAGCGACTGGGAATCTTTCTGCACCCAGAAGCTACCAAGGGAAATTTGTCGCTTCCTTTGCTGGGGAATCTTTCTGAAGTGGGCCCTGTGACAAGTTTGTTTGAATGATGGTTCACAATGAAGTCTTCGACGTCTGCCCACTTGCTGCAAATTTCTTTAATCCTGGCAGTTGAAACGGTCACGGACTCCTCATCATCGGACGTCTTTATTGTCTTTAGCTGTTCATTCTGAAGATCCACAAGCTCATCTGTGGTACTGTGTACTGTATACGATCGTTTTTCTCCAACGTTACACCCTGCTCTCTCTCTCTCTCGCTCTCTCTCTCTCTCTCTCTCTCTCTCTCTCTCTCTCTCTCTCTCTCTCTCTCTCTCTCTCTCTCTCTCTCTCTCTCTCTCTCGCTCGCATTCGTTAGTAACCCGAGGCACTGTTCGTTATCCGAGGCTTAAAATTTTCGAAATTGTTGTTCGTAACCTACATTGTTCGTGACCTGAGGCGTTCGTAACCCGAGGTATCACTGTACTTTGTTGTATTTGCCCATAAGCAGTCTCCTGTTTTGGGTCTGAGGCGTGATATGTTGTAGACCTGAATGCACGGAGGGATAGGTGGCCTATCTTTTACTCACTTTCGCAGGCTAAGACCCCAGACGTTGAATCTGCGTCAGACCGTATTGACCTATGCTGGATTAATATAACATTCTAACATAAAATAATCATCATCATCATCATCATGTGCCATGCCGGTAAGCGTGGGCGGTAATGTCTCACTCGATCACCATAATCGTGGATCAGCTCAGTGTTCTTGTCTCTACCATGCCACGTGGTCAAGCCATCCAGGTATTTACTTCTCTGTCCTCCCCTTGCTCTCTTCCCCTCGATCTTGCCAGTTGTCACCAAGTTCTCCAAAGTATTTCTTCTCATAACGTGACCAACAAATTGTGACTGTCTACGTATAATTCCTCTAATCAGTTTACGGTTTTCATGTGTTCCTTGTATGACTTGGTCATTGGTTTTTCTGTCTACCCATGGTATTCTTTGCATTCTCCTCAGAAACCACATTTCCACAGTCATCATATGTTTTTCAGCTTGTCTGCTTAATGTCCACGCTTCACATCCATACTAAAGTACAGGCTCTATATAACACCTCACCACTCTTTTTCTGGTTGCAAATGACATCTTTTTATTGGTCAGTATGTTTTTCATCTCGCAAAAGGCCTTCGCCGTGACAATTCTTGTTCTAATCTCTCCATGACATCTCCCGTCAGATGTTATGACTGTTCCGAGATAATTGTACCGATTCACTTGTTTGAGAATATTCCCATTTACTTGTATAACATAAAATAGCACGATATATAACTTAACATATACTATGGGTCTGAGATGTAATAGGACCAGCACATTTTTCAGGCCTGGATGCACGGAGGAAGAGGTGACTTGTGTTTCCGTCACTTTAGCAGGCGTCGAGACCAAGCGTCGGACCTGTGTACGACAGTGCTAATGGTATTACCTGCGCAATTTGCTAGCGCACCCGCTATTTACTTACTAAACGTACATTAAAGCCGACTCAGTGGCGAAGGGGTTACGGTTGCAGTTCGTAATCCAGTATACTGCGCTCAAAACACAGCTGCGGGCGATTTGGCAGCAGACCGCCTCGCGTTGGTTTTTTGTTGTTGTGAAAATGGTATGTCGTTCAGAAAGCAATGGCTAACGTAAACTTGAAAAGAGATCACAAACAGCCAAAAAATGCTTAAATTGACTGCTACGTCCTGTAAATGACAACTAACTTTTTAAAAACTTACATTAAAAGCGTGGTTCTATATCAACCCCCTTCCCTGACAGTCGCGTACATGCTGATCTATCTGATGGAGATAAACCTGGATCGCGACAGTAATAATAACATAAAAAGTGCTTGTATTATGAAAGGTAATCGATATTACCCACAAATAATGAAACTGGGGAAACGGGGCGGCTGTGGGGAGACTATATTCTTAATGAAGTTAGTTAATTAATTAGTCAGTTGGATATAGACGAGGGCGCGTCAGCACGCACTATTCAGCACGCCATTTGAAGTCGCCATCGTAGGTCATGCTGCGCGGCGTAGGCGATCATGTTGCTCCACAAGGATCAGGAAATGCACGATGACAGATAAACGTACGGAATAACTGGGTTATTTACCTCAATGAGAAATGGATTGACGATATCATAGACATTGGACAATCACATGGAATTGCATTATCCAGTGTCACTCATTGGCGATGGAACTTCAGCTATTACTACCCAATACGCTTGACTGCAAAAGTGGAAGATAATGATGATGATGATGACCTCAATACGGTTTTCTTCCAGAACAATACAAATGAAATATTTTGAACATGTGACTAGTCATGTCTGAAACAGGTAAATGTATGTAAGTACAGTAAAACTTCAATTAATCGCCACTCGTTTAACAGACAGTTTCTGTTATCTGTCATCATCTAAATAATAATGCGTGAGTATCAACAAACAAACACACATCATTAAAATTGTCCACGGTTACTTTTACACCCTTTGTTGGACTAAACATTGAAAACATTACTCCAGAAGAAGTAACAGATTAGTTGAAATGTGACAAAATGGATGGAGGATTTGAACGTTTGAACGATGATGAGATTGTTTCTAGTGTGACTACCATTGAAGAAGAAGAAGAAATTGATGACGATGAAGGACCAGTTCTTAATCAACAACCTGCAACTAGCCACTCAGAAGCAGAAACAATGTTATCAAAGTGCATCAACTTGTTTGAAACGCGAGGGGAGGAAAATGCAACACAGATCCTACTTCTGCGTAAGATACGGAACATCGCCGAGCAGAAACTCGAGCCTCAAAGACAATAGTAGATGACATATTATTTTAAAGTAATGTAGGTTTAGCCGGTCTCTCTGGCTGTGGGGTTACAACACTTTCTCTCTGTAATCCCGTTTATCACGCAGAGTCTCGCAGCGGAGCGAGAACTGAGGTGGTTCGACCCCCGCTCGTGACTTGCGGATACTGAGCCGGCCGCTCAGAAAGCAATGGCAAACTACTGAGCGTAATCTTGCCAAGAGATCAACAGACAGCTGAAAGATGCTGCTGTTGACAGCTAAGTCCTGTAAAAGGATACGCAAAACATTTTTTTAATGTAGGTTTATAGCAATACAATAAATTTATGTACATTACTACTCTTATATTGAAGTTTATGTTGATCGTTTTCTAAAATTAAATACAATTGTATGCATTATTCACTTTTAAAGGATTTTATTGTCATTTTCGTCCCAAGCCCGCAATGAAATCACTTTACTGTACATTTGTATGACAATATTTATGTGATCCGTCTATACGGTTATCCACCACAGCCCTGGTCCGGACGGTGACGGTATCAAGTCATGGTATCAAGTATCATGGTATCAAGTTTTGTATAGTATTCAGGTGAATTCTTTTCTAATCAAAAGTTTCAAGATGAGTATATTCCCTCCTTTTCACCGCGTCTGTAATAAGTTTTTACCTCATATATCATAATCATCATCATCATCATCATCATCATCATCATCATCATCATCATCATCATCATCATCATCATCATCATCATCATCATCATCATCATCATCATCCTTCTCCTCCTCCTCCTCCTCCTCCTCCTCCTCCTCCTCCTCCTCATCATCACCATCATCATCATCATCATCATCATCATCATCATCATCATCATCATCATCATCATCATCATCATCATCATCATCATCATCACTGTTATTACAATCATCATCATCATCATCATCATCATCATCATCATCATCATCATCATCATCATCATCATCATCATCATCATCATCATCATCATCATCATCATCATCATCATCACTACAATCATCATCTTCATTACAATCATCATCATCATCATCATCATCGTTCAGGAAAACAAACTATACGTTTGTAACCTGAGTTATATGTAATACAGAGTGGTGTCATTCAGGACACAGAACACTATGATTGTTACATGAGTGATATGTAATACAGAGTGGTGTCATGCTTAAGACACAAAACCAGATGACGGTAATATGAGTGATGTATAATACAAAGTGGTGTCATGCGTCGGAGTGCACTAAATTATTAATTAGTGTTTGGGTTATGTCGAACATGTTCTCTTCTGATAGAAATTACACATCAAAGTTGCCTTCTATAATGAGATTGATTGCTAGCCTATACTCCTTCTCAGCATGTCACTTCTCTTCACTCATTCATCAGAAATCATTCTCATAATTGCATGTAAGATAAGTAATTAATCTTATGTGATTTCCCAATGATAACTTTAAATGTTTAACACCATTGACGTCACAATGAAATCTCAATCATTCCACAATCATTCATCAGACACAATCATATCTGTTTTGATGACATAAGCATATGTATGTGCTTTACAGTGGATATATTCACAGATTCAACAACAATGACATCAGAATTAAATCCCAATCATCATTAAATCTCATTCATCAGAAATTATATTTTCCTGGATGATAATTAGTCATACTGATGTGGTTCAGAAATGAAGAATTCACATCTGTTTAACAATAATGAAATCACACATGAATCACCACAGGCATGCTCTCATCAATTACACAGATTTATGTGATATACCCAATCCACATTCATTCATTATGAATCCTAACCATTCTTGCATGGCGGTTGATTAAGCATTATTGTGTGGCTCACAAATATTAATTCCACATGTTCATCATGATCTCTGTAGAAATCTATTTGGCAAGCTGCTGGAGAAGGTAATTGCCAGGAAGATATCAAACCAGCTAGAGAGGCAAGGTGTTTTCCCACCTACCCTGGGTGGGTACCGTCCAAAAAGAGAAACCTGGACCAATGCAGCAGTCTTTGCCCATGATGTCTATGAAAGTTTCCACTCAGACATTGAAACCTTTACTGCAGCGATTGATCTTGATGACGCATACAACAGAGTACCATTGGATTTTTTAATGTTTCAGCTTCTTGAACTAAAAGTAAGTCCATTCCTCCTTAGTTGGATCGCTGCAGCCCTCTTCCAAAGGAAAGTAGTTTTTAGATGTGGCAGTTGGACTTCGGAACCAACAAAAATATATCCTAGCCTACCACAGGGATCACCTTTATCTCCGGTACTGTTCAAAGCTTACACAGTGAGAATCACCAGTGAGCAGATCACTGGACCTGGCAGGACATTGTCATATGCCGATGATGTTTTAGTGTATCTTCAGGGTAAGGATAGAGAGCAGGTTGCTATGGAACTACAAACCGAACTCAATCGCATTAGTACTTGGTGTGATGAAGCTGGGGCAATGGTCAACTCAACAAAGGCAACAGTGACTTGGTTCTCGTTGAATAATCACATTGTCAACACTTCAACACCAACAGTAATGCTGTGTTCAGAGATGGTGGAAAAAACGCAGGCAATGAATTACCTAGGGATACGGTTTGATCGAAGCCTTGCTTATAATGTGCACATAGACCATGTGATAACAAAGGCCAAGCGGGGTTTGGCTGCGATGCGGGTGATGGCGGCAGCAAACTGTGAGCAGCGCCATCTATGTCTTCTGTACGAGGGGCTGGTCATGTCTGTTTTGGAGTATACAATGGCAATCCTGACTCTCAGCCATAAGCAGATAGAAAGGATGGAAAGGATACAGAATGAAGCTATGCCATTATTCTTGGATGTACGAGAGATACAGCATGCAGGGCGATGCGCTACCTTCTTGATTTTCCAACCATTGAAGAGAGAATACAAGTTTGCAGGGCACGCGCCTACCTCAGAGTTAACGCAAACACACAACATCCACTGC
Organism: Cepaea hortensis; assembly: GCA_963921405.1. Taxonomy (NCBI): domain Eukaryota; kingdom Metazoa; phylum Mollusca; class Gastropoda; order Stylommatophora; family Helicidae; genus Cepaea; species Cepaea hortensis. The sequence goes on along the minus strand of OY992881.1, from coordinate 120,085,026 downwards.
ATAGTGAAATTAGGAAGGTGAAGGGCAGCAGGTTAAAAAGAGGACGGTCGTGGATGGGTCAAGCCGAAGACATTCTTCAACAGGTGTGTTCACTTGAGGACTTAGAACCTGGCGAGGAGTGGGTGCAAGTGCCAACAGACTTCTGCACATCCTTTTCAGTTTGCATCCAACTAGATAGGAAATGCAGACAAGAAAATCCGGCTGCTGTGGAGGCTGAAGTACAAGCGTTGATTTTCGAGAATTCGCTAGACGGTGACGCGGTCATCTACACAGATGGGTCGGTCGTCCGACATGTGAGAAGCTCATGGGCCTTTACAGCTCGGGCCGGAGGGAGAATTGTGAAGGAGGACTCTGGTGCTTTCACTGAAACCACAAGTAGCCTGACCATGGAAGTCATGGCAGTAAGTAAAGCAATAACATGGCTCGAGACACAGACATTCACTAGGGCTTGTTTCCTTAGCGACTCAATGAACATGATCAAGAGGATAGAGGAGGGGTCGATCCGAAGAGAATGGTTGCTGCCTCTGGAGCGGTCTCGCCTGGCAAAGATTAGTTTCATCTTCGTGCCAGGGCATGCGGGAGTACAAGGAAATGAGCGGGCTGACAAGCTCGCAGGTGAGGCTACTGTGGAGGGCGGACGCGCCATGGACCAGGCTGACATTCTGAATGCTCTACGAGAAGTAAGACTTTTGCGAGAACCAAGTGATGACTGTGAATCTGCAACATGGCCAGACTGCGAGAGCAGCAAATTAAAAGAGGGGTGGCCAGACAAGAAGACTACGCAGGAAGCCAAAGAAGATTGATAAACCAACACAGAACTGGCGTCGTTAGCGCTACACGCTGTGGGATTTGCTGAGGAGGGGATCCGAGCACTTATGGACTGAATGGTTTGATGTGCAATGAGGATGATCTGTCGACTAACTAACTAACTAACTAACTATTTGGCTCCCGTTTGCTCATGGGAAAACAACTTGACTTCCTATGTGCTCATGTAAAATAAATCTACTTGACTATTATACATTACACTAATTTGTCTTACCAGTGTTTGCACATTAAAAATAGTTTTCTTACCACTGCACTAAGTATTCTTAGCCTTCTAAATCTTAAGTTACTCACCAACTTCTAAATCACTGCCGATTGAGTTTAACTACTTAAGAAATATAATGTACAACCTAGGTCTAATGCTTACACATTAAATTAAGTTTTTTTAACTGGGAGGAGAAGAAACTCACTGTGGTTTATTATAATGTACAGTTTATCCATGACTATGATAACTGAATATAATATTTAGTTTCTACTAAATTAATTTCTTAAGGACTAATCACTTGGTTTACAACACATTGACTCACCGACTTCTTGAAAAAGGGATCACTGACTAGAGTAATGTAAAATATATTTTTGTGTTTACCTTCATTCTTTTTCAATGGCTCCCACACCACATGTCAACACTAAGATGTCATATCCTAGTTTTGGTTGGGTTTCCAAATACACTGGCTGCTGGTTTGTTGGTCCTTCTTTTCTCTCTCGACTTGCTTTTCTATCTTACTTTCGTAGAGATTTTCGAGGCTGCCAATTCCAGCATTCACAGTCGGCCTTCTTCTAGTGATGACGTGTTTGTGGTATGCACAATGAGGCATTGAACTGGTCATTCCTGTTTTTATATTAGCTTCTCTCGTCCAAGATTTTGGCTATCGCGTCGAAAATTAGTATGTTAGAAGAAGTGTGAAACAAACCAGTACTGTTGCGATGGTAATCTTGAAATGGTATTGCGGGAAATATTCACAGCGACGTTGACAGCTTGCGAAAAAATATACCACAACCTTCTTTATTTGATTGTTTTTGTTTCCATGAAATACGACATATTCTTCAGTGTATCCACATCTCCGGGGCCTCAATTCGACTTTCTGGTTGCTTGTTCATTGTCTAGGCTTCCGTGTCATAGACTAGTGTTGAATATACATAACATTTTACAATTATAATTTTAGCGCATTGTTAATTTCTCTAGATATTAATACTGATTTCATGCTTTTGAAAGCAGTTTTGACCATTCCTATCCTCCTTTTGATTTATGTTTCTCTTCTGCCATTATCTGTTATTACATGTCCAAGATATGAGAAACTTGTTTCTTGTCTTAGTATCTCCCCGTTTACTGTGATGCTCTTTGATGGCCACTCCTTTCCACTGCTAATTATCATAGTGTTCGTTTTTTTTTTTTTATGCTAATATCTAAGCCACATTTTGCACTATGCCTGTTTACTTGTTCCACTAGGTTTTGTAACTCTTGCTCGCTTTGTGCTAGTAACACTGTATCGTCAGTATAGCTAATACTGTTTATGATTCTTCCATTGATTTTAAGTCCAGGCAGTTCGTCTTGTTTGAACATTTCTTTCTGTGTATACGATGAAGAGGCTTGGGGACTATACGCACCCCTGACGTACTCCTCTTTTTATTTCTATGGGTGACGAATAATTATTTCCACATCTAGTTGTCCTCTAACAGTAATGGAGAGTTTTGGTCATATAATATAACTTTAGGAAAGGAAACTCCCAACTGCACCTTGTTACATGATGGGTCAGTCATCCGCGTCCCCAGTCCACCACACTTCTCTAAATGCTTTTAATCTTGAACGGAGACCATCCGGATAGTCTGTTTATAAATAGCATGGAATGTTCTCGAACTGGGCGGGGAAGAGAAGAAGGCGCATGCCTGGTGAATGCTGCGGGGAAGAGAAGAAGGCGCATGCCCATCTTTTGATTGGCTAACCCTTGGGTGGTAACGCGTTTTGTTTTTGTAGGCCAAATCAAATAGCCCAGCAGTAGACATTTTGATATCAACTGGAGCGGTGCTATAAAAGATGGGGTGACCCTTTTGTGTCCAATAATTCTGTAGGATGTGATTTTTCCACATCTCAGGTACCTCTATAACATCATTATATATGTTGTGAGTATGCCTGGTGGGGAGAAATAGGCAATGGTTGAGTACTGTTTTTATGAGAGAATGTGACAGCGAAATCAGAACTTCGTTGTAAAAGTATTCTGAATGTTGCTTCTTCAGCCTGTCAGGTCTCCCATGCTGTATATTCTAATTGTCTATCATTCCCCTGCTGTGACTGTTTGCGTATGCTTAATGACTGTACATTACCTTCAATGCATATTCGCAAACCTTGTGCATTCTAGATTCCTATGTGAATGCCTATCTTGCTCATTCTTAGACCAACTGTAAACTGCTCTTGGAGTCTACGTTTGTCAGTTATGGATCAGAATGTGTGAGTGACGTGTATCTTTTTCCTTGTAAATGTTGAGAATGTTTGAGTGAGTGATGATGGTGAATTTATAAGTAACCTCTCACATTAGCAGAAGTAAAGACAAACATTATATCCAGGTTTGCGGAACATGCCTGGCACTCCAGAATTACAAAGTCATGTAAGGCCTGGTGGCTAATTTAAGCTCATGAGTACTGCAACGGGCTCTTTCTAAGATTTACCTTGAATGCAGTTTAAATAAACTGCGTTCCAAAAAGGGACAATATGTGTTCGAACCTGTGTCTAGTCAGCTGAATATAAGGTATGGCTCATGCAGATTTATTATGGAAAATACATGTTATCTTTCATATGTGCTTGTTTCACGTGTGAAATATTGCTTAAGCAATTTAGCTTGATTACCTCCTGATTACTTCCCAGTGGGAAAAAGAGCACATGATGATGGTGATGATTTGATGGTGTTTGTAAACCAGGTCTGGCTGTAAAGGGAACCTTGGCATTGCCGTGTGAGTGTGAATGAGATAGTACATCTATATCCCAAAGTACCATCTAAAAGGATTGTGTATTTACTTACTGGTATAATGCTATTGACTAATGCAATTATGGATAATGTCTGTCTCTTATTTGTCTCACATATGCCTAATGATGTTTGGTTCAGCATGATTGTCTTCTCATGAAATGTATCTTGGAATACTTATCTCATGGTCTTTGTTTCACGCTGTCCACTTCATAAAATATGCCTTGCAATGTCTGTCTCAGGGTGGCCAGAACTCCTGTGGTTTAAACCCTGGGAGAACCTTGACTGGTATAATCAGGTGATTAACTTGTTGATTGTATAATCCTGTCACTAATTCAGCATATGATCCTGTGTTTATCACAGATATGGGGTTGATAATGAAAATATATCACCCACAGGCCATTAGGGTGGAATGCACCCATCACCACCAAAAAGAGATGGTGTTTGAATAACACCCCTCCTTCCTCCTCCCCATGTCTCTGTGTGGGTGTGTTGATGATTTGATATGACAATTATTCAATACCCATGTATAGAAAATGTTGTACCTTTTGTATATCAACAGAGACAGGGAAGGTGGAGAAGGCTTCTTTATTGGGACATAGAAATGAAAGTTCCTACCTCAGGACTGCCATTCCATCATCAACACGTGGAACTAAAATACTTAGAACCACCAAACTTTCAGGAAGCTACCAGCCAAATTCTGCCAACTCATTTGCCAAAGCTGTGGGTACTGAATGGGTCATTCATTAAACCCAACACAGGATGGACTCCACTATTATCACTATGACAGAGATCACCTTCAATATTGGAAGTGAATATCCTGATTCATATAGAGTGACCTCCTGGACTCAGTGTCTCAGACAGGCCATGAACAGATAGTTGCTGTGTGCCTGAAACTTACCATTAGTTTCTCAGGTCTGGATAGTCAGTATCTTGGGAAATACCTAATCAAGAATGATGGTAGAATTCATGGGAGGAGGCTAGCCTGAGTTGACCGTTTATTTCCAATATCTAGATTATTATAAGTGATGTTCTAAAACAAGAACGGGTATCTTGTGTTTATCCCCATCTGGAACATTGTGTGGTTGTGGTCATGCAGTGGATTATTGACTTGGGATGTTCACCTCAAGAACACCCAGCATGGTGCTCTCACGGTGGTTGTTTATTGGGACTTGAAACTTGTGTGAGGTCAGACTTGTAGGGTGATATGCTGCAGTGTCGCCATCTTCACCGGCAATCTGGTCATCATTGAGATTCATCACAGATTTAACTCTTCAGATACTGATTCACAAGAGGGAGTGTATTGCATTGGACATGGCATGGAAAAGCTGTTGCCTGGAGCTTTCCCAACACCGCTTACTGGTGATAACAGGATGATAACAGACCAGATCCAGCAGTATTTACATATGACTTGTCCACTCAAACACTCTTAACATTTTGCCTCAGTGAAGAATGGAGAAGATAACATTTGTTAGATTAAATCTGTGTGAACAAAGAAGTAGTGTTGGTGAGGAGTTTTAGTTGGAGAGGAGGAGAGTTGTGGTGAAGATTGAGATTAGGTTGGTGGGTAATTATGAGAATGGTACCATGTTTTTTATCTGTAGGCATATTCTGCATATATGTATGTTTATTACATGCCTGTTTGGAATGCAGAAGTGACACGGAGAAACCATGGGTCTGTACTCGAACCCCCACAATCAACTTAATAAAGAGTGTTGTTGTAACCAGTGTTTTTAAGTACATGTCCCAGGTGAATGTCTTGTACAGTTACTGACAAGTATTGTTCCTGCGGAATGTCTTATTATACTGTTGTTGGTTATGGTGAATTGTGAAGGTCCTGTATGGATGTTGTCCAGTATCTTTCATGATGTATGACTTGTTCAATTGTTGGTGTGAACATCTCCTTGTGAATGTAAGTCCAACTTTTGTCAAGAACCTGTCATGTAGACGTTCTGTCCAACTGATGTAAAGTACAGTTATTGTTATTGTTGTTATTCACTATGGTTGATGCCTACATGTCTAAGTGTACAACTGACATATGTCACTTTGACACAAATAAAATAATGGGGAGATCAAGGTGGCTGACTGAAAGCACACTTTCAACAATATAGTGAGGGAGCTACTTTCCTCGGTTGGGGTGGCGACTAGTCAAGATCTCTCCTTGGCCTTTGAGGGGACCTTTTCCTTCTTTTATACATTTTCTGTGTAGATTCTTGGGCTTGTCTCTAAGATGCACAGTGGGGGTTCCGAGCCAGGAAACCTGGTTCCTAAAAAGGGCTTAAGCGGGAATGAATATCTATATCATTTATATGCCTCTAGACAAAACTTGCCAAATCATTTCCTATATCTTGTCTATCTGTTATACAAGATATATTTACAGAGACCACTTCTAATTAGGACCTCTGTATTCTCTTAACATTATTTCTATGGGTGACGAATAATTATTTCCACATCTAGTTGTCCTCTAACTGTAATGGAGATTTTTGGTCATATAATATTACTTTAGGAAAGGAAAATCCCAACTGCACCTCTCCTTTGGTAGAGGAAGGAAACACACCACGATGTGGCTAGCGCGGTTCTGAGGACCGAGCATCCACCGGGATAAGTGGACAACTCTGCAGCTGAGCAGAGCAGGGCACTCACTTGTCCTGACAGTCGAAAATGGCCGTCAAAGGCAGGATTAAAAGACCACCATGTGGATGTGGAAGTCAAGGGGAAACCACCACACTATCTTCCCAAGATTTCGTGATATGGAGGAATATCATCGGTAGAGTTGATCCAGAACACCAATGACCAAGATCTGTGGAGAGCCATGAACGCCTACGCCAGCTGGCAGGGCACTTGATGATGATGATATCTAATTGACGCCATTTGTTCCCAGTACAAGTTATTAATAAGTGTGATGTCTACTCCTATATTTTGAAGACATGTAATTCATCGTTCATGTTGTACTATTTCAAAAGCTTTCTTGTAGTCCACAAAACATACATATATATGCTTCTGAACTTCTATATTTATTTTTTCATTTACCATCCTCTAACAGATTATTACTTCTCTGGTGTCGCTGTTTTTGCGGAACCCAAATTGTTCTTCAGCTACTTCCTCATCTATTTTAGGAGGGAACTACAAGCGATCCCAAATGATGGGACGGAGATAGCAAAAGATGGGACGGCGATAGCAACAGAGGGGACGGAGATAGCAACATCGAGAATGCAAACCGGTAGTTCAAACGGGAAGTTTGTGACAGGCAAACAATCGTTCTGCTAATAGTCAGTGTGTGTAGGAGACAGTAGTCAACCCGACCCTTGCACATTGAAGGAATATGAGATTTCGTGTGTATAGCATGCCTTGCGATGTGTTCAGTAACAGCATGTCTTGCGATGTGTTCAGCTATACAACTGTTTCAAGCATCGTTTAGTTTTCGAGGGTTATCTTGGTTAAATAGTCAGCCTGGCACCCCGAAGGTCCTGTATTCGTTCCCGGACTGCGTCGTTCTGACCACAAGTGAAATGAATTAGTAGACTCCTGAGGGTCATCACTGGAGCTACGGAGTTCGTGCTTTGTACGATGCTCTCGACATGTGGTGTGTAGAGATATGTCCAGCCATATGGGTGAAACTCGGTGCAATGTAAAGCCGACCCTCTCGATTTTAGACATTTTAAATGTGTCTATTCTGCGGGCAATTTGGCAGCAGACCGCCCCTGCGTTGGTTGTTTTACGAAATGGTATGGTTGCCGGTCGTTCAGAAAGCAATGGCAAACTACTGAATGTAAACTTGCCAAGAGATCACAAACAATGTTTTCCTGTTGTGAATTTGAATAACGAAGACACAAACCATATATGCCAGGCAATAAGTCGTACAATCTATGGTTTGTGTCTTCGTTATTCAAGATCACAAACAGCCGGGGAAAAAATGCTGGGATTGACTACGTCCTGTAAAGGATATGCAACTAACTTGTTAACTATTCTTGTCTAGATACAGTCTGTTTCTCGCCTACCCAGACTGATCCTAAACGGTTTAATGATATGAGAAGTCTGGTTCTTTACCACAGTGCTGTAAATACTGTCTGCTTAAAAGTGTTTCTCCCGAACGCAGAATTTGCGCCTGAGCTGTTTTAATCTTATATATAAATTAGGATGTGCGTCCGTATTTATGTATCTCTGTATGTATGTATGTATGTCCTTTATTTGTTCGCGAACGGCCCATCCGATTGAGATGAAATTTTCTACACGCCTTCCTTTCATTCCAGAGCTGTCAACTGTGATATTTTGTTAGTGTGAAATCGCCTGCTTACTCAGTATTATTTCATTTTTCATTTTTCATCATAATTTCATTTATCTCAGGGGACATAACTCTGTAAAAGTTATTTCAAGGGGCATAACTTTTCTGTATAACTTATAGTCATATTGTGGCATCGTTTTCAAAGATTTATAAACTCTTTGTCCATAGTTATATACCGGCATATGAGTTATAATAAATAATGATACAATCTGTAAGGCATTTTCAAAGTTTTCATAAAAATGATGCACAATGCATAACATTGTAACTCATCTTTTTTTGCTTAAGAAGTTACTGTAGTCATGCAGGTGATTAGAAAGAGTTTTCATTAAAAATAATGGATGGTGTGTGGTAGAACGTTCTTTTAAGTTACATTTTTTTTGTTGTATGAATTTAATGAAGCCGGGCAGGGTCAGGCAGACAGATAGACAGACAGATAGACAGACAGATAGACAGTCGGGAACGGGAACTTATATGACTACTTATATGAATTAAATGAGATGCTCCACACCAGGAGCTGGGCAATGCCGGGCCGGGTCAGACAGACAGACAGACAGACAGACAGACAGACAGACAGACAGACAGACAGACAGACAGACAGACAGACAGACAGTCGGTAACGGGAACGAGAACTAATATGACTACTTATATGAATTAAATGAGATGCTCCCCACCAGGGTCTGGGCGAAGCCGGGCAGGGTCAGCTAGTAGTATATAAATACGTGAGCGCGCGAAAGAGCCCGCATCTTCAAATCTGCGTAACTGGTGCTCTAGATTCCGTGTAATTCTCAAGCCAGGCAGTCATTACCTGTAAGCTAATGTATTCTACAGAAGAAGAGACTGTCCACGGTAGTCAACGTGTATCTAAACGGTCAATCGTGGCGGAAAATGGTTTTCTCAAACCAGGGTTACTGGTGCTCAGCGGCTTTCACCTTGCTAGAGGGACGCAGACAACGACACACATAGACAGACATACGCGCGCGCGCGCGAGCGAGCGCGCGCGCACACACACACACACACATATAATCATTATCATCACTTCATCTCATCCCATCTTGTTCCTCTTGTACCTTGGGTGTCAAGGTGAAGCATAAAGAGTGGGAGAGTGCACGTTCATACATACATAGATACAGAAGTCTCCTAGTAGGAGCCTGCTGTGGTCATATGAACTGTTAGTACCATCACGAGGAGCGTCTGGCCGAACGGCTAGAACACCGGATTTCCATTCGGGAGACCCCTATTCGAATCCTCGGTAAGGAGGTGGATTTTGTATCCGTCGGGTCAAATAGAAAACCCTAACCTGCACAGTTCGCAGTGACTGCACTAGCCAGGTGGCCTTACTTCCTCAGGCTCAAGGCCCACCCCCCCCCCCCCCCTACTTTTTCTCTATGTCCTACACAGCAAGGTACAGCAGCACAAATCCAACACTATCACATACGTTAGGCCTGAGTATTCAGAGGAATAGCTGCTAATTTCTTTTGTCGCCTAGCGAACATCGAATGCACGCATCTGACCCTCGCCCCACTCACCTCATGCCATTGCTAGTGTAACCTGAGTTGAGCTGGGCTAAGAACCGACATCACTGCACTCAGGACAGTCCCATACTCGCGACGTCCCCTCGTTCAATGGCCAGCGAAGAGTCACACTACTAATCGTTCCCACTGCTATCTGATTGAAAGTTCTCCTGGTCTTCCAGCAGTTTTGAGATTTTTCCAGAACCCCTGCCGATCCCCCGCCATATCATTTTTTCCACATACTGGTTCTCAGTCTGTTCTCCCACCTTCTCCACCTGGTCCCACAGGCGCTCAACCACCTCTCCCTTGTCTATAGTGTAACCTTCTAACCATTACATCAACACACCCCGCAACGTAGAGGATAAAGGGATTCCGTCTCGATATGTCCATAGTTCTCGCGTTGCCTATGTCGTTCGGTTCACGAGTGCAATATTCTCAGAGACTCCTGGGAGTCGTCACTGGGGCTACGGAGTTCGTGCTATATGCAACGCTTTCAGCAGGCCGCCTTGTGGAAAGAGACCGAGCCATGTGGGATACAATCCGGTGCAATGAAGTCCGACCTATTGCCGTTTGAACACTTTTAAATTCAACATTGCCAAGTTCAATCATTCAGGTGCCCTCTCCACAGTGAAGGTGAGCAGTAATGGATCTACAACATTCTATAAATCCTTATACGACCCGCGGGCCGGACGTTCTCCGCCCCTGGCATAGACAAAGGAGAATTAATAAGGGGTTAATGGCCAGTGAATTGGGTCAAGTCAAAGCCCATTGGCCAAGGTGATGAAACTAGGGCAATGGCTACCAGGCTCGAGTCAGAGTAAATCCCTAGATATACATTGGTAAAGAAATTAAAAAGAAAAACTCGCAACACGAATACAGGAGAGATTGTCATCTAAAATTAGAGGCAGACCTAACACGTCTCGACTCGAGAAAAAAAAGACATTTGGTCATCGTTCAACCGGCTGTAGTCGCCTTAGTTATATGTAAGGTCAGCTGCTTGTGCAATTTTTTTTTTATTAGTGTATTTTTCTTTACAGATGATTGTTTCTCTGTTGCTGCAGATTTACGGCCTCTTTCGTCAGCTGGGGGTATGACCAGGGCGGGTATAAATCCTGTATAAAAAATCTGATAATAGTATGTAACAGCGCTCCTTTCCCCCTTAGTTAACATTGTCCTTCTCTTAAAGGATTCTGCGTAATCGTGTCCTCTTCTGTTACAGATGACCTTCAGCCTTCAACATTATTAGTTTATAGGCCTGTGAAAGTATAGTGGCTAATGCATTTCTTCTTGGGGCAGTACTTTGCAGTACAATTACCAGATTATTTACATATTCATCTCTAACTAATTATCTATCTCCTGGCTGTGCCACTGTATCATACATGATCCTCAGAGTTGCATCCGTTCTTAACTATAAATATTGGGCCTCTTCTGCTGGCCTAATCTGTGGAGAGAAACTGGGTACACCCTGGTTGGTTTCCCATTCAGTCAGGGTAGAATATTCTGGAGATTTCTTTTATTTTTTTCCCCGGTTTTATTTAATCTTTTGGCTCACTGTGTTTCTTCCACACCTTACCTAGGAAAAAGGATATTTAATACCTGTCCTGGAAGGGTGATGAAAACTGGCAGGAAGTTGCTGTGGAATATTATTTGGCCTCACTATCTCAGCTGCCTCACTCAGTTAAGTGGCTACTGCATTCAGTCAAGCTGCTACAACTACTTTCACAAAGTGCTGCATTCACAAAGTCAGGTCTGGATAATGACCACTACCTTCATGTAAAATGAATTTCTTCCACACTTCGGCGCCAGGATTCAGATTTTTCCAATGCGATGTCGTGGGCTGATGTTTGTCTTCATCTATCTAACTTATACTAAATTATCTTTGGTACGTTGATTTTGAAGAGACTATCACTCCCTTCTCTCATCGAATCTCTCCTGGTTCCTTTGCTTGGGTGGTAAACAAAACAGCTATGTTCCGGTTGTTCACTGCTATTTATACGGTGCCTTTTCCGGTTCACGTTTTTCATTGCCGATGGGTATATTAAATCTTGGATCATACAACTGTGGAACAAACAATCCTGTTGTGGTGTTCAGGCTTTAATTGTCGACGGGAAATTACAGCATGTTACGTTTGTGAAAATAAAGTATATCACAGGTGAGTTGACTTGAGCTGAGCTCAGCTGAGCTGAGTTGAGTTGACATTGGTTGAGTTGAGTTGAGATGAATTGAACTGAGTTGAGTTAAGTTCAGCTGAGTTGGGGTGATTTGAGTTGAGATGAGATGAGTTGAGTTAAGTTGAGCTGAGCTGAGTTGAGTAGAGATGAGATAAGTAGTTGAGTTGATTTAAGCTGAGCTGAGTTGAGTTGAGTTTAAGTTAAGTTGAGCTGAGGCGAGGTGAGGTGAGTTGAGGTGAATTGAGTTGAATTGTGTCAACAACCCATCGCATCACTCGGGACATCATCACACTTATTCTATCCTCATATTCAACAGCCAGCGAAGAGTTCCAATACTGATATTACCAGTAGCAGTCTGAGTAAATGTCCGTCTGGCCATTCCTCGGAGTCCTGAAAAAGTCGCTTAAAAGTCGACAGGGTCGACTTCATTGCACCGGGTTTTATCCCATATGGCTCGGTCTCTTTCCGCAGCACGGAAAGTGTCGCACAAAGCACGAACTCCGTAGCTTTTAGCGACGACTCCGAAACATTTAACTCGTAAACCGAAGGGTTCGGCCCGGAATCGAACCCACAACCTTCGGAGCACGAGTCAAACGGCTTGACCACTTCGCCACAGAGAGTCGTGAGTGTCGGCAAAATTCTCTGATCTCCCCCTGCATCACCATTCTCTTCAAACAGCGATGATCTATCTACCCGTTATTCTGCACTTTACTCACAATCCCAAAGGGTCCCAACCGTAACTGCCTGATGATACCCCAATACTCCACCCAGTGGTGCACACCCAGACAATCTGTCCCCCTGCTCATTTCTCACCACACCAGCATGTCCTGGGGGAAAAAAACCAAACAGATGCTCCCTGTTTTTTTTTATTGTTGAATTGAAGCCACAGCAAACAGAGGAAGAACATATGTTTAAACGTAGATTTTATTGAAAGTACTAACAAAGCAGCCAACTTAACTAGCCAAGACCTGTAAGAAATGATGTTATCAGACAGTCAGTGGGACCAACAATTTGTGCCACAGATAAGGCAGAAGATCAAATAGATTGACCATCTCGTTAGAATGCCGGTTCCTGGCCGAGGGATTAGCAGCTTTCTCCGTATTCCCGAATACTCTCGTGGTTGACGTGAGTGCACGAGAATTGGAAGCGGTTCGAGTCGCACCAGTGACTTATGAGAGTATGGAGCCGGTCGCTCAGAAAGTCGTGGCGTGCTGATGAGCGTAATGTATCCTAGAAATCAACATACAGCTGATAGATGCTGATGTTGACCGCTATATCCTGAAACAGGATGGAAACGCGGTTTAACAAAAAAAATCTCGTTAGAATGCCACACCATCACCTACCAGCACTGACGCTACATCAAAGAAGATCTGAAACGAGAACAAGATGACGTGCAAGAATCAAATGGATTGACGATATCAAAAACGTTGTACAATCACATGAAATAACATTATCCAGTGCCAACCATCCGGCGCTGGAGCACTAACTATTCCTTCCCACGACGCTTGACGGCAAAGTAGATGATGATGATGATGATGATGATGATGATGATGATGATGATGATGATGATGATGATGACGACGATGATGATGATGATGATGATGATGATGATGATGATGATGATGATGATGATGATGATGATGATGATGATGATGATGATGATGATGATGATGACGACTAACAAAACAAAAAGTTCGACTTTACTGTCATTGTACATTTGTACAGTTATTTTTTTTTTTTAAATTTTACTTCAGACAGTAGTATATTTATAGCCCAGCGATGTATGCGTGGATTCCCAGCGCGTTCCTGGGGGATTGGGGGGGGGGGGGGGTATTCTATCGAAAACCTTAAATGTTTTTAATTTTGGTTTTGTTGTGTGAATATATTGTGAAACAAAAGTACAGAATAAATGTACCATTTTACGATGTAGTCATTACTGCGTTCAATGCAAGTCCTCTAGCACCGATAAATCTCTCGGATTTCTGTAGAAAAATTTGAAAAATTGACTCTGTTGTCACTGCTCGGTATGCTTGACTCGGTCATGAACAGTCTGTCACAGAAGTTAGGCCGCTTTGAAACTTCCTATTTCACTCACACACTTGCTGGACTGACAGGCATGTATCACCATGCCGGACCTTCTTTCGCCTATAATTTTTACAGGTTTCACCCCTTCACTGATCAAAAATCGAATAGCAGAACGCTGCTCCTCTTTGACGCATGTCATAAGTTGGGCGGCCATCTTTAAACTATCCTCACGACGTAACCGTGTTCGTCTGCACCGTGATGTCACTCGCTTAACACTCTTGCCATCCTTAACAACAATGTTGACAAGTTACAAGACAATGGCATGGTTATTGTAACGTGTATCACACTTTTAAGGTTTGTCACGTGAAACCCTCTCATTCAATTGCTCTTGAAATAGTCGCACATGCGAACCTTATCATATTGTAAGTACGCATCGCACTTGATAAATCTCACGTTTAAACGATACAGTAATTGTCTGATGTTAGATTTACATTGATGTACTTGTCTAATATTAGACCTACATTGATGTGATTGCCTATTCTTAGACCAACATTGACATCTACAGCTACTTTAAACTGGAACACCACAATTATTTAGCCTGCTATCAGCCATCACACGTACGCTCATGTGACGTCTATAAATGGGAGGTATCATGTGACAGATTAGGGACGTCAGCTGTTCTCATTTTGGTTGATAAAAACTGGCAGCAGACCCCATTGCGTTGATTTTCAAAAAATATCATGAGTGCTAGTCATTCAGAAAGCAACGACAAACAACTGAGCGTAAACTGGCCTGAAATCACAAACAGCCAAAAAAATAATGCTGGGGTTGATAGTGGTGTCCTGTAAAGGATATGCAACAAACTAATTGTAAATCAAATATTTCGTTAGGATTTAAGCTTACTGCACATTCACAAACATGTCTCCTCCGACAAACCTTACTTAGGAAGATCATAACGTCAAAGTTGGGCACCGCTGCGCTAAAACGTAACGCTGTGCACCATACTTAAGAGGATTATAACGTCAAAGTTGGGAATTGCTACGCTAAAACGTAACGCAGTGCACCATTCTTAAGAGGACCATACCGTGAAAAGTTGGGAATCGTTGCGCTAAAGCGTGACGCAGTGGGGCATACTTAGAAGGACCATACTGTCAAAGTTGGGAATCGCTGCACTAAAGCGTGACGCAGTGGAGCGTACTTAGGAGGACCATACCGTCGAAGTTGGGAATCGCTGCACTAAAGCGTGACGCAGTGGAGCGTACTTAGGAGGACCATACCGTCGAAGTTGGGAATCGCTGCACTAAAGCGTGACGCAGTGGAGCGTACTTAGGAGGACCATACCGTCGAAGTTAGGAATCGCTGCACTAAAGCGTGACGCAGTGGAGCGTACTTAGGAGGACCATACCGTCGAAGTTAGGAATCGCTGCACTAAAGCGTGACGCAGTGGAGCGTACTTAGGAGGACCATACCGTCGAAGTTAGGAATCGCTGCACTAAAGCGTGACGCAGTGGAGCGTACTTAGGAGGACCATACCGTCGAAGTTAGGAATCGCTGCACTAAAGCGTGACGCAGTGGAGCGTACTTAGGAGGACCATACCGTCGAAGTTAGGAATCGCTGCACTAAAGCGTGACGCAGTGGAGCGTACTTAGGAGGACCATACCGTCGAAGTTAGGAATCGCTGCACTAAAGCGTGACGCAGTGGAGCGTACTTAGGAGGACCATACCGTCGAAGTTGAGAATCGCTGCACTAAAGCGTGACGCATTGGAGCGTACTTAGGAGGACCATACTGTCAAAGTTGGGAATCGCTGCACTAAAGCGTGACGCAGTGGAGCGTACTTAGGAGGACCATACTGTCAAAGTTGGGAATCGCTGCGCCAAAACGTAACGCGGTGTGGCGTGTTCGGTATTTGATTCTAGCTTCATATTTGTGCACCACTCGGTGATGAGGTCAATGGCACACCGGCCGTCTTTACTTCCAGTATACTTTCCTGGTGCACATTACGCTGATCCGATCTGGTAACCCAGGCTTGTGAAATAAAATACCTCCTACAGAAGATTCAAACACATGGCACCGGGGTGGCAGACATGTGTGCTAGCCAACTCACTAACGCATACCTCGTGCAACGCACAAACGACAACGCACTAACATGTATCTCGTGCAACGCACCAACGCGCATCTTGTGCACCCCACTAACGCGTATCTCGTGCACAACACTAACGCGTATCTCGTACAACACACTAACGCGTATCTTGTGCAGCCAAAGGTTATTCACATTATCCCCGTGACTCATCCTAGCCAGCGCAGATTAATTATGCAGTTAGTATTACTTTGGCCTTTCAGGTTCTTGTCTGTAAAACTCTGGAAAGGTCAGAGGAGCTACCACACCACCCTAGATGGCCAGGAGAAGTTAGTCACCGTGGAGAACTGGTTATGTCGCCTGTTGTGTTGTTTGTCCATCAAGAATGATGATGACCATTCATTTCATCCTGTGGGGTTGAAGGTATGGAGCCGTGAATTCTAAGATGGCTGATAAGGCCTATGTTTGCTCGAAATGTTCTTTGACAATGTGGACAAAGCATGCTTGACGTTTCTTGAGGAGGATTTCCTGCAGTGGTTTTTCTGTTCTGTCTTTTCTTCACAGCTCTTGCAGTCCTGGTTGCCTCACAAGTATTTGCACCCTTGCGTAATGATGTACGCCACGAATTTCGGCCTCTGGCTGGAGTCTCCCAGGTGTCATGATTAATTCCAAAAGCATTCAGTGAGATTTTCAGAGTGTCTTTAAAGCGTTTCCTCTGGCCGCCTTGGGAGCGTTTACCACAACGCAACTCGCCGTAAAAAATTCGTTTATGGAGCCTGTGATCTGGCATGCGAGTCAAGTGACCAGCCCAGCGAATCTGATTCTTCATTAGTAGAGTGTGGATACTGGGCATGGACGCTCTTTCTAGGACTTCAGTGTCTGGGATCTTGTCTTGCCACTTAATCTTCAGTAACTTCCTAAGGCAGACTGTGTGGATGTGGTCGCCTAGCGTTATGTCGTTATGTCGCCTAGCTTGCGTTCAAAAGGTATAGGCTCGATTCCAGGCTACGTCGTTCTGTTCACGGGTGCAATTTTTTCGGAGACTCCTGCGGGGTCGTCGCTGGAGGTACGGAGTTCGTGCTTTGGGCGACGCTGCCGCAGGCCGAGTAATATGGGATAAACCCCAATGCTATAGTCTATACTATTTTACACCTAGTAAAGATGACTTTTAGGGAAACCCGCGAAGCAGCTCAAAGAATACACTTAAGAAATAACACTTTCATTATGAAATGGATCGAAGGTTCTCATAGTTTAGTTGACGGATCAACATCACGGCACACGGGTGTAACCCATAAGTGCTCCGTTCTACTCCTAACTCAAACCTGATTCCGGAGAATCTCAGCTCAGTACATAAACTCCGTAGCACCGGCGAGGATCCTGAAATACTTTGGGTAGATTTTTAACTCGAAATTTTGCCCGAGCAGCGCCGTTAGGCTACTCTTTTCCGATTTCCAACTGTCAGGGGATGTTTTACGTGCGCAACAATACACACGGTCGTCCGATCTTCTCATACAACACAGTTACAAATATCCATGTACTTCTTGTCACTGGTGTTCTTCTGCTTCTCATCCTTGGTGATCTTGCTCTTCTGATTCTTTTTCTTCCTATTCTTCTAGTTTCTGTTCTTCATGAGCCTCTTTCTCTTGTTCTTCATGGTCTTTGTGTTCGTCTTGTTCCTGTTCTTCTTATACATGTTCTTCTCATTCCTGCTCCTGTCCCTATCTTACTTTTTGCTCTGAGTGTTCTTTTTTTTTCTTTGTATTCCTCTTGTTCTTCTAATTTCTCTTGTTCTTGATCGTCATGTTCTTGTCTTCCTAGTCTTGTTCTTCCTGTTCTTCTTCCTTTTATTCTTCGTGTTGTTTTTCGTTGTGTTTTTGTTTTTCTAGTCTTGTTATTATTTCTCTCATTCTTCTTGTTGTCCTCCTTATGCATTTTGGTTTTTATGTTTTTTTCCCCTCCTTGTTCATATACTTCTTACTCTTTTTCTCCTTGCTCTTCTATCTTGTGTGCGTGCGTGCGTGCGTGTACATGTATGTGTGTGTGCGTGACACCCAAGTCCTAGTGCAGGAACTGGCTCATGTGTCGTTCAATTTACATTTATTTCAAAACGATGTTAATTGTAACAACTAAAATTGTAACATGTTTATAATTTACAGCAGATTAAAATTCTTTTATAATCACAGCAAGACAACATTTGTGAGTATGATAATTGTACTCGTAATTAGCGCCAATGTATAATGTTGCAGTTACTTTAGTCTTTCTCATATTCTGTTTTTCTTAATCTGTCTTTTGATCGAGTAATCTTTCCAGTTGTCACGACGTTCTCCAATGCCTCTCTGCGCATCACATGACCAAAGTAAGCTGTTTGTCTCTTTCTTATTGTTATTTATAATATTCTCGTTTTATTGACCTCTTTCAGGCAATCGATGATAAAGTATGTCCTCTGGCTGTCTTAGGATTTTGTCTGAGGAACCACATCTCTGTTTCCTCTAAGTTCCCTCTGATTTGCTCATTTGCGTTTCAGGATTCACTGCCATACAGCAACACAAATATAAAGCGGCGTGGGCGTTGTGATGTCTCTGCAGAGATCTCGGTCCTTAGAATTCAGATTGATTCCACTGGTGCCATCCCCCATGCCGTCGCTTAAAAGTCACTTAAAGGTCGACAGGGTCGACTTCATTGCACCGGTTTTGTCCCATATGGCTCAGTCTTTTTCCGCATCGCGGAAGGCGTCGCACAAAGCACGAACTCCGTAACTCCAGCGATGACCCTTAGGAGCCTAAAAAATGCACTCGTGAACCGAAGGACGCGGCCCGGAATTGAACCCACAACTTTCGGAGCTCGAGACTTACGGCTTGATAACTTCGCCACGGAGACTCACATGACGTCATCTTAGACCGTGCAAGATCATTTGTCTCTGTCTTCCCCTTCCTCTGCTCCCATTGATCTTCTCAACTGACACAATGTTCTCCAATGTCTCTCTTCTCATTATATTACCACAGAAGAACGCCACTCTCTTGCATTCTATTGTGTATAATGTTCTACTTTCATTAACCTCTTCCAGACAATCTATTAGTTGCTCTACGTCCGAGGTATCCACATCATTGGTCTCAATAACCACATCACTGCCGCCCCCAGACTCTTCCTTATTGATACACACAGAGAGTCTACAGTGCCATGCTCATACTGTTACCTTATAGTGTTCTAATTTATTAATAAGTAAAGCAATTTAATCAATGAAAGATTTTCAATCATGGAAATATCGACCTTATCCTGCCCTTATTCCTCCGTGCAGCCAGGACTACAAAAATGTGTTGGTCCTGACAGTTCCCTTACCATATTCCTGCTGCGGCACTTGTTTATGTTTAATTGTCCTCTCAATAACACAAATATACCCGCATACATGACAAACATGTTATTAAAGAAAAGATAATGACCTAAGGGAAGTAACTATATCAAATATTGACATACTTTCATCATAATGAAGAATTCCTTCCCTTTGGTCAGCATCTAATTCTTCCATTATATGAAGGTCGGCGTGGCTGAGGAGTTTAACTCACTGAAACTTTCTCTTCTGACAGCGGAGATTTGGGTTCATTCCACTCGCTGGTCAGCTGAACTCAAAGATTGCCTTTTGACTTTCAGAAGTCGGAGTGGGTTCACCATGTCGCAGGGGACACTTGTAATAAGGAAAGTTAACCCCTTACGAAAAATCAGTCCGGTGCGCACACTAGTAATAGTAACAACTACTGTCAGTAATAGCACGTATGAACTAGGCTCAAGTTCAAAGCGAGAGGCCAGAGTAATTAAGGCCACCTGGCTAGTGCAGTCGCCGTGAGCTGTGCAGGTTAGGGTTTTCTTTTTATCCCGAATTTTAGCGAGGATTCGAACTCAGGTCTCCTGAAGGAGAACCCAACATCCTTAGCCACTCGGCCAGAGGATATTTTTGGAAGTCAAAAGAAATTAAACTTAACGCGAAACATATAATATTTAATTATAACGTTCATTGGCACCTTGCCGTCTTGACAGACGATAGTTTGTTACATTGTGCTTCATAAAGGCTTAATAACTACAACTACAACCTATGGGGGGTGGCGAATGTGAATGATAAGGCCAATTCGCGCTGTAAAATGTTCGTCCATAGTGGATGCATGTGAACACATGGTCATTTTCACCATCATGCACCATCTTACGTCTCACACGCTCGGTGTGTGACTTATCTGCACCAATGTTCTCCTTTGTCTTTATTCCATTTATGATAGTTGCCCTCCATTCAACACGTTCAGCGGCGACTTGCTCCCAATGTGTATTATCAATGCCTGCATAAATCATGTCCCCTTTACACACATCTTTGTATCGTAGCAGAGGCCGACCCTGAGATCTCTTACCCATCTGTAATTCACCAAAAAAGATGTCCTTTGGTATTCTACCATCAGCCATCATCCTAACGTGTCCCATCCATCTAAGTCTACGAAGACTGAGCATGGAATATACCTTTAGGTAACTTGATCTTTCCAATACTTCAGTATTTGTGATTTTGTCTTGCCACTTAATACCAAAAATATGAATAAAATTTGGTGGAACTGCGGTAAAACTGTGAAAATGTAAACAATATAAAATAATAATTTAAATATATATATAATATATAATATATATAAATATAATATAATATTTAAAATTCAAATCCCGAAATAACCAAATTAATCAATTTGATTATTGCTCATTGGATTTAGGAGGCCTGGTGTTCCTTGCCAGTGAGAAGTCCTGATCGTTTCGGGTCCACATCGATTGACGGACGTCAGTCGCGGCGATTGGGCAATCTTGAGCATAGCCTACGATGGGTGACGTTGTGATATTCTGTTATGATAATTTGGCTGGGTGTCCAACATGTGCCGTGTGGTTACACACCCGCTTCACACGCCAGTGATCCGGGGCTTGTTTCCGGATCCGGTCAGGGATATGCACTACTGACGAGCTCAAACGAGGGCGAAACTCGAGTATAGTGCTTCCATATTGACGTGGATAGGCCTTAGGTTCATACAAGAATACGATCAGCGTTGCCAGTAGTGGGTTGTGCTCAATATTTAAAATTCAAATCCCGAAATAACCAAATTAATCAATATAAAATAACACAAAGCAATGCAGTTTTACATATGGGATGAGAAGAATTAAAAGATGAAAAAGTGAGAGCTATGGAGAGAAAATGAAAATCTGAGAAACACATTTTGGGATTCTCTAAGTGAGTAGGAACACTTTTTTCTCAAATTTCCATTTTCTCTCCATTGCTTTCACTTTTTCATCTGTGTATTCTTCTCATCCCATCGTTACGTCTTAATGTAGTCACCAGAGGGTCTTCTCCGTGACTATATGTTGTGTTTTGTGTATGTATTTGATTGCTGATGAAGGCTAGTCGCCTCAACGTCCTTTATGTGTCGTAATTATGTTACGTAAAGCTGCATTTTTTTGTGTTATTTTATATTGTTTACACTCCATGCCAAGTATACTTCGCAGACACCGCATATGAAAGCTGTTTAAACGTTTCTCTTGGTATGAGTAAGTTGTCCGGGCTTCACTGCCATAAGGAAGAGTAATAAGGACACAGGCTTGATAGACAAGGACTTTTGTTTTAACAGTAAGCTTCCTGTTTTCCCAGACTCCTTTTCTTAACCTGTTCATTGTTGTTGCTGCCTTACCAATCATGATGTTGATTTCCTGATCTAGGGATTATTCGCTATTTATCTCTGATCCTAGATATGTAAACTGGTCTACTCTAGTTCCGCGTCGTCAATAAAGATTGATGGTACTCCGTGTGCACCTTGTGACATAATCTGTGTCTTCTTTTTGCTATTTGATCGAGTGGTAGACTTGATCACTTAGGATCACTTAGAACTTGAAGTCTATGCAGAACAATTCTGGCAAATATTTTCCCAACAATACACAGAAGTGAGATACTCCTATCGTTGTTGCAGTCGCTCCGATCGCACTTGTTCTTGTACAATATTATGAGCTTGAGTCACTGAAATCCTGTGGGACTTGTCCTTCTCGCCAGCATAGCTCTATTAGCTGGTGGATTTGTTGAGTGAGTGTGTCTTGCCCACTCCTGATAACCTCTATTGGAATTCCCTCCTTACCCGGAGCCTTGTCAGATGCAAGATCATTTATAGCAAACTGAACTTCTGTTATGGTGGGAAGTGTGTCCATGTGGTCAAGAGTTAGCAGGGCCTCTATGGCTTTGAGGGCACCATCAGCTAATTTGGTCTCACTTGAGTAAAGATCCACATCGTGCTCTACCCATCTATCCATCTGCTGTTTCTTATCAGTGATGATTTCTCCAGTCAAGGTTTTCAGTAGTGCACTTCTTTTCATAATTGGACCACAGGCTTTCTGTATCGCTTTATACATGCTTCTGATGTTTCCCTTATCATTTGCATTTTTAATGGACTCACATAACTTGATTCAATAGTCATTTTCACACTGTCTGGCAGCCTTTTGCACACCCTTCCTGGCTTGCTTCAGCTCACTGAGAGTGTTACGCGTTATTCTTTCCTTGTTTCTTAAGAGAGCTATCTTCTTTTTAGCAATCAAGGGCTGCAGTGTCTGGCTGTTTGCCGCAAACCAGTCCTGGCTCTTATGAACAACTGTGCCGTAAATCACTACCGCTGTTTTATAAAGAGTTTCCTCAAGTTTACTCCACTTTTCACTTGCTGTACAAATTTCTGATGTATCAGTGAAAGCGTCTTCAAGTTGCTGTTGGAACTCAAAGCACTTATCAGGATCGCGGGTGTTAATAACATTAATAATGGGGATAGATTTGTGTTTAGCTGTGTAGATTCTCTTTAGTCTCAGTCTAACTCTTGCAACAACCAAAGAATGATCCGTATCATAGTCGGCACTGTGGTAACTTCGAGTTAATGAGGTTTGGTTCAGATGGTCTCCGTGTGATGATGAAGTCCAGCTGGTGCCAATGGCCGGATCTTGGATGTTTCCATGTGACCTTATGCAGCTCTTTTGATTTAAAGAAAGAGTTTGTAATACATAGGTCATTTCTGTGCAATGCTCCAACAGCTTTCGCCAATTTTCATTCATGCGGCCTATGTTGTATTTTCCAGGGCACACTGGCCATAAACTCGAGTCCTTGCCAACACGAGCATTGAAATCACAGAGCATATAAATGTAGTCAGATTTTGGATATGCCTTGATCACAGAGTCTAGCTCCTCATAGAACGAATCCTTCATATCATCAGAGGAATCGAGCGTCGGTGCATATGCAATGATATGGCAACATCACAAGAGGTTGCCAAGCGCAGGGACAATAGTCTTTCATTACTTTCAGCTGGAATGTCAATAATTCTCATTTTTAACTGTAAAGCCCACACCATGTTGCCTTTTTTCAGCCAGCCAAAAATATGTGTAATTGTTTTCCCTGAGTGATCCTTCCTCAGCGAGGCGAGTCTCCTGCAGGCCAGCAATATCAATGTTAAGACGATTGAGTTCGGCATCAATCACAACCATTTTTCTAACATCGTCAATATTCATCCGGTCAGTGGAAAATCCTGGACACGTGGTTCCTATGTCCCAGATTGCAAGCCGTAGCTTTGGGTTTCTATTTTTATTTTTATTAGTGCTTGGTGCATTGGTTTATCAGCCTGCGATTCAGATTTTGTCCTAGCCCCAAGAACCCATTGAAGCAGGCAGGCTGTGGCGGATCAGCACCCAATTGGCCGCGGGCTGTACAGCGTAAGGCGGACGGTAGCTGATCAGTGACACCTGTAGGTGCCTCCCCCGTCAGAGGCAACCCGTGGCGCCCCATGTCTACGCCAATTGACAGGGACTTATAACAGTTGCCTCTCGCTTTGATTCCGAGACCCGTTAAGACCAGGGATGGAGCTATACCTCTCCATAGCACAAAGCGTGGGCTAAAATATAGAGACCATGTGTTGCCCATGCAGCATGATCCCTCTCTCGGCCTGCCTAGTTCACTACAGAGGAAAGGTAACACCAATACATTTGGAACAAGACAAGCTGCAGAAACTGCCGTATCAGCAAAGCAATGCTCTAACTGTCCGCCTGCGGATCTTCGATCCTAGACCAGCTGCACTCCAAGGCTTAGGGCCTGGTCTGCCCTGCCATGACATTTTGTCTTTAGATTGCATTTCCTCGCACCAGGATAAGGCTTGTACCCTCTCAATTGCTCTCTTCCGTGTGAAGCCGGTGGCACAATGTTGGGTGTTGGGTTTAGTGAGCACCATCCAACAATCGGCGCTAACAGAAAGCAAATAGTACTTACTGTCTACTATTATACGATAGCTCAGTCATATCTTAATTATAATGTTAAAGCTAATGTATGTAACGGAAATATGACGAACGACGAAAACGATTACAAATAAACTACATCCATTCACTAATTGGTATCTGTGTAAAATAGAAGGAATAAAACGGGATGACAAAATCACTAATGTGCTTGAAGTTCGTAGTTGAGTGAGGGTTTCTTCTTGTACTTATCGCTCTTGGAAAACCAAATGTTCCCGTGCTGCTCGTGGAGAGAACTAGACAAATATCAGCGAATTAAAAGCTGGAGAAAATACCATGGTGCTTGATGGGACATATATTGAGGACAGCCGATAATAATTAGAAAACATTAGCTTCGAGCCACATGGCAAAAGAAATAGAGGAAGACGTAAAAACTCGTGGAGAAGATAAGTAGGAATAGAAATTAACTATATGGGATGGGCATGGGCAGAGCTGCATTAGATAACTACAGCGACGGGGGAACTGGGGTGAGTTAGCTGAAGGCCTTTTTCTCAGTAGGGGGAGAGGGTGGGCAGGGGTGTATAGACACCCCCCCCCCCCCCGCAAAAAAAAAACAAACAAAAACAAACAAACAAACAAACAAAGCAGTAATAGTAGACATACTTTAATCCCCTTAAATATGTATCATCTAAACCAGTGGTTCTCAACCTTTTTTGGCACGTGCCCCCCCCCCCCTTCACCATTATTTCAGAACGTCATTTCCCCCCCCCCCCTTTCATATTTCCTATCTAAAAATCCCCCAACCCCTACACAGTATACATAAAAATGTAAGGTAAGTTTAATAGCATATATTAAAACAAGTCTAGACATCCACATAAAACATGATTTGTGGGTCTACTGACTTTATAAAATGAATTTTAGAAGGATGAGACATACATAAATGTAAAGTATGAATTGAAAAACAATATCAAGTAATCGGTTCTTGTAATATCGCGATCTTAAAATGGTCTTCATTCCCCCCCCCCCCCCCCCTGGAATTCCCCACCGGTTGAGAACCACTGATCTAATCTGTTTCGTTTTGTCTGTTATATTCAAAATCATTCTGGTGTGGTGGGAACCGATAAGGCTGGATCTGCGTCGCTGAGTGGGGTATTGATGCATGGTAAGGCAGATGTGGTCCGGGCTCCTTGGGATCGTGGTAATGCCGCTGAAGACCAGACAGATCATCACCGTCTGGAGAGAATGGTGCTGCAGGGAGTGACCAGAGGGTCTGGCCGATACTCAGGACTCCAAGGAAAGGCCAAACGGACACACAATCAGACTACTACTGGTACCATTAGTATTGGGACTCTTCACTGGCTGTTGCAGACGAGGACAGAGTACTATGGGAATGTCTCGAGTGCTGTGGTGTTGGTTCTGGACTCAACTCGGTTCAAAACTGGGCTGTATCTTAGGAGAGAAATTATATTGTCCGCGGAGCTACTTAAAAGATGGTACTCAAAGCATAGATCAGCAAGCAAAACGACGTCACTAGCAGTTACTCACACATGCACATACACATCTATATGTGCACATGCGCATATTGCGTCATCATCAAGTGCTTGGCATGGGCGATGATGCTTCTTCTCATCTCGCTGTTCTCCAAAAGATATGTACTGATACTTGTATATGCAGGATGTGAGATTGTTTAGAGCAGAGGTTCTCAACCTTTTTTGGGTCATGCCCCCCTTTACCATATGTTCAGAACGTCATTCCCCCCTTTCGAATGTCCTCCCTATAAATCCCCCCACCCTTACACAGTATACATAAAAATGGAAGCTAAATTTAATAACACATACTAGAACAAGTCTAGACATCCACATAATACGTGATTCGCGGGTCTACTTACGTTATAAAACGAATTTCATTAGGGCGAGACATACGGAACAGTAACATTTAGAGGGAAAAACAATATTAAGTAACTGGTTCTTGTATTAATGCGATCTTGAAATAATCTTAATCCCCCCTCTCCCTGGAAACCCTAAAATTCCCCTCGGAGGGGAGGGAGGGGGGGGGGGGGATTCCCACCTGTTGAGAACCATTGGTTTAGAGTTTCTCCCTGTCTTCTGTTTTCTCTGTCTTATGTTTTGTCAAACAGTCGTCTGTTTTTTCTTGCTATCTCCTGTCTTCCGTTTTCTATCGCTATCTTCAGCTTTTCTCTAACTATCATCTGTTTTATCTCGTTATCTTCTGTTTTATCTCGCTATATTCTCTTTTCTCTCGCGGTCTTCGGTTTTCTTTCACTGTTTTCTGTTTTCTTTCACTGTCTTCTGTTTTTCAATGTCTTCTGTTTTCTCTAAGTCTTCTTTTTCCTATCGCTTTCTTCTATTATCTCTCGCTGTCTTCTGTTTTCTCTTGCTTTTTTTTTTCTTTTTTCTGTCACTATCTTCTGTTTTCTATCTCTCTCTTCTGTTTTCTCTCACTGTTTCCTGCTTGCTCTCTCTCTCTCTCTCTCTCTCTCTCTCTCTCTCTCTCTCTCTCTCTCTATCTTCTGTTGTCTCTCACTATATTGTCTAGGCATATGTAAAGAAGGTAGTTTGCCATTGCTTTCCTTATTAGCAGTGACCACACTGGTCGATGACCGTAGCAATTGTCCCGTAAAAGAGATCTTCTGCCTCCCGTCGTGAAATTGGAGACCATGACCTACAAATACCTGTCGGCTGCTCTTCAACTTCATCCGCCACCTGCACCCATAGCTTCACGTAACCCTGACTGAGAAGCTAAACGGGTACTCCATCTTGCTCAAGGGTGTCTGTAAGCTAGCGGAGGGAAGGAGACACCTTACTTCTCCTTTATCAATGGATACCTTATCCCGCCCCAAACAAGTCAATTAACATGAAGAAAACACAAAAATATGCAAATAATACAACCATTTTGTGCAAATAAGTCCCTGTCCTTGAAAGTTAGAAAAAGAGTTCTTGTATGCTACATAGAACCAATTTTAACACACGGCTGCGAATCTTGGACTAATAGGCGAAAAAAATCCCCAGAAGCTTTGGAGTTGTATAAAAAAATGATGTTTGATGTTTTATAAAAGAATACTGAAAATTAATTGGACAGCTAAAATGAGCAATTAGAACATTTTGAGGGAAGTTAAGCCGCAAAGAGAACTTATCATAAACATCAGAAAGAAGCAATCATCATATTTTGGCAACATTATGAGAAGGCAAAAAACTGAAACATGTTACAGCCGGAAATATTTGTGGAAAGAGAAATTGAGGAAGACAGCGTGAGAACAGCTCTTGACAGTCTTGCCAGCCAAGGCACGGAGAAGAGTCACCACAAGAACTTGATCCATGCCGTCGGAGATCGCAAGCTGTGGAGAAGCATGATTGCCCACGCCACCCGCAATTCCCTGGATGATGATGATGATGAGTACATGCGACCCCAGGCAGGCCTGTATGAGTAAGTGACCTTCACACAGGAGAGACGACTTGACGATGGTCACGTAGGCACGGAAACTGTGGCCGTGTCAAAACGCTTGTGAATTAAGTGGTCTACGGGGACCAGATGAATGGCGGCTGTTTACGTACATTTTCTTAAAAAACCACAACAGTTTATTCATTTATTTAGTTTTTTAAAATTAAAGTACGGGGAGTTTCCATGGCGAAGTGGTTTATCCGCCTGCCTCACGCTCTGAAGGTCGTGGGTTAGATTCCGGGCTACGTCAATTGGTTCAGAGTGTAAGAGTTTCTCGGAGACTCCTTGGGGTTATCGCTGGAGCTACGGAGTTCTTGCTTTGTGCGACGCTTTTGACCAGCCGTCCTGCGGAAAGAGACTGAGCCATGTGGGATAAAACCAGGTGCAACGAAGTTCATCCTCTAGTCTTTTAACACCTTTTATTTAAGCAGCAAAAGTCCTTTTTACATACTTAAGGCTTATTTGGAATATAGAGCTAGACTCCTATTGTTATGGACCGATCATCACTCAGTCGGTAATGTGATCGTTATCACACCGGCCGCCTTTATTCCCCATGCCATTGACAGGTACCCATTTCGTGCTGGGTCACCTAGCAGCCGTGGTCAGTTTTAAAAATTCCCAACCACTCTGATATGGATCGAAGCCAAGACCACCACTACGGCAGGCAAGCATCTAGCCACTACGGCAGGCATCCATCTAGCCACTACGGCAGGCACCCATCTAGCCACTACGGCAGGCATCCATCAAGCCACTACGGCAGGCACCCATCTAGCCACTACGGCAGGCAAGCATCTAGTCACTATGGCAGGCATCAATCTTGCCACTACAGCTGGCAAGCATCTAGCCACTACGGCAGGCAAGCATCTAGCCACTACGCCATTTCCTTTAATTTCTTTTATACCTAATACTTGTCTATATCTTAGAGGTAGCGAACGCATGTTCCCAGTCTTGACATAACGTCAGGGAAGTCACCAACGGGCGATATGGAGCCAGGCCGCTGTGCGATGTTTTTCCCAAATGTATGAGCGTCGGGCCATTCAGAAAGCAATGGAAAACTACTAAATGTAAAATTTCCTGGAATAATCACAAACAGCCGAACAATTCTGGGATTGATTGCGACGTCCTGTAAAAGAACATGCAAACAGTTTTAATTAAATACTTAATGACTTAATTTAATTATCGACATCACTGCACGAGGGAGATTCCCACACATACTCCCCTCCACCCTCCCTCCCCAATCTCATCGGAAGGAACCGAAGAGTTCCCGTGCGGTATTTCCCAGTAACAACTCGATTAACAGTCCGCTTGGATTTACTTCTGCATGTTTTCCCCCTGATCATTGTAATTTATTCGTGGAATCTGAATAAGCATTTTTGTGTGTGAATTAGCTTTCCTTAATACCAGTGTCTCTAGACATGTGGCGAACCAACGCAGAATTCTGAGGTACTTGTAATTTACGTCCCCAAGTCAAGGATGAGAAGTCAACATTTCAGTTCAGCTGGCTGGTGTAGAGATTGAACCCGCTATCTTGGCATCATCAACTGCTAGTGAAATGTGAATATATAGAAACATAGGGCGAGTATTATAAAAAGGTAAAATGACAAATCACGAAAGTCTTAACCAAACAAAAACACGAAAAGAGAATTACTGGATGTAAACAACGTTCATCACATAAATATGTTGGGCATATAACGTAACAACATCATCACTTAGTATGCTCTGTGCAGAAAGAAGCTCTTATCAATGGCAGCCGAAAATTGTCTCTTGCTTTTGTATTTTTCTCCTGCTTCATGCACCCTTATGCACTCTCATCTACGCTCATGCGCCCTCATGTACCCTCATGCACCCTCATGCACCCACATATACCCTCATGCACCCTCATATACCCTCTGCACCCTCATGTACTCCCATACACTCTCATGTACTCCCATACACCCTCATGTACTCCCATACACCCTCATGTACTCCCATGCACCCTCATGTACTCCCATGCACCCTTATATACTCCCATGCACCCTCATGTACTCCCATGCACCCTCATGTACTCCCATGCACCCTCATGTACTCCCATGCACCCTCATATACTCCCAAGCATCCTCACATACTCCCATACACCCTCATGTACTCCCATGCACCCTCATGTACTCCTATGCACCCTCATGTACTCCCATACACCCTCATGTACTCCCATACACCCTCATGTACTCCCATGCACCCTCATGTACTCCTATGCACCCTCATGTACTCCCAAGCACCCTCATATACTCCCAAGCACACTCATGTACTCCCATGCACACTCATGTACTCCCAAGCACACTCATGTACTCCCATGCACCCTCATGTACTCCCATGCACCTTCATGTACTCCCATACACTCTCATGTACTCCCATACACTCTCATGTACTCCCATACACCCTCATGTACTCCCATGCACTCCCATACACTCTCATATACTCCCATGCACCCTTATGTACTCCCATACACTCTCATGTACTCCCATACACTCTCATGTACTCCCAAGCACCCTCATGTACTCCCATGCACCCTCATGTACTCCCATACACTCTCATATACTCCCATGCACCCTCATGTACTCCCATACACTCTCATGTACTCCCATACACTCTCATGTACTCCCATACACTCTCATGTACTCCCATGCACCTTCATGTACTCCCATACACTCTCATGTACTCCCATACACTCTCATGTACTCCCATACACTCTCATGTACTTCCAAGCACCCTCATGTACTCCCATGCACCCTCATGTACTCCCATACACCCTCATGTACTCCCATGCACCCTCATGTACTCCCATACACTCTCATGTACTCCCATGCACCCTCATGTACTCCTATGCACCCTCATGTACTCCTATGCACCCTCATGTACTCCTATGCACCCTCATGTACTCCGATGCACCCTCATGTACTCCCAAGCACACTCATGTACTCCCATACACTCTCATGTACTCCCATGCACCCTCATGTACTCCTATGCACCCTCATATACTCCCATGCACCCTCATGTACTCCTATGCACCCTCATATACTCCCAAGCACCCTCATGTACTCCCAAGCACCCTCATGTACTCCCAAGCACCCTCATGTACTCCCAGGCACCCTCATGTACTCCCATGCACACTCATGTACTCCCAAGCACCCTCATGTACTCCCAAGCACCCTCATGTACTCCCAAGCACTCTCATGTACTCCCATGCACTCTCATGTACTCCCATGGACCCTCATGTACTCCCATACACCCTCATGTACTCCCATACACTCTCATGTACTCCCATGCACTCTCATGTACTCCCATGCACCCTCATGTACTCCCATACACCCTCATGTACTCCCATACACTCTCATGTACTCCCAAGCACTCTCATGTACTCCCATGCACTCTCATGTACTCCCATGCACCCTCATGTACTCCCATACACTCTCATGTACTCCCAAGCACCCTCATGTACTCCCAAGCACCCTCATGTACTCCCATGCACTCTCATGTACTCCCATGCACTCTCATGTACTCCCATGCACCCTCATGTACTCCCATGCACTCTCATGTACTCCCATACACTCTCATGTACTCCCATACACTCTCATGTACTCCCATACACTCTCATGTACTCCCATGCACCCTCATGTACTCCCATACACTCTCATGTACTCCCATAAACTCTCATGTACTCCCATACACTCTCATGTACTCCCATACACTCTCATGTACTCCCATGCACCCTCATGTACTCCCATGCACCCTCATGTACTCCCATGCACCCTCATGTACTCCCATGCACCCTCATGTACTCCCATACACCCTCATGTACTCCCATGCACCCTCATGTACTCCCATACACTCTCATGTACTCCCATACACTCTCATGTACTCCCATACACTCTAATGTACTCCCATACACTCTCATGTACTCCCATGCACCCTCATGTACTCCCATGCACCCTCATGTACTCCCATACACTCTCATGTACTCCCATACACTCTCATGTACTCCCATGCACCCTCATGTACTCCCATACACTCTCATGTACTCCCATACACCCTCATGTACTCCCATGCACCCTCATGTACTCCCATACACTCTCATGTACTCCCATACACTCTCATGTACTCCCATACACTCTCATGTACTCCCATGCACCCTCATGTACTCCCATACACTCTCATGTACTCCCATACACTCTCATGTACTCCCATACACTCTCATGTACTCCCATACACTCTCATGTACTCCCATGCACCCTCATGTACTCCCATACACTCTCATGTACTCCCATAAACTCTCATGTACTCCCATACACTCTCATGTACTCCCATACACTCTCATGTACTCCCATGCACCCTCATGTACTCCCATGCACCCTCATGTACTCCCATGCACCCTCATGTACTCCCATGCACCCTCATGTACTCCCATACACCCTCATGTACTCCCATGCACCCTCATGTACTCCCATACACTCTCATGTACTCCCATACACTCTCATGTACTCCCATACACTCTCATGTACTCCCATACACTCTCATGTTCTCCCATGCACCCTCATGTACTCCCATGCACCCTCATGTACTCCCATACACTCTCATGTACTCCCATACACTCTCATGTACTCCCATGCACCCTCATGTACTCCCATACACCCTCATGTACTCCCATACACCCTCATGTACTCCCATGCACCCTCATGTACTCCCATACACTCTCATGTACTCCCATACACCCTCATGTACTCCCATGCACCCTCATGTACTCCCATACACTCTCATGTACTCCCATGCACACTCATGTACTCCCATACACTCTCATGTACTCCCATACACCCTCATGTACTCCCATGCACCCTCATGTACTCCCATGCACCCTCATGTACTCCCATGCACCCTCATGTACTCCCATACACCCTCATGTACTCCCATGCACCCTCATGTACTCCCATACACTCTCATGTACTCCCATACACTCTCATGTACTCCCATGCACCCTCATGTACTCCCATGCACCCTCATGTACTCCCATACACTCTCATGTACTCCCATACACTCTCATGTACTCCCATAGACTCTCATGTACTCCCAAGCACACTCATGTACTCCCATGCACCCTCATGTACTCCCATGTACCCTCATGTACTCCCATACACTCTCATGTACTCCCATACACTCTCATGTACTCCCATACACTCTCATGTACTCCCATACACTCTCATGTACTCCCAAGCACACTCATGTACTCCCATGCACCCTCATGTACTCCCATGCACCCTCATGTACTCCCATGCACCCTCATGTACTCCCATACACTCTCATGTACTCCCATACACCCTCATGTACTCCCATGCACCCTCATGTACTCCCATGCACCCTCATGTACTCCCATACACTCTCATGTACTCCCATACACTCTCATGTACTCCCATACACTCTCATGTACTCCCATACACTCTCATGTACTCCCAAGCACACTCATGTACTCCCAAGCACACTCATGTACTCCCAAGCACACTCATGTACTCCCAAGCACACTGATGTACACCCAAGCACACTCATGTACTCCCAAGCACACTGATGTACTCCCAAGCACCCTTATATACTCCCAAGCACACTGATGTACTCCCAAGCACACTCATGTACTCCCAAGCACACTGATGTACTCCCAAGCACACTCATGTACTCCCAAGCACCCTTATATACTCCCAAGCACACTGATGTACTCCCAAGCACACTCATGTACTCCCAAGCACCCTTATATACTCCCAAGCACACTCATGTACTCCCAAGCACACTCATGTACTCCCAAGCACACTCATGTAATCCCAAGCACCCTCATGTACCCCCAAGCACCCTCATGTACTCCCAAGCACACTCATGTACCCCCAAGCACCCTTATATACTCCCAAGCACACTCATGTACTCCCAAGCACACTCATGTACTCCCAAGCACCCTCATGTACTCCCAAGCACACTCATGTACCCCCAAGCACCCTTATATACTCCCAAGCACACTCATGTACTCCCAAGCACACTCATGTACTCCCAAGCACACTCATGTACTCCCAAGCACACTCATGTACTCCCAAGCACCCTCATGTACCCCCAAGCACCCTCATGTACTCCCAAGCACACTCATGTACCCCCAAGCACCCTCATATACTCCCAAGCACACTCATGTACTCCCAAGCACACTCATGTACTCCCAAGCACACTCATGTACTCCCAAGCACCCTCATGTACTCCCAAGCACACTCATGTACTCCCAAGCACCCTTATGTACTCCCAAGCACACTCATGTACTCCCATGCACACTCATGTACTCCCAAGCACACTCATGTACTCCCAAGCACCCTCATGTACTCCCAAGCACACTCATGTACTCCCATGCACACTCATGTACTCCCAAGCACACTCATGTACTCCCAAGCACCCTTATGTACTCCCAAGCACCCTTATGTACTCCCATGCACACTCATGTACTCCCATGCACACTCATGTACTCCCATGCACACTCATGTACTCCCATGCACACTCATGTACTCCCAAGCACACTCATGTACTCCCAAGCACCCTTATATACTCCCAAGCACACTCATGTACTCCCAAGCACACTTATATACTCCCAAGCACCCTTATATACTCCCAAGCACACTCATGTACCCCCAAGCACACTCATGTACTCCCAAGCACACTTATATACTCCCAAGCACACTCATGTACTCCCAAGCACCCTTATGTACTCCCAAGCACCCTCATGTACCCCCAAGCACCCTCATGTACTCCCAAGCACCCTCATGTACTCCCAAGCACCCTTATATACTCCCAAGCACACTCATGTACTCCCAAGCACACTGATGTACTCCCAAGCACCCTTATATACTCCCAAGCACACTCATGTACTCCCAAGCACCCTTATATACTCCCAAGCACACTCATGTACTCCCAAGCACACTTATATACTCCCAAGCACACTCATGTACCCCCAAGCACACTGATGTACTCCCAAGCACCCTTATATACTCCCAAGCACACTCATGTACTCCCAAGCACCCTTATATACTCCCAAGCACCCTCATGTACTCCCAAGCACACTCATGTACCCCCAAGCACCCTCATGTACTCCCAAGCACACTCATGTACTCCCAAGCACCCTCATGTACTCCCAAGCACCCTTATATACTCCCAAGCACACTCATGTACTCCCAAGCACCCTTATATACTCCCAAGCACCCTCATGTACTCCCAAGCACCCTCATGTACCCCCAAGCACACTCATGTACTCCCAAGCACACTCATGTACCCCCAAGCACACTCATGTACTCCCAAGCACACTCATGTACTCCCAAGCACACTCATGTACCCCCAAGCACCCTCATGTACCCCCAAGCACACTCATGTACTCCCAAGCACACTCATGTACTCCCAAGCACACTCATGTACCCCCAAGCACACTCATGTACTCCCAAGCACCCTCATGTACTCCCAAGCACACTCATGTACTCCCAAGCACCCTCATGTACCCCCAAGCACACTCATGTACCCCCAAGCACACTCATGTACTCCCAAGCACCCTCATGTACCCCCAAGCACACTCATGTACTCCCAAGCACCCTCATGTACCCCCAAGCACACTCATGTACTCCCAAGCACACTCATGTACTCCCAAGCACACTCATGTACTCCCAAGCACCCTCATGTACCCCCAAGCACACTCATGTACTCCCAAGCACACTCATGTACTCCCAAGCACACTCATGTACCCCCAAGCACACTCATGTACTCCCAAGCACCCTCATGTACCCCCAAGCACACTCATGTACTCCCAAGCACCCTCATGTACCCCCAAGCACACTCATGTACTCCCAAGCACACTCATGTACTCCCAAGCACCCTCATGTACCCCCAAGCACACTCATGTACCCCCAAGCACACTCATGTACTCCCAAGCACACTCATGTACTCCCAAGCACCCTCATGTACCCCCAAGCACACTCATGTACTCCCAAGCACCCTCATGTACTCCCAAGCACACTGATGTACTCCCAAGCACCCTCTTGTACTCCCAAGCACACTCATGTACCCCCAAGCACACTCATGTACCCCCAAGCACCCTCATGTACCCCCAAGCACCCTCATGTACCCCCAAGCACCCTCATGTACTCCCAAGCACCCTCATGTACCCCCAAGCACCCTTATGTACTCCCAAGCACCCTCATGTACCCCCAAGCACCCTTATATACTCCCAAGCACCCTCATGTACCCCCAAGCACCCTCATGTACCCCCAAGCACCCTTATATACTCCCAAGCACCCTCATGTACCCCCAAGCACCCTTATATACTCCCAAGCACACTCATGTACCC
Organism: Cepaea hortensis; assembly: GCA_963921405.1. NCBI lineage: Eukaryota > Metazoa > Mollusca > Gastropoda > Stylommatophora > Helicidae > Cepaea > Cepaea hortensis. The sequence goes on along the minus strand of OY992881.1, from coordinate 120,049,095 downwards.
CCAAGCACCCTCATGTACCCCCAAGCACCCTCATGTACTCCCAAGCACCCTCATGTACTCCCAAGCACCCTCATGTACCCCCAAGCACCCTTATGTACTCCCAAGCACCCTCATGTACCCCCAAGCACCCTTATATACTCCCAAGCACCCTCATGTACTCCCAAGCACCCTCATGTACCCCCAAGCACACTTATGTACTCCCAAGCACCCTTATATACTCCCAAGCACCCTCATGTACTCCCAAGCACCCTTATATACTCCCAAGCACCCTCATATACTCCCAAGCACCCTTATATACTCCCAAGCACCCTTATATACTCCCAAGCACCCTTATATACTCCCAAGCACCCTTATATACTCCCAAGCACCCTTATATACTCCCAAGCACCCTCATATACTCCCAAGCACCCTTATATACTCCCAAGCACCCTTATATACTCCCAAGCACCCTTATATACTCCCAAGCACCCTTATATACTCCCAAGCACCCTTATATACTCCCAAGCACCCTTATATACTCCCAAGCACCCTCATGTACCCCCAAGCACCCTCATGTACCCCCAAGCACCCTCATGTACTCCCAAGCACCCTCATATACTCCCAAGCACCCTTATATACTCCCAAGCACCCTTATATACTCCCAAGCACACTCATGTACTCCCAAGCACCCTCATGTACTCCCAAGCACCCTCATGTACCCCCAAGCACCCTCATGTACTCCCAAGCACACTCATATACTCCCAAGCACCCTCATGTACTCCCAAGCACCCTTATATACTCCCAAGCACACTCATATACTCCCAAGCACCCTCATGTACCCCCAAGCACCCTTATATACTCCCAAGCACACTCATATACTCCCAAGCACCCTCATGTACCCCCAAGCACCCTTATATACTCCCAAGCACACTCATATACTCCCAAGCACCCTCATGCACCCCCAAGCACCCTCATATACTCCCAAGCACCCTCATGTACCCCCAAGCACCCTCATGTACCCCCAAGCACCCTCATGTACCCCCAAGCACACTCATGTACTCCCAAGCACCCTCATGTACCCCCAAGCACCCTCATGTACTCCCAAGCACACTCATGTACTCCCAAGCACCCTCATGTACCCCCAAGCACCCTCATGTACTCCCAAGCACACTCATGTACTCCCAAGCACCCTTATATACTCCCAAGCACCCTCATGTACTCCCAAGCACCCTCATGTACCCCCAAGCACCCTCATGTACCCCCAAGCACCCTCATGTACCCCCAAGCACCCTCATGTACTCCCAAGCACCCTCATGTACCCCCAAGCACCCTCATGTACCCCCAAGCACCCTCATGTACTCCCAAGCACACTCATATACTCCCAAGCACCCTTATATACTCCCAAGCACCCTTATGTACTCCCAAGCACACTCATATACTCCCAAGCACCCTCATGTACCCCCAAGCACACTCATGTACTCCCAAGCACCCTCATGTACCCCCAAGCACCCTTATATACTCCCAAGCACCCTCATGTACTCCCAAGCACACTCATGTACTCCCAAGCACACTCATGTACTCCCAAGCACACTCATGTACTCCCAAGCACCCTCATGTACCCCCAAGCACACTCATATACTCCCAAGCAACCTCATGTACCCCCAAGCACCCTTATATACTCCCAAGCACCCTCATGTACCCCCAAGCACACTCATATACTCCCAAGCACCCTCATGTACCCCCAAGCACCCTTATATACTCCCAAGCACCCTCATGTACTCCCAAGCACACTCATGTACTCCCAAGCACACTCATGTACTCCCAAGCACACTCATGTACCCCCAAGCACCCTCATGTCCTCCCAAGCACACTCATGTACTCCCAAGCACCCTCATGTACCCCCAAGCACACTCATATACTCCCAAGCACCCTCATATACTCCCAAGCACCCTTATATACTCCCAAGCACACTTATATACTCCCAAGCACCCTTATATACTCCCAAGCACACTTATATACCCCCAAGCACCCTCATGTACCCCCAAGCACCCTCATGTACCCCCAAGAACCCTTATATACTCCCAAGCACACTTATATACTCCCAAGCACACTTATATACTCCCAAGCACACTTATATACTCCCAAGCACACTTATATACTCCCAAGCACACTTATATACTCCCAAGCACCCTTATATACTCCCAAGCACACTTATATACTCCCAAGCACACTTATATACTCCCAAGCACACTTATATACTCCCAAGCACACTTATATACTCCCAAGCACCCTTATATACTCCCAAGCACACTTATATACTCCCAAGCACACTTATATACTCCCAAGCACACTTATATACTCCCAAGCACACTTATATACTCCCAAGCACACTTATATACTCCCAAGCACACTTATATACTCCCAAGCACACTTATATACTCCCAAGCACACTCATATACTCCCAAGCACACTCATATACTCCCAAGCACACTCATATACTCCCAAGCACCCTTATATACTCCCAAGCACACTTATATACTCCCAAGCACACTTATATACTCCCAAGCACACTTATATACTCCCAAGCACACTTATATACTCCCAAGCACACTTATATACTCCCAAGCACACTTATATACTCCCAAGCACACTCATATACTCCCAAGCACCCTTATATACTCCCAAGCACACTTATATACTCCCAAGCACACTTATATACTCCCAAGCACACTTATATACTCCCAAGCACACTCATATACTCCCAAGCACACTTATATACCCCCAAGCACACTTATATACTCCCAAGCACACTTATATACTCCCAAGCACACTTATATACTCCCAAGCACACTTATATACCCCCAAGCACCCTCATGTACCCCCAAGCACCCTCATGTACCCCCAAGCACCCTTATATACTCCCAAGCACACTTATATACTCCCAAGCACCCTTATATACTCCCAAGCACACTTATATACTCCCAAGCACCCTCATGTACCCCCAAGCACCCTCATGTACCCCCAAGCACCCTTATATACTCCCAAGCACACTTATATACTCCCAAGCACCCGTATATACTCCCAAGCACACTTATATACTCCCAAGCACACTTATATACTCCCAAGCACACTTATATACTCCCAAGCACACGTATATACTCCCAAGCACACGTATATACTCCCAAGCACACTTATATACTCCCAAGCACACTTATATACTCCCAAGCACACTTATATACTCCCAAGCACACTTATATACTCCCAAGCACACTTATATACTCCCAAGCACACTCATATACTCCCAAGCACACTTATATACCCCCAAGCACACTTATATACTCCCAAGCACACTTATATACTCCCAAGCACACTTACATACTCCCAAGCACACTTATATACCCCCAAGCACCCTCATGTACCCCCAAGCACCCTCATGTACCCCCAAGCACCCTTATATACTCCCAAGCACACTTATATACTCCCAAGCACCCTTATATACTCCCAAGCACACTTATATACTCCCAAGCACCCTCATGTACCCCCAAGCACCCTCATGTACCCCCAAGCACCCTTATATACTCCCAAGCACACTTATATACTCCCAAGCACCCTTATATACTCCCAAGCACACTTATATACTCCCAAGCACACTCATATACTCCCAAGCACACTTATATACTCCCAAGCACACTTATATACTCCCAAGCACACTTATATACTCCCAAGCACACTTATATACTCCCAAGCACACTTATATACTCCCAAGCACACTTATATACTCCCAAGCACACTTATATACTCCCAAGCACCCTTATATACTCCCAAGCACACTTATATACCCCCAAGCACCCTCATGTACCCCCAAGCACCCTCATGTACCCCCAAGCACCCTTATATACTCCCAAGCACCCTTATATACTCCCAAGCACACTTATATACTCCCAAGCACACTTATATACTCCCAAGCACACTTATATACTCCCAAGCACACTCATATACTCCCAAGCACACTCATATACTCCCAAGCACCCTTATATACTCCCAAGCACACTTATATACTCCCAAGCACACTTATATACTCCCAAGCACACTTATATACTCCCAAGCACACTTATATACTCCCAAGCACACTTATATACTCCCAAGCACACTTATATACTCCCAAGCACACTTATATACTCCCAAGCACACTTATATACTCCCAAGCACACTCATATACTCCCAAGCACACTCATATACTCCCAAGCACCCTTATATACTCCCAAGCACACTTATATACTCCCAAGCACACTTATATACTCCCAAGCACACTTATATACTCCCAAGCACACTCATATACTCCCAAGCACACTTATATACTCCCAAGCACACTTATATACTCCCAAGCACCCTCATGTACCCCCAAGCACCCTCATGTACCCCCAAGCACCCTCATGTACACCCAAGCACACTTATATACTCCCAAGCACCCTTATATACTCCCAAGCACACTTATATACTCCCAAGCACACTTATATACTCCCAAGCACACTTATATACTCCCAAGCACCCTTATATACTCCCAAGCACACTTATATACTCCCAAGCACCCTCATGTACTCCCAAGCACCCTCATGTACCCCCAAGCACCCTTATATACTCCCAAGCACACTCATGTACTCCCAAGCACACTCATGTACTCCCAAGCACACTTATATACTCCCAAGCACCCTCATGTACCCCCAAGCACCCTCATGTACCCCCAAGCACCCTCATGTACCCCCAAGCACCCTTATATACTCCCAAGCACACTTATATACTCCCAAGCACCCTTATATACTCCCAGGCACACTTATATACTCCCAAGCACCCTCATGTACTCCCAAGCACCCTCATGTACCCCCAAGCACCCTTATATACTCCCAAGCACACTCATGTACTCCCAAGCACACTCATGTACTCCCAAGCACACTCATGTACCCCCAAGCACACTCATGTACTCCCAAGCACCCTCATGTACTCCCAAGCACACTCATGTACTCCCAAGCACCCTCATGTACCCCCAAGCACACTCATGTACCCCCAAGCACACTCATGTACTCCCAAGCACCCTCATGTACCCCCAAGCACACTCATGTACTCCCAAGCACCCTCATGTACCCCCAAGCACACTCATGTACTCCCAAGCACACTCATGTACTCCCAAGCACACTCATGTACTCCCAAGCACCCTCATGTACCCCCAAGCACACTCATGTACTCCCAAGCACACTCATGTACTCCCAAGCACACTCATGTACCCCCAAGCACACTCATGTACTCCCAAGCACCCTCATGTACCCCCAAGCACACTCATGTACTCCCAAGCACCCTCATGTACCCCCAAGCACACTCATGTACTCCCAAGCACACTCATGTACTCCCAAGCACCCTCATGTACCCCCAAGCACACTCATGTACCCCCAAGCACACTCATGTACTCCCAAGCACACTCATGTACTCCCAAGCACCCTCATGTACCCCCAAGCACACTCATGTACTCCCAAGCACCCTCATGTACTCCCAAGCACACTGATGTACTCCCAAGCACCCTCATGTACTCCCAAGCACACTCATGTACCCCCAAGCACACTCATGTACCCCCAAGCACCCTCATGTACCCCCAAGCACCCTCATGTACCCCCAAGCACCCTCATGTACTCCCAAGCACCCTCATGTACCCCCAAGCACCCTTATGTACTCCCAAGCACCCTCGTGTACCCCCAAGCACCCTTATATACTCCCAAGCACCCTCATGTACCCCCAAGCACCCTCATGTACCCCCAAGCACCCTTATATACTCCCAAGCACCCTCATGTACCCCCAAGCACCCTTATATACTCCCAAGCACACTCATGTACCCCCAAGCACCCTCATGTACCCCCAAGCACCCTCATGTACTCCCAAGCACCCTCATGTACTCCCAAGCACCCTCATGTACCCCCAAGCACCCTTATGTACTCCCAAGCACCCTCATGTACCCCCAAGCACCCTTATATACTCCCAAGCACCCTCATGTACTCCCAAGCACCCTCATGTACCCCCAAGCACACTTATGTACTCCCAAGCACCCTTATATACTCCCAAGCACCCTCATGTACTCCCAAGCACCCTTATATACTCCCAAGCACCCTCATATACTCCCAAGCACCCTTATATACTCCCAAGCACCCTTATATACTCCCAAGCACCCTTATATACTCCCAAGCACCCTTATATACTCCCAAGCACCCTTATATACTCCCAAGCACCCTCATATACTCCCAAGCACCCTTATATACTCCCAAGCACCCTTATATACTCCCAAGCACCCTTATATACTCCCAAGCACCCTTATATACTCCCAAGCACCCTTATATACTCCCAAGCACCCTTATATACTCCCAAGCACCCTCATGTACCCCCAAGCACCCTCATGTACCCCCAAGCACCCTCATGTACTCCCAAGCACCCTCATATACTCCCAAGCACCCTTATATACTCCCAAGCACCCTTATATACTCCCAAGCACACTCATGTACTCCCAAGCACCCTCATGTACTCCCAAGCACCCTCATGTACCCCCAAGCACCCTCATGTACTCCCAAGCACACTCATATACTCCCAAGCACCCTCATGTACTCCCAAGCACCCTTATATACTCCCAAGCACACTCATATACTCCCAAGCACCCTCATGTACCCCCAAGCACCCTTATATACTCCCAAGCACACTCATATACTCCCAAGCACCCTCATGTACCCCCAAGCACCCTTATATACTCCCAAGCACACTCATATACTCCCAAGCACCCTCATGTACCCCCAAGCACCCTCATATACTCCCAAGCACCCTCATGTACCCCCAAGCACCCTCATGTACCCCCAAGCACCCTCATGTACCCCCAAGCACACTCATGTACTCCCAAGCACCCTCATGTACCCCCAAGCACCCTCATGTACTCCCAAGCACACTCATGTACTCCCAAGCACCCTCATGTACCCCCAAGCACCCTCATGTACTCCCAAGCACACTCATATACTCCCAAGCACCCTTATATACTCCCAAGCACCCTCATGTACTCCCAAGCACCCTCATGTACCCCCAAGCACCCTCATGTACCCCCAAGCACCCTCATGTACCCCCAAGCACCCTTATATACTCCCAAGCACCCTCATGTACCCCCAAGCACCCTCATGTACTCCCAAGCACACTCATATACTCCCAAGCACCCTTATATACTCCCAAGCACCCTTATGTACTCCCAAGCACACTCATATACTCCCAAGCACCCTCATGTACCCCCAAGCACACTCATGTACTCCCAAGCACCCTCATGTACCCCCAAGCACCCTTATATACTCCCAAGCACCCTCATGTACTCCCAAGCACACTCATGTACTCCCAAGCACACTCATGTACTCCCAAGCACACTCATGTACTCCCAAGCACCCTCATGTACCCCCAAGCACACTCATATACTCCCAAGCACCCTCATGTACCCCCAAGCACCCTTATATACTCCCAAGCACCCTCATGTACCCCCAAGCACACTCATATACTCCCAAGCACCCTCATGTACCCCCAAGCACCCTTATATACTCCCAAGCACCCTCATGTACTCCCAAGCACACTCATGTACTCCCAAGCACACTCATGTACTCCCAAGCACACTCATGTACCCCCAAGCACCCTCATGTCCTCCCAAGCACACTCATGTACTCCCAAGCACCCTCATGTACCCCCAAGCACACTCATATACTCCCAAGCACCCTCATATACTCCCAAGCACCCTTATATACTCCCAAGCACACTTATATACTCCCAAGCACCCTTATATACTCCCAAGCACACTTATATACCCCCAAGCACCCTCATGTACCCCCAAGCACCCTCATGTACCCCCAAGCACCCTTATATACTCCCAAGCACACTTATATACTCCCAAGCACACTTATATACTCCCAAGCACACTTATATACTCCCAAGCACACTTATATACTCCCAAGCACACTTATATACTCCCAAGCACCCTTATATACTCCCAAGCACACTTATATACTCCCAAGCACACTTATATACTCCCAAGCACACTTATATACTCCCAAGCACACTCATATACTCCCAAGCACACTCATATACTCCCAAGCACCCTTATATACTCTTAAGCACACTTATATACTCCCAAGCACACTTATATACTCCCAAGCACACTTATATACTCCCAAGCACACTTATATACTCCCAAGCACACTTATATACTCCCAAGCACACTTATATACTCCCAAGCACACTTATATACTCCCAAGCACACTTATATACTCCCAAGCACACTCATATACTCCCAAGCACACTCATATACTCCCAAGCACCCTTATATACTCCCAAGCACACTTATATACTCCCAAGCACACTTATATACTCCCAAGCACACTTATATACTCCCAAGCACACTTATATACTCCCAAGCACACTTATATACTCCCAAGCACACTTATATACTCCCAAGCACACTCATATACTCCCAAGCACCCTTATATACTCCCAAGCACACTTATATACTCCCAAGCACACTTATATACTCCCAAGCACACTTATATACTCCCAAGCACACTCATATACTCCCAAGCACACTTATATACCCCCAAGCACACTTATATACTCCCAAGCACACTTATATACTCCCAAGCACACTTATATACTCCCAAGCACACTTATATACCCCCAAGCACCCTCATGTACCCCCAAGCACCCTCATGTACCCCCAAGCACCCTTATATACTCCCAAGCACACTTATATACTCCCAAGCACCCTTATATACTCCCAAGCACACTTATATACTCCCAAGCACCCTCATGTACCCCCAAGCACCCTCATGTACCCCCAAGCACCCTTATATACTCCCAAGCACACTTATATACTCCCAAGCACCCTTATATACTCCCAAGCACACTTATATACTCCCAAGCACACTCATATACTCCCAAGCACACTTATATACTCCCAAGCACACTTATATACTCCCAAGCACACTTATATACTCCCAAGCACACTTATATACTCCCAAGCACACTTATATACTCCCAAGCACACTTATATACTCCCAAGCACACTTATATACTCCCAAGCACCCTTATATACTCCCAAGCACACTTATATACCCCCAAGCACCCTCATGTACCCCCAAGCACCCTCATGTACCCCCAAGCACCCTTATATACTCCCAAGCACCCTTATATACTCCCAAGCACACTTATATACTCCCAAGCACACTTATATACTCCCAAGCACACTTATATACTCCCAAGCACACTCATATACTCCCAAGCACACTCATATACTCCCAAGCACCCTTATATACTCCCAAGCACACTTATATACTCCCAAGCACACTTATATACTCCCAAGCACACTTATATACTCCCAAGCACACTTATATACTCCCAAGCACACTTATATACTCCCAAGCACACTTATATACTCCCAAGCACAATTATATACTCCCAAGCACACTTATATACTCCCAAGCACACTCATATACTCCCAAACACACTCATATACTCCCAAGCACCCTTATATACTCCCAAGCACACTTATATACTCCCAAGCACACTTATATACTCCCAAGCACACTTATATACTCCCAAGCACACTTATATACTCCCAAGCACACTTATATACTCCCAAGCACACTTATATACTCCCAAGCACACTCATATACTCCCAAGCACACTTATATACTCCCAAGCACACTTATATACTCCCAAGCACCCTCATGTACCCCCAAGCACCCTCATGTACCCCCAAGCACCCTCATGTACCCCCAAGCACACTTATATACTCCCAAGCACCCTTATATACTCCCAAGCACACTTATATACTCCCAAGCACACTTATATACTCCCAAGCACACTTATATACTCCCAAGCACCCTCATGTACCCCCAAGCACCCTCATGTACCCCCAAGCACCCTCATGTACCCCCAAGCACCCTTATATACTCCCAAGCACACTTATATACTCCCAAGCACCCTTATATACTCCCAAGCACACTTATATACTCCCAAGCACCCTCATGTACTCCCAAGCACCCTCATGTACCCCCAAGCATACTTATATACTCCCAAGCACACTTATATACTCCCAAGCACACTTATATACTCCCAAGCACACTTATATACTCCCAAGCACCCTTATATACCCCCAAGCACACTTATATACTCCCAAGCACCCTTATATACTCCCAAGCACCCTCATATACTCCCAAGCACCCTTATATACTCCCAAGCACCCTTATGTACTCCCAAGCACCCTCATGTACCCCCAAGCACCCTCATGTACCCCCAAGCACCCTCATGTACTCCCAAGCACACTCATATACTCCCAAGCACACTCATATACTCCCAAGCACCCTTATATACTCCCAAGCACACTCATGTACCCCCAAGCACCCTCATGTACTCCCAAGCACCCTCATGTACTCCCAAGCACCCTCATGTACCCCCAAGCACCCTCATGTACTCCCAAGCACACTCATGTACCCCCAAGCACCCTTATATACTCCCAAGCACACTCATGTACCCCCAAGCACCCTTATATACTCCCAAGCACACTTATATACTCCCAAGCACACTTATATACTCCCAAGCACCCTTATGTACTCCCAAGCACACTTATATACTCCCAAGCACACTTATATACTCCCAAGCACACTCATGTACTCCCAAGCACACTTATATACTCCCAAGCACACTTATATACTCCCAAGCACACTTATATACTCCCAAGCACCCTCATGTACTCCCAAGCACACTTATATACTCCCAAGCACACTTATATACTCCCAAGCACACTTATATACTCCCAAGCACACTCATGTACTCCCAAGCACACTTATATACTCCCAAGCACACTTATATACTCCCAAGCACACTTATATACTCCCAAGCACACTTATATACTCCCAAGCACACTCATATACTCCCAAGCACACTTATATACTCCCAAGCACACTTATATACTCCCAAGCACACTTATATACTCCCAAGCACACTTATATACTCCCAAGCACACTTATATACTCCCAAGCACACTTATATACTCCCAAGCACACTTATATACTCCCAAGCACACTTATATACTCCCAAGCACACTTATATACTCCCAAGCACACTCATATACTCCCAAGCACACTTATATACCCCCAAGCACACTTATATACTCCCAAGCACACTCATGTACTCCCAAGCACACTTATATACTCCCAAGCACACTTATATACTCCCAAGCACACTCATGTACTCCCAAGCACACTCATGTACCCCCAAGCACCCTCATGTACTCCCAAGCACACTCATGTACTCCCAAGCACCCTCATGTACTCCCAAGCACACTCATGTACTCCCAAGCACACTCATGTACTCCCATGCACACTCATGTACTCCCAAGCACACTCATGTACTCCCAAGCACCCTCATGTACTCCCAAGCACACTCATGTACTCCCAAGCACCCTTATGTACTCCCAAGCACCCTTATGTACTCCCATGCACACTCATGTACTCCCATGCACACTCATGTACTCCCATGCACACTCATGTACTCCCAAGCACCCTTATGTACTCCCAAGCACCCTTATGTAATCCCATGCACACTCATGTACTCCCATGCACACTCATGTACTCCCAAGCACCCTTATGTACTCCCAAGCACACTCATGTACCCCCAAGCACCCTCATGTACCCCCAAGCACCCTCATGTACCCCCAAGCACACTCATGTACTCCCAAGCACCCTCATGTACCCCCAAGCACCCTCATGTACTCCCAAGCACACTCATGTACTCCCAAGCACACTCATGTACCCCCAAGCACACTCATGTACTCCCAAGCACCCTCATGTACCCCCAAGCACACTCATGTACTCCCAAGCACCCTCATGTACCCCCAAGCACCCTCATGTACCCCCAAGCACACTCATGTACCCCCAAGCACCCTCATGTACCCCCAAGCACCCTCATGTACTCCCAAGCACACTCATGTACTCCCAAGCACCCTCATGTACTCCCAAGCACCCTCATGTACCCCCAAGCACACTCATGTACTCCCAAGCACCCTTATATACTCCCAAGCACACTCATATACTCCCAAGCACACTCATGTACTCCTAAGCACACTCATGTACTCCCAAGCACACTCATGTACTCCCAAGCACACTCATGTACTCCCAAGCACACTTATATACTCCCAAGCACCCTTATATACTCCCAAGCACACTTATATACTCCCAAGCACACTTATATACTCCCAAGCACACTTATATACTCCCAAGCACACTTATATACTCCCAAGCACACTTATATACTCCCAAGCACACTTATATACTCCCAAGCACACTCATGTACTCCCAAGCACACTCATGTACCCCCAAGCACACTTATATACTCCCAAGCACACTTATATACTCCCAAGCACACTTATATACTCCCAAGCACCCTTATATACTCCCAAGCACACTTATATACTCCCAAGCACCCTCATGTACCCCCAAGCACCCTCATGTACTCCCAAGCACACTCATGTACCCCCAAGCACACTTATATACTCCCAAGCACCCTCATGTACCCCCAAGCACCCTCATGTACTCCCAAGCACACTCATGTACCCCCAAGCACACTTATATACTCCCAAGCACACTCATATACCCCCAAGCACCCTCATGTACTCCCAAGCACCCTCATGTACCCCCAAGCACCCTCATGTACTCCCAAGCACACTCATGTACCCCCAAGCACACTTATATACTCCCAAGCACACTCATATACCCCCAAGCACCCTTATATACTCCCAAGCACACTTATATACTCCCAAGCACACTTATATACTCCCAAGCACCCTTATATACTCCCAAGCACCCTTATATACTCCCAAGCACACTTATATACTCCCAAGCACCCTTATATACTCCCAAGCACCCTTATATACTCCCAAGCACACTTATATACTCCCAAGCACACTTATATACTCCCAAGCACCCTTATATACTCCCAAGCACACTTATATACTCCCAAGCACACTCATGTACCCCCAAGCACACTTATATACTCCCAAGCACCCTTATATACTCCCAAGCACACTCATGTACCCCCAAGCACCCTTATATACTCCCAAGCACACTTATATACTCCCAAGCACCCTTATATACTCCCAAGCACACTCATGTACCCCCAAGCACCCTTATATACTCCCAAGCACACTTATATACTCCCAAGCACACTTATATACTCCCAAGCACCCTCATGTACTCCCAAGCACCCTCATGTACTCCCAAGCACCCTCATGTACCCCCAAGCACCCTCATGTACTCCCAAGCACACTCATGTACCCCCAAGCACACTTATATACTCCCAAGCACACTTATATACTCCCAAGCACACTTATATACTCCCAAGCACACTTATATACTCCCAAGCACACTCATGTACCCCCAAGCACACTTACATACTCCCAAGCACACTTATATACCCCCAAGCACCCTTATATACTCCCAAGCACACTTATATACTCCCAAGCACACTTATATACTCCCAAGCACCCTTATATACTCCCAAGCACCCTTATATACTCCCAAGCACACTTATATACTCCCAAGCACCCTTATATACTCCCAAGCACCCTTATATACTCCCAAGCACACTTATATACTCCCAAGCACACTTATATACTCCCAAGCACCCTTATATACTCCCAAGCACACTTATATACTCCCAAGCACACTTATATACTCCCAAGCACACTTATATACTCCCAAGCACCCTTATATACTCCCAAGCACCCTTATATACTCCCAAGCACACTTATATACTCCCAAGAACCCTTATATACTCCCAAGCACACTTATATACTCCCAAGCACACTTATATACTCCCAAGCACACTCATATACTCCCAAGCACACTTATGTACTCCCAAGCACACTCATGTACTCCCAAGCACACTCATGTACTCCCAAGCACACTGATGTACTCCCAAGCACACTCATATACTCCCAAGCACACTTATATACTCCCAAGCACACTCATGTACTCCCAAGCACACTCATGTACTCCCAAGCACACTGATGTACTCCCAAGCACACTCATATACTCCCAAGCACACTTATATACTCCCAAGCACCCTTATATACTCCCAAGCACCCTTATATACTCCCAAGCAAACTTATATACTCCCAAGCACCCTTATATACTCCCAAGCACACTTATATAATCCCAAGCACCCTTATATACTCCCAAGCACACTTATATACTCCCAAGCACCCTTATATACTCCCAAGCACCCTTATATACTCCCAAGCACACTTATATACTCCCAAGCACACTTATATACTCCCAAGCACACTTATATACTCCCAAGCACCCTTATATACTCCCAAGCACCCTTATATACTCCCAAGCACCCTTATATACTCCCAAGCACCCTTATGTACTCCCAAGCACCCTTATATACTCCCAAGCACACTCATGTACCCCCAAGCACCCTCATGTACTCCCAAGCACACTCATGTACTCCCAAGCACCCTTATGTACTCCCAAGCACACTCATGTACCCCCAAGCACCCTCATGTACCCCCAAGCACCCTCATGTACCCCCAAGCACACTCATGTACTCCCAAGCACCCTCATGTACCCCCAAGCACCCTCATGTACTCCCAAGCACACTCATGTACTCCCAAGCACACTCATGTACCCCCAAGCACACTCATGTACTCCCAAGCACCCTCATGTACCCCCAAGCACACTCATGTACTCCCAAGCACCCTCATGTACCCCCAAGCACCCTCATGTACCCCCAAGCACACTCATGTACCCCCAAGCACCCTCATGTACCCCCAAGCACCCTCATGTACTCCCAAGCACACTCATGTACTCCCAAGCACCCTCATGTACTCCCAAGCACCCTCATGTACCCCCAAGCACACTCATGTACTCCCAAGCACCCTTATATACTCCCAAGCACACTCATATACTCCCAAGCACACTCATGTACTCCCAAGCACACTCATGTACTCCCAAGCACACTCATGTACTCCCAAGCACACTCATGTACTCCCAAGCACACTTATATACTCCCAAGCACCCTTATATACTCCCAAGCACACTTATATACTCCCAAGCACACTTATATACTCCCAAGCACACTTATATACTCCCAAGCACACTTATATACTCCCAAGCACACTTATATACTCCCAAGCACACTTATATACTCCCAAGCACACTCATGTACTCCCAAGCACACTCATGTACCCCCAAGCACACTTATATACTCCCAAGCACACTTATATACTCCCAAGCACACTTATATACTCCCAAGCACCCTTATATACTCCCAAGCACACTTATATACTCCCAAGCACCCTCATGTACCCCCAAGCACCCTCATGTACTCCCAAGCACACTCATGTACCCCCAAGCACACTTATATACTCCCAAGCACCCTCATGTACCCCCAAGCACCCTCATGTACTCCCAAGCACACTCATGTACCCCCAAGCACACTTATATACTCCCAAGCACACTCATATACCCCCAAGCACCCTCATGTACTCCCAAGCACCCTCATGTACCCCCAAGCACCCTCATGTACTCCCAAGCACACTCATGTACCCCCAAGCACACTTATATACTCCCAAGCACACTCATATACCCCCAAGCACCCTTATATACTCCCAAGCACACTTATATACTCCCAAGCACACTTATATACTCCCAAGCACCCTTATATACTCCCAAGCACCCTTATATACTCCCAAGCACACTTATATACTCCCAAGCACCCTTATATACTCCCAAGCACCCTTATATACTCCCAAGCACACTTATATACTCCCAAGCACACTTATATACTCCCAAGCACCCTTATATACTCCCAAGCACACTTATATACTCCCAAGCACACTCATGTACCCCCAAGCACACTTATATACTCCCAAGCACCCTTATATACTCCCAAGCACACTCATGTACCCCCAAGCACCCTTATATACTCCCAAGCACACTTATATACTCCCAAGCACCCTTATATACTCCCAAGCACACTCATGTACCCCCAAGCACCCTTATATACTCCCAAGCACACTTATATACTCCCAAGCACACTTATATACTCCCAAGCACCCTCATGTACTCCCAAGCACCCTCATGTACTCCCAAGCACCCTCATGTACCCCCAAGCACCCTCATGTACTCCCAAGCACACTCATGTACCCCCAAGCACACTTATATACTCCCAAGCACACTTATATACTCCCAAGCACACTTATATACTCCCAAGCACACTTATATACTCCCAAGCACACTCATGTACCCCCAAGCACACTTACATACTCCCAAGCACACTTATATACCCCCAAGCACCCTTATATACTCCCAAGCACACTTATATACTCCCAAGCACACTTATATACTCCCAAGCACCCTTATATACTCCCAAGCACCCTTATATACTCCCAAGCACACTTATATACTCCCAAGCACCCTTATATACTCCCAAGCACCCTTATATACTCCCAAGCACACTTATATACTCCCAAGCACACTTATATACTCCCAAGCACCCTTATATACTCCCAAGCACACTTATATACTCCCAAGCACACTTATATACTCCCAAGCACACTTATATACTCCCAAGCACCCTTATATACTCCCAAGCACCCTTATATACTCCCAAGCACACTTATATACTCCCAAGCACCCTTATATACTCCCAAGCACACTTATATACTCCCAAGCACACTTATATACTCCCAAGCACACTCATATACTCCCAAGCACACTTATGTACTCCCAAGCACACTCATGTACTCCCAAGCACACTCATGTACTCCCAAGCACACTGATGTACTCCCAAGCACACTCATATACTCCCAAGCACACTTATATACTCCCAAGCACACTCATGTACTCCCAAGCACACTCATGTACTCCCAAGCACACTGATGTACTCCCAAGCACACTCATATACTCCCAAGCACACTTATATACTCCCAAGCACCCTTATATACTCCCAAGCACACTTATATACTCCCAAGCACCCTTATATACCCCCAAGCACACTTATATACTCCCAAGCACCCTTATATACTCCCAAGCACCCTCATATACTCCCAAGCACCCTTATATACTCCCAAGCACCCTTATGTACTCCCAAGCACCCTCATGTACCCCCAAGCACCCTCATGTACCCCCAAGCACCCTCAT
Source organism: Cepaea hortensis (assembly GCA_963921405.1). NCBI lineage: Eukaryota > Metazoa > Mollusca > Gastropoda > Stylommatophora > Helicidae > Cepaea > Cepaea hortensis. The sequence goes on along the minus strand of OY992881.1, from coordinate 120,031,861 downwards.
GTACTCCCAAGCACACTCATATACTCCCAAGCACACTCATATACTCCCAAGCACCCTTATATACTCCCAAGCACACTCATGTACCCCCAAGCACCCTCATGTACTCCCAAGCACCCTCATGTACTCCCAAGCACCCTCATGTACCCCCAAGCACCCTCATGTACTCCCAAGCACACTCATGTACCCCCAAGCACCCTTATATACTCCCAAGCACACTCATGTACCCCCAAGCACCCTTATATACTCCCAAGCACACTTATATACTCCCAAGCACACTTATATACTCCCAAGCACCCTTATATACTCCCAAGCACACTTATATAATCCCAAGCACCCTTATATACTCCCAAGCACACTTATATACTCCCAAGCACCCTTATATACTCCCAAGCACCCTTATATACTCCCAAGCACACTTATATACTCCCAAGCACACTTATATACTCCCAAGCACACTTATATACTCCCAAGCACCCTTATATACTCCCAAGCACCCTTATATACTCCCAAGCACCCTTATATACTCCCAAGCACCCTTATGTACTCCCAAGCACCCTTATATACTCCCAAGCACACTCATGTACCCCCAAGCACCCTCATGTACTCCCAAGCACACTCATGTACTCCCAAGCACCCTTATGTACTCCCAAGCACACTCATGTACCCCCAAGCACCCTCATGTACCCCCAAGCACCCTCATGTACCCCCAAGCACACTCATGTACTCCCAAGCACCCTCATGTACCCCCAAGCACCCTCATGTACTCCCAAGCACACTCATGTACTCCCAAGCACACTCATGTACCCCCAAGCACACTCATGTACTCCCAAGCACCCTCATGTACCCCCAAGAACACTCATGTACTCCCAAGCACCCTCATGTACCCCCAAGCACCCTCATGTACCCCCAAGCACACTCATGTACCCCCAAGCACCCTCATGTACCCCCAAGCACCCTCATGTACTCCCAAGCACACTCATGTACTCCCAAGCACCCTCATGTACTCCCAAGCACCCTCATGTACCCCCAAGCACACTCATGTACTCCCAAGCACCCTTATATACTCCCAAGCACACTCATATACTCCCAAGCACACTCATGTACTCCCAAGCACACTCATGTACTCCCAAGCACACTCATGTACTCCCAAGCACACTCATGTACTCCCAAGCACACTTATATACTCCCAAGCACCCTTATATACTCCCAAGCACACTTATATACTCCCAAGCACACTTATATACTCCCAAGCACACTTATATACTCCCAAGCACACTTATATACTCCCAAGCACACTTATATACTCCCAAGCACACTTATATACTCCCAAGCACACTCATGTACTCCCAAGCACACTCATGTACCCCCAAGCACACTTATATACTCCCAAGCACACTTATATACTCCCAAGCACACTTATATACTCCCAAGCACCCTTATATACTCCCAAGCACACTTATATACTCCCAAGCACCCTCATGTACCCCCAAGCACCCTCATGTACTCCCAAGCACACTCATGTACCCCCAAGCACACTTATATACTCCCAAGCACCCTCATGTACCCCCAAGCACCCTCATGTACTCCCAAGCACACTCATGTACCCCCAAGCACACTTATATACTCCCAAGCACACTCATATACCCCCAAGCACCCTCATGTACTCCCAAGCACCCTCATGTACCCCCAAGCACCCTCATGTACTCCCAAGCACACTCATGTACCCCCAAGCACACTTATATACTCCCAAGCACACTCATATACCCCCAAGCACCCTTATATACTCCCAAGCACACTTATATACTCCCAAGCACACTTATATACTCCCAAGCACCCTTATATACTCCCAAGCACCCTTATATACTCCCAAGCACACTTATATACTCCCAAGCACCCTTATATACTCCCAAGCACCCTTATATACTCCCAAGCACACTTATATACTCCCAAGCACACTTATATACTCCCAAGCACCCTTATATACTCCCAAGCACACTTATATACTCCCAAGCACACTCATGTACCCCCAAGCACCCTTATATACTCCCAAGCACACTTATATACTCCCAAGCACACTTATATACTCCCAAGCACCCTTATATACTCCCAAGCACCCTTATATACTCCCAAGCACACTTATATACTCCCAAGCACACTTATATACTCCCAAGCACCCTTATATACTCCCAAGCACACTTATATACTCCCAAGCACACTCATGTACCCCCAAGCACCCTTATATACTCCCAAGCACACTCATATACTCCCAAGCACACTCATGTACTCCCAAGCACACTCATGTACTCCCAAGCACACTCATGTACTCCCAAGCACACTCATGTACTCCCAAGCACACTTATATACTCCCAAGCACCCTTATATACTCCCAAGCACACTTATATACTCCCAAGCACACTTATATACTCCCAAGCACACTTATATACTCCCAAGCACACTTATATACTCCCAAGCACACTTATATACTCCCAAGCACACTTATATACTCCCAAGCACACTCATGTACTCCCAAGCACACTCATGTACCCCCAAGCACACTTATATACTCCCAAGCACACTTATATACTCCCAAGCACACTTATATACTCCCAAGCACACTTATATACTCCCAAGCACACTTATATACTCCCAAGCACACTTATATACTCCCAAGCACACTTATATACTCCCAAGCACACTTATATACTCCCAAGCACACTCATGTACTCCCAAGCACACTCATGTACCCCCAAGCACACTTATATACTCCCAAGCACACTTATATACTCCCAAGCACACTTGTATACTCCCAAGCACCCTTATATACTCCCAAGCACACTTATATACTCCCAAGCACCCTCATGTACCCCCAAGCACCCTCATGTACTCCCAAGCACACTCATGTACCCCCAAGCACACTTATATACTCCCAAGCACCCTCATGTACCCCCAAGCACCCTCATGTACTCCCAAGCACACTCATGTACCCCCAAGCACACTTATATACTCCCAAGCACACTCATATACCCCCAAGCACCCTCATGTACTCCCAAGCACCCTCATGTACCCCCAAGCACCCTCATGTACTCCCAAGCACACTCATGTACCCCCAAGCACACTTATATACTCCCAAGCACACTCATATACCCCCAAGCACCCTTATATACTCCCAAGCACACTTATATACTCCCAAGCACACTTATATACTCCCAAGCACCCTTATATACTCCCAAGCACCCTTATATACTCCCAAGCACACTTATATACTCCCAAGCACCCTTATATACTCCCAAGCACCCTTATATACTCCCAAGCACACTTATATACTCCCAAGCACACTTATATACTCCCAAGCACCCTTATATACTCCCAAGCACACTTATATACTCCCAAGCACACTCATGTACCCCCAAGCACCCTTATATACTCCCAAGCACACTTATATACTCCCAAGCACCCTTATATACTCCCAAGCACACTCATGTACCCCCAAGCACCCTTATATACTCCCAAGCACACTTATATACTCCCAAGCACACTTATATACTCCCAAGCACCCTCATGTACTCCCAAGCACCCTCATGTACTCCCAAGCACCCTCATGTACCCCCAAGCACCCTCATGTACTCCCAAGCACACTCATGTACCCCCAAGCACACTTATATACTCCCAAGCACACTTATATACTCCCAAGCACACTTATATACTCCCAAGCACACTTATATACTCCCAAGCACTCTCATGTACCCCCAAGCACACTTACATACTCCCAAGCACACTTATATACCCCCAAGCACCCTTATATACTCCCAAGCACACTTATATACTCCCAAGCACACTTATATACTCCCAAGCACCCTTATATACTCCCAAGCACCCTTATATACTCCCAAGCACACTTATATACTCCCAAGCACCCTTATATACTCCCAAGCACCCTTATATACTCCCAAGCACACTTATATACTCCCAAGCACACTTATATACTCCCAAGCACCCTTATATACTCCCAAGCACACTTATATACTCCCAAGCACACTTATATACTCCCAAGCACACTTATATACTCCCAAGCACCCTTATATACTCCCAAGCACCCTTATATACTCCCAAGCACACTTATATACTCCCAAGCACCCTTATATACTCCCAAGCACACTTATATACTCCCAAGCACACTTATATACTCCCAAGCACACTCATATACTCCCAAGCACACTTATGTACTCCCAAGCACACTCATGTACTCCCAAGCACACTCATGTACTCCCAAGCACACTGATGTACTCCCAAGCACACTCATATACTCCCAAGCACACTTATATACTCCCAAGCACACTCATGTACTCCCAAGCACACTCATGTACTCCCAAGCACACTGATGTACTCCCAAGCACACTCATATACTCCCAAGCACACTTATATACTCCCAAGCACCCTTATATACTCCCAAGCACCCTTATATACTCCCAAGCACACTTATATACTCCCAAGCACCCTTATATACTCCCAAGCACACTTATATAATCCCAAGCACCCTTATATACTCCCAAGCACACTTATATACTCCCAAGCACCCTTATATACTCCCAAGCACACTTATATACTCCCAAGCACACTCATGTACCCCCAAGCACCCTCATGTACTCCCAAGCACCCTCATGTACTCCCAAGCACCCTCATGTACCCCCAAGCACCCTCATGTACTCCCAAGCACACTCATGTACCCCCAAGCACCCTTATATACTCCCAAGCACACTCATGTACCCCCAAGCACCCTTATATACTCCCAAGCACACTTATATACTCCCAAGCACACTTATATACTCCCAAGCACCCTTATGTACTCCCAAGCACACTTATATACTCCCAAGCACACTTATATACTCCCAAGCACACTCATGTACTCCCAAGCACACTTATATACTCCCAAGCACACTTATATACTCCCAAGCACACTTATATACTCCCAAGCACCCTCATGTACTCCCAAGCACACTTATATACTCCCAAGCACACTTATATACTCCCAAGCACACTTATATACTCCCAAGCACACTCATGTACTCCCAAGCACACTTATATACTCCCAAGCACACTTATATACTCCCAAGCACACTTATATACTCTCAAGCACACTTATATACTCCCAAGCACACTCATATACTCCCAAGCACACTTATATACTCCCAAGCACACTTATATACTCCCAAGCACACTTATATACTCCCAAGCACACTTATATACTCCCAAGCACACTTATATACTCCCAAGCACACTTATATACTCCCAAGCACACTTATATACTCCCAAGCACACTTATATACTCCCAAGCACACTTATATACTCCCAAGCACACTCATATACTCCCAAGCACACTTATATACCCCCAAGCACACTTATATACTCCCAAGCACACTCATGTACTCCCAAGCACACTTATATACTCCCAAGCACACTTATATACTCCCAAGCACACTCATGTACTCCCAAGCACACTCATGTACCCCCAAGCACCCTCATGTACTCCCAAGCACACTCATGTACTCCCAAGCACCCTCATGTACTCCCAAGCACACTCATGTACTCCCAAGCACACTCATGTACTCCCATGCACACTCATGTACTCCCAAGCACACTCATGTACTCCCAAGCACCCTCATGTACTCCCAAGCACACTCATGTACTCCCAAGCACCCTTATGTACTCCCAAGCACCCTTATGTACTCCCATGCACACTCATGTACTCCCATGCACACTCATGTACTCCCATGCACACTCATGTACTCCCAAGCACCCTTATGTACTCCCAAGCACCCTTATGTAATCCCATGCACACTCATGTACTCCCATGCACACTCATGTACTCCCAAGCACCCTTATGTACTCCCAAGCACACTCATGTACCCCCAAGCACCCTCATGTACCCCCAAGCACCCTCATGTACCCCCAAGCACACTCATGTACTCCCAAGCACCCTCATGTACCCCCAAGCACCCTCATGTACTCCCAAGCACACTCATGTACTCCCAAGCACACTCATGTACCCCCAAGCACACTCATGTACTCCCAAGCACCCTCATGTACCCCCAAGCACACTCATGTACTCCCAAGCACCCTCATGTACCCCCAAGCACCCTCATGTACCCCCAAGCACACTCATGTACCCCCAAGCACCCTCATGTACCCCCAAGCACCCTCATGTACTCCCAAGCACACTCATGTACTCCCAAGCACCCTCATGTACTCCCAAGCACCCTCATGTACCCCCAAGCACACTCATGTACTCCCAAGCACCCTTATATACTCCCAAGCACACTCATATACTCCCAAGCACACTCATGTACTCCTAAGCACACTCATGTACTCCCAAGCACACTCATGTACTCCCAAGCACACTCATGTACTCCCAAGCACACTTATATACTCCCAAGCACCCTTATATACTCCCAAGCACACTTATATACTCCCAAGCACACTTATATACTCCCAAGCACACTTATATACTCCCAAGCACACTTATATACTCCCAAGCACACTTATATACTCCCAAGCACACTTATATACTCCCAAGCACACTCATGTACTCCCAAGCACACTCATGTACCCCCAAGCACACTTATATACTCCCAAGCACACTTATATACTCCCAAGCACACTTATATACTCCCAAGCACCCTTATATACTCCCAAGCACACTTATATACTCCCAAGCACCCTCATGTACCCCCAAGCACCCTCATGTACTCCCAAGCACACTCATGTACCCCCAAGCACACTTATATACTCCCAAGCACCCTCATGTACCCCCAAGCACCCTCATGTACTCCCAAGCACACTCATGTACCCCCAAGCACACTTATATACTCCCAAGCACACTCATATACCCCCAAGCACCCTCATGTACTCCCAAGCACCCTCATGTACCCCCAAGCACCCTCATGTACTCCCAAGCACACTCATGTACCCCCAAGCACACTTATATACTCCCAAGCACACTCATATACCCCCAAGCACCCTTATATACTCCCAAGCACACTTATATACTCCCAAGCACACTTATATACTCCCAAGCACCCTTATATACTCCCAAGCACCCTTATATACTCCCAAGCACACTTATATACTCCCAAGCACCCTTATATACTCCCAAGCACCCTTATATACTCCCAAGCACACTTATATACTCCCAAGCACACTTATATACTCCCAAGCACCCTTATATACTCCCAAGCACACTTATATACTCCCAAGCACACTCATGTACCCCCAAGCACACTTATATACTCCCAAGCACCCTTATATACTCCCAAGCACACTCATGTACCCCCAAGCACCCTTATATAATCCCAAGCACACTTATATACTCCCAAGCACCCTTATATACTCCCAAGCACACTCATGTACCCCCAAGCACCCTTATATACTCCCAAGCACACTTATATACTCCCAAGCACACTTATATACTCCCAAGCACCCTCATGTACTCCCAAGCACCCTCATGTACTCCCAAGCACCCTCATGTACCCCCAAGCACCCTCATGTACTCCCAAGCACACTCATGTACCCCCAAGCACACTTATATACTCCCAAGCACACTTATATACTCCCAAGCACACTTATATACTCCCAAGCACACTTATATACTCCCAAGCACACTCATGTACCCCCAAGCACACTTACATACTCCCAAGCACACTTATATACCCCCAAGCACCCTTATATACTCCCAAGCACACTTATATACTCCCAAGCACACTTATATACTCCCAAGCACCCTTATATACTCCCAAGCACCCTTATATACTCCCAAGCACACTTATATACTCCCAAGCACCCTTATATACTCCCAAGCACCCTTATATACTCCCAAGCACACTTATATACTCCCAAGCACACTTATATACTCCCAAGCACCCTTATATACTCCCAAGCACACTTATATACTCCCAAGCACACTTATATACTCCCAAGCACACTTATATACTCCCAAGCACCCTTATATACTCCCAAGCACCCTTATATACTCCCAAGCACACTTATATACTCCCAAGAACCCTTATATACTCCCAAGCACACTTATATACTCCCAAGCACACTTATATACTCCCAAGCACACTCATATACTCCCAAGCACACTTATGTACTCCCAAGCACACTCATGTACTCCCAAGCACACTCATGTACTCCCAAGCACACTGATGTACTCCCAAGCACACTCATATACTCCCAAGCACACTTATATACTCCCAAGCACACTCATGTACTCCCAAGCACACTCATGTACTCCCAAGCACACTGATGTACTCCCAAGCACACTCATATACTCCCAAGCACACTTATATACTCCCAAGCACCCTTATATACTCCCAAGCACACTTATATACTCCCAAGCACACTTATATACTCCCAAGCACCCTTATATACTCCCAAGCACCCTTATATACTCCCAAGCACCCTTATATACTCCCAAGCACCCTTATGTACTCCCAAGCACCCTTATATACTCCCAAGCACACTCATGTACCCCCAAGCACCCTCATGTACTCCCAAGCACACTCATGTACTCCCAAGCACCCTTATGTACTCCCAAGCACACTCATGTACCCCCAAGCACCCTCATGTACCCCCAAGCACCCTCATGTACCCCCAAGCACACTCATGTACTCCCAAGCACCCTCATGTACCCCCAAGCACCCTCATGTACTCCCAAGCACACTCATGTACTCCCAAGCACACTCATGTACCCCCAAGCACACTCATGTACTCCCAAGCACCCTCATGTACCCCCAAGCACACTCATGTACTCCCAAGCACCCTCATGTACCCCCAAGCACCCTCATGTACCCCCAAGCACACTCATGTACCCCCAAGCACCCTCATGTACCCCCAAGCACCCTCATGTACTCCCAAGCACACTCATGTACTCCCAAGCACCCTCATGTACTCCCAAGCACCCTCATGTACCCCCAAGCACACTCATGTACTCCCAAGCACCCTTATATACTCCCAAGCACACTCATATACTCCCAAGCACACTCATGTACTCCCAAGCACACTCATGTACTCCCAAGCACACTCATGTACTCCCAAGCACACTCATGTACTCCCAAGCACACTTATATACTCCCAAGCACCCTTATATACTCCCAAGCACACTTATATACTCCCAAGCACACTTATATACTCCCAAGCACACTTATATACTCCCAAGCACACTTATATACTCCCAAGCACACTTATATACTCCCAAGCACACTTATATACTCCCAAGCACACTCATGTACTCCCAAGCACACTCATGTACCCCCAAGCACACTTATATACTCCCAAGCACACTTATATACTCCCAAGCACACTTATATACTCCCAAGCACCCTTATATACTCCCAAGCACACTTATATACTCCCAAGCACCCTCATGTACCCCCAAGCACCCTCATGTACTCCCAAGCACACTCATGTACCCCCAAGCACACTTATATACTCCCAAGCACCCTCATGTACCCCCAAGCACCCTCATGTACTCCCAAGCACACTCATGTACCCCCAAGCACACTTATATACTCCCAAGCACACTCATATACCCCCAAGCACCCTCATGTACTCCCAAGCACCCTCATGTACCCCCAAGCACCCTCATGTACTCCCAAGCACACTCATGTACCCCCAAGCACACTTATATACTCCCAAGCACACTCATATACCCCCAAGCACCCTTATATACTCCCAAGCACACTTATATACTCCCAAGCACACTTATATACTCCCAAGCACCCTTATATACTCCCAAGCACCCTTATATACTCCCAAGCACACTTATATACTCCCAAGCACCCTTATATACTCCCAAGCACCCTTATATACTCCCAAGCACACTTATATACTCCCAAGCACACTTATATACTCCCAAGCACCCTTATATACTCCCAAGCACACTTATATACTCCCAAGCACACTCATGTACCCCCAAGCACACTTATATACTCCCAAGCACCCTTATATACTCCCAAGCACACTCATGTACCCCCAAGCACCCTTATATACTCCCAAGCACACTTATATACTCCCAAGCACCCTTATATACTCCCAAGCACACTCATGTACCCCCAAGCACCCTTATATACTCCCAAGCACACTTATATACTCCCAAGCACACTTATATACTCCCAAGCACCCTCATGTACTCCCAAGCACCCTCATGTACTCCCAAGCACCCTCATGTACCCCCAAGCACCCTCATGTACTCCCAAGCACACTCATGTACCCCCAAGCACACTTATATACTCCCAAGCACACTTATATACTCCCAAGCACACTTATATACTCCCAAGCACACTTATATACTCCCAAGCACACTCATGTACCCCCAAGCACACTTACATACTCCCAAGCACACTTATATACCCCCAAGCACCCTTATATACTCCCAAGCACACTTATATACTCCCAAGCACACTTATATACTCCCAAGCACCCTTATATACTCCCAAGCACCCTTATATACTCCCAAGCACACTTATATACTCCCAAGCACCCTTATATACTCCCAAGCACCCTTATATACTCCCAAGCACACTTATATACTCCCAAGCACACTTATATACTCCCAAGCACCCTTATATACTCCCAAGCACACTTATATACTCCCAAGCACACTTATATACTCCCAAGCACACTTATATACTCCCAAGCACCCTTATATACTCCCAAGCACCCTTATATACTCCCAAGCACACTTATATACTCCCAAGCACCCTTATATACTCCCAAGCACACTTATATACTCCCAAGCACACTTATATACTCCCAAGCACACTCATATACTCCCAAGCACACTTATGTACTCCCAAGCACACTCATGTACTCCCAAGCACACTCATGTACTCCCAAGCACACTGATGTACTCCCAAGCACACTCATATACTCCCAAGCACACTTATATACTCCCAAGCACACTCATGTACTCCCAAGCACACTCATGTACTCCCAAGCACACTGATGTACTCCCAAGCACACTCATATACTCCCAAGCACACTTATATACTCCCAAGCACCCTTATATACTCCCAAGCACACTTATATACTCCCAAGCACCCTTATATACCCCCAAGCACACTTATATACTCCCAAGCACCCTTATATACTCCCAAGCACCCTCATATACTCCCAAGCACCCTTATATACTCCCAAGCACCCTTATGTACTCCCAAGCACCCTCATGTACCCCCAAGCACCCTCATGTACCCCCAAGCACCCTCATGTACTCCCAAGCACACTCATATACTCCCAAGCACACTCATATACTCCCAAGCACCCTTATATACTCCCAAGCACACTCATGTACCCCCAAGCACCCTCATGTACTCCCAAGCACCCTCATGTACTCCCAAGCACCCTCATGTACCCCCAAGCACCCTCATGTACTCCCAAGCACACTCATGTACCCCCAAGCACCCTTATATACTCCCAAGCACACTCATGTACCCCCAAGCACCCTTATATACTCCCAAGCACACTTATATACTCCCAAGCACACTTATATACTCCCAAGCACCCTTATATACTCCCAAGCACACTTATATAATCCCAAGCACCCTTATATACTCCCAAGCACACTTATATACTCCCAAGCACCCTTATATACTCCCAAGCACCCTTATATACTCCCAAGCACACTTATATACTCCCAAGCACACTTATATACTCCCAAGCACACTTATATACTCCCAAGCACCCTTATATACTCCCAAGCACCCTTATATACTCCCAAGCACCCTTATATACTCCCAAGCACCCTTATGTACTCCCAAGCACCCTTATATACTCCCAAGCACACTCATGTACCCCCAAGCACCCTCATGTACTCCCAAGCACACTCATGTACTCCCAAGCACCCTTATGTACTCCCAAGCACACTCATGTACCCCCAAGCACCCTCATGTACCCCCAAGCACCCTCATGTACCCCCAAGCACACTCATGTACTCCCAAGCACCCTCATGTACCCCCAAGCACCCTCATGTACTCCCAAGCACACTCATGTACTCCCAAGCACACTCATGTACCCCCAAGCACACTCATGTACTCCCAAGCACCCTCATGTACCCCCAAGAACACTCATGTACTCCCAAGCACCCTCATGTACCCCCAAGCACCCTCATGTACCCCCAAGCACACTCATGTACCCCCAAGCACCCTCATGTACCCCCAAGCACCCTCATGTACTCCCAAGCACACTCATGTACTCCCAAGCACCCTCATGTACTCCCAAGCACCCTCATGTACCCCCAAGCACACTCATGTACTCCCAAGCACCCTTATATACTCCCAAGCACACTCATATACTCCCAAGCACACTCATGTACTCCCAAGCACACTCATGTACTCCCAAGCACACTCATGTACTCCCAAGCACACTCATGTACTCCCAAGCACACTTATATACTCCCAAGCACCCTTATATACTCCCAAGCACACTTATATACTCCCAAGCACACTTATATACTCCCAAGCACACTTATATACTCCCAAGCACACTTATATACTCCCAAGCACACTTATATACTCCCAAGCACACTTATATACTCCCAAGCACACTCATGTACTCCCAAGCACACTCATGTACCCCCAAGCACACTTATATACTCCCAAGCACACTTATATACTCCCAAGCACACTTATATACTCCCAAGCACCCTTATATACTCCCAAGCACACTTATATACTCCCAAGCACCCTCATGTACCCCCAAGCACCCTCATGTACTCCCAAGCACACTCATGTACCCCCAAGCACACTTATATACTCCCAAGCACCCTCATGTACCCCCAAGCACCCTCATGTACTCCCAAGCACACTCATGTACCCCCAAGCACACTTATATACTCCCAAGCACACTCATATACCCCCAAGCACCCTCATGTACTCCCAAGCACCCTCATGTACCCCCAAGCACCCTCATGTACTCCCAAGCACACTCATGTACCCCCAAGCACACTTATATACTCCCAAGCACACTCATATACCCCCAAGCACCCTTATATACTCCCAAGCACACTTATATACTCCCAAGCACACTTATATACTCCCAAGCACCCTTATATACTCCCAAGCACCCTTATATACTCCCAAGCACACTTATATACTCCCAAGCACCCTTATATACTCCCAAGCACCCTTATATACTCCCAAGCACACTTATATACTCCCAAGCACACTTATATACTCCCAAGCACCCTTATATACTCCCAAGCACACTTATATACTCCCAAGCACACTCATGTACCCCCAAGCACCCTTATATACTCCCAAGCACACTTATATACTCCCAAGCACACTTATATACTCCCAAGCACCCTTATATACTCCCAAGCACCCTTATATACTCCCAAGCACACTTATATACTCCCAAGCACACTTATATACTCCCAAGCACCCTTATATACTCCCAAGCACACTTATATACTCCCAAGCACACTCATGTACCCCCAAGCACCCTTATATACTCCCAAGCACACTCATATACTCCCAAGCACACTCATGTACTCCCAAGCACACTCATGTACTCCCAAGCACACTCATGTACTCCCAAGCACACTCATGTACTCCCAAGCACACTTATATACTCCCAAGCACCCTTATATACTCCCAAGCACACTTATATACTCCCAAGCACACTTATATACTCCCAAGCACACTTATATACTCCCAAGCACACTTATATACTCCCAAGCACACTTATATACTCCCAAGCACACTTATATACTCCCAAGCACACTCATGTACTCCCAAGCACACTCATGTACCCCCAAGCACACTTATATACTCCCAAGCACACTTATATACTCCCAAGCACACTTATATACTCCCAAGCACACTTATATACTCCCAAGCACACTTATATACTCCCAAGCACACTTATATACTCCCAAGCACACTTATATACTCCCAAGCACACTTATATACTCCCAAGCACACTCATGTACTCCCAAGCACACTCATGTACCCCCAAGCACACTTATATACTCCCAAGCACACTTATATACTCCCAAGCACACTTATATACTCCCAAGCACCCTTATATACTCCCAAGCACACTTATATACTCCCAAGCACCCTCATGTACCCCCAAGCACCCTCATGTACTCCCAAGCACACTCATGTACCCCCAAGCACACTTATATACTCCCAAGCACCCTCATGTACCCCCAAGCACCCTCATGTACTCCCAAGCACACTCATGTACCCCCAAGCACACTTATATACTCCCAAGCACACTCATATACCCCCAAGCACCCTCATGTACTCCCAAGCACCCTCATGTACCCCCAAGCACCCTCATGTACTCCCAAGCACACTCATGTACCCCCAAGCACACTTATATACTCCCAAGCACACTCATATACCCCCAAGCACCCTTATATACTCCCAAGCACACTTATATACTCCCAAGCACACTTATATACTCCCAAGCACCCTTATATACTCCCAAGCACCCTTATATACTCCCAAGCACACTTATATACTCCCAAGCACCCTTATATACTCCCAAGCACCCTTATATACTCCCAAGCACACTTATATACTCCCAAGCACACTTATATACTCCCAAGCACCCTTATATACTCCCAAGCACACTTATATACTCCCAAGCACACTCATGTACCCCCAAGCACCCTTATATACTCCCAAGCACACTTATATACTCCCAAGCACCCTTATATACTCCCAAGCACACTCATGTACCCCCAAGCACCCTTATATACTCCCAAGCACACTTATATACTCCCAAGCACACTTATATACTCCCAAGCACCCTCATGTACTCCCAAGCACCCTCATGTACTCCCAAGCACCCTCATGTACCCCCAAGCACCCTCATGTACTCCCAAGCACACTCATGTACCCCCAAGCACACTTATATACTCCCAAGCACACTTATATACTCCCAAGCACACTTATATACTCCCAAGCACACTTATATACTCCCAAGCACACTCATGTACCCCCAAGCACACTTACATACTCCCAAGCACACTTATATACCCCCAAGCACCCTTATATACTCCCAAGCACACTTATATACTCCCAAGCACACTTATATACTCCCAAGCACCCTTATATACTCCCAAGCACCCTTATATACTCCCAAGCACACTTATATACTCCCAAGCACCCTTATATACTCCCAAGCACCCTTATATACTCCCAAGCACACTTATATACTCCCAAGCACACTTATATACTCCCAAGCACCCTTATATACTCCCAAGCACACTTATATACTCCCAAGCACACTTATATACTCCCAAGCACACTTATATACTCCCAAGCACCCTTATATACTCCCAAGCACCCTTATATACTCCCAAGCACACTTATATACTCCCAAGCACCCTTATATACTCCCAAGCACACTTATATACTCCCAAGCACACTTATATACTCCCAAGCACACTCATATACTCCCAAGCACACTTATGTACTCCCAAGCACACTCATGTACTCCCAAGCACACTCATGTACTCCCAAGCACACTGATGTACTCCCAAGCACACTCATATACTCCCAAGCACACTTATATACTCCCAAGCACACTCATGTACTCCCAAGCACACTCATGTACTCCCAAGCACACTGATGTACTCCCAAGCACACTCATATACTCCCAAGCACACTTATATACTCCCAAGCACCCTTATATACTCCCAAGCACCCTTATATACTCCCAAGCACACTTATATACTCCCAAGCACCCTTATATACTCCCAAGCACACTTATATAATCCCAAGCACCCTTATATACTCCCAAGCACACTTATATACTCCCAAGCACCCTTATATACTCCCAAGCACCCTTATATACTCCCAAGCACACTTATATACTCCCAAGCACACTTATATACTCCCAAGCACACTTATATACTCCCAAGCACCCTTATATACTCCCAAGCACCCTTATATACTCCCAAGCACCCTTATATACTCCCAAGCACACTTATATACTCCCAAGCACCCTTATATACTCCCAAGCACACTCATGTACCCCCAAGCACCCTCATGTACTCCCAAGCACACTCATGTACTCCCAAGCACCCTTATATACTCCCAAGCACCCTTATATACTCCCAAGCAACCTTATATACTCCCAAGCACCCTTATATACTCCCAAGCACCCTTATATACTCCCAAGCACCCTTATATACTCCCAAGCACACTCATATACCCCCAAGCACACTCATGTACCCCCAAGCACCCTCATGTACTCCCAAGCACACTCATGTACTCCCAAGCACCCTTATATACTCCCAAGCACCCTTATATACTCCCAAGCACCCTTATATACTCCCAAGCACCCTTATATACTCCCAAGCACACTTATATACTCCCAAGCACCCTTATATACTCCCAAGCACACTCATATACCCCCAAGCACCCTCATGTACCCCCAAGCACCCTCATGTACCCCCAAGCACCCTCATGTACCCCCAAGCACCCTCATGTACCCCCAAGCACCCTTATATACTCCCAAGCACACTTATATACTCCCAAGCACCCTTATATACTCCCAAGCACACTCATATACCCCCAAGCACCCTCATGTACCCCCAAGCACCCTCATGTACCCCCAAGCACCCTCATGTACCCCCAAGCACCCTCATGTACCCCCAAGCACCCTCATGTACCCCCAAGCACCCTCATGTACCCCCAAGCACCCTCATGTACCCCCAAGCACACTCATATACCCCCAAGCACCCTCATGTACTCCCAAGCACACTCATGTACCCCCAAGCACCCTCATGTACTCCCAAGCACACTCATGTACCCCCAAGCACCCTCATGTACTCCCAAGCACCCTCATGTACCCCCAAGCACACTCATGTACTCCCAAGCACACTCATGTACTCCCAAGCACACTCATGTACTCCCAAGCACACTCATATACTCCCAAGCACACTCATGTACTCCCAAGCACACTCATGTACTCCCAAGCACCCTTATATACTCCCAAGCACACTCATGTACCCCCAAGCACCCTCATGTACTCACAAGCACCCTTATATACTCCCAAGCACTCTCATGTACCCCCAAGCACCCTCATGTACTCCCAAGCACCCTCATGTACTCCCAAGCACACTCATGTACTCCCAAGCACACTCATGTACTCCCAAGCACCCTCATGTACTCCCAAGCACACTCATGTACCCCCAAGCACCCTCATGTACTCCCAAGCACCCTCATGTACCCCCAAGCACCCTCATGTACTCCCAAGCACCCTCATGTACCCCCAAGCACCCTCATGTACTCCCAAGCACCCTCATGTACCCCCAAGCACACTCATGTACCCCCAAGCACACTCATGTACCCCCAAGCACCCTCATGTACCCCCAAGCACACTCATGTACCCCCAAGCACACTCATGTACCCCCAAGCACACTCATGTACCCCCAAGCACACTCATGTACCCCCAAGCACACTCATGTACCCCCAAGCACACTCATGTACTCCCAAGCACACTCATGTACCCCCAAGCACCCTCATGTACTCCCAAGCACACTCATGTACTCCCAAGCACACTCATGTACCCCCAAGCACCCTCATGTACTCCCAAGCACACTCATGTACCCCCAAGCACCCTCATGTACCCCCAAGCACACTCATGTACCCCCAAGCACACTCATGTACTCCCAAGCACACTCATGTACCCCCAAGCACACTCATGTACCCCCAAGCACCCTCATGTACCCCCAAGCACACTCATGTACCCCCAAGCACACTCATGTACCCCCAAGCACCCTCATGTACCCCCAAGCACACTCATGTACCCCCAAGCACACTCATGTACCCCCAAGCACACTCATGTACCCCCAAGCACCCTCATGTACCCCCAAGCACACTCATGTACCCCCAAGCACCCTCATGTACCCCCAAGCACACTCATGTACTCCCAAGCACACTCATGTACCCCCAAGCACACTCATGTACCCCCAAGCACACTCATGTACCCCCAAGCACCCTCATGTACCCCCAAGCACACTCATGTACTCCCAAGCACACTCATGTACCCCCAAGCACCCTCATGTACTCCCAAGCACACTCATGTACCCCCAAGCACCCTCATGTACTCCCAAGCACACTCATGTACTCCCAAGCACCCTCATGTACTCCCAAGCACACTCATGTACTCCCAAGCACCCTCATGTACTCCCAAGCACACTCATGTACTCCCAAGCACCCTCATGTACTCCCAAGCACCCTTATGTACTCCCAAGCACCCTCATGTACCCCCAAGCACCCTCATGTACCCCCAAGCACCCTCATGTACCCCCAAGCACCCTCATGTAACCCCAAGCACCCTCATGTACTCCCAAGCACCCTCATGTACCCCCAAGCACCCTCATGTACCCCCAAGCACCCTCATGTACTCCCAAGCACCCTTATATACTCCCAAGCACCCTTATATACTCCCAAGCACCCTCATGTACTCCCAAGCACCCTCATGTACTCCCAAGCACCCTCATGTACTCCCAAGCACCCTCATGTACCCCCAAGCACACTTATATACTCCCAAGCACCCTCATGTACTCCCAAGCACACTTATATACTCCCAAGCACCCTCATGTACCCCCAAGCACACTTATATACTCCCAAGCACCCTCATGTACTCCCAAGCACACTTATATACTCCCAAGCACCCTCATGTACTCCCAAGCACCCTCATGTACCCCCAAGCACACTTATATACTCCCAAGCACCCTCATGTACCCCCAAGCACACTTATATACTCCCAAGCACCCTCATGTACTCCCAAGCACACTTATATACTCCCAAGCACCCTCATGTACTCCCAAGCACCCTCATGTACCCCCAAGCACACTTATATACTCCCAAGCACCCTCATGTACTCCCAAGCACCCTCATGTACCCCCAAGCACACTTATATACTCCCAAGCACCCTCATGTACTCCCAAGCACCCTCATATACTCCCAAGCACCCTCATGTACTCCCAAGCACCCTCATGTACTCCCAAGCACACTTATATACTCCCAAGCACCCTCATGTACTCCCAAGCACACTTATATACTCCCAAGCACCCTCATGTACCCCCAAGCACACTTATATACTCCCAAGCACCCTCATGTACCCCCAAGCACACTTATATACTCCCAAGCACCCTCATGTACTCCCAAGCACCCTCATGTACCCCCAAGCACACTTATATACTCCCAAGCACCCTTATATACTCCCATGCACCCTTATATACTCCCAAGCACCCTCATGTACCCCCAAGCACCCTCATGTACTCCCAAGCACACTTATATACTCCCAAGCACACTTATATACTCCCAAGCACCCTTATATACTCCCAAGCACCCTTATATACTCCCAAGCACCCTCATGTACCCCCAAGCACCCTCATGTACCCCCAAGCACACTTATATACTCCCAAGCACCCTTATATACTCCCAAGCACCCTTATATACTCCCAAGCACCCTCATGTACCCCCAAGCACACTTATATACTCCCAAGCACCCTCATGTACCCCCAAGCACACTTATATACTCCCAAGCACCCTCATGTACTCCCAAGCACCCTCATGTACCCCCAAGCACCCTTATATACCCCCAAGCACACTTATATACTCCCAAGCACCCTTATATACTCCCAAGCACACTTATATACTCCCAAGCACCCTTATATACTCCCAAGCACCCTTATATACTCCCAAGCACCCTTATATACTCCCAAGCACCCTTATATACTCCCAAGCACCCTTATATACTCCCAAGCACACTTATATACTCCCAAGCACACTTATATACTCCCAAGCACACTTATATACTCCCAAGCACACTTATATACTCCCAAGCACCCTTATATACTCCCAAGCACCCTTATATACTCCCAAGCACCCTTATATACTCCCAAGCACACTTATATACTCCCAAGCACACTTATATACTCCCAAGCACACTTATATACTCCCAAGCACACTTATATACTCCCAAGCACCCTCATGTACTCCCAAGCACCCTTATATACTCCCAAGCACACTCATGTACTCCCAAGCACCCTCATGTACTCCCATACACCCTCATGTACTCCCAAGCACCCTCATGTACCCCCAAGCACCCTCATGTACTCCCAAGCACCCTCATGTACTCCCAAGCACCCTCATGTACTCCCATACACCCTCATGTACTCCCAAGCACCCTCATGTACCCCCAAGTACCCTCATGTAGTCCTAAGCACCCTCATGCACACTCGTGTCCAAGGTGTCGTGCTGGCCCACCTCTGTCACCACCTCCAGTAACTACACCTTCCATCACTGTTCTATCCAAACCTCTGAGATGGTTAATAGGGCCAAAGTATCATAGTTCTGTCCCCCCTATTTGTTTAACCTGTCATCATCATCATTAAGTTCCCTGCCAGCTGGCGTGGGCGTTCTACTAAACTAAACCAAACTAACTCCAGATGGGTGTATCGGACGCGGGACACATTGCTTGTGGTCGAGAGATTTTTCGGAAGGTTGTTATGAGAGCGAGGTTCTGCAATGGACATGCTGCTGAATGAATGAGTCTCAATGTTTTTGTTCAGTGATTGCGAAATAATCCATGACCCACATCACGTTGTCCCAGGAAAGATGCTTGTTCTCAACAATTATACTCTAACTGATTCAGAGCTGAAGCTAAGTATGTCGACAAAGGATGATATATCTCCATACTAAGGCCATGGTGTTATTTCTTTTGTGTCGAGGCTTCTTCCGCAAATTTAAAGCTCAGTGAATGGAAATTTACGTTGTAATGCGTGTTAATTTGATTGTACACCATGTTTGGTTCACACCTACGTTTTGTTTGGATTTGAATCAATTAACTGATAACAAGTGATGTGTTTAACTTCTGCATGGCTATAGCCAGCCTGCATCTCAAGTCATGTTTAACACTTTCTCGGAGGGACAATAAATACCCTGTTGAGAATCACACTAGAGGAAATTGTTAAAGGTAAAATACAAGAAAGGTGTAGTGGTTAAAGTGGGAGTACAGAATCAAGAGATGGAATGGAGAGACGACGATAGATTCGAATTCGATTTCACGATTACCCCTACCCCATTCAACTTCAAGGAGAAGTTATTGTTAGTGTCCATTACCGAAGGTGATTGTTGTCCATATGGGGTTACGATAGACTGCCAAGAGATGGGCTATAAAGGTATGTTGGAATGTACCATTAAAAAAGGGAGTGGTGTGGCTTATAGATACCGTGTTCAAGAGATGGACTGGAAAGATATGTGAAATTTAGTTATCAAGGAGCCGGGGGGGGGGGGGCCTTGGATTATGGTTTGTGGTGCTGAAGGGATAGACTGGCAAATATGATGTTAGGACTGTACCATTAAGAGGCTGGGCGTGACTTAAAGGCTACAGTGTTCGAAATATAGGATACAAAGATGTTAACGGCATGGAGGGAGAATGGAAGGGGGTGGGGGTAGATTAGAGGTTGCGATGTTCAAGATATGGACTGGAAAGTTGATGTTAGACTGTCAAAATATACTGTACCGTTATAGTGAGGCCAGGGTTACAGGATACGAGTCCGCCTCGGGCTCACAATTTGCTGGAATTAAATCCCAGTATAGAATCGGACATTGTTACAAGTACCATTGATTTGTAATGGCATAAAGCGTCCCTCTCATCTCTTGGGTAGTGAAACCAATACTTAGTCTTCTCGGATAAACGTTAGAAACAAGAGTATTGGTGGTGCAAGTTTTGTTAGTTAAACATACCGCGTCAAAATTGGACACCGTATAGAGCAGTGTTTCCCAACCTTTTTTATACCATGCCCCACTTAAGCCTTTCTAAAATTCATATTGCCCCCCTCCCACGCCCCTCGGCCCCCCCCCCCCCCCCTCAACATATACATTATTTTTAATATTCAAAAATTGAAATGTTCACTAAATAAACTTGAATGATAGATTTTAGGAAGAAATCACTAGGTAATTATTGAGCAAACACTTTAAGTAAATTTTCAAAACATATAATGGAGAACTGAAATTCAAGTACAAAATAATTTTAATGAAAGATTTTTCTATATTATTTTAATTATTAGTAATTATTTATTATTTAAATTTAGTGAGATCCTTGCGCTTGATGCTTGCTGCAAAGAGATCTTATGTCAGGTTCCAATTTAGTTAACTTCAGTCTCAAGTCTCCCCGTTTTGTTATATTCAGCCGATTTCTTCCATTTTCGAATTGCCCCCCTTAACAGTCAAATTGCCCCCCTGTGGGGCGTGGGCCCCACGTTGGGAAACACTGGTATAGAGTATGCATCGCGGCCACTTCCCTGGCAAATATGTCTACTAAAGAAAGCATATCGTGGACAGATAGAGGACGCTACCTAGGACGGGATATGTCTTGAGGAAATAAACCTTACATAAATACATCCCAGGTCTAGTCGGACACTCTGACATCTCAAGTTCACTAACAGGTGTGACATATTTTCCTGGAAAAACACGCGATGAGGAAAAGGAAGTCTGTGCCAACTTGGCGAGGGTCGAAGAGTGTCGAAGATTTATTGCAGCCGACCTTGATTGCGAAGATGGCAAGTGGTGTGGTCAGAAGGCCTGATGGTATAGTGCCCGATCTAAGTTTTAAAGTGCCAGGGATGGATCTAGATCAGAACAATATTCTCAAGTCATGAAACGTTTTCAGAGCAGCTTTGTGACCACTACGTCCTTTTCAATAAAAAATTGGCTCTGGGTAATGTATCGGATGCCTAACATTTTCAGATAAGGGTGAAAAAAAAAAAACAACAACGATGGTGCATTCCAAATTAAGCACGTTAAAAATTCAGAAACAGTTGAGAATAGTAAATGGTTAAAAGTACAAAACCGCTGCCTTAGTGCAATTTCAATTTTAACCATAGCAAATAATTTCCAATGTTAAAACAGGGAAGGCCTTTTATAATAATAATAATAATAATAATAATAATAATAATAATAATAATAATAATAATAATAATAATAATAATAATAATAATAATCACCATCGTCATAATAATCATCATCATAATAATAATTCATTCAGTAGCATGTCCTTTGCAGAACCTTACTCCCATAACAATCTTCCGGAAAACTTCTCGGTCATAAGGAAGATGTCTCGCGTCCGATACACCCATTTGGAGATCATCCGCCACATCCTGCACCCATCTTCTCTTTGGCCTTCCTCTTCCTTTCTTCCCATGCATATACCCCTACATTATTGTTCTCTCTAAACTTTCATGCAACTTACTTTCGGTAACTTACGGGGTATGTGAGCCGGTCGCTCAGAAAGCAATGGCAAACTACTGAGCGTAATCTTACCAAGAAATCAACAATCAGCTGAAAGATGCTGAGGTTGACAGCGATTTCTTGTAAAGGATATGGGGAAAAAAAACAAAAAACAAAAACAAACAAACTTTCATGACGTTTCAAGTGTCCAAAATATTTAAATTTTCTTTGTTTTATAGTGTTTAGTAACCGACTTTCTTCAATATCCAGATCTTGTCGTATTGATGCATTTGTTCTTTTCTGTATCCAAGATAATATTAGAACCTGTCTATAACATTTATATTCAGAGGCATTTATTCGATGTTCAGTTTGTTTAGTAAGTGCCCAGTCTCACAGGCGTATGTTGCAATGAGAACCACACATGCTTTTAAAGGTGTAATGTTTGTAGTTCTATCTGTCCCACTCCACAATTTATACAGTTGTTTTAGTCTTCAGAATGCTGGGCTCTCCTTCGGGAAACCCGGGTTGGAATCCTCGGTAAGGTTTGGAGTTTTTTCTGTCCGGGGCAAAAAGAAAATTCTAACCTGCACAGTTCACGGCGAATGCACTAGCCATGCGGCCTTAATTCTCGAGGCTCAATACCCCCCTGGCAAACACCGCAAGGTACTATAGGCAGCAAATGACAGTTTTAGTCTTTGAAGAGCAATAGATATTCGTATTTTAACTTCTTTAATTGCGTCACCATTGTTAGTAATCAATGACCCAAGAGATTCGAAATTTTCCACCACCTCAAATTTTTCCTCATTAACATATATTTATTTCTCCATAGTAGTTTGATCTGTATGCGTCATTTTTGTTTTTGCTAGATATAAGTTGTGATTTTCACTATTCTTTTGCACTGAGGGTATTAGTTTTTCTATACCATTCTGTGTTGTGGATAGTAATACTGTATCATCAGCATATCGAATCTCTGGTATGTCATGACCACCGATATTTAGGGCATCACACAGCTCCTTGATTATATCATTTCTGACATTTCTCATTATATTTTCAGTGTACAGGTTAAACAAATAGGGGTACACCACACAGCCCTGACGGACTCCTTGCTTGATGTCAAAACAATCTGATGTCTCGCCATCTATTGTAACCCCTGCTTGTTGATCTAGATAGAGCATTTTTATGAGTTGTACTACATATGATGCCGGCTTCGTGGCTTAGAGGTTATGACTTTTCTCCGTAATCTCGTATACTCTCGTCGGTAACGTGATGACGGTGAGAATCAGCAGTGGTTCGAATCGCATCGGTAACTTACGGGGTATGTGAGCCGGCCGCTCAGAAAGCAATCGCAAACTACTGAGCGTAATCTTGCCAAGAAATCAACATACAGCTGAAAGATGCTGGTGTTGACAGCGATGTCCTGTAAAGGATATGAAAAAAAACAAAAAAAAACAAAAACTACATGTGATGGAAAGGCAATTGTCCTCATGATTTCCCAAAGTTTATGTTGTTGTACACTGCCAAATATAATCCACAAAACATGATAATAGGTTTACATTAAATTCTCCACACTTCTCTATTATTAAACGCATGTTGAGTATTATGGTCTCTTCCCCTTCCTTGTCTAAATCCAGCTTGAACAAACGCTAATCTCTTCTTCCATTTTCTTACGAAGTCTTCCCATTATGATTTTTAGTAGAATTTCACTAGCGTGACTAATCAGGGCAACAGTTTTATAGTTGGTGCATAATTTCAGGTTGCCTTAATTTGGTATTGGAATGAAGATAGTTCTCTTCCAATCTTTTGGCCATATACCATATTTCCATATCTGTTTATATAATGCGTGATAGATTTGTATGCTTTCTTATCCTCCCGCTTTAATTAGTTCAGCTGGTATCTCATTACTTCCTGGTGATTTACCATTCTTCAGGTTCTTTATTGCCTATACAATTTCATCTAATGAGGGTTCAGGTTCTGTCACGGCTGTCATTGGTTTATGTATCTCATTCAAATCCTCGCAGTCATCCATATCATACATTCCACTGAAGTATTCCTGCCATCTGACTATAATTTGTCTAGATTCTGTTAAGGTATTTCCCAACTTCTCACAGATAACGTTTAATTATTTCTGTGAACATTTCGTAAGCTCTTCCATTTGCATGATATTGCTCTATTTTAGTACAACAATCTTTTATATAATGGGTTTTGTCATTTCTTGTGTTCTTTCTTATTTCTCGTGTTAAAGATTTATACCTCCTCCTGCTGTTATTGGTTTCTCCTCCGTTCTGTTTCAGTTCCCTTCGTTGTTTTATTAATTCTAACGTGTCTGATGTAATTCATGGCTTATTTTGCTTATTCTTGGTTGGAATTAAATCTTTGGCCGCTGTTATCAAGATATATCCAGCTTGTACTGCCAATTCATCAGGTGTCTTTTCCTCTTGCATAGACATCAAGACCCCAAAACGAATCTTAACTTCTACGTTGTATAATAATAATAATAATAATAATAATAATAATAATAATAATAATAATAATGTAACTGGTCTTTGCAGAACGGCGCTCTTATCATTGGGTGTGAAGGAATTAAATACTACTACTACTACTACTACTACTACTACTACTACTACTACTACTACTACTACTACTACTACTACTACTACTACTACTACTACTACTACTACTACTACTACTACTACTACAACTACTACTACTACTACTACTACTACTACTACTACTACTACTACTACTACTACTACTACTACTACTACAACTACTACTACTGCTACTACTGCTGCTGCAGCTACTGTTGCTGTTGGGGGTGGGGCAGCGACTTACAGACATAAAGACAGACAGACATAAAGGCAGGCAGCCATACAGGCAGGCAGACAGACATCAACATCATCATCAACAAGTGCCATATCAGCTGTCCGTACATGCCTCTCCACAGATCTCGGTCCTTAGTGTTCTGGATCAACTCTGCTGATGATATCCCCCCATACCACCGTCTCAATCCATCCAGCATCATTTCGGACGAAGATGTCCTAACACGGCCATTAACATCGTTCACTGACTCTAAAACATGGATACTCGTAAAATTTTGGGAAGATAATGTGGTGGTTTCCCATTGCCTTCCATATCCACATGGGGGTGGGGTGGGGGGGGGGGGAGGAGTGTCTTTTACCCCTGCCTTTGACAGCCGTTTCGGAGTGTCAGGACAAGTGAGTGCCTTGCTCTGCTCAACTGCAGAGTTGTCCACTTATCCCGTGGATACTCGGTCCCCAGGGCTGTGTCTGCCACACCGTGGCGTGTTTCCATCCTCTACCAATGTGTGTGTGTGAGTGAAAGAGAGGGGAGAGAGAGAGAGAGAGAGAGAGAGAGAGAGAGAGAGAGAGAGAGAGAGAGAACGAACGAACGAACGAACAAACTTTATTTTAAAAGGGTAATAAATTGGGCACACAGACCCGTCTTACATTCGGCCCTTTCAATCACTCATCTTTCATTCATCAAATGTGCATGTTACATTAACATAGGGGGAAAAACATTGTCAAATGGATTTTGTAAGCATAAACAATGCATACTACGCATGATACATTCACATGAGAAAAAAAAAAAAAAAAACATTATCAAATGAAAGTTGTAAACATAAACAGTGCATAGAAAGAGAGAGAGAGAGAGAGAGAGAGAGAGAGAGAGAGAGAGAGAGAGAGAGAGAGAGAGAGAGAGAGAGAGAGAGAGAGTGGGGGTGGGGGGGGGGGGGGCTAAAACTCACAACATGGGCAGTTAAGATTTCTCTAGGAAAGAAAGGCTGCGCTGAAGAGAGTTGGTAACCCAATCTCATAATGTAATGACCAAGTAATTGCGGAAGTCTTATATCACTTGACATTTTCTACAATGGGATTTTTTTATTTTAAAGTTTGTTTTTGAGTCACTCAAGTTTGTATATACCGGAACTTTATTTGGGAAAATTTCAAGTGGCTGTGATTAACTCATCACTGATGGTATACTGTTCCCATTTTTTATGCAGAGATTTAGGTTGTCAATTTACTTGTAATGTTAAAATTTAAAGGTACGCTATTTCCTGCATTTTTTTACAAACTATTTTGATCTTGATGTGTTTATATGTGCTTTAATAGCTTCTGTTGAGATATCATTTGTGCCAGCTGCTTTTCCATCATTCTGAAGCTTGTCTGTGTTCTTATTTTAGATGGTTTCTCACAGTTGATATCCAGCTCAACTTCTGCAGGCTGGATATCTTGCGTAGGGGTGAAAAGGTGTATGGGATGACTGGTGTATTTTTAATTTGTTTATTTGATCTTTAATGTTTAGGAAGACCTACAAACATCATTATCATCATGTGCCATACTGATAAGCGTGGGCGGTCATGTTTAGCCATCTCACTCGATCACCAGAGTCGTGGATCATCTCAGTATTCTTGTCTCGACCATCCAGGTATTTACTTCTCTGCCCTCCCCTTGTTCTCTTCCCCTCGATCTTGCCAGTTGTCACCAAGTTCTCCAATTTATTTCTTCTCTTAACGTGACCAAAAAGTTGTGACTGTCTACGTCTAATTTCTCTAATCAGTTTACGATTTTCATTTGCTTCTGGTAGGACCAGGTCATTGGTTTTTCTGTCTGTCCATGGCTTTATTTGCAATTTCCTCAGAAACCACATTTACACAGCCATCAGATGTTTTTCAGCCTATTTGCTCATCGTCCACGCTTCACATCCACACAAAAGCATATGTTCTGTGTAGATGAAGCATCTCAACACTGTTTTTCTTTTGCAAATGACACTTTTATATTGGTCAGTAAATTTTCCATCTTGCAAAACGCTACCTTGTTATAACCTCTTCAAGGCATCTCCCATCAGATGTTATGACTCTTCTGAGACAACTGTACCGAATCTTTTGATTAAGAATATTCCAATTTACTTGTATATTACATTGTGGTGTTTCCTTCTTCCTGAAGACGACCATAATCTGTGTTTTCTTACAATTTAATTCTAACCCTAGTTGTTCACTGTATGCAACAACTGCATCTACTAAATGTTGCAGATCCTGCTCATTGTCTGCAATCAATACTGTCCGCATATCTAATGTTATTGATATTGTGTCCCCCAATGATGATTTCTTTCATATCTTCTGTATTTCTGAAAATATTTTTTTCTGTACAGGGAAAAAGGATTTGGAGACATTACACATCCCTGTCTCACACCTCTCTTAATAGGCTGATATTGCCCTACTTCATTATCAATCCTTATAGCAGCTTGTTGTTTCCAATATGATTTTTACAAGTTTAAATTCTTTCCCATAAATTTTTAGATCTGCAAGCATCTCTATCATGTTGACATGTCTTAATTTATCGAAAGCCTTTGTATAGTCAATAAAGCAAAGATGTAGGTGTTTGTTTAGTTCTATAGAACGTTAAATTAATGTTCTCATCATATATACAGCATTTACTGTACCCTTGCCTTCTACAAACCCACATTGTTCTTCGCCTATTCCGAAAAGTGTTTTCTTTCTAACTCTTTGCATGATAATTCTTAGCAAAATCTTCGTGAAGTGGCTCATTATACTAATTGTTCGATGTAGATCATATTCCAAGGTTCCTGATTTCTTTGGGATTGCAATAAATATATAATTACATAATTCAGGAGGTATATCTCATCTCATCTCATATCTTATCATGTTCCACTTGTACCTTGCGGTGTCTAGGTGAAGCATAAACAGCGGGAGAGCGCCCGCTTATGGGCTTCATGTATCGATATTTCCATGGACTCTGACATTCCCTCAGTCATCGTTTACGTGGTCGGCCTCTCTTCTACTTCCATTCGGTCATTGCTTGTTGTGGTATATTGTTAGTTGGTAACCTACTTGCGTGGCCAAACCTTGCTGTCTTCTAATAAAATCTAGCGATGCTATAATCCCCACTTGTCCTGATTTCTTCATTGCTGATCTTATCTCTTCTTGATACATTGAATATTCTTCTCAGGAATCTCATTTCTATTGTTGTCATTTTTCTTTTCTCTTTTTCTGTCATTGTCCAGATTTGGCATCGGTAGTATAGAGTTGGTAGGAAAATTGTGTAGTAAAGTGCTTTCTTAGTAACTATTATACATGTTTGTTCTTTAGTATTGGTGCCATTTGTCCAATTAGTTGGTTTGCCTTATTGCATCTATTTTCGATGTCGTCTTCTGATTTGCCATTTGATGATATTATACTTCCTAGGTACTTGAAACTCTTTACTTGTTTCAGGGGATGTTCGTTTAGGTGAATTGTTTTTTTTTTCTTCTTTAGTTATAGTCATTACCTTTGTTTAACTTGTGCTAATTTTCATGTTATGTTCCCTGCACATTTCGTTTAGACTATTCACGTGGTCTTGTAATTCAGCTTCTGATTTTGCTTTAGTGCTTGGTCGTTTGCAAGCAGGCGTTCTCTAATGGTGTAATTTGCAGATTGTTTTTCTTCTGTGTTCTCGTCATGCAGTGTTCTCGCAGTCTCTGTTTGGCTGGTTTCTTTACATATGTTGTCTATATAGGTTATGAACAAGAGAGGGGACAGGACACAACCTTGTCGTACTCCGAATCATATGGTGAAGGGTTCTGAGTGTCCTCCAGTTGCTCTCAATATGCATTCACTGCTGTTGTATAAGCTTCTACATAGGTTTGTTAGATGTGTACTCACTCCATATTGTTTAAGGATTTCCCACAGCTTGTTTCTATCTACTCTATCGAATGCCTTTTCTTGGTCGATAAAGGCTAAGTAGAATGTTTCATTAAATTCGATTGATTTTTCTATAAGTTGTCTAAGAGCAAAAATGGCATCTGTGCGTCCTTTGTTATTCCGAAATCCAAGTTGTGTTTCGCTTAGCTGGGGTTTTATAGTAGTTTGAAATCTATTCTCAAGAATTTTGCAAAATATTTTCCCAGTATGACTCAAAAGGGAAATGCCTCTGAATTATGTGCATTCTCTTTTGCTGCTTTTGTTTTTCCAAATTGGGATAATTATGGCATTTTCCCAGTCTCGTGGTGTCTCTTGTTCTACCCATACATGGTTGAATAGTCTATGTAGCCATTCTGTTCCTTCTCGTGCTGCTTTGATTAGTTCATTTAGTATTTCATCTTGTTCCGGTGAATTGTTCAATGGGGCTAATTTGACGGCTTCTATAATGTCTTCTTTCAGTATGTCTGGTTCTAGTTCTTCGGTGGCATCTGTGTCGGTCTCTTGAATTCCTGTGACATCTGATGGAATGTTGAGAAGTTGTTCGAAGTACTGCTTCCATCTTTTTAGGATTTGTTTTTGTTCATTTATTAGTTCTCCATTTTCGCTGTTAATTATTACGGTTGGGTCAAAGGGTTCTCCTCTGTTTATCGTTGCACTTATCTTTTTGTAGAAGTTTCTAGTTGCCTCCTTGTAGTTTTTGTTTAAGATTTCTCCATAACTCCATTTCTCCAGTCTTTTTGTTTTTCTCTCTTTACTATTCTATTTACATGTCTTCTCGCTATTCTATATGTTATGTAAACACGTTCCTGTCTGCTCTTCAACCGCTTATTATACTTTTCCTTTTTTGTCTTTTACAGCTTTCTTTACCTCTGCGTTCCATCAACTTGTTATTTTCTTTATCTATGTTTTGCGTTTTTTGTTTTCGTGGTTCCACATTTTATTTTTGCAGTATTTAACATGCTTGATTGGAACATCTCCCATTCTTCTTTCACTGATTTTCTTTCTATCGGTAATTTTTACAAAGATTGCAGTTAGTTCTTTCTCATAATTTTTCCTCACTGCCTCGTCTTTGAGGTTTTTTAAGTTTACTGATTCGCATGGCATGTATTTTCCTGGTCTTTGCTTTCTTTTTCTGTTGGCTCTTATTGTAGCAACAATTGCTTTGTGGTCTGTGTTTATACCTAAGTTGGGCACTGCCCTTGTATCTAATATATTTCTCTTTCTGTTATTTCTTGTTAATATAAAATCAATTTGGCTTTTGATATCTAGATCGTTCCATTTATACAAGGTGTATATGTGTGAGTCTTTGTGTTTATAGAATGTGTTTGTTATATAGAGGTCATGTTGGCTGTATAGCTCTATCAGTCTACTTCTGTTATCATTTCTTTCATTATGTTGGTCTCCAAATGCTCCAAGATGTTTTTATATGCCCACTCTGTTATGGCCTAATCTTGCATTGAAGCCTCGTATAACTATAATGTTGTCCTGCTGCTCTATTTTATTTAGCACATCATGGATGTCTTCGTAGAATTCCTCGCATTCTTGCTCATGTTTGTTTGTATTACATGGTGCGTATATGTGTATATATGTTGTAATTATTTGTTCTTTTATTCTTACTGCAATGAGTCTTTCTTTTATATATATTCTAGCTGACCCGGCCCGGCTTCGCCCAGGCCCTGGAGGGGATCTATCTATCTATCAGTCTGTCTGTCTGCTTGTTTGTCTGTCTGTCTGTCTGTCTGGCTGACCCGGCCCGGCTTCACCCAGTCCCTGGTGGGGAGCATCTCATTTAATTCATATAAGTAGTCATATAAGCTCTCCCGTTCCCGACTATCTGTCTGTCTGTCTATCTGTCTGTCTGACCCGGCTTCACCCAGTCCCTGGTGGGAAGCATCTCATTTAATTCATATACGTAGTCATATAACCTCTCCCGTTCCCGACTATCTGTTTGTCTGTCTATCTGTCTGTCCCGGCCCCGCTTCACCTAGTCCCTGGTGGGGAGCATCTCATTTAATTCATATACGTAGTCATATAACCTCTCCCGTTCCCGACTATCTGTTTGTCTGTCTATCTGTCTATCCCGGCCCGGCTTCACCTAGTCCCTGGTGGGGAGCATCTCATTTAATTCATATACGTAGTCATATAAGCTCTCCCGTTCCCGACTGTCTGTTTATCTGTCTCTCTGTCTGACCCAGCTTCACCCAGTCCCTGGTGGGGAGCATGTCATTTAATTCATTCATATAAGTAGTCAAATAAGCTTCCGTTCCCGACTATCTGTCTGTCTGTCTATCTATCTGACCCGGCGTGGTTTCGCCGGTAAACAGTAACTTAAAAGAATGTCCTTCCACACACCATTCATTATTTTTAATGAAAACTGTTTTTAATCACCGACATGACAGTTGATAAGTTTTGTAAGCAGAAAAAGATGGGTTAAAATGTTATGCATAATGCATTATTTTTATGCAAACTTTAAAAATACCTTAAAGATTATATCATTATTTAATATAACTCATATGCCTAAAAATAACTATAGACAAAGAGTTTAACAATAATGCAGGTAAGTCCAACAATATGACTATAAAGTATATAGAAATGTTATTAAAAGTTATGCCCCTTGAAATAACTTTTCTAGAGTGAAGTCCCCCTGCTATATAGACATTATATAATGAAAATGGAAAAGTAAATGTTATTAAATAAGTAGAAGATTTTACATTAAGAAATTATTATAGTCGGTTGCACAGGAATGAAAGGAAGACGTGTAGAAAATTTCATCTCAATCGAATGTACCGTTATCGAACGCATCCAAGACCCACAAACCCACAAACATACACTCTGTTTTATATATATATATATATATATATATATATATATATATATATATATATATATATATATATATATATATATATATATATATATATATATATATATATATTATTTTTTTTTTTTTTTTTTTCTCCGCGTTTCCATCCTGTTTCAGGATATTGCGGTCAACACCAGCATCTTTCAGCTGTATGTTGATTCCTAGGCTAGATTACGCTCATCAGCACGCCACGACTTTCTGAGTGACCGGCTCCATACTCTCATAGGTCACTGGTGCTACTCGAACCGCTTCCAATTCTCGTGCACTCACGTCAACCACGAGAGTATTCGGGATTACGGAGAAAGCTGCTAACCCCTCGGCCAGGGAGCCGGCATATATATATATATATATATATATATATATATATATATATATATATATATATATATATATATATATATATATATATATATATATATATATATATATATATATATATATATATATATATATATATATATATATATATATATATATATATATATGCCCGCTCCATGGCCGAGGGGTTAGCAGCTTTCTCCGTAATCCCGAATACTCTCGTGGTTGACGTGAGTGCACGAGAATTGGAAGCGGTTCGAGTAGCACCAGTGACCTATGAGAGTATGGAGCCGGTCACTCAGAAAGTCGTGGCGTGCTGATGAGCGTAATCTAGCCTAGGAATCAACATACAGCTGAAAGATGCTGGTGTTGACCGCAATATCCTGAAACAGGATGGAAACGCGGGAAAAAATGGATAGGACATCTTAGGAGGATGGATGTTGGTAGAATACCAAAGGACATCTTTTTTTGGTGAATTACAGATGGGTAAGAGATCACAGGGTCGGCCTCTACTACGATACAAAGATGTGTGTAAGCGGGACATTATTGATACAGGCATTGATAATGAACATTGGGAGCAAGTCGCCGCTGAACGTGTTGCATGGAGGGCAAACATCAGAAATGGAATAAAGACAAAGGAGAAAAATGATTGCAGATATGTCACACACCGAGCGCGTGAGATGGTGCATGATGGTGGAAATAACCACGTGTTCACATGCACCCACTGTGAACGAACATTTACAGCGCGGATTGACCTTACCAATCACATTCGCTGCCGGCATGGGTAAAAGTTATTATGTCTTTTTGAAGCACAAACTATCGTCTGTCAAGACGGCAAGGTGCCAATGAATGATGAAAACTTATATATATATATATATATATATATATATATATATATATATATATATATATATATATATATATATATATATATATATATATATATATAATTTCTAGTATTCCTCTTGCTAGCTGTGGTTCAATGTCTATCCCCACACTGTGTCTTGCCCTTTCTTGCTGTTCCACTCCAGAGTGGACAAACTTATAATTGTGGTGGATCTTTTTGCATCCTTTCCCCTTTATTCTGGTATATCTCCAGTATTATATATTGCGTTCAGCAGCCCGGTGACCTGGTCTATTCCATATTCTTCTAAGACATTGATAATTTCTGTTGTGATGTTATCTGGACTCGGGGTCTTGCCAGTTTTCATTTGGTTAACAGCATTCTGAACTTCCATCTTCAAAATTGATGGTCTTTCATTATCATTACGAAGATCATACTGTTCTTTTGTTGTATCATCATAAAGATCTTTCACATAATCTGACCATGCATGTAACATCTGGTCTTATCCTACAAACATACCGGATAAGAGAATTACAGATAAATATTATTGGGAAGGCATGGAGGGACGAGGGGGCTGCAGGAGATGGCAAAAGATAATAGGGCTTGACGCAAGTTGTGTCAAAGCCTATGCTTCATTAGAGGATACGAGAGAGAGAGAGAGAGAGAGAGAACGAAAGAACGAACGAACGAACAGACTTTATTTTCAAAGGGTAACAAATTGGGCACGCAGGCCCGTCTTACATTCGGCCCTTCCAATCATTCATCTTTCTTTCATCAACAGTGCATAGGAAAAAAACATTGTCACATGAATTTTGTAAACATAAACAATGCATATTACTATGTTATGAGACACATCCACCACCCACCCACACATCCCCCATTCACTCCAACTTCCCCACCCAACCACACACACATACAATACATTCTCCCACCCATCCACCACATCCCTACACCTACACATCTCCCCACCCACACACACCTCTCACCCACCACATATCCCATCCACCCACACCCCAAGCACACATACATTCAATAACCCACACATCCCCCACCTACACACATCTCCCCACCCACTCACATATCCTCTACCCGTCCCATTTCCCACCAACAATCACTCACCCAATATCCTCCTCCACCCACACACCTCCAACCACCCAACCAAACACACATTCCTCAGCCACACACATGTCTCCCCGTCAACTCACATATTCCGCACCTACCCACACACAAATTCCGCACTCACCCACATAATCTCCCATCTCCCCCAGCCCACTCACAGATCCCGAGGCCGCACCTACAAACATCCCCCACCATCTCCTAACCTGCACACACTCACCCACCCACATATCCTCTACCCACCCACACATCCTCTACCCACCCATCCCCCAACCAAACATCCCTTAACCACACACCCTTACTCATATACAATCACCCACCCACACATCCTCTACCCAACCACACATCATCCACCCAACCACACATCCTCCATCCACCCATTCCCCCAGCCACACATCCCTTAACCACACACCCCTACCCATATACACACACATCCCCACCCACGCACAATCTCCCCACCCATACAAACATCCCTCACACACATCCCCACCCACCAACACATTCCCCATTGACAAACACACACCTCCCATCCACGCACACACAACCCATACATTCATCCCCTCACACATCCCTAGACACACGTACTTATCCCTTACCCACTCATCAACACATACATCTCCTATCTACCCACCCACACTCACACATCCCAACCACCCATCTAAGCACACATCCCCCACCTTCACACACATCCTTCACCCACCCACAAACCCAACCACACCTTCACCCACCCACACAAACATCATTTAACCACACCCAGCTCCCCTCCCACACAATACCACACCCACACACATCCCAAAGACACATCCCTCACCCACACACACATCTATCCACACATCTCCTACCCATCCACACATCCCCCAACTACAATCACCCTCACTACCCACACATACATCCTTCATTCAGCCACACACACACCCACCCAGCCAGACATAGCCCCCACCCACACACACATCTCCAAATCCATAACCCACACCCATCACGCACCCCTGCCCAACCCAAACACCCCCCACACACATTCACCCACACATCTCTCACCCACACACACTCCCAACCCATCCACCCAAACATCCATCACCCATACACATCCCTCACCCACACACACATCCCCAAACCCACAACCACCCCCACCTGCACACATCTCCCACCCACCACATATCCCCACACCCACATCTCCCCACCCACACATATACCCCCACCCATCCCATAACCCACCATCAATCATCCACCAACATATCCTCCTCCACCCACTCACCCACAACCATCTACACAAACACACATCCCCACCCACAAACACATCTCCCCATACACCCATACATCTCGCACGCACCCACACACAATCCCCCACCCACCCACACACAATCCCCCACCCACCCACACAAACCCACCCCTCCCACCCACACATCCTGAGCCCACCCACACACATAACGAATCCACCCACACACAATCCCCCACCCACCCACACAAACCCACCCCTCCCACCCACACATCCTGAGCCCACCCACACACATAACGAATCCACCCACACACACATCCCCCGATCCCCCAACCTACTATTATGATCAAACTCCCACACTTTACACACACATACAGTGACGATTGTCGTGAGCATTGTCGCAAAATTGTAAAGAAAATGGAGAAAAATTGTACATATACATTTTGTAACTTAAAAATTAGTGATGCAATTCAACTCTCTCTCTCTCTCTCTCTCTCTCTCTCTCTCTCTCTCTCTCTCTCTCTCTCTCTCTCTCTCTCTCTCACTAACGCTCTCACTCACATTACAGTAATGATATATTATACATGATAAAATCAAGTGTCATACATACAAAATGATAATGTGAAAGATGAAAATACACAAAAAATATGGAATGGCATGTTACAGGACATGCGAGCACTGAATTCTCTCTCTCTCTCTCTCTCTCTCTCTCTCTCTCTCTCTCTCTCTCTCTCTCTCTCTCTCTCTCTCTCTCTCTCTTACACAGGCACACACACATTCCCCACACACACACACACACATATCTCTCACATACACACCCATACATACATCCTCATATCTAGACAAATACTTGATGCCTCACATGATCACTGATGCTAATAAGAACAAACTCCCACACTTTACACACAATTGAGACACTGACGATTGTCGTGAGAATTCTCGCAATTGCAAGAAGTGGAGAAAAAATTGTACATATACATTATGTAGCGTAAAAATTAGTGATGCAATTCAACTCTTCCCCCCCCCTCTCTCTCTCTCTCTCTCTCTCTCTCTCTCTCTCTCTCTCTCTCTCTCTTGCGCTCTCTTTACATACACACACTCTCACACTCATTCACTCTCTCTCTCTCTTACTTACACTCACTATCTCTCTCACTTGCTTTACAGTAATTTACACGAATTCATTTTATGCATGTTAAAATCAAGTGCATCAAAATGATAATATGAAAAAAATGAGAATACACAAAACATATGGATCAGCATGTTAGATGACATGCGTGCGCTCAACTCTCTCTCTCTCTCTCTCTCTCTCTCTCTCTCTCTCTCTCTTCTCTCTCACACACATGTACATACACACACCCACACACATCATACCCACGCAATACACACACCTGCACACATCCATATACTTACTCACACGTACTCACATAACACCCGAATATACACTCCCTCGCATACACTGCATGCATGCACACTTACACATACAAAGATATACAATACATACACGAGCACACACACACACAGACTCATCCATACACACATACACACACGCACATGCATATAAACGCATATAAACACATGAACGCACACTTTAACACACGTACAGACATACACACAGAGTCACACACAGATACACACATGTACACCCATACACACATCCAGACATGCACACACATACATTACACTTTCTCATGCACTCTCTCATTCACCCACGCTCTCTCTTTTACCCACTCACTCGCTCTCACACTCAATCATTCGTGCACATACACGCATACCCACAAATTCTCTCTCACTCACTCACGCTCCCTTACTCACTCATTTACTCGATGATTCTCTAACTCACACTCACTCACTAACTTTCACACTCTATCACACAGACAGGCAGACACACAACACACCCATTCACTCATTCTCTAACTAAATCTCTCACACATATGTCCACACACTCACTCACTTTAACACTCACTCAGGCACACGCGCATGCATACTCTCTCACTCTCTCTATCATACTAATTCTTCCACTCACACTCTTTCTCACTCACTCTCTCACCCACTGTCTCGTTCACACACATACAGTGAAGAATGATAGTGGAAAAATGATACTAGTAGGTGACTTATGGAGGCATATAGTCGGTATGAAGTAAGTATTGAAAGAGTTTTCGGTTGAATGTGTAGGGACTCATTGGTGTTTTCAGTTCTGTTGGAAGGCTATTCCACAAGTGAGCACCAGAATATGCGAAACAAGTTTCCTCCTAGAGAGAGAGAGAGAGAGAGAGAGAGAGAGAGAGAGAGAGAGAGAGTAAGGGAGAGGGGGTGGGAGGAGGAGAGGGAGAGTCACAGACACACAGACGGACAGACGGACGGACGTAAGAACCGACCGACAGACAGATGGCGGACGGACGAACGGACAGACGGACGGACGGAGACAGACAGACAGACAGACAGACAGACAGACAGACAGACAGACAGACAGACAGACAGACAGACAGACAGACAGACAGACAGACAGACAGACAGACAGACAGACAATATTTTAAAATGTAGAACCAACAGAAACAAACAAGTTAGATACAAATTTGCCAGACACGACCTTACGCCAGACAAGTGTGAAATTATCAGGCCAAAATAATTGTCTGTCCATTCTAACGAGTTAATGCTGATGTCATTAATTAGAACATTAGGCAAAAGGATGTAATTCCAAGCTGAAGATGAAAATGAGATAAAGTACGCGGAAGTCGTGGGTATTTTATAAGTGGTGGCAATTTGTTTGCCCTTGTTGATCATCCTGTTGTGTTGTTTGTCCATCAAGAATGATGATGATCATTCATTTCATCCAGTGGGGTTGAAAGTATGGAGCCGTGATTTCTAAGATGGCTGGTAAGGCCTATTGTGGCTCGAAATGTTCTTTGACAATGTGGGCAAAGAATGCTTGACCTTCCAGTAGGAGGTTCTCCTGCAGTATTTTTTCTGTCCAGCCTATTTTTTCCCCCTCAGATCTTGCAGTTCTGTTTGATTCACAAGTGACTGCACCCTTGAGTAATGATGTACGCCACGAATTTCGATCTTTGGCAGCAGTCTCCCAAGTGTCGTGATGAATTTCAAAAGCTTTTAGTGAGATCTTCAGAGTGTCTCTAAAGCGTTTCCTCTGACCGCTTTGGGAATGTTTACCGTGACGCAGCTCGCCGTAAAAAATTCGTTTAGGGAGCCAGTAATCTGGCATGCGAGTCAAGTGACCAGCCCAGCGAATCTGATGTTTCATTAGTAGAGTATAGATACTGGGCATGGTCGCTCTTTCTAGGACTTCAGTGATAAATATGCCTCATATAGAGTGTATATTTAATGAATGCGCAGTGTTTAAAAATATTGCCAGTCAAGTTTTGTATTCACCCCCTGTAAAGTTCATGCAACATAATAGGTAAATAGGATGGGGACGGAGCGCTTATGGTAATGTCCCGAATGCTGTTATGTCGGTTCCTAAATCAATCAATCAATCAATAGGTAAATACACAACTTGGACCGGTAATATTTTCAAACACTGCATAGTGATTAAAAATACACCCTGTATTGATATGCAATATCAATTTCTTCTCATCAATCAATCAATCATGTGCCATGCCGGAAAGCGTCGGCGGTCATGACTCTTCTACTACTAATATTTTATATATGTGGAATATATATTTCGCCTACCGCTTACGTATAAAAAATTTATTTCTGTTATGTTTTATGTGTAAAATATACAAAATATTCTTACTATTAAATATATAAGACATATATTTTATTTATTGGCAATATGTACACACATTTAATATTGCTATGCTTATGTGCACATCTTACACACTTACATACTTATAAAAGTTAGGAACTCTGTTACATACATAAAGACGATTTCCTGGCACACATTTTAGGCCAGGCTGACCAGGGAGTCCAGAATGATTTTAAGAATTTGAATCTGCCCAGGTGCATATCGTATACGAAATACATATTCCGAATCAGCGTTGCCAGTAGTGGGTTGTGCTCAATATTTAAATCTCAAATCCCGAAACAACTAAATAAATCAATTTTAATATTCATCGGAAGTTACAATGCACTCTGGTCTCCGATATTCCTAACATGTGAATATTCAGTCTTCTCATTTCTTTCCTAAATTTGAGATGAGATGAGGTGAGTGGTTAATTTCCTTTAATTTTTATGTGGCCCTAGTAGGCCAGTAAAAAAATGGTTTTTTTGATACTATAATAAGACTACTAACATTAAAAGTATACTGTTAGCATTTAAAATTTAAAGTTAGTACTTTAAAGTAGATTTTAAAATATAAATAAGTAAAGATTAAAAACACATATTTTATAAGTATTGTAATAATGTTATTCTTTTTTTACAATATCTAACTTCAAAGCTATTTTCTACATTTCTATGACATTAGCAGAAGATGTTCATTTATTTAGTAAATTATAGCTAATTATATAATTTCATTCTTTTCAATTTTAGTAATCTCCCTTATAAAATTATTAGATGTTTATGCCCCCTAGTCATTGTTCAACTAGATATTTTTCTATTTGCTATCTGGGAATTCCGCAGAGTCGGTTTCCCTGGACCAGCGATTAACGCCTTTCTCCGTAATCCCGTATGTTCTCGTGAGTAAAGCAACCTGCGCGTGAATCAGTAGCGCTTCTCGCCGCGTTGGTTACTTAACGGGTATGTGAGCCGGTCGTTCACCCATGCGATGGCAAACTGCTGAGCGTAATCTTGCCTAGTACATCAGCAGCAGCTGAAAAATATTGATGTTGACTACAACATCCTGGGGGGCTGAGTGGTCTCGAGGCATGGTGTCCGCCTCGAATGCTGGAGGTCCCGGGTTCAGGCCCCGGTGAGGACCGGGATTTATTTAATAAATCCACCTGGACTTCCAGTAATAACATTTCCCCTGGTCTCTGGGTAGTGAGATCGGACGCCTGTGTGTATTGTTGTCTCTGGGTAGTGAGATCGGACGCCCGTGTGTATTGTTGTCTCTGGGTAGTGAGATCGGACGCCTGTGTGTATTGTTGTCTCTGGGTAGTGAGATCGGACGCCTGTGTGTATTGTTGTCTCTGGGTAGTGAGATCGGACGCCCGTGTGTATTGTTGTCTCTAGGTAGTGAGATCGGACGCCCGTGTGTATTGTTGTCTCTGGGTAGTGAGATCGGACGCCTGTGTGTATTGTTGTCTCTGGGTAGTGAGATCGGACGCCTGTGTGTATTGTTGTCTCTGGGTAGTGAGATCGGACGCCTGTGTGTATTGTTGTCTCTGGGTAGTGAGATCGGACGCCCGTGTGTATTGTTGTCTCTGGGTAGTGAGATCGGACGCCCGTGTGTATTGTTGTCTCTGGGTAGTGAGATCGGACGCCCGTGTGTATTGTTGTCTCTGGGTAGTGAGATCGGACGCCCGTGTGTATTGTTGTCTCTGGGTAGTGAGATCGGACGCCCGTGTGTATTGTTGTCTCTGGGTAGTGAGATCGGACGCCTGTGTGTATTGTTGTCTCTGGGTAGTGAGATCGGACGCCCGTGTGTATTGTTGTCTCTGGGTAGTGAGATCGGACGCCTGTGTGTATTGTTGTCTCTGGGTAGTGAGATCGGACGCCCGTGTGTATTGTTGTCTCTGGGTAGTGAGATCGGACGCCCGTGTGTATTGTTGCGCACGTAAAAAATCCCCTGGCAGTTGGAAATCGAAAAAGAGTAGTCTAACGGCGCTTCCAGGGCAAAATTTCGAGTTAAAAATCTACCCAAAGTATTTCAGGATCCTCGCCGATGCAACGGAGTTCGTGCATTGAGCTGAGTTTCTCCAGGCTCAGGTTTGAGTTAGGAGGAAAACGGAGCACTTATGGGTTAAACCGTGTGCCGTGATGTTGATCCAACGACAAAACATGTTAGTAAGGCATATGGGGAAAAAAAAGACATAATAAAAGAACATAATTATAAATAAGTGTAGTGAGCAATCAAGGCAT
Organism: Cepaea hortensis; assembly: GCA_963921405.1. Classification (NCBI taxonomy): domain Eukaryota; kingdom Metazoa; phylum Mollusca; class Gastropoda; order Stylommatophora; family Helicidae; genus Cepaea; species Cepaea hortensis. The sequence continues at coordinate 119,989,558 of OY992881.1, read as the reverse complement.
TACTATCAATACTATCATGTTATTATGATGTTTTAAATATGCTCTAAGCAACTAGGGAAACGCATGCGCAGTTGAATTGTATGATTTATTATTTATCCAGCGTGTGCACACATCATTGAAGTGCCGTTAGATTTGGTTTTTCAAGGCCTATCTATCTGTGATGATCTCATTAGCAAATAAATAACCAATTTGAAAATCGTGATAAAAAATGCTATTAATATTCTTTCTGCTATTATAAATATGAAAGGTGTGTTATTAGTTGTGTATAATATTAAATATAAATTATGTGTTATTTTTATTATTGTTATGTTTAATGCTCTTATTTATGTTTATGCACTTAAAACTATGGCTGCAATGGACACAGAGCAGAGAATGCTCTTCACACTATACCAGCACTTGATCCTCTCAGTGATTCATTATGGACTAGGACTGCTCACTGTCTCAAAGAGTCAGCTGGTGAAATTAGAGCGCATTCAGAAAGAAGCTATGCGGGTCATTCTGGTATGCACCAGAGACACCCCAGTAGTGTGTATGCGTTACATCCTTGGTCTGCCTACTGTTGCTGGTAGGCACAGGGTGATGCAGGCGAAGGCATACCCCAGAGTAGCTGCAGACACAGATCACCCGTTGCACGAGGCGCTGGACGTAGTTAAGGGTCAGAGACTGATAAAAGGGAAATCATGGATGGCTCAGGCGGAGGATACGATCAGACAGGTGTGCCCCTTGGATAACATCAGGCGAGGAGAGGAGTGGGTCAGAGTGCCAGCCGAGCAGCCAGACTTGTGCAGAGTTATAATCACATTGAGCCGGGAGTGCAGGGAGTGGCCAGCAGGGGCCACGGAAGTGGAAATTCAGCAACTAATTCAGGATAATTCTCGCCCGGGTGATGTGATTATCTACACGGATGGTTCAGTGTTAAGATGTAGGAGAAGTGCCTGAGGATTCTTAGCAAAAGCTAATGGTCGGCGTTTGGTGCAGGAGAGCCTGGCGTATGATGACACAACTTCTAGCTTAAGAATGGAGGTGGAGGCGGTCAGTGCAGCTTTCCGCTGGATAGAGAACACGATACATACACACATTGTGATTGTAATTGACTCAGAAAGCATGCTGAGGAGGGTGAGGACAGGCAGGCTTCGTGCAGAGTGGCTTGCTTCGCTTCGGAGGTCACGGGTGACAAGCATCACCTGGATCTTTTCTCCGGGGCATGCCGGTGTGCTGGGGAATGAACAGGCGGACAGATTGGCGAGCTCTGCAGAACTTGGTGGAGTATTGATGCATGACAAGACAGATTTGGTTGCGGCCTTGTGGGAGCACGTGTACACCTCGGAGGAGCAATTGGATCACCAGTCTGGTAGGAATGAGGCAGCGAGGTGTGACGATGGGATCTGGCCGACGCTCTACGCTCAGAGGAAAGGGGAGACGGACATATAATCAGATTGCTACTGAAACTATTAGTGTTGGAACTCTTCGCTTGCTGCTGAGGATGGGGACGGAGCACTTATGGGAATGTCCCGAATGCTGTGATGTCGGTTCCTAAATCAATCAATCAATCAATCAATCAATTATGTTTATAACATAAATTATGTGTATATTTAGCGTTACATTTATTTTTCTTATGTTTAATGCTCTTATTTGTTTTTATAAAATAAAAAATGTGTATATTTAGTGTTACATATGTATTTTTTATGTTTAATGCACAGACTGGCAATTCTTTCTGCGTTAACAGTTTCCAATGTAGCATATGATGTTCTATAAGTGACCTACTATGAATGAGTCACCAAAAAAAGAAAAGTAGAAGGTAAGCTTTAGTAGCAGTAGACAGACAGACAGACAGACAGACAGACAGACAGACAGACAGACAGACAGACAGACAGACAGATAGGCAGGCAGGCAGGCAGGCAGGCAGGTAGGCAGGCAGACAGACAGACAGACAGACAGACAGACAGGCAATATTTTAAAAACTAGAACCAACAGAAACAAACAAGTTAGATACAAATTTGCCAGACACGACCTTAAGCCAGAAAAGTGTGAAATTATCAGGCCAAAATAATGGTCTGTCCATTCTAACGAGTTAATGCTGATGTCATTAATTAGAACATTAGGCAAAAGGATGCAATTTCAAGCTGAAGATAAAAATGAGATAGAGCACGCGGAAGTCGTGGTATTTTATAAGTGGTGGCAATTTGTTTGCCCTTGTTGATCATCCTGTTGTGTTGTTTGTCCATCAAGAATGATGATGATCATTCATTTCATCCAGTGGGGTTGAAAGTATGGAGCCGTGATTTCTAAGATGGCTGGTAATGCCTATTGTGGCTCGAAATGTTCTTTGACAATGTGGGCAAAGAATGCTTGACCTTCCAGTAGGAGGATCTCCTGCAGTATTTTTTCTGTCCAGCCTATTTTTCCCCTCAGATCTTGCAGTTCTGTTTGATTCACAAGTGACTGCACCCTTAAGTAATGATGTACGCCACGAATTTCGATCTTTTGCAGCAGTCTCCCAAGTGTCGTGATGAATTTCAAAAGCTTTTAGTGAGATCTTCAGAGTGTCTCTAAAGCGTTTCCTCTGACCGCTTTGGGAATGTTTACCGTGACGCAGCTCGCCGTAAAAAATTCGTTTAGGGAGCCAGTAATCTGGCATGCGAGTCAAGTGACCAGCCCAGCGAATCTGATGTTTCATTAGTAGAGTATAGATACTGGGCATGGTCGCTCTTTCTAGGACTTCAGTGATAAATATGCCTCATATAGAGTGTATATTTAATGAATGCGCAGTGTTTGAAAATATTGCCAGTCCAAGTTTTGTATTCACCCCCTGTAAAGTTCATGCAACATAATAGGTAAATAGGATGGGGACGGAGCGCTTATGGGAATGTCCCGAATGCTGTGATGTCGGTTCCTAAATCAATCAATCAATCAATAGGTAAATACAAAACTTGGACCGGTAATATTTTCAAACACTGCATAGTGATTAAAAATACACCCTGTATTGATATGGAATATCAATTTCTTCTCATCAATCAATCAATCATGTGCCATGCCGGAAAGCGTGGGCGGTCATGACTCTTCTACTACTAATATTTTATATATGTGGAATATATATTTCGCCTACCGCTTACGTATAAAAATTTTATTTCTGTTATGTTTTATGTGTAAAATATACACAATATTCTTACTATTAAATATATAAGACATACATTTTATTTATTGGCAATATGTACACACATTTAATATTGCTATGCTTATGTGCACATCAGTAGTATATTGAGGTTTCCAGACACATATTATGCCGCCAGAATCTGGAGGCTGATAGGGTTTATGAAGGAAATATGGGGAAAATTGTCGACTCGGTAAAATTTTTGGCGGCGTGTGGGAACGGTTTTTTGACGGGTGATGGCGGGTGTGAAAGTAATTAAGGTAAAAGTAGTTGGTGGGAATAGAAAGGTTGTGAGCACGGATGAGGGAGGGCTATAAGTTACGTAGGGTATATGAATGTGTTAGTATGCGTGGTGTAGTGATGTATAAACAAGGGTGTGATGGGTCGTGGTTTCTACTCATGGGTTGTATATATGGTGGTTACGTATATGAATGTGTTAGTATGCGTGGTGAGTAATGTATAAACAAGGGTGTGATGGGTCGTGGTTATACTCGACGAAGTAAGAGGTGTAGCTGGTTACTGAACAAAAGAGGTGTAGTTGGTTACTGAACAAAAAGAGGGTTGTAGGAGTCTGACACAGTAAAACGGGGTATTAGGGGTCGATATAGCGATGTTTATAATAAGAGGATATAATCTGAAAAAAAGAGTCTGGGCTTAGTAATATAGTGAGGGGGGGGGGGTCGTAGAGTGGTTGATGTCCGGTGTAAATGGTGATGTCGATCGGGCCCGCAGATCACCCGGTGTCAATACGGTTCCAGGTGCTTGAACTGTTCCTCTAGGCGATATATCAGCGTCTACACGAGTCTCCTTGTCTATAACAAATACATAAACACAAACACAACGACAACCATACAAGTATACACCAGACATCAACCATACAATCAGGACCATTTTAGATTCAGACACACAAGTATAATGAATCTAAAATACAACCGCGCACACAATGAAACAGACACGAGTGCAGCCATACACAGAATCAAATAGACAGACACACAACCTCGCACACACATTCAAATACAACCAAGAACAACGAGTCACTAAACATGCCAGCTATTATAGATCAACCACTCGGGTTCATACCAACTTTTAATGAGAAAAACACCCAAACGTATATGGCCATTACTAACAGCACCCGCTGTTTCCCGAGTAGTATGGCGCCAGTGAACATCTGGAAAACTAATCAGTCTTCTTCATGTCGTGTGAAGTCGAGATTCTACCAACAGATAGTTGGCTACAGGACTATGATAATGAGAATACCAGGCAGAGACTCATACAGACAGAGAGAGTACGGGTGGTAGCAGTACAACCGTGGTGTGAATGTGAGGCGTCTGCGGCAAACACGCGATGGTACTAATAACCCCTTGCTATCAATGTTTGCAGCATGGTTTTATAGGTTGTTTCAAGTGGCTTTTGTTTCCCTTCTTTTTCGAGAGACAGCAACAGTGACATATATATATATATATATATATATATATATATATATATATATATATAAGAGAGAGAGAGAGAGAGAGAGAGAGAGAGAGAGAGAGAGAGAGAGAGAGAGAGAGAGAGAAAGAGAAACTATACAATCGAACAAAAACATAATAAAATAGAGAAACAAATAATAACATTTTCAAATGGCTTTTATTGGTATACAACATTTAAAAATGGCTTCGTTTACGATCCAAAGGGAGCAGAGGGACTTGATTATTGTAGAAAGATGTCTGGTCTTTCAGAGGCTTGTCTTGACTGTCGGTAGATTGATATAGATGGAGTGTCATTGTTCCTGTGTCTTGAGAAACTGTCACCGCTTTCAAACTGTTGTCTAGTTGTCTGGGCATATCAACAGGTCTTGACATGGATAACCACTTGGGTGTAGACATCTTGATCGTTGTAGAAACAAAAAGACGAGTGGTCGTCTCAGTTTGTAACGACGAATTTATCTAGTTTTAAACAGTTCTGGACTTGTCTTTTTTAACCACGGGGTAACCAATCGAAACACGAGACGGTCGTTCACGTGTTGTCTGTGTCCAAATGGTTGCAGGATACGTGACAGGCTCGAGCCACGACATTTCATCAATAAGAAATACAACGCACACAGACCACAAGTACTGTTATTAATGTCTTGTAGCATACGGGTATTAGTCAGTTAGTTAGTCGCGGTTCCAACTTCACGGCAACGGGTTGTCCCCATATTGCTCCGTTCCTGTGCCAGTGAATATCACAAAATGCTCCTCACTGCCCCATGTGAACAATGGAATAGACAGGAGTGTCGGCAAGCCAACAGCCCGCATTGTACACGGGTGATCTGTCCGAGTTTCGTTGTATAAAATGGATAATGTCGGCGTGTAATGGTGGCAAGCCAAACGAATCGAAATATTCAAACTGACCTAGACCATTAAAATATAGGGCGATCCAATGTGAACCAGAGTAAGCACTGGTGTCAGTATTGACGATCAAAGCAGCTGGCTGTGTTCTATCAATGTGTCTAGGCAAATGATCTCTAGCGCATACGTTGACTAGTGGAAGGCGACGAACAAACAGATCAGACATGAGTAATTGTCTTAGTTGTTGGGTATCCATTATGCTATGTAATCTGTTAGCACTTGTCTCGTCTTGGAAACTTCTAGGACCGAATCGAGTTCGGCATATACGATGACTTGTAGAGGTACAGTCGTTATAACGTCAAACTTTAGTTCTACTGACAATGGGCCAGATTTCGCCATTTCAAACTGTTCTCCATCTAATATACTGGGAGTCAGATCAAAACTATAGAGACAATTCCCTTGACTATAACTTTCATAATTTATACCATTCCCGACATCCTTACCGGTCAGACCAAGGGCCAAGTTGGTACTATGGAAAGCTCTCATGTACTGACCTGTGGTATAATTCATGGTTAAGGGTTTGCCTGTAACACTATGCCCATCTACCATCAGACTCAAATAGTTTAACTGATAATGATTGAATATGAAGGGGTTCGTATTCAGCTCGCCATTGAAGCAGGAAGCATTCACTAATCCGATCACCACCCGGGTCGGTGTCTGGCTGAGGAAAATGTTATCTTGTGTGTGGGAAAACATACCTTTAGGGATAGAAAAGGTCTTTACCACGACCCTTTTAAAAGAATACTTGGCATTGGATCTCAATAAGGCTTTTTCATGGGCCAGAGAGATAGCTGGATTTAACTTAGCTTTCCTCACCAAGAGGGCGGCGTAAGTAATGACACTTTTGTACCCACCACTTACATCCGTGGCAATCAAATTAAAGACGGATTTTGATGGGGTTAGTTTGATTTTAATATCGACACCATTCAACATGTACCGGTCCTGATTGAAAATGTCGGAATGTAGGCGCCCCATCATATCCAGAGGCACACTATAGCTGGCTAAAGATCTTCTTTTGGCTAGACCTGTATTGGTATCACCCTTTGTGTCTGCCATGTGCAAAGGAGTATCTTGATAGTATAGAGCTGACGTCAGATGACTCTTTTTGGCCTCTTCACCGTAATTCAGAAGAGCTTCCAAGTAGGCCCGGTACGGATACGAATTTTCACTCGGTGAAATAAGAGTGTCATTCAGGGACACGTCTACTTGAGAAAACAAACTATGCAAATAATAATTTATAGGACCGACTTCGGCTGTGTTTGGTAGGTCGTCGCCATTGGGCAGTGTAATTTTGGCTCTCACGTGCAGAAAAGTATTAAACAAATCAATGTAATCTTCACCGACACCAGAATTGGTGAATTCGATGGGTGCCCCATAAGCTAAAGTGGCCAATGGATGAATCTCCACAAACTGTCCCTCTTCCACGGCTGTCTGGGTGGGAGGCACACTAAACAGATCCAGACCAGAATACAGACACTCACACGACTTGGGATGAATTAACGCCATTATGAGAAAATATCCGAATGTCCCGCTTGGTGGTGATGTGTCTTATGACTCGACGACTTTCTGACTGTTGGTTTTATTCTTTTACTGGGCTGACCTGGCGGGGCGGCTCGTTTTCGTTTCCTAACACCACTACCTGATTGGCTGATGTGTTGAGCTGCGCCTTGGAGTAGTCGTTGACCAGCATCTCTGGCGTGTTCTTTGAAGGACTCACCAACATTTCTACCAGCTAAGGCATCTTGAGCCACTTGCAGACCCGTCCTCAGTCCTTCTCTCAATAGGGCTTTGCCACCAGTCTTCAACCAAGGAAGAATTGTGCAACCAAGACCACTAAAGAAACTACCAATTCCATGACCTCGCTGACTTCGACCACCTACAAAAACAGGGAGACCACTTCCAGCTTGATTGCAGAAATAGTCCTCGTATAGTTTGGGGTTGCGTTGGATTGGCACGTGCCTAACCATGGTTAGCCCAGATCAAACCGTTTGGTTGTTCGAAAATGTAACGTCACTACTGAAGTTCCACCTGTAAATGGGATAGGTTTCCCCTGCTCGTCGGTTATAAGAAGTTCAATCGTGTCAAATGAAAATCGACTGAGGGGTACGTAATGTGGCTTGTCATACATCCTAAATACCGAGGTGGTAGATCTGTCTAGAACAGGTAGTGTCCTCAGTAATGGTACCATCACATCACCAACCACCCGCGAGGTGACAATATCGGAATAGACGAAGACATTTTTTGTGCCCTGGTATAAATCTACTTCACCCACACCAGACAGACTAGGTTCAGTCTCGGTGACATGTGTCGAGGGAAACTGTAATATTTCTGCCAACTTGTCACTAAGTCTAACTTCAGCCCCCTGTTCATATAACTGGAAACGAGCCTTATTCGAAATATCGTTATAAGAGAACATCATTCGGTTATGTTCTTGTAAGGCATCATCGAGACGCAGCCATTGCAGTTCATTTATAAATCTCTCAGCTTCGAAAAGCAATCTATTCAATTCACCAATGAATTTTTCTATTGATTTGTACAGACCAGGCGTCAGCGTAATCGTCATCGGTGGTTCATCTAGGTCTGGAGGTGGAAAGTACTTTATCCACACCTCATCTTTCAAAATATTAAAATAGGTGTTGGGAAACTGAATATCAACCAAACCAACTTCGTACTGGGAGGTGAGCTCAATAGTATGTGGTAGTTTGACAAAGAAATGTCCGGCGTTATTTTGGGGGTATATTTGTAATGACGCATTACTCGTCAGCGTCACGTAGAAACTCATATTAGTCTATTCGAGGTCTGAGTGCTTCGTGATTCGAAAATGTAAAGTTAGTACTGAAGTCCCATCGTTGAATGAGAGTGTTTTACCCGTATCGTCAGTTAAAAGTATTTCCACCGTGTCGAAGGAGAATCGACTTAATGGTACATAATGTGGCTTATCATAAAGACGAAACACTGAAGGTGACAGTCGGTCCAATATAGGAACAGTCCTTAGTAAAGGAACCATGACGTCTCCAACTGGTCTCGCGGCTACGAGATCGGAATAGACGTAGATATTTTTAACTTCGTTATCCATCTCTAATTCTGTATTACCGTATAATAAGACATTATCGTCTGATAGAGTCGAGCTGGGAAAACCCAATATATTCTTCAATCTGTCACTAACTTTAGCCTGGGCGCCTTTTTCAAATATTTTCATCGCGACTTTTTTCCAAGGTGTACCTAGCATGAATTTGATGTTTACTTTCTCGTCTAGTTGGGTTTCAATCCATCCATCCATCATGTGCCATGCCGGTAAGCGTGGGCGGTCATGTTCTGCCATCTCACTCGATCAACAGAGTCGTGGATCAGTTCCGTGTTTTTGTCTCGACCATGCCACAAGGCCAAGCCATCCAGATACTTGTTTCTAGGTCTTCCCCTTGGTCTGTTCCCCTCGATCTTAACAGTTGTCACCAAGTTCTCCAAATCATTTCTTCTCATAACATGCCCAAAAAATTGTGACTGTCTACGTCTAATGTCTCTGATCAGTTTACGATCTTCATTTGTTTCTTGAAGGACTTGTTCATTGGTCTTTCTGGCTGTCCATGGTATTCTTTGCATTTTCCTCAGAAACCACATTTCTACAGCCATCAGATGTTTCTCAGCCTGGCTGCTCATTGTCCAAGCTTCACATCCATATAAAAGTACAGGTTCTATGTAGCATCTCAACACTCTTTTTCTCGTTTCAATTGACATCTTTTTATTGGTCAGTATGTTTTTCATCTTGCTAAAGGCTACTTTTGCCATGGCGATTCTTGTTCTAATCTCTTCAAGGCATCTCCCATCAGATGTTATTACTGTTCCGAGGTAATTGTACCTATTCACTTGTTGAAGAATATTCCCATTTACTTGTATATTACATTGTGGTATTTCGTCCTTCCTAGTGACGACCATAATCTGTGTCTTTTTACAATTTAATTCTAACCCTTGTTGTTCACTGTGTGTAACAACCGCATCTACTAAATTTTGCAGGTCCTGTTCATTATCTGCAATCAAGACTGTATCATCTGCATATCTAATGTTATTGATGCATCGTCCCCCAATGTTGATTCCTTCCATATTTTCAATATTTCTGAAAATATTTTCACTGTACAGGGAAAACAGATCTGGAGACATTACACATCCCTGTCTCACACCTCTCTTAATAGGCTGATATTGGCTTACTTCATTATCAACTCTTATGGCAGCTTGTTGGGTTTCCACACACAACTTATTCAATTCTTCGATGAAAGTTTCAGGGCTGCTGAACGGACCCGGTGGACATACAAGGGTTATAGGTTCCATACCACTACCTTTAGGTGGAAAGTATTGGAACCAAATTTCACCAGGCAAACCATTAAAATACGAATTGGGGAACTGAATCTCGACAAGGGCCACTTCGTATTGGGTCGTTACATCAATGGTCTGCGGCAACTTGACAAAAAAATGACCGGGTTGGTTGTTGGGAAATACCTTTGGTCCAGAATTACTCGGTAAAGTTACGTAGAAACTCATCGTTTTTCTAATTTAGTATTAGGTAGCATATACCCAAAACAACTACTCATTAGAGCTACCCACAACTTGCCGTCTGGTGCGTCTGGGCTGCCGTGAGTCAGATTGAACAAAGACACGGTAATTACGGCATATATAACCACCATTTGACACAGAAATACAATCTCTGGCCTCGGTACACGTTTTCCAAAGAATGACCAGATCGATGTTCTTTCCCCCTCTGTCGGTTGTGGGCGCACCCCCATAGTTTCCACCCTGTCTTCAGTCACACCACTAGTCTCCATAACTAGCTAGTTGCGTGTCAGCTATCCAACTATTGAATGAATGGGGATAACCAAACCACTTCACTAAATACTCTTTCCCACCACCTCGCCTGGGTCTTTCTTGTAAGATTGTTTCGATACGATACACTTGCTTGTCTCCAACTAGTTGTATTTCTTCTCTGTAGAACGAGCCCTGTAGTTCCTCTCCCGAATCATCTTTTACCACATAGGTCACTGGACTGGTCTGGTTTATGCGACTGACGTTAAACAATTCTTCTGTCCACGAGGGCCATTACCCTTTTTTTAAAAGGTTGTTTGGGTTCAGCCAGTCTGACTCGATCCCCAGGTGTAAAATACACTTTTTTCGATACGTATGTCGGCTTATACAAGTTATCCCACACCTCTTCTTGATTACTATAGTTGACTTGTACAGGGGCCATGCGAATACTTCTGTGATACGAACCATTGTAGTTCTGGATCAATTTATCTATCACGTTGACGTAGCACAGTGTATTGGTCTTGGTGAAATAACGCCACATTTCTTCTTTCATGGTTCGATTGAATCTTTCCACTATCGCTGCCTTCACATCTTCATTCTCGGTGGTAAAGAAGTGCACACCTCGATCTTTCAGAAATTTTAAGAAGGTCCGATTAACGAATTCCGAACCTTTATCGCTCTGAAAATTTATCGGTTGGCTATCACCAAAGATTTTACTCATAGCCACCACCAGCGCTTTCCCTGTTTTCTTCTGGATCGGGATAGCCCAAGCATATTTACTAAACACATAGATACAAGTCATTAGATACGACATCCCATCGTTGTATCGTTGTAATAGTCTCATATCTATCAAGTCGGCTTGAAATTGTTGATTTATACCACCGGTTATGGTCTGGCGTCTCTGAAATCGGCGACGGATCGGTTTATGTAACGTGTAGGTATCCTAATGACGTAACCATGTATCTATTTTCTTAAGGTTAGTATTTCTTTTTAAGGCGGCTGCTCCACCATAGGCTCCCGGTTTCTTAGGGTCATAGTAATACTTTCTTAATTGAGCGGCCATTTTTGCTACTTGGGGGTAGGTATCCTAGTCTTCTTCTTGCTTCGCCTGAGTTTGTAATGTGGTGTGGTCTCGACTGTTTTGGGTTCGACTACTTGAGCCGGATGAATAGGTGTTGGTTGAAGAGGTGTCTCGGCTACTGGTGTCGGTACACTGGTGACTTCAGGTTTTTGTTCCTTGATATCTACTAGTTCCAGAGGCTTGTGTCTGTACTGTTCGAGTCGATTCAGATACCTCTGTAGTGTTTGCTGATACGCTCTGGCCTTGTCACGCGGTGGTAGATCTTCTGTTTCCAGGACTTGTTGCATCTGACGATCCAAATCCTGTAGACTATCATTTAGTGTGTCGGGTGGTATATAGGGTTTTTCTAGCAACCGGGGATCGATCAAGATCATCTTTTTGGCCATTACAATCCCACCACGCTTTTCAACATATTTAGTATGGGGCCTAGTAAGGCGCCTATGAAACCACCTTGTTGTAGAATCTCTTTCCTTTTCTTGAGCGGTAATTTCTTATGAGTGAGTGCTCTCAGACTGTCTTTGTGTCGTTGCAGACGCTTCTTCTGAGCTGGTGTCAGGGGAACATTACCTTTTAAAACGTTGTGACAGCACTCGCAAATTGATTGGACGAGATCCGGGGAAGCTGATTTCATTACTGCCTTCACAGTGGCTGGGTTGGTCTGACCCAAGAAACGTAACATACCCTCGTTACGTTTAAGTCGGTTAGACATGTTATTTGGGGACGTAGACGACTTGCTGCTGGTCGGGAAATATATGAGTTCGTAAGCGGAGCTGATCCGGTGTTTCCTGTCGCAGGTCAAATAACAAATACCCGTGTGGAGCCGATGTCGCGTCTTTAAAACTCTCTTGGACATATGACACACGACCTGGATACATCTGTTTGGCGAGATTGGTAATCTGAGACCCGTCTCGAGGATTCTTAAACACCACTAGGTAGTGCGAATTCAGACTGATAGTTCTTTGTTCTTTATTCTTACCAAATAGGTTCTGTACTATATACATAACACTGAGGTTGCGATGATGACTGCCTTTAGTAAATAATTTAGTCACTCTGTCATCTGTCTCAGACATTAGATCATCTATGGCTACTAACCGACGTCTATCACCTGTCCATTTTTCCACATCTGGCAGACATTCATTAAATTGAACACCCTTCATAGTTTCGTAGATGGGTTGCCATTCCCCATAGCACCATATAATTTCCTCTGGAAGGGGGTCTACCATGGCTGGTAGATGGGTCAAGAACCGTTGGACAAAGACGGTTTACCACTCCCCGTTGGGCCCGCAATCAAAGCCGTAAAGGATGTTTCCACCTAGGATCCATGAGTATTAATAATCAGCTACCTACTCGCATTGGTGTTTATAAACGCGTCGGATGATGATATTAGACCATTTGACCACCAACTGCACGCCAGTGGGTCTCTGGTAGCTATTGGTATAATAATGATGGACCCAATAGTCGACTTGACACAAGTTCACACCGAGGTGGTGAGTATGGCGTTGACTATTATTAGTTCCTACAAGCCCACAAAGACCAATAACTCGAGGTTGTGTCGCTTAGTACGTCAGATAGCCAACCAACACGATGTGTTATTCACGAGACTAGAAGTCTGTATCAACCCCGAACAGGTTTTCCCGGTCTTTGTTTCAATTGCTGACGAAGTCTTTGCCGATAACGTCATCAACTATGGGAGAATAATGATGGTTTTTACACTTGGTGTGCGTCTGGGTAAGCATCTGGTTAATAATTCTTACAATACAGACGTGAATGTCCAGGACCTGGAGGAAAGCTTCGCTACATCTGTCGGTACGTATATGACTGATAAACTACATCATTGGATACTGCGAGGTGGATGGTGTAATTTCTATACTTGGTTGCAAGCATCAGTTGAATAAATACATAATACATCTCAGTATGTGTCTTTATTTCATTGTCTGTCAGTGTTGCTGTCTCTCGGAACAAGAAGTAAAAAGAAAGCCACTAAAGAAAATCAACAAAAATCTTGGTTTCAATATATCAAAGAATGTGTTATTCATCAAAATAGTTTAGTGATATAAGAAAACATCAATGACATACATGGTTAGTGACAAAAATATAAAACAATGTAGTTGGGGGATAACCTAGACATCAAACTATCGGGAACTCGGGCATATGAAAGAGGTAAAAACATATGCCAGCTACTGTCTCCAGTGTATATTCGGTGTCTGTACGTTGTTGCATGGCATAGGAATGAATGTCATGTTCGTGTACTGATGTAAGGAAGGCGTCAAAGTCGTGTCTGTTATTTATTAGCGCTGGAAATTCTAAAACAGAAGAATTATTAAATGAGGCATGATAGAATCTAAGATCTTGTGTTCCTCTATCTCGTAACACTAAATGAAACTAAAGTTGATCTTAAAGCGACTAATTTGAGCATTGAAAATCTTATACAACGTATCTGTCCAGTTGATAGGGTTTTGTATCTCCGGGCTAATAAAGAAGGTGTATGTCGATAAATACTTGTTAATCTTGTGATGTGTCCTGATAGCTTCCCAATTTTCTCTATATATTTGTTGAATATCCGATGGAAGGATGTGTAGTGTCTCTGGTTCCCCGGCTGCTAAGATGGTAACTTCGTCTTCTACCACTTGTTCAAGAATATTCTCGTCTGGTTGTATCTGACTGTTAGTTATATTGGTTTCATTTGGTGGTGTCGTCGAGGTTGTTGGTGGTATCGTTTCTGCTGCTGTAGTGTTTGCTGTATCCATAGGCCGGTGATGATGTCTTCGTTTGTGTTTTTGTAGGCCATCATTCGTATTATACACCTTATCACATAACTGACAGGGGTATTTCTGGTGGTTCTCATTGTGAATGCTCCGAATATGACGATTAAGGCTATAGTTATCACAATAGGTTTTGTCGCATACTGAACATCGGTAGCGGTGTGGAACTTGACTTATACTACGAGGATTCTGACCATATACAGGTGATGTGTTCAACTGGTGTGATGATGTTATTGGTGGTATCGTCGCCGTTGTAGAGGTAGGTTAAGTAATTGATGTATCCATATATGGTTGATGATGTGTTCGTTTGTGGTTTTGTAGTCCAGTCTTCGTATTATACACCTTATCACATAACTGACAGGGATATATTTGGTCTTTCCCCTCGTGAATGGTCCGAGTATGGCGATTAAGGTTATATTTATCACGCAAGGCTTTGTCGCACACTGAGCATCGGTAGGGGTCTGCTACTTGTTGCTGATGTATTCGTTTGTGTCTTTGTAGACTGTCTTTTCTGTTGAAACGCTGTCCACAGATATGACATAAGTGTGGTTGATCTTTCGTATCGTGAATGGTCCGAATGTGGCGATTAAGATTATTCGCATCACTGAAGTCTTTGTCGCACACTGAACACGTGAAAGTAGATCTGGTGGCCATATTGATACACTGGTCATAAGTCACACTTTCACTTTTTACAATCGCAAAAAAGTTCTGATGTATACACTATATGTTTCACTGTTTTATCAGCTGCCGACGAAACGAATAACGCTCACACCAAGTTTCACCGCTGTAGCTAGCCAAGTCACTACGTGAACAATATCTGGTTACTACACGAACAATGCTCACAATAAGGCCTGCTTTAAAAAAATAACTATGTAGATACCCAAGTCAGCACGTGAACTGGTACTGAGCTCACAAGAGACGCCGTCTATTTTATACCCTGGGTCTGCACACGACATAGCTGACGTGGCAGTTAGACAAGCTATTCTCACGCCACTCGCCTGCTTCCCTACAAACCGATGACTCATACTACCACTTAATGACTTTTGCATATGGCGGTGATGACGTAGGGGCTGTCTCGGACATCCGCGTTCTTTACCAAAAGGGGGTATGTGGTTTGTGATATTCTTGTAGGGACACGATTTGTTTATGGGTGAGTGTATCTGTACGGGTTGTGGTACCAGAAGTAATGGTTTGGGTGTGTGTACTTGGCTGTCTTTGTATTTGTCTTTGTGTATGGGTGAGTGTGTCTGTACTTGTGTATAGTTGTGATGACAGTAGTAATGGTATGGATGTGTCTTTGTGCTTGTGTATAGTTGTGATGACAGTTGTAATGGTATGGATGTGTCTTTGTGCTTGTCTGTCTTTATGTGTATGTCTGTATGTACAAATGTATCAAGTGTGTACATGTGTGTACTTGTGATGACAGTAGTAATGGTATGACCCTCTTTGTATGATTTTTTACACACCCCACAAAAAAAGATACTTGTATCTCTAACAACGCACCAGCTAATATTCTTGTCGCTAATATTGGTAGTACTATTATCACTAGTATTGATTCTTCCTCACTTTACCCACCACCATTGCACTATACGTACTTTTCCCTACAATTTAAGTGGTCACTCGACCACTTGACCACTGCTTGACCACTGCTTGACCACGTCATCGAGCACATTAACCACTACCATAATCTTAGGCACATCGTCCTCTACAATTTAAGTGGTCACTCGACCACTTGACCACTACTTGACCACTACTTGACCATTACTTGACCACTAATTTACCACTCTTTAAGCATCACCATGTCGCTACAACTACTTTCCGCTAAAATTTCCTCACTTGACTACTTGACCATTACTTGACCACTGCTTGACCACTGGTTGACCAGTGTGTAACTGCGAACATAACACCTCTTATTACATTTATGACCACCCCTATATCGACCACTCCTACTTGATCACTAATATCCACCCCATACCATCAAATGACACCCATTATAACTTTAAAAGATTTCCTTTGTAATGATGATAGTGAATAAGCTACATACCACCCTTTACTTTCACTTAGACACTACTATCACACTGTTCAGATGATAGTAACCATCTACACCTCTTACTTCGTCGAGTTTAACCACGACCCATCACACCCTTGGCAGTTTATACATTACTCACCACGCATAGTGAACAGACACATTATGAGATGTCTACGCCACCACCATATATCCAACCCATGAGTAGACACCACGACCCATCACACCCTTGGCAGTTTATACATCACTACACCACGCATACTAACACATTCATACGTAACCAAAATATATAACTTACAGCCCTCCCTCATCCGTACTCACACCCTCTCTTTCCAGTACTTTTACAGAACCAACCAACTACAAATACTTTTACCTTAATTACTTTCACAGATACCCGCCAAAAAAAATTTCCCACCAGCTACCGCCAAAAAAAGTTCACCGAGTCGGCAATTTTCCCAAATATTTCCTTCATAAACCCTATACGGCGCCATCTTGGATGTGTTTTGTGTGTCTGCGCGCCCCACTTCACTACTGACATATAATCAGATTGCTACTGGGACTTCACTTTCTACTGGCATGGCAAGCCGTGCGGAGAGACCAGGGAGCATGGAGTTGGCTTCGCTATCAGAAACAAGCTGCTCAATTCCATCATACCACCAAGTGATGGCACTGAAAGAATATTGAAGCTCCAACTACAGACAGAGGCAGGCCCAGTTAGTATTATAAGCGTTTACGCCCCAACACTAACTGCAGCATCAGAATCTAAAGACAAGTTCTATGACGACCTTAGCAAAGAAGTCAGTGAAACACCAGAGAAACAACATCTTTTTATCCTGGGGGATTTCAATGCCAGGGTTGGCTCCGACCACGAATCTTGGCCTTCATGTCTAGGACAGTTTGGCGTTGGGAAGATCAATGACAGTGGACAACGTCTCTTGGAATTCTGCAGCCACCATAATCTGTGCGTGACCAACACCTTCTTTGACACGAAACCTCAACACAAGGTGTCATGGAGGCACCCCAGATCAAAGAACTGGCACCAACTCGACCTGGTGCTCACTAAACGCAGCAACCTCCGCAATGTACGGATGACTCGCAGCTATCATGGTGCTGACTGCGACACCGACCATTCACTCGTCTCCAGCAAGGTGAAGATAAAGCCCAAGAGAATCTACAGAAGCCGAACAGAAGGAAGACCACGCATTGACACCAGTGGCACCCAAAATAAAGAGAAGGTCAACAAATTCATGCAGGCTCTAGCGGATACTCTGCCCGGCCCCACAGACGGAGATTCCACCGAGAGATGGAGTCATTTTCGCGACACCATCTACAATACAGCACTATCAACATTTGGCAAGAAGCAAACTAAGTCAACCGACTGGTTTGAAGCACACTCTGAAGAGATGCTCCCAGTCCTGGAGATAAAGAGACATGCATTCTCGATGTATAAAACATCACCTTCAGAGAAAACACTGCAGGCATTGCGAACGGCCAGAAATAGAGTACAACAGATGGCAAGAAGATGTGCGAACAGGTACTGGCTACAGCTCTCTGCTCAAATTCAAACTTGTGCAGACACTGGAAATATAAGAGGAATGTATGAGGGCATCAAGCAAGCTGTCGGTCCATCAAAAAATAAGATGGCCCCTTTACGATCAACTGAGGGGGTAATCATAAAAGATCGAGCGAAACAAATGGATCGCTGGGTAGAACACTACTCAGAGCTATACTCAGTGGATAACACTGTCAGCGAAGAAGCTCTGGAAGCCATCGATCAACAGTCCGCCATGCATGCCTTGGATAACGAACCTTGCCTCACAGAAATCAGCGAAGCACTAGACTCTCTCAAATCCGGCAAGGCACCTGGAAAAGATAGTATTCCACCTGAAATTTTAAAATGTAGCAAAGAAACAATCATCCCAGAACTGTATGCAATATTACAGCTCTGCTGGAGAGAAAAATCAATACCACAAGATATGAAAGACGCAAACATCGTTACCCTTTATAAAAACAAAGGCGACAGAAGCGACTGCAACAACTATCGCGGCATTTCCCTTCTCAGCATTACAGGCAAGATTTTTGCCAGAGTAATCCTTAAAAGATTACACATTCTTGCTGAAAGAATCTACCCCGAATCGCAGTGCGGATGTAGACCCAACAGGTCCACCATCGATATGATTTTCTCACTCCGGCAGCTCCAAGAGAAGTGCAGAGAACAGAGGAAGCCATTATATATAGCCTTCATCGACCTCACAAAGGCATTTGACCTCGTGAGCAGAAGCGGCCTTTTTAAGGTCCTTGAAAAGGTTGGATGTCCACCCACCCTTCTTAGTCTCGTGAAATCATTCCACGAAAACATGCAGGGGACCATTTTATTTGACGGCTCAACATCCCAGTCATTCAGCATCAGCAGCGGAGTAAAGCAGGGATGCGTGCTTGCTCCTACACTCTTTGGTATCTTCTTTGCTGTTCTCTTAAGGCAAGCATTTGGGACTGCCACTGAAGGCATATACCTCCACACAAGATCTGATGGCAAACTTTTTAACCCATCAAGACTCAAGGCAAAGACCAAAATAAGACCAAGATGCGTAAGAGAACTACTTTTTGCAGATGATGCAGCACTGACTACTCATACAGCAGAAGATCTCCAAAGGCTCATAGATCGTTTTGCAGCTGCGTGCAAAGACTTTGGGCTCACCATTAGCCTAAATAAAACACAGGTGATGGAACAAGATGCTGATGCGCCTCCGTCAATCAAAATCTCTAATTATGAATTGAAAGTCGTCCACGATTTTGTGTATCTGGGATCGACAATATCAGATAATCTTTCATTAGAGACAGAAATCGACAGACGCATTGGAAAGGCAGCCACAACATTTTCCAGGCTAGCTAAAAGAGTTTGGGAGAATAATAGACTAACAGAGCGTACAAAAGCTCAAGTATATAAAGCTTGTGTTGTTAGCACACTACTCTACGGGTCTGAATCCTGGACCCTGTACTCAAGACAGGAAAGGAAGTTGAATTCCTTCCACATAAGATGTCTGAGACGTATCCTGGGCATAACATGGAAAGACCACATAACAAACAAACAGGTGCTTGAAAGAGCAGATATTACCACAGTGCACACCCTCCTCAAGCAGAGACGCCTCCGGTGGTTGGGCCACGTATCTCGAATGGAGGACGAACGTATTCCCAAAGATCTCCTTTACGGAGAACTAGCCACAGGAAAGAGGCCAACCGGAAGACCCCAAATGCGATATAGGGATGTGTGTAAACAAGATATGAAAACCATTGGAATAGATCCAGACACGTGGGAGAGAGTTGCAACAGACAGATGCTCCTGGAGAAGAGATGTACGAAACGGACTGGTGCTCTTTGAGCGCAATCAGATCCAAAAAACTGAGGAGAGCGGCACAGGCTCAAAGAGCAGTCACTTACTGCGGGACTTGCCTCGTCTCACAGATGCGGAAACTGTGACAGAGATTGTCATTCTCGAATTGGACTATACAGTCACCAGCGGTGCTGCCAGGCACCTCCCAAGCGGCACAACTCTATAGTCCTTCAGGACTGAAAGCGTTTCCTCTGACCGCTTTAGGAATGTTTACCGTGACGCAGCTCGCCGTAAAAAATTCGTTTAGGGAGCCAGTAATCTGGCATGCGAGTCAAGTGACCAGCCCAGCGAATCTGATGTTTCATTAGTAGAGTATAGATACTGGGCATGGTCGCTCTTTCTAGGACTTCAGTGATAAATATGCCTCATATAGAGTGTATATTTAATGAATGCGCAGTGTTTGAAAATATTGCCAGTCCAAGTTTTGTATTCACCCCCTGTAAAGTTCATGCAACATAATAGGTAAATAGGATGGGGACGGAGCGCTTATGGGAATGTCCCGAATGCTGTGATGTCGGTTCCTAAATCAATCAATCAATCAATAGGTAAATACAAAACTTGGACCGGTAATATTTTCAAACACTGCATAGTGATTAAAAATACACCCTGTATTGATATGGAATATCAATTTCTTCTCATCAATCAATCAATCATGTGCCATGCCGGAAAGCGTGGGCGGTCATGACTCTTCTACTACTAATATTTTATATATGTGGAATATATATTTCGCCTACCGCTTACGTATAAAAATTTTATTTCTGTTATGTTTTATGTGTAAAATATACACAATATTCTTACTATTAAATATATAAGACATACATTTTATTTATTGGCAATATGTACACACATTTAATATTGCTATGCTTATGTGCACATCAGTAGTATATTGAGGTTTCCAGACACATATTATGCCGCCAGAATCTGGAGGCTGATAGGGTTTATGAAGGAAATATGGGGAAAATTGTCGACTCGGTAAAATTTTTGGCGGCGTGTGGGAACGGTTTTTTGACGGGTGATGGCGGGTGTGAAAGTAATTAAGGTAAAAGTAGTTGGTGGGAATAGAAAGGTTGTGAGCACGGATGAGGGAGGGCTATAAGTTACGTAGGATATATGAATGTGTTAGTATGCGTGGTGTAGTGATGTATAAACAAGGGTGTGATGGGTCGTGGTTTCTACTCATGGGTTGTATATATGGTGGTTACGTATATGAATGTGTTAGTATGCGTGGTGAGTAATGTATAAACAAGGGTGTGATGGGTCGTGGTTATACTCGACGAAGTAAGAGGTGTAGCTGGTTACTGAACAAAAGAGGTGTAGTTGGTTACTGAACAAAAAGAGGGTTGTAGGAGTCTGACACAGTAAAACGGGGTATTAGGGGTCGATATAGCGATGTTTATAATAAGAGGATATAATCTGAAAAAAAGAGTCTGGGCTTAGTAATATAGTGAGGGGGGGTCGTAGAGTGGTTGATGTCCGGTGTAAATGGTGATGTCGATCGGGCCCGCAGATCACCCGGTGTCAATACGGTTCCAGGTGCTTGAACTGTTCCTCTAGGCGATATATCAGCGTCTACACGAGTCTCCTTGTCTATAACAAATACATAAACACAAACACAACGACAACCATACAAGTATACACCAGACATCAACCATACAATCAGGGCCATTTTAGATTCAGACACACAAGTATAATGAATCTAAAATACAACCGCGCACACAATGAAACAGACACGAGTGCAGCCATACACAGAATCAAATAGACAGACACACAACCTCACACACACATTCAAATACAACCAAGAACAACGAGTCACTAAACATGCCAGCTATTATAGATCAACCACTCGGGTTCATACCAACTTTTAATGAGAAAAACACCCAAACGTATATGGCCATTACTAACAGCACAATCTGTTTCCCGAGTAGTATGGCGCCAGTGAACATCTGGAAAACTAATCAGTCTTCTTCATGTCGTGTGAAGTCGAGATTCTACCAACAGATAGTTGGCTACAGGACTATGATAATGAGAATACCAGGCAGAGACTCATACAGACAGAGAGAGTACGGGTGGTAGCAGTACAACCGTGGTGTGAATGTGAGGCGTCTGCGGCAAACACGCGATGGTACTAATAACCCCTTGCTATCAATGTTTGCAGCATGGTTTTATAGGTTGTTTCAAGTGGCTTTTGTTTCCCTTCTTTTTCGAGAGACAGCAACAGTGACATATATATATATATATATATATATATATATATATATATATATATATATATATATATAAGAGAGAGAGAGAGAGAGAGAGAGAGAGAGAGAGAGAGAGAGAGAGAGAGAGAGAGAGAGAGAGAGAGAGAGAGAGAGACTATACAATCGAACAAAAACATAATAAAATAGAGAAACAAATAATAACATTTTCAAATGGCTTTTATTGGTATACAACATTTAAAAATGGCTTCGTTTACGATCCAAAGGGAGCAGAGGGACTTGATTATTGTAGAAAGATGTCTGGTCTTTCAGAGGCTTGTCTTGACTGTCGGTAGATTGATATAGATGGAGTGTCATTGTTCCTGTGTCTTGAGAAACTGTCACCGCTTTCAAACTGTTGTCTAGTTGTCTGGGCATATCAACAGGTCTTGACATGGATAACCACTTGGGTGTAGACATCTTGATCGTTGTAGAAACAAAAAGACGAGTGGTCGTCTCAGTTTGTAACGACGAATTTATCTAGTTTTAAACAGTTCTGGACTTGTCTTTTTTAACCACGGGGTAACCAATCGAAACACGAGACGGTCGTTCACGTGTTGTCTGTGTCCAAATGGTTGCAGGATACGTGACAGGCTCGAGCCACGACATTTCATCAATAAGAAATACAACGCACACAGACCACAAGTACTGTTATTAATGTCTTGTAGCATACGGGTATTAGTCAGTTAGTTAGTCGCGGTTCCAACTTCACGGCAACGGGTTGTCCCCATATTGCTCCGTTCCTGTGCCAGTGAATATCACAAAATGCTCCTCACTGCCCCATGTGAACAATGGAATAGACAGGAGTGTCGGCAAGCCAACAGCCCGCATTGTACACGGGTGATCTGTCCGAGTTTCGTTGTATAAAATGGATAATGTCGGCGTGTAATGGTGGCAAGCCAAACGAATCGAAATATTCAAACTGACCTAGACCATTAAAATATAGGGCGATCCAATGTGAACCAGAGTAAGCACTGGTGTCAGTATTGACGATCAAAGCAGCTGGCTGTGTTCTATCAATGTGTCTAGGCAAATGATCTCTAGCGCATACGTTGACTAGTGGAAGGCGACGAACAAACAGATCAGACAAGAGTAATTGTCTTAGTTGTTGGGTATCCATTATGCTATGTAATCTGTTAGCACTTGTCTCGTCTTGGAAACTTCTAGGACCGAATCGAGTTCGGCATATACGATGACTTGTAGAGGTACAGTCGTTATAACGTCAAACTTTAGTTCTACTGACAATGGGCCAGATTTCGCCATTTCAAACTGTTCTCCATCTAATATACTGGGAGTCAGATCAAAACTATAGAGACAATTCCCTTGACTATAACTTTCATAATTTATACCATTCCCGACATCCTTACCGGTCAGACCAAGGGCCAAGTTGGTACTATGGAAAGCTCTCATGTACTGACCTGTGGTATAATTCATGGTTAAGGGTTTGCCTGTAACACTACGCCCATCTACCATCAGACTCAAATAGTTTAACTGATAATGATTGAATATGAAGGGGTTCGTATTCAGCTCGCCATTGAAGCAGGAAGCATTCACTAATCCGATCACCACCCGGGTCGGTGTCTGGCTGAGGAAAATGTTATCTTGTGTGTGGGAAAACATACCTTTAGGGATAGAAAAGGTCTTTACCACGACCCTTTTAAAAGAATACTTGGCATTGGATCTCAATAAGGCTTTTTCATGGGCCAGAGAGATAGCTGGATTTAACTTAGCTTTCCTCACCAAGAGGGCGGCGTAAGTAATGACACTTTTGTACCCACCACTTACATCCGTGGCAATCAAATTAAAGACGGATTTTGATGGGGTTAGTTTGATTTTAATATCGACACCATTCAACATGTACCGGTCCTGATTGAAAATGTCGGAATGTAGGCGCCCCATCATATCCAGAGGCACACTATAGCTGGCTAAAGATCTTCTTTTGGCTAGACCTGTATTGGTATCACCCTTTGTGTCTGCCATGTGCAAAGGAGTATCTTGATAGTATAGAGCTGACGTCAGATGACTCTTTTTGGCCTCTTCACCGTAATTCAGAAGAGCTTCCAAGTAGGCCCGGTACGGATACGAATTTTCACTCGGTGAAATAAGAGTGTCGTTCAGGGACACGTCTACTTGAGAAAACAAACTATGCAAATAATAATTTATCGGACCAACTTCGGCTGTGTTTGGTAGGTCGTCGCCATTGGGCAATGTAACTTTGGCTCTCACGTGCAGAAAAGTATTAAACAAATCAATGTAATCTTCACCGACACCAGAAATGGTGAATTCGATGGGTGCCCCATAAGCTAAAGTGGCCAATGGATGAATCTCCACAAACTGTCCCTCTTCTACGGCTGTCTGGGTGGGATGTACACTAAACAGATCCAGACCAGAATGCAGACACTCACATGACTTGGGATGAATTAACGCCATTATGAGAAAATATCCGAATGTCCCGCTTGGTGGTGATGTGTCTTATGAGTCGACGACTTTCTGACTGTTGGTTTTATTCTTTTACTGGGCTGACCTGGCGGGGCGGCTCGTTTTCGTTTCCTAACCCCACTACCTGATTGGCTGATGTGTTGAGCAGCGCCATGGAGTAGTCGTTGACCAGCATCTCTGGCGTGTTCTTTGAAGGACTCACCAACATTTCTACCAGCTAAGGCATCTTGAGCCACTTGCAAACCCGTCCCCAGTCCTTCTCTCAATAGGGCTTTGCCACCAGTCTTCAACCAAGGAAGAATTGTGCGACCAAGACCACTAAAGAAACTACCAATTCCATGACCTCGCTGACTTCGACCACCTACAAAAACAGGGAGACCACTTCCAGCTTGATTGCAGAAATACTCCTCGTATAGTTTGGGGTTGCGTTGGATTGGCACGTGCCTAACCATGGTTAGCCCAGATCAAACCGTTTGGTTGTTCGAAAATGTAACGTCACTACTGAAGTTCCACCTGTAAATGGGATAGGTTTCCCCTGCTCGTCGGTTATAAGAAGTTCAATCGTGTCAAATGAAAATCGACTGAGGGGTACGTAATGTGGCTTGTCATACATCCTAAATACCGAGGTGGTAGATCTGTCTAGAATAGGTAGTGTCCTCAGTAATGGTACCATCACATCACCAACCACCCGCGAGGTGACAATATCGGAATAGACGAAGAAATTTTTTGTGCCCTGGTCTAAATCCACTTCACCCACACCAGACAGACTGGGTTCAGTCTCGGTGACATGTGTCGCGGGAAACTGTAATATTTCTGCCAACTTGTCACTAAGTCTAACTTCAGCCCCCTGTTCATATAACTGGAAACGAGCCTTATTCGAAATATCGTTATAAGAGAACATCATTCGGTTATGTTCTTGTAAGGCATCATCGAGACGCAGCCATTGCAGTTCATTGATAAATCTCTCAGCTTCGAAAAGCAATCTATTCAATTCACCAATGAATTTTTCTATTGATTTGTACAGACCAGGCGTCAGCGTAATCGTCATCGGTGGTTCGTCTAGGTCTGGAGGTGGAAAGTACTTTATCCACACCTCATCTTTCAAAATATTAAAATAGGTGTTGGGAAACTGAATATCAACCAAACCAACTTCGTACTGGGAGGTGAGCTCAATAGTTTGTGGTAGTTTGACAAAGAAATGTCCGGCGTTATTTTGGGGGTATATTTGTAACGAAGCATTACTCGTCAGCGTCACGTAGAAACTCATATTAGTCTATTCGAGGTCTGCGTGCTTCCTGATTCGAAAATGTAAAGTTAGTACTGAAGTCCCATCGTTGAATGAGAGTGTTTTACCCGTATCGTCAGTTAAAAGTATTTCCACCGTGTCGAAGGAGAATTGACTTAATGGTACATAATGTGGCTTATCATAAAGACGAAACACTGAAGGTGACAGTTGGTCCAATATAGGAACAGTCCTTAGTAAAGGAACCATGACGTCTCCAACTGGTCTCGCGGCTACGAGATCGGAATAGACGTAGATATTTTTAACTTCGTTATCCATCTCTAAATCTGTATTACCGTATAATAAGACATTATCGTCTGATAGAGTCGAGCTGGGAAAACCCAATATATTCTTCAATCTGTCACTAACTTTAGCCTGGGCGCCTTTTTCAAATATTTTCATCGCGACTTTTTTCCAAGGTGTACCTAGCACGAATTTGATGTTTACTTTCTCGTCTAGTTGGGTTTCTACACACAACTTATTCAATTCCTCGATGAAAGTTTCAGGGCTGCTGAACGGACCCGGTGGACATACAAGGGTTATAGGTTCCATACCACTACCTTTAGGTGGAAAGTATTGGAACCAAATTTCACCAGGCAAACCATTAAAATACGAATTGGGGAACTGAATCTCGACCAGGGCCACTTCGTATTGGGTCGTTACATCAATGGTCTGCGGCAACTTGACAAAAAAGTGACCGGGTTGGTTGTTGGGAAATACCTTTGGTCCAGAATTACTCGGTAAAGTTATATAGAAACTCATCGTTTTTCTAATTTAGGATTAGGTAGCATATACCCCAAACAACTACTCATTAGAGCTACCCACAACTTGCCGTCTGGTGCGTCTGCGCTGCCTTGAGTCAGATTGAACAAAGACACGGCAATTACGGCATATATAACCACCATTTGACACAGAAATACAATCTCTGGCTTCGGTACACGTTGTCCAAAGAATGACCAGATCGATGTTCTTTCCACCTCTGTCGGTTGTGGGCGCACCCCCATAGTTTCCACCCTGTCTTCAGTCACACCACTAGTCTCCATAACTAGCTAGTTGCGTGTCAGCTATCCAACTATTGAATGAATGGGGATAACCAAACCACTTCACTAAATACTCTTTCCTACCACCTCGCCTGGGTCTTTCTTGTAAGATTGTTTCGATACGATACACTTGCTTGTCTCCAACTAGTTGTATTTCTTCTCTGTAGAACGAGCCCTGTAGTTCCTCTCCCGAATCATCTTTTACCACATAGGTCACTGGACTGGTCTGGTTTATGCGACTGACGGTAAACAATTCTTCTGTCCACGAGGGCATATACCCTTTTTTAAAAGGTTGTTTGGGTTCAGCCAGTCTGACTCGATCCCCAGGTGTAAAATACACTTTTTTCGATACGTATGTCGGCTTATACAAGTTATCCCACACCTCTTCTTGATTACTATAGTTGACTTGTACAGGGGCCATGCGAATACTTCTGTGATACGAACCATTGTAGTTCTGGATCAATTTATCTATCACGTTGACGTAGCGCAGTGTATTGGTCTTGGTGAAATAACGCCACATTTTTTCTTTCAGGGTTCGATTGAATCTTTCCACTATCGCTGCCTTCACATCTTCATTCTCGGTGGTAAAGAAGTGCACACCTCGATCTTTCAGAAATTTTAAGAAGGTCCGATTAACGAATTCCGAACCTTTATCGCTCTGAAAATTTATCGGTTGGCTATCACCAAAGATTTTACTCATAGCCACTACCAGCGCTTTCCCCGTTTTCTTTTGGATCGGGATAGCCCAAGCATATTTACTAAACACATCGATACAAGTCACTAGGTACGACATCCCATCGTTGTATCGTTGTAATAGTCTCATATCTATCAAGTCGGCTTGAAATTGTTGATTTATACCACCGGTTATGGTCTGACGTCTCTGAAATCGGCGACGGATCCGTTTATGTAACGTGTAGGTATCCTGATGACGTAACCATTTATCTATTTTCTTCAGGTTAGTATTTCTTTTTAAGGCGGCTGCTCCACCATAGGCTCCCGGTTTCTTAGGGTCATAGTAATATTTTCTTAATTGGGCGGCCATTTTTGCCACTTGGGGGTAGGTATCCTAGTCTTCTTCTTGCTTCGCCTGAGTTTGTAAGGTGGTGTGGTCTCGACTGTTTTGGGTTCGACTACTTGAGCCGGTTGAATAGGTGTTGGTTGAAGAGGTGTTGGTTGAAGAGGTTTCTCGGCTACTGGTGTCGGTACACTGGTGACTTCAGGTTTTTGTTCCTTGATATCTACTAGTCCCAGAGGCTTGTGTCTGTACTGTTCGAGTCGATTCAGATACCTCTGTAGTGTTTGCTGATACGCTCTGGCCTTGTCACGGGGTGGTAGATCTTCTGTTTCCAGGACTTGTTGCATCTGACGATCCAAATCCTGTAGACTATCATTTAGTGTGTCGGGTGGTACATAGGGTTTTTCTAGCAACCGGGGATCGATCAAGATCATCTTCTTGGCCATTACAAACCCACCACGCTTTTCAACACATTTAGTATGGGGCCTAGTAAGGCGCCTATGAAACCACCTTGTTGTAGAATCTCTTTCCTTTTCTTGAGTGATAATTTCTTATGAGTGAGTGCTCTCAGACTGTCTTTGTGTCGTTGCAGACGCTTCTTCTGAGCTGGTGTCAGGGGAACATTACCTTTTAAAACGTTGTGACAGCATTCACAAATTGATTGGACGAGATCCGGGGAAGCTGATTTCATTACTGCCTTCACAGTGGCTGGGTTGGTCTGACCCAAGAACCGTAACATACCCTCGTTACGTTTAAGTCGGTTAGACATGTTATTTGGGGACGTAGACGACTTGCTGCTGGTCGGGAAATATATGACTTCGTAAGCGGAGCTGATCCGGTGTTTCCTGTCGCAGGTCAAATAACAAATACCCGTGTGGAGCCGATGTCGCGTCTTTAAAACTCTCTTGGACATATGACACACGGCCTGGATACATCTGTTTGGCCAGATTGGTAATCTGAGACCCGTCTCGAGGATTCTTAAACACCACTAGGTAGTGCGAATTCAGACTGATAGTTCTTTGTTCTTTATTCTTACCAAATAGGTTCTGTACTATATACATAACACTGAGGTTGCGATGATGACTGCCTTTAGTAAATAATTTAGTCACTCTGTCATCTGTCTCAGACATTAGATCATCTATGACTACTAACCGACGTCTATCCCCTGTCCATTTTCCACATCTGGCAGACCTTCATTAAATTGAACACCCTTCATAGTTTCGTAGATGGGTTGCCATTCCCCATAGCACCATATAATTTCCTCTGGAAGGGGGTCTACCATGGCTGGTAGATGGGTCAAGAACTGTTGGACAAAGACGGTTTACCACTCCCCGTTGGGCCCGCAATCAAAGCCGTAAAACGATGTTTCCACCTAGGATCCATGGGTATTAATAACCACCTATCTAGTCGCATTGGTGTTTATAAACGTATCGGGTGATATTATTAGACCATTTGACCACCAACTGCACGCCAGTGGGTCTCTGGTAGCTATTGGTATAATAATGATGGAACCAATGGTCGACTTGACACAAGTTCACACTGAGGTGGTGAGTATGGCGTTGACTATTATTAGTTCCTACAAGCCCACAAAGACCAATAACTCGAGGTTGTGTCGCTTAGTACGTCAGATAGCCAACCAACATGATGTGTTATTTACGAGACTAGAAGTCTGTATCAAGCCCGAACACGTTTTCCCGGTCTTTGTTTCAATTGCTGACGAAGTCTTTGCCGATAACGTCATCAACTACGGGAGAATAATGATGGTTTTTACACTTGGTATGCGTCTGGGTAAGCATCTGGTTAATAATTCTTACAATACAGACGTGAGTGTCCAGGACCTGGAGGAAAGCTTCGCTACATCTGTAGGCACGTATATGACTGATAAACTACATCATTGGATACTGGAAGGTGGATGGCGTAATTTCTATACTTGGTTGCAACCATCAGTTGAATAAATACATAATACATTTCAGTATGTGTCTTTGTTTCATTGTCTGTCAGTGTTGCTGTCTCTCGGAACAATAAGTAAAAACAAAACCACTAAAGAAAATCAACAAAAATCTTGGTTTCAATATATCAAAGAATGTATTATTCATGAAAATAGTTTAGTGATATAAGAAAACATCAATGACATACATGATTAGTAACAAAAATATAAAACAATGTAGTTGGGGGATGACCTAGACATCAAACTATCGGGAACTCGGGCATATGAAAGAGGTAAAAACATATGCCAGCTACTGTCTCTATTGTATATTTGGTATCTGCACGTTGTTGGATGGCATAGGAATGAATGTCATGTTCGTGTACTGTTGTAAGGAAGGCATCAAAGTCGTATCTGTTATTTATTAGCGCTGGAAATTCTAAAACAGAAGAATTATTAAATGAGGCATGATAGAATCTAAGATCTTGTGTTCCTCTATCTCGTAACACTAAATGAAACTAAAGTTGATCTTAAAGCGACTAATTTGAGCGTTGAAAATCTTATACAACGTATCTGTCCAGTTGATAGGCTTTTGTATCTCCGGGCTAATAAAGAAGGTGTATGTCGATAAATACTTGTTAATCTTGTGATGTGTCCTGATAGCTTCCCAAGTTTCTCTATATATTTGTTGAATATCCGATGGAAGGATGTGTAGTGTCTCTGGTTCTCCGGCTGCTAAGATGCTCACTTCGTCTTCTACCAGTTGTTCAAGAATATTCTCGTCTGGTTGTATCTGACTGTTAGTTATATTGGTTTCATTTGGTGGTGTCGTCGAGGTTGTTGGTGGTGTTGTCTCTGATGGTGAAGAGGTAGTTGTCTCTGGTTCTGATGTATTCATACGTGGTTGATGACGTATTCGTTTGTGTTTTTGTAGATTGTCTTTTCTGTTGAAACGTTGTCCACAGATATGACATAAGTGTGGTTGGTCTTTCCCCTCGTGAATGGTCCGAATGTGACGATTAAGATTATTCCCATCACGGAAGTCTTTGTCGCACACTGAACACGTGAAAGTAGATCTGGTGGTCATATTGATAAACTGGTCACAAGTCACACTTTCGGTTGTTATTTCTTTCTTACAACACCAAAAAGTTCTGATGTATACAATGTTTCACTGTTTTATCAGATGCCAACGACACGAATAAGGCTCACACCAACCTGTTTCACCGATGTAGCCAAATCACTACGTGAACAATATCTGGTTACTACACGAATAAGGCTCAAACCAAGTTTCACCGATGTAGCTAGACAAGTCACTTCGTGAACAATATCTGGTTACTACACGAACAAAGCTCACACCAAGTTTCACCGATGTAGCCAAGTCAGTACGTGAACAATATCTGGTTACTACACGAACACTGCTCACACCAGCCTGATTTAAAAATAACTTTGTAGCTACCCAAGTCAGCCCGTGAACTGGTACTGAGCTCACAAGAGACGCCTTCTATTTTATACACTGGTTCTGCACGCGACATAGCTGACATGGCAGTTAGACAAGCTATTTTCACGCCTGCTTCCCTACACACCGATGACTCATACTTAATGACTTTTGCATATGGTGTTGATGACGTAGGGGCTTCTCGGACATCCGCGTTCTTTACCACAAATTTGTGGTTTGTGATATTCTTGTAGGTCTGTATGTACAAGTGTATCTGTAGTGGTTGTGGTACCAGTAGTAATGGTATGGGTGTGTTTTTGTGTGCTTGTAGGTGTGTATGTACAAGTGTATCAAGTGTATCAAGTGTGTACATGTGTGTACTTGGGTGTCTTTGTGATTGTAGGTGTGTATTTGTGTAATTGATTATGGGTGAGTCTGTACTTGTGTATAGTTGTGATGCCAGTAGTAATGGTATGGGTGTGTCTGTGTATGGTTGTCTTTGTATTTGTCTTTGAGTGTTCTTGTGTATTTGTTTATGGGTATGTACTTGAGTGTATAGTTGTGATGCCAGTAGTAATGGTATGGGTGTGTCTGTGTATGGTTGTCTTTGTATTTGTCTTTGAGTGTTCTTGTGTATGGGTGAGTGTGTGTGTACTTGTGTATATCTGTTGATAGTGACAGTAGTAATGGTATGGGTGTGTACTTGGCTGTGTTTGTCTTTGAGTGTTCTTGTGTATTTGTTTATGGGTGTGTACTTGAGTATAGTTGTGAGTACTTGGCTGTCTTTGTTTTTGTCTTTGAGTGTTCTTGTCTGCTTGTAGGTCTGTATGTACAAGTGTATCAAGTGTGTATAGTTGTGATGACAGTAGTAATGGTATGGGTTGTCTGTGTATGGTTGTCTTTGTGTTTGTCTTTGAGTGTACTTGTGTATAGTTGTGATGACAGTAGTAATCGTTGGCGATGGGTGTGTCTGTGCTGTCTCTGCGCTTGTGTATATCTGTTGATACTGATAGTAGTAATGGTAT
Source organism: Cepaea hortensis (assembly GCA_963921405.1). Taxonomy (NCBI): domain Eukaryota; kingdom Metazoa; phylum Mollusca; class Gastropoda; order Stylommatophora; family Helicidae; genus Cepaea; species Cepaea hortensis. The sequence goes on along the minus strand of OY992881.1, from coordinate 119,957,587 downwards.
GGGTTGTCTGTGTATCGTTGTCTTTGTGTTTTTACTTGAGTGATTGTTTATTTGATTATGGGTGTGTACTTGTGTATAGTTGTTATGACAGTAGTAATGGTATGGGTGTGTCTTTGTGCTTGTCCGTCTTTATGTGTATGTTTGGTTGTCTTTGTATTTGTATGTGTGTTTGTGTGATCCTCTTTGTGTTTGTATGACCCTCTTTGTATGATTTTTACACACCCCACAAAAATATAGTATAATACCAACGCACCAGCTAATATTCTTGTCGCTAATATTGGTAGTACTATTATCACTACTATTAATTCTTCCTCACTTTACCCACCACCATTGCACTATACGTACTTTCCCCTTCAATTTAAGTGGTCACTCGACTACTTGACCACTGCTTGACCACTGCTTGACCACGTCATCGATCACTTTAATCACTACTATAATTTTAGGCACATCGTCCTCTACAATTTAAGTGGTCACTCGACCACTTGACCACTACTTGACCACTAATTTACCACATATTAAGCATCACCATGTCGCTACAACTACTTTCCGCTAAAATGTATTCACTTGACCACTTGACCACTGCTTGACCACTAATTTACCACCCTTTAAACATCACCATATCGTTACAATCACTTTTCCCTAAAAATTTCCCTAAAATTTTCATCACTTACCCACCGCTTGACCACAGCTTGACCACTGCTTGACCACTACTTGACCACTAATTTACCACTAATTTAAGCATTACCATATCATTGTAACCACTTTTCCCTAAAATTTTCCTTACTTGACCACTGCTTGACCACTAATTTAAAACTCTTTAATCAGCACCATATCATTACAATCACTTTTCCCTAAAATTTCCCTAAAATTCTCCTCACTTAACCACCGCTTGACCACTGCTTGACCACTGCTTGACCACTACTTGACCACCACTTGACCACTAATTTACCACTAATTTAAACATTACCATGTCACTACGACCAATTTTCCCTAAAGTTTTCCTTACTTGGCCACTACTTGACCTCTAATTTACCACTCTTTAATCATCACCATCTCATTACAATCACTTTTCCCTAAAATTTCCTTACTTGACTACTTGACCCTTACTTGACCATTGCTTGACCACTGGTTGACCAGTTTGTAACTGTGAACACCTCTTATTACATTTATGACCACCCCTATATCACTCCTACTTGATCACTAATACCCCTTACCACCATACCCATTATAACTTTATAAGATTTCCTTTCTAATGATGGTAGTGAATATACCACCCTTTACCTTCACTTAGACAATACTATCACACTGTTCAGATGATAGTAACCATCTACACCTCTACCCATGAGTCGTCGAGTATAACCACAACCCATCACACCCTTGCCAGTTTATACATTACTCACCACGCATACTAACACATTCATATACGTAACCACCATATATCCAACCCATGAGTAGAAACCACGACCCATCACACCCTTGTTTATACATCACTACACCACGCATACTAACACATTCATATACCCTACGTAACTTATAGCCCTCCCTCATCCGTGCTCACAACCTTTCTATTCCCACCAACTACTTTTACCTTAATTACTTTCACACCCGCCATCACCCGTCACAAAACCGTTCCCACACGCCGCCAAAAATTTTACCGAGTCGACAATTTTCCCCATATTTCCTTCATAAAACCATCAGCCTCCAGATTCTGGCGGCATAATATGTGTCTGGAAACCTCAATATACTACTCACATCTTACACACTTCAATCAATCAATCAATCAATCATGTGCCATGCCGGAAAGCGTGGGCGGTCATGATTCGCCATTTCACTCGATCACCAGAGTGACACACTTACATACTTATAAAAGTTAGGAACTCTGTTACATACATAAAGACGATTTCCTGGCACACATTTTAGGCCAGGCTGACCAGGGAGTCCAGAATGATTTTAAGAATTTGAATCTGCCCAGGTGCATATCGTATACGAAATACATATTCTGAATCAGCGTTGCCAGTAGTGGGTTGTGCTCAATATTTAAATCTCAAATCCCGAAACAACTAAATAAATCAATTTTAATATTCATCGGAAGTTACAATGCACTCTGGTCTCCGATATTCCTAACATGTGAATATTCAGTCTTCTCATTTCTTTCCTAAATTTGAGATGAGATGAGGTGAGTGGTTAATTTCCTTTAATTTTTATGTGGCCCTAGTAGGCCAGTAAAAAATGGTTTTTCTTATGGTACCACGCGAATCTTTCTAACATTAAAAGTATACTGTTAGCATTTAAGAAATAAAGTTAGTACTTTAAAGTAGATTTTAAAATATAAATAAGTAAAGATTAAAAACACATATTTTATAAGTATTGTAATAATGTTATTCTTTTTTTTATAATATCTAACTTCAAAGCTATTTTCTAAATTTCTATGACATTAGCAGAAGATGTTAATTTATTTATTAAATTATAGCTAATTATATAATTTCATTCTTTTCAATTTTAGTAATCTCCCTTATAAAATTATTAGATGTTTATGCCCCCTAGTCATTGTTCAACTAGATATTTTGCTATTTGCTATCTGGGAATTCCGCAGAGTCGGTTTCCCTGGACCAGCGATTAACGCCTTTCTCCGTAATCCCGTATGTTCTCGTGAGTAACGCAACCTGCGCGAGAATCAGTAGCGCTTCTCGCCGCGTTGGTTACTTAAGAGGTATGTGAGCCGGTCGCTCACAAAAGCGATGGCAAACTGCTGAGCGTAATCTTGCCTAGTACATCAGCAGCAGCTGAAAAATATTGATGTTGACTACAACATCCTGGGGGGCTGAGTGTTCTCGAGGCATGGTGTCCGCCTCGAATGCTGGAGGTCCCGGGTTCAGGCCCAGGTGAGGACCGGGATTTATTTAATAAATCCACCTGGACTTCCAGTAATAACATTTCCCCTGGTCTCTGGGTAGTGAGATCGGACGCCTGTGTGTATTGTTGTCTCTGGGTAGTGAGATCGGACGCCTGTGTGTATTGTTGTCTCTGGGTAGTGAGATCGGACGCCTGTGTGTATTGTTGTCTCTGGGTAGTGAGATCGGACGCCTGTGTGTATTGTTGTCTCTGGGTAGTGAGATCGGACGCCTGTGTGTATTGTTGTCTCTGGGTAGTGAGATCGGACGCCCGTGTGTATTGTTGTCTCTGGGTAGTGAGATCGGACGCCCGTGTGTATTGTTGTCTCTGGGTAGTGAGATCGGACGCCTGTGTGTATTGTTGTCTCTGGGTAGTGAGATCGGACGCCCGTGTGTATTGTTGTCTCTGGGTAGTGAGATCGGACGCCTGTGTGTATTGTTGTCTCTGGGTAGTGAGATCGGACGCCTGTGTGTATTGTTGCGCACGTAAAAAATCCCCTGGCAGTTGGAAATCGAAAAAGAGTAGTCTAACGGCGCTGCCCGGGCAAAATTTCGAGTTAAAAATCTACCCAAAGTATTTCAGGATCCTCGCCGATGCAACGGAGTTCGTGCATTGAGCTGAGTTTCTCCAGGCTCAGGTTTGAGTTAGGAGGAAAACGGAGCACTTATGGGTTAAACCGTGTGCCGTGATGTTGATCCAACGACTAAACATGTTAGTAAGGCATATGGAAAAAAAGACATAATAAAAGAACATAATTATAAATAAGTGTAGTGAGCAATCAAGGCATTACTATCAATACTATCATGTTATTATGATGTTTTAAATATGCTCTAAGCAACTAGGGAAACGCATGCGCAGTTGAATTGTATGATTTATTATTTATCCAGCGAGTGCACACATCATTGAGGTACCGTTAGATTTGGGTTTTCAAGGCCTATCTATCTGTGGTGATCTCATTAGCAAATAAATAACCTATTTGAAAATCGTGATAAAAAATGCTATTAATATTCTTTCTGCTATTATAAATATGAAAGGGGTGTTATTAGTTGTGTATAATATTAAATATAAATTATGTGTTATTTTTATTATTGTTATGTTTAATGCTCTTATTTATGTTTATGCACTTAAAACTATGGCTGCAATGGACACAGAGCAGAGAATGCTCTTCACACTATACCAGCACTTGATCCTCTCAGTGATTTATTATGGACTAGGACTGCTCACTGTCTCAAAGAGTCAGCTGGTGAAATTAGAGCGCATTCAGAAAGAAGCTATGCGGGTCATTCTGGTATGCACCAGAGACACCCCAGTAGTGTGTATGCGTTACATCCTTGGTCTGCCTACTGTTGCTGGTAGGCACAGGATGATGCAGGCGAAGGCATACCTCAGAGTAGCTGCAGACTCAGATCACCCGTTGCATGAGGCGCTGGACGTAGTTAAGGGTCAGAGACTGATAAAAGGGAAATCATGGATGGCTCAGGCGGAGGATACGATCAGACAGGTGTGCCCCTTGGAGAACATCAGGCGAGGAGAGGAGTGGGTCAGAGTGCCAGCCGAGCAGCCAGACTTGTGCAGAGTTATAATCACATTGAGCCGGGAGTGCAGGGAGTGGCCAGCAGGGGCCACGGAAGTGGAAATTCAGCAACTAATTCAGGATAATTCTCGCCCGGGTGATGTGATTATCTACACGGATGGTTCAGTGTTGAGATGTAGGAGAAGTGCCTGGGGATTCTTAGCAAAAGCTAATGGTCGGCGTTTGGTGCAGGAGAGTCTGGCGTATGATGACACAACTTCTAGCTTAAGAATGGAAGTGGAGGCGGTCAGTGCAGCTTTCCGCTGGATAGAGAACACGATACATACACACATTGTGATTGTAACTGACTCAGAAAGCATGCTGAGGAGGGTGAGAACAGGCAGGCTTCGTGCAGAGTGGCTTGCTTCGCTTCGGAGGTCACGGGTAGCAAGCATCACCTGGATCTTTTCTCCGGGGCATGCCGGTGTGCTGGGGAATGAACAGGCGGACAGATTGGCGAGCTTTGCAGAACTTGGTGGAGTATTGATGCATGACAAGACAGATTTGGTTGCGGCCTTGTGGGAGCACGTGTACACCTCGGAGGAGCAAATGGATCACCAGTCTGGTAGGAATGGGGCAGCGAGGTGTGACGAGGGGATCTGGCCGACGCTCTACGCTCAGAGGAAAGGCGAGACGGACATATAATCAGATTGCTACTGAAACTATTAGTGTTGGAACTCTTCGCTGGCTGCTGAGGATGGGGACGGAGCACTTATGGGAATGTCCCGAATGCTGTGATGTCAGTTCCTAAATCAATCAATCAATCAATCAATCAATCAATCAATCAATTATGTTTATAACATAAATTATGTGTATATTTAGCGTTACATTTATTTTTCTTATGTTTAATGCTCTTATTTGTTTTTATAAAATAAAAAATGTGTATATTTAGTGTTACATATGTATTTTTTATGTTTAATGCACAGACTGGCAATTCTTTCTGCGTTAACAGTTTCCAATGTAGCATATGATGTTCTATAAGTGACCTACTATGAATGAGTCACCAAAAAAAAGAAAAGTAGAAGGTAAGCTTTAGTGGCAGTAGACAGACAGACAGACAGACAGACAGACAGACAGACAGACAGACAGACAGACAGACAGACAGACAGACAGACAGACAGACAGACAGACAGACAGACAGACAGACAGACAGACAGACAGATAGGCAGGCAGGCAGGCAGGCAGGTAGGCAGGCAGACAGACAGACAGACAGACAGACAGGCAATATTTTAAAAACTAGAACCAACAGAAACAAACAAGTTAGATACAAATTTGCCAGACACGACCTTAAGCCAGAAAAGTGTGAAATTATCAGGCCAAAATAATGGTCTGTCCATTCTAACGAGTTAATGCTGATGTCATTAATTAGAATATTAGGCAAAAGGATGCAATTTCAAGCTGAAGATAAAAATGAGATAGAGCACGCGGAAGTCGTGGTATTTTATAAGTGGTGGCAATTTGTTTGCCCTTGTTGATCATCCTGTTGTGTTGTTTGTCCATCAAGAATGATGATGATCATTCATTTCATCCAGTGGGGTTGAAAGTATGGAGCCGTGATTTCTAAGATGGCTGGTAATGCCTATTGTGGCTCGAAATGTTCTTTGACAATGTGGGCAAAGAATGCTTGACCTTCCAGTAGGAGGATCTCCTGCAGTATTTTTTCTGTCCAGCCTATTTTTTCCCCTCAGATCTTGCAGTTCTGTTTGATTCACAAGTGACTGCACCCTTAAGTAATGATGTACGCCACGAATTTCGATCTTTTGCAGCAGTCTCCCAAGTGTCGTGATGAATTTCAAAAGCTTTTAGTGAGATCTTCAGAGTGTCTCTAAAGCGTTTCCTCTGACCGCTTTGGGAATGTTTACCGTGACGCAGCTCGCCGTAAAAAATTCGTTTAGGGAGCCAGTAATCTGGCATGCGAGTCAAGTGACCAGCCCAGCGAATCTGATGTTTCATTAGTAGAGTATAGATACTGGGCATGGTCGCTCTTTCTAGGACTTCAGTGATAAATATGCCTCATATAGAGTGTATATTTAATGAATGCGCAGTGTTTGAAAATATTGCCAGTCCAAGTTTTGTATTCACCCCCTGTAAAGTTCATGCAACATAATAGGTAAATAGGATGGGGACGGAGCGCTTATGGGAATGTCCCGAATGCTGTGATGTCGGTTCCTAAATCAATCAATCAATCAATAGGTAAATACAAAACTTGGACCGGTAATATTTTCAAACACTGCATAGTGATTAAAAATACACCCTGTATTGATATGCAATATCAATTTCTTCTCATCAATCAATCAATCATGTGCCATGCCGGAAAGCGTGGGCGGTCATGACTCTTCTACTACTAATATTTTATATATGTGGAATATATATTTCGCCTACCGCTTACGTATAAAAAATTTATTTCTGTTATGTTTTATGTGTAAAATATACAAAATATTCTTACTATTAAATATATAAGACATATATTTTATTTATTGGCAATATGTACACACATTTAATATTGCTATGCTTATGTGCACATCTTACACACTTACATACTTATAAAAGTTAGGAACTCTGTTACATACATAAAGACGATTTCCTGGCACACATTTTAGGCCAGGCTGACCAGGGAGTCCAGAATGATTTTAAGAATTTGAATCTGCCCAGGTGCATATCGTATACGAAATACATATTCCGAATCAGCGTTGCCAGTAGTGGGTTGTGCTCAATATTTAAATCTCAAATCCCGAAACAACTAAATAAATCAATTTTAATATTCATCGGAAGTTACAATGCACTCTGGTCTCCGATATTCCTAACATGTGAATATTCAGTCTTCTCATTTCTTTCCTAAATTTGAGATGAGATGAGGTGAGTGGTTAATTTCCTGTAATTTTCATGTGGCCCTAGTAGGCCAGTAAAAAATGGTTTTTCTAAATGTATCAATTTAAATAGTCTAACATTAAAAGTATACTGTTAGCATTTAAGAAACAAAGTTAGTACTTTAAAGTAGATTTTAAAATATAAATAAGTAAAGATTAAAAACACATATTTTATAAGTATTATAATAATGTTATTCTTTTTATTAATAATATCTAACTTCAAAGCTATTTTCTACATTTCTATGACATTAGCAGAAGATGTTAATTTATTTAGTAAATTATAGCTAATTATATAATTTCATTCTTTTCAATTTTAGTAATCTCCCTTATAAAATTAAATGATGTTTATGCCCCCTAGTCATTGTTCAACTAGATATTTTGCTATTTGCTATCTGGGAATTCCGCAGAGTCGGTTTCCCTGGACCAGCGATTAACGCCTTTCTCCGTAATCCCGTATGTTCTCGTGAGTAACGCAACCTGCGCGAGAATCAGTAGCGCTTCTCGCCGCGTTGGTTACTTAAGAGGTATGTGAGCCGGTCGCTCACAAAAGCGATGGCAAACTGCTGAGCGTAATCTTGCCTAGTACATCAGCAGCAGCTGAAAAATATTGATGTTGACTACAACATCCTGGGGGGCTGAGTGGTCTCGAGGCATGGTGTCCGCCTCGAATGCTGGAGGTCCCGGGTTCAGGCCCAGGTGAGGACCGGGATTTATTTAATAAATCCACCTGGACTTCCAGTAATAACATTTCCCCTGGTCTCTGGGTAGTGAGATCGGACGCCTGTGTGTATTGTTGTCTCTGGGTAGTGAGATCGGACGCCCGTGTGTATTGTTGTCTCTGGGTAGTGAGATCGGACGCCTGTGTGTATTGTTGTCTCTGGGTAGTGAGATCGGACGCCTGTGTGTATTGTTGTCTCTGGGTAGTGAGATCGGACGCCTGTGTGTATTGTTGTCTCTGGGTAGTGAGATCGGACGCCTGTGTGTATTGTTGTCTCTGGGTAGTGAGATCGGACGCCCGTGTGTATTGTTGTCTCTGGGTAGTGAGATCGGACGCCCGTGTGTATTGTTGTCTCTGGGTAGTGAGATCGGACGCCTGTGTGTATTGTTGTCTCTGGGTAGTGAGATCGGACGCCTGTGTGTATTGTTGTCTCTGGGTAGTGAGATCGGACGCCCGTGTGTATTGTTGTCTCTGGGTAGTGAGATCGGACGCCCGTGTGTATTGTTGTCTCTGGGTAGTGAGATCGGACGCCCGTGTGTATTGTTGTCTCTGGGTAGTGAGATCGGACGCCTGTGTGTATTGTTGTCTCTGGGTAGTGAGATCGGACGCCTGTGTGTATTGTTGTCTCTGGGTAGTGAGATCGGACGCCTGTGTGTATTGTTGTCTCTGGGTAGTGAGATCGGACGCCCGTGTGTATTGTTGTCTCTGGGTAGTGAGATCGGACGCCTGTGTGTATTGTTGTCTCTGGGTAGTGAGATCGGACGCCTGTGTGTATTGTTGTCTCTGGGTAGTGAGATCGGACGCCCGTGTGTATTGTTGTCTCTGGGTAGTGAGATCGGACGCCCGTGTGTATTGTTGTCTCTGGGTAGTGAGATCGGACGCCCGTGTGTATTGTTGTCTCTGGGTAGTGAGATCGGACGCCTGTGTGTATTGTTGTCTCTGGGTAGTGAGATCGGACGCCTGTGTGTATTGTTGTCTCTGGGTAGTGAGATCGGACGCCCGTGTGTATTGTTGCGCACGTAAAAAATCCCCTGGCAGTTGGAAATCGAAAAAGAGTAGCCTAACGGCGCTGCCCGGGCAAAATTTCGAGTTAAAAATCTACCCAAAGTATTTCAGGATCCTCGCCGATGCAACGGAGTTCGTGCATTGAGCTGAGTTTCTCCAGGCTCAGGTTTGAGTTAGGAGGAAAACGGAGTACTTATGCTATGGGTTAAACCGTGTGCCGTGATGTTGATCCAACGACTAAACATGTTAGTAAGGCATATGGAAAAAAAGACATAATAAAAGAACATAATTATAAATAAGTGTAGTGAGCAATCAAGGCATTACTATCAATACTATCATGTTATTATGATGTTTTAAATATGCTCTAAGCGACTAGGGAAACGCATGCGCAGTTGAATTGTATGATTTATTATTTATCCAGCGAGTGCACACATCATTGAGGTACCGTTAGATTTGTGTTTTCAAGGCCTATCTATCTGTGGTGATCTCATTAGCAAATAAATAACCTATTTGAAAATCGTGATAAAAAATGCTATTAATATTCTTTCTGCTATTATAAATATGAAAGGGGTGTTATTAGTTGTGTATAATATTAAATATAAATTATGTGTTATTTTTATTATTGTTATGTTTAATGCTCTTATTTATGTTTATGCACTTAAAACTATGGCTGCAATGGACACAGAGCAGAGAATGCTCTTCACACTATACCAGCACTTGATCCTCTCAGTGATTCATTATGGACTAGGACTGCTCACTGTCTCAAAGAGTCAGCTGGTGAAATTAGAGCGCATTCAGAAAGAAGCTATGCGGGTCATTCTGGTATGCACCAGAGACACCCCAGTAGTGTGTATGCGTTACATCCTTGGTCTGCCTACTGTTGCTGGTAGGCACAGGATGATGCAGGCGAAGGCATACCTCAGAGTAGCTGCAGACTCAGATCACCCGTTGCATGAGGCGCTGGACGTAGTTAAGGGTCAGAGACTGATAAAAGGGAAATCATGGATGGCTCAGGCGGAGGATACGATCAGACAGGTGTGCCCCTTGGAGAACATCAGGCGAGGAGAGGAGTGGGTCAGAGTGCCAGCCGAGCAGCCAGACTTGTGCAGAGTTATAATCACATTGAGCCGGGAGTGCAGGGAGTGGCCAGCAGGGGCCACGGAAGTGGAAATTCAGCAACTAATTCAGGATAATTCTCGCCCGGGTGATGTGATTATCTACACGGATGGTTCAGTGTTGAGATGTAGGAGAAGTGCCTGGGGATTCTTAGCAAAAGCTAATGGTCGGCGTTTGGTGCAGGAGAGTCTGGCGTATGATGACACAACTTCTAGCTTAAGAATGGAGGTGGAGGCGGTCAGTGCAGCTTTCCGCTGGATAGAGAACACGATACATACTGTCGTGAAATACTGAGAGTTAATGATTTCCAGATAGACGACGGTATACACCGACTAACCAGGTAGAAGAAGGGTTAACAAACGAAGCCGTAAGGGTAACAAACAACGGGTTGACCAGACAGGGGTTTATAGGTCAAGACAGAAACGGCTAACCGCACAGGTAAAATGTCGAGTGGAAAAATTGGTTTGCGACTAAAGCAGAGAGATGATTGGACAGCATATTGCGGTATGGATGTGAAACGGTTCAGAGCTGTATTTTTCCACTAACGATGATAATGCAGTCTGGATGTGAGGTGTCCAGCAATGTCAAGGACTATGCGGCAAAGATGACCTATAAAAGAGTGGCTACGTCTTTGTGTCGAGAGAGTGTGTTTCTGAGGTTTCGGGAGAGAAGGATTATGTAAAGGGTTGTGCTGCGTTCGGATGAACGTTTGTGTATCTATTGTGCATTAGTACTCCCAATTCAGACTAGGATGTTTATAAGGTATTAATATATTAGAGTATAGTTTAGCATAGGAATATAGATGTAAGTGAATAGCATTTACCATGGCTTTCTATTAGTGGATAGTTTAGACTTTGGTGAATTCATATGTCTTATGCGGGTGTTCACTTCGGAAGCCTTGTCATTATGGCTGGAGAAGGACACTTGCATAAGTAGTAGTAAGGGGCAGACCCTTATCACTGGATTTGTTATACTTCTCCAGGTTCCAATCTCCTAGTGAAAGCAGAGAAGAGATGAAGAGGAATACCCTTGAGTAAATAAAGTACTTACAGGGGACCAAACAGAATATGAGCAGGTTTTAAGATGAAGAAATAAATAAATCAATTAAAATACAGAACACTGTATGCTCAAATGAATATACCACGAAAACACTTAAAAGGAAAAGATGTTAACCTGTGGCAAGCAGGGATACTTACAACTACAAACGTATTGTAGGCATAAGGAAGAAAGATTAGACAAGTAAAACAGTATTAGTAAGGAAAGACTATAAGAAGAACTGTGACGATGTGGTGGTTTTCCGATGTTGGATACTTACCGTCATGAAACAGATTCAGGAGCATTCATAAACTTACGGGACTTTTGTTACGGTACCGTGACTCAGTGGTGAACAGTTTTTGTTTCATTCAATAACGGATTTACCATCAGATTCAAGCATACGGATCATCCCGGGTGAGCTCTGTCCTGTTTGATGTGTTGTCCTGTGATCTTGAAGAATGAAAGGGCAAGAAGCAACACAGCTGATAGACATTCAGAGTTCATATCTGGCAACCACACTAGAAGAACATACCAACTACATAGACAATATCCATACATACACCAGACATAGTTTTTATTAATAAATCTTTTATCTTATCGTTGAAAGGAACTGTTGTCGGAGTATGTGTTGAGGGAATAATAGAGAGAGAGAAAGAAATAGATATATGGAATGGAAGACAAAAGAGAGGAGTGTAGACCAAAGTCAGTCAATAATCCCAACAGATACTAAGTTTAAAGATGTGCTTGTTGATTCCAATCTCCTCTCGGGAATAACAGGACACATACACACATTGTGATTGTAACTGACTCAGAAAGCATGCTGAGGAGGGTGAGAACAGGCAGGCTTCGTGCAGAGTGGCTTGCTTCGCTTCGGAGGTCACGGGTGGCAAGCATCACCTGGATCTTTTCTCCGGGGCATGCCGGTGTGCTGGGGAATGAACAGGTGGACAGAACTTGGTGGAGTATTGATGCATGACAAGACAGATTTGGTTGCGGCCTTGTGGGAGCACGTGTACACCTCGGAGGAGCAAATGGATCACCAGTCTGGTAGGAATGAGGTGTGACGAGGGGATCTGGCCGACGCTCTACGCTCAGAGGAAAGGCGAGACGGACATATAATCAGATTGCTACTGAAACTATTAGTGTTGGAACTCTTCGCTGGCTGCTGAGGATGGGGACGGAGCACTTATGGGAATGTCCCGAATGCTGTGATGTCGGTTCCTAAATCAATCAATCAATCAATCAATCAATCAATTATGTTTATAACATAAATTATGTGTATATTTAGCGTTACATTTATTTTTCTTATGTTTAATGCTCTTATTTGTTGTTATAAAATAAAAAATGTGTATATTTAGTGTTACATATGTATTTTTTATGTTTAATGCACAGACTGGCAATTCTTTCTGCGTTAACAGTTTCCAATGTAGCATATGATGTTCTATAAGTGACCTACTATGAATGAGTCACCAAAAAAAGAAAAGTAGAAGGTAAGCTTTAGTAGCAGTAGCCAGACAGACAGACAGACAGACAGACAGACAGACAGACAGACAGACAGATAGGCATGCAGGCAGGCAGGCAGGTAGGCAGGCAGACAGACAGACAGACAGACAGGCAATATTTTAAAAACTAGAACCAACAGAAACAAACAAGTTAGATACAAATTTGCCAGACACGAACTCAAGCCAGAAAAGTGTGAAATTATCAGGCAAAAATAATGGTCTGTCCATTCTAACGAGTTAATGCTGATGTCATTAATTAGAACATTAGGCAAAAGGATGCAATTCCTAGCTAAAGATGAAAATGAGATAAAGTACGCGGAAGTCGTGGGTATTTTATAAGTGGTGGCAATTTGTTTGCCCTTGTTGATCATCCTGTTGTGTTGTTCGTCCATCAAGAATGATGATGATCATTCATTTCATCCAGTGGGGTTGAAAGTATGGAGCCGTGATTTCTAAGATGGCTGGTAAGGCCTATTGTGGCTCGAAATGTTCTTTGACAATGTGGGCAAAGAATGCTTGACCTTCCAGTAGGAGGATCTCCTGCAGTATTTTTTCTGTCCAGCCTATTTTTTTCCCCTCAGATCTTGCAGTTCTGTTTGATTCACAAGTGACTGCACCCTTGAGTAATGATGAACGCCACGAATTTCGATCTTTTGCAGCAGTCTCCCAAGTGTCGTGATGAATTTCAAAAGCTTTTAGTGAGATCTTCAGAGTGTCTCTAAAGCGTTTCCTCTGACCGCTTTGGGAATGTTTACCGTGACGCAGCTCGCTGTAAAAATTTCGTGAATGTTCATGAACCCAGGCTATCAACTTAACCTGTTGACGACAATACTTGGCCATACTTGGGTGGGGCATATTTGATGATTTTGTATGTTCTAGAAAGAATATTTTTGGGGGGTTCGCATATCCATTACAGGACATCGCTGTCATTATCAGCATCTTTCAGCTAATTGTTGATTTCTTGGCAAGATTACGCTCAGTAGTTTAGAAAGCATATACACCTCTCATATACTGAATGGAAATAATAAAGTATTTAAAGACAAATAAATGGTAAATTATTTCGAGTGTATTTAATTATATGCTTTGTTTTCTCTTCTTCTTCTCTTCTCCCATTTACCTCAGTGAAGTGTGCGTGTTTGTGTGTGGTGGTGGGAGGGTGGGATCTTGCATGTGCTCTTTCTAATGCTTTTTGTAAGTCGGTATCCATTTCTCTAATGTTGTTTTTGATACCTTCACTCCATCTTTTACGTGGTCTTCCACTTGCTCTATATCCATTATATTTCTCCATGTTTGCCCCCTTGTAGCTGATGGGACTAGGACATTCTTGTCAGGTGGCCAAACCATTTAATATGTTATTCTTTAATGAAGTGCACGGCCAGTTTCAGATCTAGTCCTCTTTTCATTTCCTCATTCCTAATTCTTTCTCTCACAGTTACTCCGGCAGCTCTTCTATCTCGCCTCTGTTGTTATGATTTTGCGCTCATTATTTGCAGTAAGATCCATGTTTGAGCATAATGTCAGCCAAAAAAAATATTCCTTATGAGATTTGCTTTGGCACTTATCTATATTTATAAAACAAAGTGTATGTATGTAAATATGTATGTATATATGTATGTATGTAAATATGTATGTCCTTTATTTGTTCGCGAACGGCCCATCCGATTGAGATGAAATTTTCTACACGCTTTCCTTTCATTCCAGAGCTGTCAACTGTCATAGTTTTTTTTTCTTCTTCCTCCTCCTCCCTCCTCCCCCTCCCAAAATACGTACGTAAATATATGATGATGATGATGAAAGAATCCCCGAACCAAAATGCTAGGGAAAGGGAAGAAAATGACGTGACTACACAGAATCGTCACACGGCAATCATTATCATCAAGTGCCGTGCCGGCTGGCGTAGGCGTTCATGGCTCTCCGTAGATCTCAGTCTTTGGTTTTTTGGATCAACTCTGCTGCTGATATTCCTCCATGCCACGGCAATATCAATAACAAATAATCTTTTTATGTGTAAGGAAGTTATCTACAGTCGTGTAGAAGGGAAGAACTAGACGAGTATGAATTCGGAATGGCGAACTCTCTCCCCCTCTCTTCTCCTCCCTCTACCTCCTCCCTCCACCCTTCTCCTCTTCCTCCTCCCTCTCATCCCTCTCCCTCCTAGCTCCTCCTTCTCCCTCTTCCTTCTCCCTCTTCCTCTCCCCTCCTCCATCCTCCTCCCTCCTACTCCCTCCGCCTCCTCCCCCCTCCTCCCTCATCTTCCCTCCTCCTCCCTCTCCCTCCTCATCCCTCCTCCTCCTGCCTCCCTCCTCCTCCTCCTGCCTCCTTCTCCCTCATCATCCTCCCTCCTCCTTCTCCCTTCTTCTCCCTCTTCCCTCTTCCTCCTCCTACCTCCTCCCTCCTCCTCCTCCCTCCACCCTCCTCCTCCCTTCTCCTCCTCTTCCTCCTCCCTTTCCTTCCTCCTCCTCCTCCCTCTACCTCCTCCTCCCACTACCTCTTTCCTCCTCCCTCCTCCTCCCCTTCCACCTCTCTTTCCTTCCTCCCCTCCTCATTCTCCCTCCTTCCTCTCCCTCCTTCCTCCTCCTCCTTCCTTCTTCTCCCTCCTCCTCCCCCTCCTCCTTCCTCCTCCTCCCTCTCCTCCTCCTCACTCCTCCTCCTCCCTCCTCCTCCTCCCTCTACCTCCTCCCTCCTCCTCCCTTCACATTCCTCCTCCTCCCTCTTCCTCCTCCTCCCTCCTCCTCATCCCTCCTCCTCCTTCCTCCTCATCCCTCCTCCTCCCTTCTCCTCCTCCCTCCTCCTCCTCCCTCTAACTCCTCCTCCCTTCACATTCCTCCTCCTCCCTCTTCCTCCTCCTCCCTCCTCCTCCTCATCTCTCCTTCTCCCTCCTCCTCCTTCTTCCTCCCTCCTCCTCCTCCTCCCTCCTCCCCTCCTCCTTCCTCCTCCTCCCTCTCCTCCTCCTCACTCCTCCTCCTCCCTCCTCCTCATTCTACCTCCTCCCTCCTCCTCCCTTCACATTCCTCCTCCTCCCTCTTCCTCCTCCTCCCTCCTCCTCCCTCCTCCTCCTCCCTCCTCCTCATCACTCCTCCTCCCTCCTCTTCCTTCTTCCTCCCTCCTCTTCCCTCCTCCCCCTCCTCCTTCCTCCTCCTCCCTCCTCCTCCTCCCTCCTCCTCCCTCTACCTCCTCCTCCTCCCTCCTCCTCCCTCTACCTCCTCCCCCCTCCTCCCTTCACATTCCTCCTCCTCCCTCTTCCTCCTCCCTCCTCCTCTCTCCGCCTCCCTCCTCCTCCTCTTCCCTCTACCTCCTCCTCCCTTCACATTCCTCCTCCTCCCTCCTCCTCCTCCCCTCCTCCTCTTCCCTCCTCCTCCCCCTCCTTCTCCTCCTTCTCCCTCCTCCTTCTCCCTCTTCCTCCTCCCTCTTCCTTCTCCTCCTTCTCCCTCCTCCTTCTCCCTCTTCCTCCTCCCTCTTCCTTCTCCCTTCGCCTCCTCCCTCCTCCTACTCTCTCCTCCTCCTCCCTCCTCCTCCCTCTCCCTCCTCCTCCCTATCCTCCTCCTGCTCCCTTCTCCTTCTGCGTTCTCCTCCTCCCTCCTTCTCCCTCCTCCTCCCTCTTCCTCCTCCCTCCTCCTCGCCTCCTCCTCCACCCTACTCCTCCCTCCTCCTCCTAATCCCTCCTCCTCCCTCCTCCTCCCTCCTCCTCCCTCTACCTCCTCCCCCCTCCTCCCTTCACATTCCTCCTCCTCCCTCTTCCTCCTCCTCCCTCCTCCTCTCTCCGCCTCCCTCCTCCTCCTCCCTCTACCTCCTCCCTCCTCCTCCCTTCACATTCCTCCTCCTCCCTCCTCCTCCTCCCCTCCTCCTCTTCCCTCCTCCTTCCCCTCCTTCTCCTCCTCCTTCTCCCTCTTCCTCCTCCCTCTTCCTTCTCCCTCCGCCTCCTCCCTCCTCCTACTCTCTCCTCCTCCTCCCTCCTCCTCGCTCTCCTCCTCCTTTTTTTTTTTTTTTTTTTTTTTTTTTTTTTTTTTTTTTTGCGTATCCTTTTACAGGACTTAGCTGTCAACAGCAGCATCTTTCAGCTGTCTGTTGATCTCTTGGCAAGATTACGCTCAGTAGTTTGCCATTGCTTTCTGAGCGGCCGGCTCAGTATCCGCAAGTCACGAGCGGGGGTCGAACCACCTCAGTTCTCGCTCCGCTGCGAGACTCTGCGTGATAAACGGGATTACAGAGAGAAAGTGTTGTAACCCCACAGCCAGAGAGACCGGCCTCCTCCTCCTGCATGGGCGAAATAGAGAACACACTGAACCGTTCAACGGATTCATTGTCAAAGAAATGTGGTTATTAAGACAAACGAAAGTGAGGGAAATGAAATACTTTGGGCGTGTAGAGTCTGGAAAAGATGTATATGGAGGGAGGCCTAACGAGTAAGCGGACAAGAGGAAAACCCAACATGGATGGGTATATCTTATATATAAAAGGCGATCTCCGTCCGTCTGTCTGTCTGTCTATATGTCCCTAATGCGCTCGCGAACGGCCCATCCCATTGAGATGAAATTTTTTACACGTCTTCCTTTCATTCCAGCGCAGCCCACTGTCATATTTTTTTAGTATGAAATCGGCTGCTTACCCAAAATTATTTCATTTTTCATTATAATTTCATCTATTTCAGGGGACTTAACTCTGTAAAAGTTATTTCAAGGGGCATAACTTTTCTGTATAACTTATAGTCATATTGTGGCATCGTTTTCAAAGATTTATAAACTCTTTGTCCATAGTTATGTACCGGCATATGAGTTATAATAAATAATGATACAATCTGTAAGGCATTTTCAAAGTTTTCATAAAAATAATGCATAATGCATAACATTGTAACTCATCTTTTTTTGCTTAAAGAATGAATAAATAATAGTTACCTTATCTCTATCAAGTTTGAAGATTTTATATTTCTTTACACTGTCGCCAACTCTAAGAAGACATGGAACAACCTCAGCCATTATTAAATCTACAGGCATATGCGTTATATTCCTCCTCCTCCTCCTCTCCCCTCCTCCACCTCCTACCCTCTTCCTCTTCTCCTCCCCCTCCTTCCTCTCCCTCCTCCATCCTCCTCTTCTCTCTTTCTCCTCCTCCTCCCTCCTCCTCCCTCTTCCTCCTCCCAGCTCCTACTCCTCCTTTTTCTTCTTCTTCTGCTGCTGCTGCCGCTGCTCCATTTACCCAAGTTAATATATTACCAAGTTGGTCTTCGTTTATCTAAGGTTGTTCTAACTGCAACCAATAAATGATTAGACAGACAGACAGACAGACAGACAGACAGACAGACAGACAGACAGACAGACAGACAGACAGACAGACAGACAGACAGACAGACAGACAGACAGACAGACAGACAGACAGACAGACAGTCGGTAACGGAAACGGGAACTTATATGACTACTTATATGAATTAAATGAGATGCTCCCCACCAGGGACTGGGCGAAACCGGGCAGGGTCAGGCAGACAGATAGACAAACAGATAGACAGACAGATAGACAGTCGGGAACGGGAACTTATATGACTACTTATATGAATTAAATGAGATGCTCCA
>OY992881.1:119921815-119934315 GCA_963921405.1 Cepaea hortensis | reverse complement strand
AGTAAATTAGTGATAAAAACTCCGCCGCGGAACAAACACAGCAGGGGGCTTCTGATCGTCAGAAGTGTACCCCCTTCCCCGAATGTTTCGGCCCATTATACTCTTGACATTCTCTAGGGGCGAGCCCGTCCGAGTCGTGACTCCGGGCGTCTTTCCCCTGCCGTGCGAGACGTTCGATCGATTGTTGTGCTTGTCCCTAAGCTATGAACATGTCCACTCTCAAGCCACCCCTCCCTCAGTGAGGCGAGTCCATGCAGCCTGTGCTTGCCCCTTAGCACCTGTGGTCGTGGGGAGCCTGCTTCTTCCCCAGCCATGGCCTCTATCGCCTCCATATGTTTCCGTTGCCATGTTCCTTCTTCGTACCCCGTTCACGGCAAGGTTATAGAGTAGTAGCCACGACCTCACAGATTTTCTTCTTGGGATATTTAACTGTTAAAGGTCAGGAGGCTAGAATTAAGTAATACAAGAAGTAAAGGACCATGTTTACACGCTTGAGGACACAATGTGTATACGGTGCTAAACCCGTATTTTTAGAGACCAATCAGCACTCAGAGTGGCATCTGTTCAATACCGTGCTGGTCATCTTTATTTCCTGGTACCCACTTTACAGCAGGCAAGTGGCTAGCCATCACATTACCATGGCTTCCTTATGGAATATAGGAATAATGTATTAATTTTCAAATGTACATAATAAATATGTCTCATATAGAGTGTATTTTTAATGAATGCGCAGTGTTTGAAAATATTGCCAGTCCAAGTGTTGTATTCACCCCCTGTAATGTTCATGCTATATAATTCTAATATGTAAATACAAAACTTGGACAGGTAATATTTTCAAACACTGCATAGTGATTAAAAATACACCCTGTATGTAATATATGCAATATCAATTTCTTCTACTACTAATATTTTATATATGTGGAATATATAATATATTTCGCCTTCCGCTTACGTATAAAAAATTTATTTCTGTTATGTTTTATGTTTAAAATATACAAAATATTCTTACTATTAAATATATAAGACATATATTTTCCATATTGGAAATATGTACACACATTTAATATTGCTATACTTATGTGCACATCTTACACACTTACATACTTATAAAAGTTAGGAACTCTGTTACATACATCATAAAGAAGATTTCCTGGCACACATTTTAGGCCAGGCTGACCAGGGAGTCCAGCATGATTTAAAAAATTTGAATCTGCCCAGGTTATCTAGTTAGTTAGTCGTGGTTCCAACTTCACGGCAACGGGTTGTCCCCATATTGCTCCGTTCCTGTGCCAGTGTATATCACACAAAATGCTCCTCACTGCCAAAAGTGAACAATGGAACAAACAGGAGTATCGGCAAGCTAACAGCCGGCACAGGTATACTGTGCATAATGCAGCCGCCACACAAAAGTCCTCCATGAAAAATACAGTTCATCGTCGATGGAAATGACAGTCACCAGAAAGACTTCATTGACCCGGGTTTTATCCCATATGACTCTGTCTCTTTCCACAGTACGACCCGCCGAAAGCGCCGCACAAAGCACGAACTCCGTACCTCCAGCGGCGACTCCCAGAAGTCTCCTGAAAAATGCACTCATGAGCCGAAAAGGCAAACCAGTAAATCCAGCAACAGCCGGCCGCCATCGTTCCGAACATGCAGTTCACGCTACACACAACCGCGGACAGATGTAAAAGCATTCCTCACGAAACTCACAGCTCACAGTGTCGCGCCACGCACTCACTCAGTAGCAGGGCGACGGAACCATATCCTCCTCAATCGCCTCCTATGACATGCATGGTAGGCAACAGTGTTACTATTCTTTGCTCCCCCGTATGGGCCCCGGCAACAATCTGCCCAGGTGCATATCGTATACGAAATACATATTCTGAATCAGCGTTGCCGGTAGTCGGTTGTGCTCAATATTTAAATCTCAAATGCCGAAACAACTAAATAAATCAATATTAATATTCATCGGAAGTTACAGTGCACTCTGGTCTCCGATATTCCTAACATGTACATATTCAGTCTTCACATTTCTTTCCTAAATTTGAGATGAGATGAGGTGAGCAATGTTGCAATTTTAGTACTTTTCGCGCTAAATTTAGTGCTTTTTCAAGTCAGTTAGTGCGAAAATTTTCCTTTTAGCGCGGCCACGTAAATTTAGTGCTTCACAAATTTGTTTGGTGCTTTTTTGGGGTGGGTAAAAATTACTTTAAAATTCACTTTGGGAACACTAAAAAGCCGAATTTGAACAGAAGTAAAACAGTCTTAGTATGTTACCGCGCAATATTCAACAAATTTAACTCCCTTTAATACTATTTAGCTGAAAGCGAACGCCATCTTGCAGACAAGTCCAAACGTCAATACATTAGCTTGTAATCGAGTTCATAATTTTGTGGTGTCTACATTATCCTTTTATTTAAGCTTATTTGTGTTTCACCATGAGCAAGAAATATTGTCAACATTTCAGAGAACAGTGGCTCAGTGACACGAGATTTCAAAAATGGTTGTTAAAAGTAGAAGGGGATAATACTAAGTGTTTTTGCAAATATTGCAAATGTTCAATTGCAGCCAGGTTAAATGATATTGAGAGGCACAAGAATACAACGAAACATCAGAAAGCCGAACAACCATACAGTACACAAAGGCAGACAACAATTGCATTTGACAAACTGAAAGATGATGTCAAAGAAACAGAAGGATGCATGAGTTTGTTCATAGCTGGCCATTGTTCGCTTCGCGTTGTTGACCATTTAAGTGAACTCTGCAAGGTACACTTTGGTGACTGCAAAGGTTGCAAGAACTTTAAGCTTAGGAGAACTAAGTGCAGAGCAGTTATTTCAAATGTACTTGCACCATATTTCACAACAGACTTGACAGCTGATATTGGCAAAAGTAAATACAGCTTATTGATTGATGAGAGCAATGACATTTCTGAAACTAAGCTACTTGGAGTAGCTATTAGGTACTATTCAGAGACAAGAAAGCAGTTTGTGGTTACTTACTTAGATTTAGTTGAACTTAGTGACTGCAACGCACAGGCAATATGTTAAAAGATTGTTTAAACAAGATAAGACTTGAGTTGCAAAGACTAGTTGCACTCGGCACTGACAATGCGTCTGTCATGACAGGTGTAAACAATGGAGTATATACAAAATTAAAATCCGAAGTTCCTCATCTGGTACTAATTAGGTGTGTATGTCATTCCTTTCAGCTGGCAGTGTCACAGGCTGCAGCTGCTTGTCTACCCAGGAACATCGAGTTCATGATTAGAGAAACATATAACTGGTTTTCTCACTCAAGTCTTCGTCAAGCAAAGTACAGGGAGCTTTTTGCTTCAATAAATGATGGACAACATCCGCTAAAGATTGTTCAATTAAGCCATACACGATGGATGTCCATTCTATCTGCCATTGTCAGAATTTTGCAGCAGTGGATCGAGCTCAGAACTCATTTTGATGTAGCAAGACTCAACGAGCGCTGTTATACAGCAGAACTTCTACATTCTATGTTTAGCGACATGAAAAACTATGTGTATCTCATATTTCTCAAGCATATTCTCGGAGAAGTTCAAAGTGTGAATAAGAAATTCGAAGCAGATATACAGGATCCAACAAAACTACTCAGCGCACTTGTCCAGCTCATTGATTCCATCAGTTCAAAGATTGCTATTCCTGGGGAAAAAATAACAGAAAGTGATGCTATTCAAGATTATTTAGATCCTAATCCCAATCTAGGTTATGAGTTTGAGAAAGAAATAGCAATCCACAAATTTCCCGATGAGAAAGAAATTCGTGGAAGGTGCATCCAGTTTTTAATGGAGCTATTGGCACAGCTGCGTTTACGTACACCCGATAACGTTCGAGTGTTGCAGTCCATGTCATGTCTTAGTGGAAGTGAATGTATACAGCCAATGAAGCCCTGCATATTGGATCTTGCTAAAATGTTTGTTGAAGATGCAGCTACTCTCACCCGCATCGATTTCCAGTGGAGAAAACTTCATCATATGCAGTGGACACAGACCTCTGACACACTTGGACTGTGGGCAGAAATAGCCTCATACAGGGATGCCACCGGTGAAAATCCTTTCCATGATCTTACAGATTTAGCTTTAACTGTGCTCATTTTACCTCATTCTAATGCGGACATGGAGCGTATTTTCAGTCAGATGGGAGTTATAAAATCAAAATTGCGGAATAGACTTAGCATAAAGAGTTTTACAGCTGTTTTGACTATTAGATATGGAATGAAAAGATAAGGCAAATGCTGTCATGATTATAAACTACCTAAGGATATTCTGCGAAAAATTGGATCACAGGAGGCATATACATGTTTCTTTCAATCATCCTCCTCATCCTCATCATCGCAGAAGCAAACACAACAGGAAATAGCTACAGAAACCGAAGAGGAGTTGTTTGACTGGGATTTGGCAGATCTGGAATAAACTTCATTCTAATATTCAGTGATAATAATAAATTATAATGTGCTACTTTATAACATTTTGAATGAATACCGCCAGGGCTTGTTTTAGTGATTTCCCAAAAAATATTATTGCAATTTGGTGCTTTTTTGGCTCAAAAGTAGTTCTGATTGGGATTTGGCGGATCTGGAATAAACTTCATTGTAATAAGAAGTGATAATAATAAATTATACTGTGCTACCTTGTTACATTTGTAATAAAAACAGTTGGTGCTTTTTTTGGTGCTACCTAAAAATTAAAAAACATTTGGCGCTTTTTAGTGCTTTTTTTGGGTCGATTTTGGTGCTTTTTCATCAAATGAATGGATCACTGAAAAACGAGAAGTAGGTTGAGAGCTTTACCAAAGCACAACTACAAAAAAACAATGGACGTTGCGGCCAAAGCCTTCGTCAGCACAGAACAAACAAACAAAAATAGACTAACAAATACACGATCGACACTACATGAATGTACAAATATCAACTTATCTGTGTCCTAGCTGGAACGGCTATCCATGGGTGGAAAGAAACGGATGTTGTGGTTAACAGGGTCAACAGACTAAAGGTCAGTACAGACAGAAACTCGGTGATTAGTTAAGTCAACCGGTGAGGGAACCCGCGCTGGGGGGATCGGAGTGCCCCAGGAGACGCGAATGGAAAAATATGGATGTGTAACTCTGGGACGATGTAACGGATGCAGTTCGCAATTCCGCACGCCAAGTTGGAAAACGCTGCTGTGGGCAATATGGATGCAGACCACTATCAAAAAGTAGCACACGTGACGGTTGTTCAGAACGCACTGAGAAGCGACCCCACGCAAACCAACCAGGAAGTCACAGAAAGCAGAGATAATGCTGGTGTTGATTACCACGTCCTGCGAAGGACATGCAGCTGGCTTGGAAGTGGACTATACGAATGCGGAGATGGGGGGGGGGGAGGTGGGGTGGGGATAAGGGGCGTAGGGGACTTAAATAAAACTGTGTTGGACATTGAGGCCGTGAGGGGAAAGTGAACCCAACTGGAAGATAAGACGTTTTCCAGTGTCTTGTGCAGATGTGCACGATTTTATCGCCGTAACACGTATGTCGGTAACCCCACAGTGGTCGGAACTGTTGAAGTGTAGGGGTACCGGTTTCTTGGCACCACTGTCGATATCGGATAAATGTTGTCTAAATCTGTCCGCCAGACGAAGGCCCGTCTTCCCAAGACACCTCATGTCGCAACGTGTGCAGATGATCGCATAGATAACGTTGCGACTCGTACATGAGAAACCCTCCCGGATGTGGAAAGTAGTCTTGGGGAAAGTCAGACTTGTGGTTTGAAGGACATATGGACAAGTCTTACAGCTAGATCGAAGACATGCAGTCGTGCCAGGAAGAGAATGGTGGGATTGTGATAGAGTGCTATGGACCAGCACATCCCTCAGGTTACGATCCCGCCTGTATGCCACAAGTTGGGCCTCTGAAAAGACATCGCGAGTGACCGAGTCTGCCTGGAGGATGGGTAGATGCCTCATGAGAATATTCTTGGCAGCAATATTATGAGGATGGTAGGTAAGTTAGAGAATAGGTCTATTATTACGTGGTTTCGGCCTGGAAGAGAGAGCCTCGGCACGGCTAATAGACTGGCAGCGGTGAAGAGCTGCAGACAGAACATTCTCAGGGTAGCCTCGAAGGCGGAAGAAATCCAACATTTCGTGGGCTTTTTGACGGAAGTCGTTATTGTCATGACAAAGCCGTCGGAGACGTAACAGTTGTGAGAAATGAATGGAATCCTTGCAAGAGGGAGGATGGGAGGAGGTATAGAGAAGGAATGCATGTGAGTCAGTCGGTTTATAGTAAACCGTCGTGCATAGGCCAGCAGAACCTAAGGAAACTGTTATGTCTAGGAAATTAGGAAAGTTAGAGAAAAAGGCAATGAAGTCCTGGAGATCAGAGTCTGATCTCCAGGACTTCATTGCCTTTTTCTCTAACTTTCATCCTAGCATCAGACTCACCTCCACTATTTCCTCGTCGGCTGTTAATTTCCTAGACATAACAGTTTCCTTAGGTTCTGCTGGCCTATGCACGATCAGACAATGGCATGTCTGAAACACCAAAACAGTCATGGATATACCTCCTATAGAGCTCCGGGAGCCTACCAGTGTATTGACTCCATACCTGGTGTTCAAGATAGCCCATGAACAGACAGGCATAACTCGGACCCATCTTAGTACCCATGGCCACCATTATCAATAGGAGATGGCAACACTGGAGGTGAGTGGTTAATTTCCTTTAAATTTTATGTGGCCCTAGTAGGCCAGTAAAAAAATGTTTTGTTTTCGAACAAAAAAACCAGTAGACACATAGGAATACATTGAAAGTATACTTTTAGCATTTAAGAAATAAAGTTAGAACTTTAAAGCAGATTTTAAAATATAAATAAGTAAAGATGAAAAACGCATATTTTATAAGTATTCTAATAATGTTATTCTCTTTTTATAATATCTAACTACAAAGATATCTCTTATATTTCTTAGACACCAAACGGAAGAGGTTAAATTATTTAATAAATTATAGCTTTTATATAATTTTATTCTTTTAAATTTCAGTAATCTTCCTTATAAGATTATTAGATGATTATGCCCCCTTATTATTGCTCATCTAGATGTTTTTTTCTATTTGCTATCTGGGAATTCCGCAGTCGGTCTCCCTGGACCAGCGATTAACGTCTTTCTCCGTAATCCCGTATGTTCTCGTGAGTAACGCAACCTGCGCGAGAATCGGTAGCGCTTCTCACCGCGTTGGTTACTTAAGGGGTATGTGAGCCGGTCGCTCACAAAAATAAAAAAAAGCGATGGCAAACTGCTGAGCGTAATCTTGCTTAGTACATCAGCAGCAGCTGAAAAATGCTGATGTTGACTGCAACGTCCTGTAAGGGATATGAAAAAAAAAATTCAGCAGAATGCTTGAACATAATTATAAATAAGTGTAGTGAGCAATCAAGGCATTACTATCAATACTATTACTATCATGTTATTATGATGTTTTAAATATGCTCTAAGAAATTAGGGAAACGCATGCGCAGTTGAATTGTATGATTTATTATTTATCCAGCGTGTGCACACATCATTGAGGTACCGTTAGATTTGGTTTTTCAAGGCCTATCTATCTGTGGTGATCTCATTAGCAAATAACCAATTCGAAAATCGTGATCAAAAATGCTATTAATATTCTTTCTGCTATTATAAATATGAAAGGGTTGTGTATAATTAGTTGTGTATAATATAAAATATGTGTTATTTTTATTATTTTTATGTTTAATGCTCTTATTTATGTTTATGCACTTAAAACTATGGCTGCAATGGACACAGAGCAGAGAATGCTCTTCACACTATACCAGCCCTTGATCCTCTCAGTGATTGATTATGGGCTAGGACTGCTCACTGTCTCAAAGAGTCAGCTGGTGAAATTAGAGCGCATACAGAACGAAGCTATGCAGGTCATTCTGGGATGCACCAGAGACACCCCAGTAGTGTGTATGCGTTACATCCTTGGTCTGCCGACTGTTGCTGGTAGGCACAAGGTGATGCAAGTGATGGCATACCTCAGAGTAGCTGCAGACACAGATCACCCGTTGCATGAGGCGCTGGACGCAGTTAAGGATCAGGGACTGATAAGAGGGAAATCATGGATGGCTCAGGCAGAGGATACGATCAGACAGGTGTGCCCCTTGGAGAACATCAGGCGAGGAGAGGAGTGGGTCAGAGTGCCAGCCGAGCAGTCAGACTTGTGCAGAGTTATAATCACATTGAGCCGGGAGTGCAGGGAGTGACCAGCAGGGGCCACGGAAGTGGAAATTCAGCAACTAATTCAGGATAATTCTCGCCCTGGTGATGTGATTATCTACACGGATGGTTCGGTGTTGAGAAGTAGGAGAAGTGCCTGGGGGTTCTTAGCAAAAGCTAATGGTCGGCGTTTGGTGCAGTAGAGCCTGGCGTATGATGACACAACTTCTAGCTTAAGAATGGAGGTGGATACATACACACATACACACATACACGATACATACACACATACACGATACATACACACATTGTGATTGTAACTGACTCAGAAAGCATGCTGAGGAGGGTGAGAACAGGCAGGATTCGTGCAGAGTGGCTTGCTTCGCTTCGGAGGTCACGGGTAGCAAGCATCACCTGGATCTTTTCTCCGGGGCATGCCGGTGTGCTGGGGAATGAACAGGCGGACAGATTGGCTGGCTCGGCAAAACTTTGGAGTATTGATGCATGACAAGACAGACGTGGTTGCGGCCTTGTGGGAGCACGTGTAAACCTCGGAGGAGCAAATGGATCACCATAGTCTGGTAAGAATGAGACAGCGAGGTATGACGAGCGGATGTGGCCGACGCTCGACGCTCAGAGGAAAGGCGAGACGGACATATAATCAGATTGCTATTGGAACTATTAGTGTTGGAACTCTTCGCTGGCTGCTGAGGATGGGGACGGAGAGCTTATATGAATATCCCGAATGCTGTGATGTCGGTTCCTAAATCAATCAATTAATCAATCAATCAATCAATCAATTATGTTTATAACATAAATTATGTGTATTTAGCGTTACATTTATTATTCTTATGTTTAATGCTCTTATTTGTTTTTATAAAATAAATAAAATGTGTATATTTAGTGTTACATATATATTTTTTATGTTTAATGCACAGACTGGCAATTCTTTCTGCGTTAACAGTTTCCAATGTAGCATATGATGTTCTATAAGTGACCTACTATGAATGAGTCACCAAAAAACGAAAAGTAGAAGGTAAGCTTAAGTAGCAGTAGCCAGACAGACAGACAGACAGACAGACAGACAGACAGACAGACAGACAGGCAGGCAGGCAGGCAGCCAGCCAGCCAGCCAGACAGACAGACAGACAGACAGACAGACAGACAGACAGACAGACAGACAGACAATATTTTAAAAACTAGAACCAACAGAAACAAACAAGTTAGATACAAATTTGCCAGACACGAACTCAAGCCAGAAAAGTGTGAAATTATCAGGCAAAAATAATGGTCTGTCCATTCTAACGAGTTAATGCTGATGTCATTAATTAGAACATTAGGCAAAAGGATGCAATTCCTAGCTAAAGATGAAAATGAGATAAAGTACGCGGAAGTCGTGGGTATTTTATAAGTGGTGGCAATTTGTTTGCCCTTGTTGATCATCCTGTTGTGTTGTTCGTCCATCAAGAATGATGATGATCATTCATTTCATCCAGTGGGGTTGAAAGTATGGAGCCGTGATTTCTAAGATGGCTGGTAAGGCCTATTGTGGCTCGAAATGTTCTTTGACAATGTGGGCAAAGAATGCTTGACCTTCCAGTAGGAGGATCTCCTGCAGTATTTTTTTCTGGCCAGCCTATTTTTTCCCCCTCAGATCTTGCAGTTCTGTTTGATTCACAAGTGACTGCACCCTTGAGTAATGATGAACGCCACGAATTTCGATCTTTTGCAGCAGTCTCCCAAGTGTCGTGATGAATTTCAAAAGCTTTTAGTGAGATCTTCAGAGTGTCTCTAAAGCGTTTCCTCTGACCGCTTTGGGAATGTTTACCGTGACGCAGCTCGCTGTAAAAATTTCGCGAATTTTCATGAACCCAGGCTATCAACTTAACCTGTTGACGACAATACTTGGCCATACTTGGGTGGGGCATATTTGATGATTTTGTATGTTCTAGAAAGAATATTTTTGGGGGGTTCGCATATCCATTACAGGACATCGCTGTCATTATCAGCATCTTTCAGCTAATTGTCGATTTCTTGGCAAGATTACGCTCAGTAGTTTAGAAAGCATATACACCTCTCATATACTGAATGGAAATAATAAAGTATTTAAAGACAAATAAATGGTAAATTATTTCGAGTGTATTTAATTATATGCTTTGTTTTCTCTTCTTCTTCTCTTCTCCCATTTACCTCAGTGAAGTGTGCGTGTTTGTGTGTGGTGGTGGGAGGGTGGGATCTTGCATGTGCTCTTTCTAATGCTTTTTGTAAGTCGGTATCCATTTCTCTAATGTTGTTTTTGATACCTTCACTCCATCTTTTACGTGGTCTTCCACTTGCTCTATATCCATTATATTTCTCCATGTTTGCCCCCTTGTAGCTGATGGGACTAGGACATTCTTGTCAGGTGGCCAAACCATTTAATATGTTATTCTTTAATGAAGTGCACGGCCAGTTTCAGATCTAGTCCTCTTTTCATTTCCTCATTCCTAATTCTCTCTCTCACAGTTACTCCGGCAGCTCTTCTATCTCGCCTCTGTTGTTATGATTTTGCGCTCATTATTTGCAGTAAGATCCATGTTTGAGCATAATGTCAGCCAAAAAAAATAATCCTTATGAGATTTGCTTTGGCACTTATATATCAATCAATCAATCATGTGTCATGCCGGAAAGCGTGGGCGGTCATGACTCGCCATTTCACTCGATCTCCAGATATGCAGATGATACAGTCTTGATTGCAGACAATGAACAGGACCTGCAAAATTTAGTAGATGCGATTGTTACACACAGTGAACAACTAGGGTTAGAATTAAATTGTAAATGCTGTGAACAGTTATTGAACGTGCTATAGAAGTAAACAAGGATATACATCTTTGCTTTATTGACTATACAAAGGCTTTTGATAGAGTTAGACATGTCAGCATGGTGGATATGCTTGCAGATCTACATATTGATGGGAAAGACATTAGACTTATAAAAAACATATATTGGAAATAACAAGCTGCAATAAGGATTGATAATGAAGTGGGACAGTATCAGCCAATTAAGAGAGGTGTTACGCAGGGATGTGTGATGTCTCCAGATCTTTTTTCCCTATACAGTGAACATCATTTCAGAAATGTAGAGGGTATAAATGGAATCAGCATTGGAGGACGAAACATCAATTACATTAGACATACAGTATTAATTACAGACAATGCGCAGGACTTGCAACAATTAGTAGATGCGGTTGTTGTACACAGTGAGCAACTGGGGTTAGAATTAAATTGTAAAAAGACTCAGGTTATGGTCGTGACTAGAAAGAAAGAAGTGCCACAATGTAATATACAAGTAAATGGGAATATTCTTCAACAAGTGAATCGGTACAATTATCTTGGAACAGTCATAACATCTGATGGGAGATGCCTTGAAGAGATTAGAACAAGAATCGCCATGGCGAAAGTAGCCTTTAGCAAGATGAAAAACATATTGACCAATAAAAAGATCTCAATTGAAACGAGAAAAAGAGTGTTGAGGGGATACATAGAGCCTGTTCTTTTGTATGGATGTGAAACTTGGACAATGTGCAGTCAAGCTGAAAAGCATCTGATGGCTGCAGAAATGTGGTTCCTGAGGAAAATGCAAAGAATACCATGGACAGCCAGAAAGACCAATGAACAAGTCCTTCAAGAAACAAATGAAGATCGTAAATTGATTAGAGAAATTAGACGTAGTAGACAGTCAAAATTTTCTGGGCATGTTATGAGAAGAAATGGATTGGAGAATTTAGTGACAACTGGCAAGATCGAAGGGAAAAGACCAAGAGGAAGACCGAGAGGAAAATACCTGGATGGCTTGGCCACATGGCATGGACGAGACAGGAACACTGAGCTGATCCACGACACTGGTGATCGAGTGAGATGGCAGAACATGACCGCCCACGCTTACCGGCATGGCACATGATGGATGGATGGATGTTAAGTCATGTCATTTAATTATTAAATGTAAATAAGTAAATAGATGATGCTACACTAAAAAAAACTATGACAGTTAGTTGCACGGGAATGAAAGGAAGACGTGTAGAAATTTTCATCTCAATCGGACCGTTATCGAACGCATCCAATACATCCCCAACCACAAACCCACACACATACATACTGTTATATATATATATATATATATATATATATATATAGCCCGGCTTCGCCCAGGCCCTGGCGGGGATCTATCTATCTATCTATCTATCTATCTATCTATCTATCTATCTATCTATCTATCTATCTGTCTGTCTGCTTGTCTG
>OY992881.1:119634315-119916815 GCA_963921405.1 Cepaea hortensis | reverse complement strand
AAATACACCCTGTATGTAATATATGCAATATCAATTTCTTCTACTACTAATATTTTATATATGTGGAATATATAATATATTTCGCCTTCCGCTTACGTATAAAAAATTTATTTTTGTTTTATGTTTAAAATATACAAAATATTCTTACTATTAAATATATAAGACATATATTTTCCATATTGGCAATATGTATACACATTTAATATTGCTATGCTTATGTGCACATCTTACACACTTAGTGACTTGCATACTTATAAAAGTTAGGAACTCTGTTACATACATAAAGACGATTTCCTGGCACACATTTTAGGCCAGTCTGACCAGAGAGTCCAGCGTGATTTTAAAAATGTGAATCTGCCCAGGTGCATATCGTATATGAAATACATATTCTGAATCAGCGTTGCCAGTAGTGGGTTGTGCTCAATATTTAAATCTCAAATCCCGAAACAACTAAATAAATCAATATTAATATTCATCGGAAGTTACAATGCACTCTGGTCTCCGCTATTCCTAACATGTGAATATTCATTCTTCTCATTTCTTTCCTAAATTTGAGATGAGATGAGGTGAATGGTTAATTTCCTTTAAATTTTATGTGGCCCTAGTAGGCCAGTAAAAAAGTGGTTTTTCTCTATATTATGAGATATGTGTTATTACATTAAAAGTATACTATTAGTATTTAAGAAATAAAGTTAGAACTCTAAAGTAGATTTTAAAATATAAATAAATAAAGATTAAAAACACATATTTTAGAAGTATTCTAATAATGTTATTTCTTTTTTACAATTTCTACCTAAAACGCTATTTCTTACATTTCTAAGAAACTAACAGAAGATGTTAATTTATTTAATAAATTATAGCTAATTATATAATTTCATTCTTTTAAATTTCAGTAATCTCCCTTATAAAATTATTAGATGTTTATGCCCCCTCCTTATTGCTCATCTAGATGTTTTTTCTATTTGCTATCTGGGAATTCCGCAGAGTCGGTCTCCCTGGACCAGCGATTAACGCCTTTCTCCGTAATCCCGTATGTTCTCGTGAGTAACGCATCCTGCGCGAGAATCGGTAGCGCTTCTCGCCGGCTTGGTTACTTAAGGGGTATGTGAGCCTGTCGTTCACACATGCGATGGCAAACTGCTGAGCGTAATCATGCCTAGTACATCAGCAGCAGCTGAAAAATATTGATGTTGACTTCAACGCTACGGGCCCAAAACTTTAAAAAAAAAAAAAAAAACATCCATCGATCGGTCTAGCAGTCCACCGAACACTAAACCGGAAAATGATTGCCGGACCGATGCAAATGAGGCTCGAAGGGATTCTTCTTTGTTTGCGGTGAATTAAAATTGAATTACCCACAATTATAAATAAGTGTAGTGAGCAAACAAGGCATTACTATCAATACTATCATGTTGTTAATATTATGATGTTTCAAATATGCTCTAAGCAACTAGGGAAACGCATGCGCAGTTGAATTGTATGATTTATTATTTATCCAGCGTGTACACACATCATTGAGGTACCGTTAGATTTGGGTTTTCAAAACCTATCTATCCGTGGTGATCTCATTAGCAAATAACCAATTAGAAAATCGTGATCAAAAATGCTATTAATATTCTTTCTGCTATTATAAATATGAAAGGGGTTGTTATTAGTTGTGTATAATATAAAATATGTGTAATTTTTATTATTTTTATGTTTAATGCTCTTATTTATGATTATGCAAATAAAACTATGGCTGCAATGGACACAGAGCAGAGAATGCTCTTCACACTATACCAGCACTTGTTCCTCTCAGTGATTGATATGGACTAGGACTGCTCACTGTCTCAAAGAGTCAGCTGGTGAAATTAGAGCGCATACAAAACGAAGCTATGCGGGTCATTCTGGGATGCACCAGACACCCCAGTCAGTAGTGTGTATGCGTTACATCCCTGGTCTGCCTACTGTTGCTGGTAGGCACAGGGTGATGCAGGCGAAAGCATACCTCAGAGTAACTGCAGACACAGATCACCCGTTGCATGAGGCGCTGGGCGTAGTTAAGGGTCAGAGACTGATAAGAGGGAAATCATGGATGGCTCAGGCGGAGGATACGATCAGACAGGTGTGCCCCTTGGAGAACATCAGGCGAGGAGAGGAGTGGGTCAGAGTGCCAGCCGAGCAGCCAGACTTGTGCAGGGTTATAATCACATTGAGCCGGGAGTGCAGGGAGTGGCCAGCAGGGGCCACGGAAGTGGAAGTTCAGCAACTAATTCAGGATAATTCTCGCCCGGGTGATGTGATTATCTACACGGATGGTTCGGTGTTGAGAGGTAGGAGAAGTGCTTGGGGGTTCTTGGCAAAAACTAATGGTCGGCGTTTGGTTCAGGAGAGCCTAGCGTATGATGACACAACTTCTAGCTTAAGAAAGGAGGTGGAGGCGGTCAGTGCAGCTTTCCGCTGGATAGAGAACACGATACATACACACATTGTGATTGTAACTGACTCAGAAAGCATGCTGAGGAGGGTGAGAACAGACAGGCTTTGTGCAGAGTGGCTTGCTTCGCTTCGGAGGTCACGGGTAGCAAGCAGCATCTGGATCTTTTCTCCGGGGCATGCCGGTGTGATGGGGAATGAACAGGCGGACAGATTGGCTGGTTCGGCAAAACTTGGTGGAGTATTGATTGGTAAGAATGAGGCAGCGAGGTGTGACGAGGGGATCTGGCCGACGCTTGACGCTCAGAGGAAAGGCGAGGCGGACATATAATCAGATTGCTACTGGAACTGCTAGTGTTGGAACTCTTCGCTGGCTGCTGAGGATGGGGACGGATCGCTTATGGGAATGTCCCGAATGCTGTGATGTCGGTTCCTAAATCAATCAATCAATCATTTATGTTTATAAAATAAATTATGTGTATATTTAGCGTTACATTTATTTTTCTTATGTTTAATGCTCTTATTTGTTTTTATAAAATTAAAAATGTGTATATTTAGTGTTACATATATATTTTTTATGTTTAATGCACAGACTGGCAATTCTTTCTGCGTTAACAGTTTCCAATGTAGCATATGATGTTCTATAAGTGACCTACTATGAATGAGTCACCAAAAAACGAAAAGTAGAAGGTAAGCTTTAGTAGTAGTAGTAGTAGCCTAGCAACACCTGCAGTTGTGCTTACAGCAGCGTTTTACTTTCTTTTCTGTCCAAGATTCAGGGTCAAGCAAAAAGTAGGTTTAGACTGAACAAAAATGGACGGCTGAAAATGGGAAGTAGGGGTGTGTCACAGTTATGACTTAAAAGTTGTTAATATGGTAGCAGACATGTTGTATTATATATCACATTATCAAAGCAGGTTGCTTGGGAAAAACTACTGAATTGATATTTTAATTGAGACAACATTTCCGCTATTTATAAGCCCATGACAGATTCGGGAAGTTGCTTACTTAAGATTAATCATTGGATCAATTGGATGAAGGATGTATGTGAGGATGGGGGATGTGTGTTTGGCTGGGTGGTTGGGGTGTGTGTGGATGGGAGGGTAGATGAGAGATGCATGTTTTGATGGGCGGGTGGGTGATGTGTGGGTGTGAGTGGTTGATGGATGAGTATGTGAGTGGGTGGATGTGTGTCAGAGATGAGTGTATGGGTGGGGGATGTGTGTATTTGTGGGAAGATGTGTGTGAGTGGCGGATCTGTGTGTGTGGGTGGGATATATGTGGGTGGTGTGTGTGTGTGTGTGTGGGTGGGAGGTGTGTGTTTTTGGGTGTTTATTGGAGTAGGATATGTGTGGGTAGGTGGGGAGATGTGTTTGTGGGCGGGGATGTATGTATAGGTGGGGGATGTGTAGTTGATAGGTGGCGGATATTGGGTGGGTGAGTGGGTGTAGGTTAGCTGATGTGTGTGTGTGAGTGGGTGGGGGAAATTGTGAGGGTGTGGGATGTATGTGTGGATAGGTGCGGGATGTGTGGGTTGGCGGGGGTATGTGTGTGTGGGTTTGTGATTTGTTTTGCTGGGTGGTTGTGGGTGGGTGGTGGAGAATATGTGGGTTGGTGTGTGCGTGTCGGCTATGGGATGGGTGGGAGATGCATGTGT
Organism: Cepaea hortensis; assembly: GCA_963921405.1. NCBI lineage: Eukaryota > Metazoa > Mollusca > Gastropoda > Stylommatophora > Helicidae > Cepaea > Cepaea hortensis. The sequence goes on along the minus strand of OY992881.1, from coordinate 119,912,743 downwards.
GGGTGGGGAAATGTGTGTGGGTGGGGGATCAGTGGGTGGGTGGCGGCATGTATGTTTGCCTGGATCTGTGTGAGTGTGTGGAGGTATGTGTGGGTGGTGGAGGTGTGGTGGGTGGGGGATGTGTGGGTGGCTGCGGGATGTGATGGGGGATGTGTCTCACAACATTGCAATATGCACTGTTTATGTTTACAACTGTCATTTGAAAATGTTTTTTTTCCATGTGAATGTACCATGCGTAATATGCATTCTTTATGCTTACAAAATCAATTTGATAATGTTTTTTTCCCTATGTAAATGTAACATGTACATTTGATGAATGAAAGATGAGTGATTGAAAGGGCCGAATGTAAGACGGGCCTGCGTGCCCAATTTGTTACTCTTTTAAAATAAAGTTTGTTCGTTCGTTCGTTTAATCATCCCATGCCACTCAATCAGTTAACACTCTTCTTTACACCATATCTGTATCTCCATTGCTTCCCATGCCTTTATCAAATCAACTAATTGATTTTGAGTTTAAATTCAGTAAGGGAAAACATTGTTTTGAGTTTTCAACTAAATATTGTTTGTTTCTCTGCTGCATCTCTTGTAGCCATTACAGTAGGTGAAACATTTTTATAGTTATATTATGTGTGGAATTTACAATTAGGAAATTGATTTTATTGTTACATAATGTCTATAAGCTTGGTTCGTTGTTATATAAATAGGTAAAACTCACATTTCAATGGCAGGTCTTCACTGCTGTCATAAATATTCAATTCATGAGAACTATATTCAGTATTCTGACAGCAATGTCATAAATATTTATGAGAACTATATTCAATATTCTGACAGCAATGTCATAAATATTCATGAGAGCTATATGACATTATATATGCTATTCTGACAGCAATGTCATAAATATTTAAAAGAAATATATTCAGTATTCTGACACCAATGTCATAAATATTTATGAGGTCTGTACTCAATATTCTGACAACCATCTCATAAATATTCATAAGAGCTATATTCAATATCCTGACAACGTCATAAATATTCATGAGAACTATATTAAATATTCTGCAGCAATGTGATAAATAGTTATGAGAACTATATTTAATATTCTTACACCAAGGTAATGAATAAGGATAAAAGTAGTTCACATTTTATATTTCATATAAAAAATATTTAGACTGATGTGTGTGTGTGTATATATATATATATATATATATATATATATATATATATATATATATATATATATATATATATATATATATATATATATACACACACACACACACATGACAACTGAATTAATGTTCTATTGATGCATTATTGGACATTGGGCTATTCGTTGTATGCCAGAAGAAGATGACGGAAAGTAAATTAAAAATGGTATATGTGCTTAACAGCCGGTCTCACTGGTCAAGGGGTTAGCAGCTTTCTCCGTAACCCCGAATACTCTCGTAGTTGACGTGAGCACACAAGAATTGGAAGCGGTTCGAGCCGAGCCAGTGACTTATGAGAGTATGGAGCCGGTCGCTCAGAAAGCAATGGCAAACTACTGAGCGTAATCTTGCCAAGAAATCAACGATCAGCTGAAAGATGCTGATGTTGATAGCGATGTCCTGTAAAGGATATGCAAAATATGTGCTTAACTAGGCAGGCTGAGAGAGATATGCTGCATGGGCAACACATGTTCACTACAATTGCGCCCAGGCTTTGTGCTAAAGAGAGGTATAACTCCATAATTGGTCCCTGCCATGAGTTGTAGTAGTTATGCATTTTATTAAGCACAATATAACAAATTATTGCATGTCAAGATGGCAGGTGCCAGTAACAGTAGTACAGTATATGCTTAGCATTCATGCATTCAATGTTCATTATTATGTGACTGAAACTCCTCTCTCTTTATCTCTGTGTGTGCACATGCATGCGTGAGTGTGTGCATGCATGCATGTGTGCGTATATAACGAATGGATAGGTTGTTGTCCTAAAAGAAACTTATTAAAGTAATGATTTCAGAAAAAGGAAAGTCATTTTAAATGGACACACTAATAGTTTCCTAATTTGACCAAGAGTACAATTAGCTTGGTTTTCCTTCAACAGGCATTATCTTTCAGATAAATGTACCATTTTTACTTACTTTTTAGTACTAATTTTGCATCTTTATAAGCTACTCAGTGGTAGAGGACAGGAAATGTTGGTTCCTAAATCAATCAATCAATCGAGGGACTGAGTACAAACAGCACATGCATGTATTCTGGAGTGCAGTAGCAATAGTCTAAATGTAACTTAACTGAGGTAGATGCGGCCATTTCCCTTGCTGATCTTGTCTTCCCAAGTAGCAGAATATTATCCATGACCCATTTAATCATAATGTGAGCTGCTGAATCATGATTTAATAGACATCTGTGACAAAAGTAGTCTTCCCATTGCTTTCCTACTGGACAGTGACCATACTGGACAGTGAACATAGCCACTGGAGATCCTCTGCTTACCATTACCAACCTGAGACAATAACCAACAGCTGTCTGTCAGTTGCTTAATACACCACCTACTGCCATGGTTTCGTGATACCCTCGTTAACTGCTCCCATGGTTTCATTCTATCCTGCTTAACTGCTCTCATGGTTTCATTCTATCCTGCTTAACTGCTCCCGTGGTTTCATTCTACCCTGCTTAACTGCTCCCGTGGTTTCATTCTACCCTGCTTAACTGCTCCCGTGGTTTCATTCTACCCTGCTTAACTGCTCCCGTGGTTTCATTCTATCCTGCTTAACTGCTCCCGTGGTTTCATTCTATCCTGCTTAACTGCTCTCATGGTTTCATTCTACCCTGCTTAACTGCTCCCGTGGTTTCATTCTACCCTGCTTAACTGCTCCCGTGGTTTCATTCTATCCTGCTTAACTGCTCCCGTGGTTTCATTCTACCCTGCTTAACTGCTCCCGTGGTTTCATTCTACCCTGCTTAACTGCTCTCATGGTTTCATTCTACCCTGCTTAACTGCTCCCGTGGTTTCATTCTACCCTGCTTAACTGCTCCCGTGGTTTCATTCTATCCTGCTTAACTGCTCTCATGGTTTCATTCTACCTTGCTTAACTGCTCTCATGGTTTCATTCTACCCTGCTTAACTGCTCTCATGGTTTCATTCTATCCTGCTTAACTGCTCCCGTGGTTTCAATCTATCCTGCTTAACTGCTCCCGTGGTTTCATTCTATCCTGCTTAACTGCTCCCGTGGTTTCATTCTACCTTGCTTAACTGCTCCCGTGGTTTCATTCTACCCTGCTTAACTGCTCTCATGGTTTCATTCTACCCTGCTTAACTGCTCCCGTGGTTTCATTCTACCCTGCTTAACTGCTCCCGTGGTTTCATTCTACCCTGCTTAACTGCTCCCGTGGTTTCATTCTACCCTGCTTAACTGCTCCCATGGTTTCATTCTACCCTGCTTAACTGCTCCCATGGTTTCCTACAACCCTGGTTACCTGTTCCTATGGTTTCATGATGCTCTGGTTACCTGTTCCCATAGTTTCGTGCTACCCAGGCTAGGTTAAAACACTTATGAGCGCATCATTGTCACACAAAATGGAAAATGTCAGGAAAACACGAGGCAGGTTTTGACCATTTTCTACTGAGAAACAATATGCACACTATTTTTTATAATTATTATTCTTCTAAATTTAATTATTTAAATATTCTTCAACCTATTTGTGCTAGGCATAGCAAACTTAGGGGCACAAATGTGGCCCATTCGTGCGAGCATAATTCAACATGATGATGAACTTTCAAGGTTAGTTTTGTTTTCCATTCTGAATGTCTGCTAAATAATTTATTTTAACTCAATAACCATATTAACCTCGTGCTATCAGTTTAGAATCTTTCACAAAAGTCCTTTAAATCATAATAACTATAATCTAACATTGTTTAAAACTATTATCTAATGTAAATATGTGAGGTCAAAAACAAAGGGCGTTGCCATTTCTAAAATCAGAAAAGTAACCACAATTTAACTAAATATTTCATGCTCAAATATTACATACTTTCTTTCTCTTGTGGGTTGTTTGAAATGACAAGCTTCTTCCAGTGTAAAACGTCATTCATAGGGCATTAAACTTAAGGAAGATAGACAAAATGAAACAAATAATGAACTGTCAAGAATCTGCCACTAAAGCAATACCGTCTGTCACTGAAGTGGCGCTCGGTCTGAATCAGATAAATTGTTGTATTCTCAGACTTCTACAATAGTGTATGTCTTAATTCTGAATTATCTGTAGCATGTTTTTGTGTCCTGAAAACAAGTTTTGTATATTTGTTTGCTGATGAAGGCTAGTCACTGCAGTGTCCTTTGTTTTTCATAATTGTGTTCTGTAAAACAGCAATATTATGTTATTTTATATTGTTTACATTTCTACAACTTTACCGCAGTTCTGTCAGTTATACAGAAAACTTAATGACAGCAAAGGAAAAGAGCAATAGGAAGGCAAATAGAAAATCCCTTGATGGGGTGGCCAAGACTTAAGATCATGTGAGATGGTAACCATGACTACCATGCTTACCACCATTGTACATCATGTGGATGATGATGATATTCTAAGACTGGATCTAATGATGAAGCCAAAAGATTTATATGAAGCAATTATAGAACCAAGTGGAGATCAGAGCATTCAGGCCACCAGAAAGATGATGCACATTACTAACTCAATTGTGTGGGTGTTGATTAAAGTAATTTACTCAATTCTTCAAATTCCTGACACTTCCAGCAAATGTTTGGCCGCCACTTTACCAATTTCACAGTTATATTAACCAGTATCTCCTATCTTTATTTTACTGAACAAATGGTATTTCAGCCTGTTAAGTCCTGTGTTGAGTCTGAAGTTCGCTACTTGCTCACTTCGATAGTTGTTAATTTGCATAATGGTAGTTTTTAATAGTGTATGGCAGTAGCTTCAGCAAATTTAAGCTCGTGTTTGTTGTTAGTAGAATACAACACACTAAAAGCATTATCCTTGTTGACACATTATCAGACTTCAAGTGGGGCACAATTTATTTCCTGGCATATTCACCTTTATCTGATCAAGTGCAAATTATAGAATTCATTACGTATGATATAAAGTTAATAGTTGATTCCTTGTTTGGCTGAAATACACAACACATATTGTCACTAATACTATTCCAATGAACTTGCACATGTTGCCTACATAGTCGGAGATTCGCTATCATATCTTTTTGTGTCTGTCTCTTTAAGTTTTCATATATAGTTGAAGTTTAAAGTTGGTTATATCCACCATATTTGTTTCAAAACTAAATTAAAGTAACATGGTTATGTAGGAAACATTAAAAATTTTAACCAGGAAGAAAATAAAATAAAAAGTTTAGAATGTTACGTGTCATGATTAGATTTTGGCTTCCCAAATACTTCTTCTTTTGAGGGAAGTCCATCTCACCTATTTATGTACCTCGAAAGTGAGTATGTTCAACTTTATCAGGCATTTGTGTAATGTTTGCTTCTTTTAATTCCTTCCGAGATGAGCTGTATCTACTCATGGGTATGTTTCTTCCATAAAAATTTTGTCTCACAAAAGTGATGTCTCTGCAATGTCCAATTATCATGGAATTGTTCACGCGAATAAATTGCATACTGGGCCCCCCTATTTTTTTTCTTTATCCAAGAAGGCTGAGGATATGTATTATTTTTAAGTTGTGCCTAGTTCACTTGTGCAATAAAATCCATTCTGGCTTTAAGAAATTTGAGTTTTCAAATGTGCTTACCTTAACTTATAGAGTTACAGGTGTTGTGGTAATGTAGAGTTACAGGTGTTGTGGTAATGTAGAGTTACAGGTGTTGTGGTAATGTAGAGTTACAGGTGTTGTGGTAATGTAGAGTTACAGGTGTTGTGGTAATGTAGAGTTACAGGTGTTGTGGTAATGTAGAGTTACAGGTGTTGTGGTAATGTAGAGTTACAGGTGTTGTGGTAATGTAGAGTTACAGGTGTTGTGGTAATGTAGAGTTACAGGTGTTGTGGTAATGTAGAGTTACAGGTGTTGTGGTAATGTAGAGTTACAGGTGTTGTGGTAATGTAGAGTTACAGGTGTTGTGGTAATGTAGAGGTACAGGTGTTGTGGTAATGTAGAGTTACAGGTGTTGTGGTAATGTAGAGTTACAGGTGTTGTGGTAATGTAGAGTTACAGGTGTTGTGGTAATGTAGAGTTACAGGTGTTGTGGTAATGTAGAGTTACAGGTGTTGTGGTAATGTAGAGTTACAGGTGTTGTGGTAATGTAGAGTTACAGGTGTTGTGGTAATGTAGAGTTACAGGTGTTGTGGTAATGTAGAGTTACAGGTGTTGTGGTAATGTAGGGTTACAGGTGTTTTGGTAATGTAGGGTTACATGTGTTTTGGTAATGTAGAGGCTGGGTAATCACTTGCCATTGCAAAGGTCCATTGTTTAATCCAGATCAGTGACACATTTCTTCTTCCTTTTTCTGACCAGTGTGAATCTGGGGTCTACCCAGCCTCATAAAATGTTTACTGGATAATTACCAGAATTTTCTGATAAAGAAAAGCATTAGAAACATAAATGGTCACCCCCACCTACTATGGATGAGCAATATAGGTCTATAAATATTTGTAATACAGACTTCTAACAACATTTCTCTCTAACATGTTCAGGAATTATTTGTTCCAACTTTGGCTACATTCTGCTTAATTTTCAAGTACGCCTGGCAACAACTTTAAATTTCATTTTGTGTAATTATGTATAATTTAATTAAAAATTTTTTTTGTTTAAATGCAGTGAAATATGACAAGACAAACTCATTATTCAGAAAATATATTATAAAATGAAATGCAATGTAATGAAGAGATTTTTTACTACAACAGTGCTTTGTACAATATTAGCAATATAAACACATGATACAACAGGGTAACAACAGAGTAACGACGCCCAAAATGAACATGATTGTAAACGAAACAGTCAAAGATATCTACATACCACTCATAGAATGCAATACTATCTTTCCATTACAATATATAAGGTGTATTTTTAATGACTATGCAGTGTTTGAAAATATTGCCGGTCCAAGTTTTGTATTCACCCTCTATAAAGTTCATGCAACATAATAGGTAAATACAAAACTTGGACCGGCAATATTTTCAAACACTGCACAGTCATTAAAAATACACCCTGTAGCTGAACATAACAAAGGATAAGCAAGTGTACTAGTAAGCCCTAATGCCTGGGTTGACTTTAGAATCATGAGTGACCACTGGTGATTGTTTTACAGCAATGTTTTCACGTGTAAACTGAAGTAGCATTTATTATAAGTAAGTATAGCAATTTGTAATCCCACATACCATGTTCAAAACACAGCTGCTGCCAATTTGGAAGCATACCACCTTGCGCTGGTTTTTATTCAATGGTATGAATGCCGTCTGTTCAGAAATCAATGGCAAACTATTGAACGTAAACTTGCCAAGAAATTACAAACAGCCAAAAAATGCTGGGATTGAATGCAACATTTTGTGAAAGATATGCAACTAGCTTTGACTAAAGTATACCAAGGGACCGTTTGACACAGCTTGAAGTCTATTGGGTAAATGGTGCTAGTCTCATAATTGTATAGATCAACCAGTACTTGATACATAATTTTATAGACCAATCAGTACTTGATACATAATTGTATAGACCGATCAGTACTTGATACAAAATTGTATAGACCAATCAGTACTTGATACATAATTGTATAGACCAATCAGTACTTGATACATAATTGTATAGACCAATCAGTACTTGATACAAAATTGTATAGACCAATCAGTACTTGATACATAATTGTATAGACCAATCAGTACTGGATACATAATTTGGTCAGTATCACACTGGCTGCCTTTACTTTTTAGGATTGTTCCTGTTACCTATTTTAGGCTTGGTCAACATCTAGATCAGTTTCAACAATTCCGCCCAATCAATAATCCTACTAATCAATAAATCAAGTGTCATCTCCACAATGAAGATTTGCTACAGCAGAACTATATCAGACTACACAGAAAACAATGCCATTGATCACTACAGCTGATGCTGAAGTCTTATAAATTGTCTATCCTTTGCTACTGTTTTCTATGTGCCATAAATTAAATTTTAATCCAGCCGAAAAGATAACACAAAAGTATCTCACTCAAAATTTTCTCAGGTTGTTCCAAGTTCTGTGCTTTAATTTAACTTTTAATTTAAAATTTCCCATCTTATTTGAGTTTACAGTGTCATTAACATGCTAGGTTAATCTCCCATCATTCACTACTTTGAATGGAGAAAACATATTAACCTAGACATTTAATAAGTGTTTTCATCAGTCTATGTATTTGCCTTCTCCTACTTACATCTTCTGTCATTTTCTACTTCTTGCATATTTAATTCCTCTTCTTCCTCCTCATTTATCACTATCATAGTTATCAATTTTTATTTCAACATTATAAAACTTGCATTGGTTACCCAATTTTGCCTGATTAAATAAATATGGCAGCTATAACTCTGGCCAGATTTCCTTCCTGCAGTGATCAAAAATGCTGTTTTATAAGTCATGAAGCAGAAACCTGATAGGGTTCTGTGATGTGATAGGATCATCACATTTTGCAGGACTCAGTGCATGAAGGAATTAGTGGTCAGTCTTTCTCTCATTTAGTGAACACAGGCATCAAACTCTCACTCGACCATGATCATAATATTTTCAACGCAGTCTGCTAGCGACACACTAAACACACAGAATACCAGAATGCAGCGGCATTATGCATAGTATACCTGTGTGGGCTGTTGGTTTGTCGAGACCCCTGTCTTTTCCACTTTTCACATGGGACAGTGAGGAGCATTTTGTGTGATATTCACTAGCACAGGAACAGAGCATATTGGGGTGACCCTTTGCTGACATGTTAGAACCGTGATTAATTAAGCACCTGCTAAAAAGAATATTGGGCAGACATTCATTTGTTAATATGGCTGAGTGACATATAAACTGTCTTTTACTGCTAACATTTTGCTTCTTTTTTCATCCTTCATTGGGGCATAAGCCTCAACCACCTCACATTTTACTAGTAAGTACTAAATGTATCTATTTTGTAAAAGAAATACATTGACAGAAAGCTAGACAATAAAAATAAAGAGAGAAGAAATTCAACAAAATAAAAGAAAATAAGCAGAGATTTGTTATAGAAATAAAATGTGCACATGGCTAAACTGAATAATTTGAAGAACTTAAAATATGGAAATATGCAGACATGTAATAAATGATCCAAATGTAAAGTCCTCATTTGAAGCATGACTTCATCACAACACTGAACAAGTGTAGCTACAAAGTGACAACAGGGAAATTTGTGAAGAATATCATTAATATAAAATAAATATGACTGACAAAAAAATTATTTACAACACTAGCAAAGTCAAAATACATTTAGACATCCAGTGTTTGAAAAAAATATTACTTATTTTAACTGACTAATTTGCGCCAGATCATCAACAGTCATGCTTTGAAATGAAGTGATTAAAACTCTATATCAAATTCATGGGAATGAGACTTAATATTTGCAAATAATACATAATGTAAAGAGAAATGCATCATTTTATAAAAGTGGCAGGCAGTCATAGATTGGAACAATATTCATGATAGTATTGTAAAATGTTACATCCAGATCGTACTTGCCAGACTGCATTATAAACAACACAAGCTACAAGTCATATCTGGCTATATAAATCTGGCAAGTCAATTTATGCATAATATTAATTTTTGCTTGAAAATTACATGAATAATGATATTTCCTTGTCACAAAATGCATGTAAAGCGAGGCTAATAGCTGCCAATTAGTTTCCATGATAAAATTATTATGAGCAAGAGAGGAGGGAGGAAGAAGACTGGCATGACATGAATATTGTGATGGCTGATAAAATTATGAAAAATAAGGATACCTTCATAACAAAGAGATGAATATACAATATATTTAGCAGATTATAAAATGTATCAGTGATAAATTCTCTGCAGTGTTAATTATAAACGCTTTTGCTCTTTAAAACATTGCACACTCATCATCACACATGATTATAAACATGACTTTCAGAAACAATTCCTACTAATCTTTTTCAACAATCCAGTATTTGCTGTTTTAATCACAATACTTGTACATTCGATACACAAAAATGAAGATAATAATGCACATGCTCATGGTATACCATATATTAATTCATCTATTCATTATGAAAATGTGTCTTTTCTTTTCTTTAATTTGTAAATTTACTTATTAAGGTCTGCAAGGTATGGACTGCATCAGGCCCTGCAACCATAAAGGTTAAGATCGGCTAGTCTCTTTCAGGAGGAGTGAAAAGTGAAAATTGGTAGCCTGCCGATGACTCACAGACTACACAAGTCAGCCTCACTTCTCTGTAGTGTAGACTGGGAAACCATGACCATGAGATCATGGATTAATGGGGCTTTGGCTTGCCAGGGGGGACAGTCTCCCCTTGGTAGATTTTCCTGTCCTAAACCTATGACTGGCCTAAAAGCTCAAAGAAAAAGAAAGAAGCATAATCGGACTGAGACTTATTTACTTACATTCATCATCAACATGTGTCATGCTGAGAGGCATGTGTGGTCATAGTTTGTCATCTCACACAATCAGCAGAGTCTTGGATCAGGTCTGTGTTCTTGTCTCAGTTAAGCCGTGTGGCTAAGCTAAACTGGCATTTATCTCTTTATCTTCTAATTGCTCTTCATCCAACAAGTTTCCTGTTGTCACTAAGTTTTCCAGTGTATTTCTCTTCATAATGTGTGCCACAAAATCTGGACTGTCTGCACTTAATTTCTCTAACAAATTTAATCATTTTAAGTTATATTTTGAAGGTCTAAAAATGTCAGTTGCATATCCTTTACAGGACGTTGCAGTCAACACCAGCACTGTTTGCTGTTGTGATCTCTTGGCAAGTTTATATTCAGTAGTCTGCCATTGCTTTCTGAACGACTGGCACCCATAACATTTTGTATAAAACCAACTCAATGCGGTCTGCTCCCAAATTGCCCACCCCTGTTTCGAACGTGTCCGTAACCCCTTCACCATGGAACCGGCTTTTGAAGGTCTGCTGTCCCATAATTCCACCTCTCGGGATTGAAACCTCCTGTCTAATATAATTTTCCTGCCTAATGTGTCTTTACTAACCTGCACCCACCTTCATGGAGGTCAATCCTTGCCTTTCTTCCAGAAAGCCTTCCTTCTGTTTAAGCCACTATGACCAAAGTAATTATAAAATGCTTCTTTAAATAATTTACAGAGATAATTATTCTCTATACAATATAAGTGTATAAGACATGACCGATGTTGTGTATTGTTCTCCTTTCTAGAATATGAAAAAACATTGCACGCTAAATCATCATGCATCATTGTATTTATATTTAGAAATAGGTGTTTATCAGTTTGAACAATGGGGCAAATATGGTTTGTCAACATGGCTTTTGTTTTCTTTTCGGGCAAGATAAAAGCAATCTAACCTCATCCAATTAAACAAAATGAATGAGTCAAAAATAAAAGATTATTTTATGCTCGGCAGCACAATCCCATTCTCAATTACTATAGAAAATGTGGGTACATGAATAATTACAACAGTCTTCACAAAACTAAAAGATATTACCTATCCTATAGGTAATGAAAAATGGCTAAAAAATAGAAAGATATTATCCTGAAAAAAAAAATGTGATAAATATACCCGACAAGATCAAAGAAACATCACATAAACACTTGCAATTTTCAGTAAACAATACACCTTTTAAATAAATAATTCACTAATATGCCTACATGAAAAAGAAAAAAAATCATACAAGCAGATAAAGAGTGCGCATTGAAGACCCACATCAAACAGACTTAGGAAGCATGAATATAAGCAACAAACATGTCAATAGACAAATTGTTTTCATAATTATTTTTAATAACATTAAACTTTTTATTTAGGAAAATTTAATTTGGCATTTGTTTTTGCCTTTCGACTTTCAATGTTATTGCTGCCTACATGTGCTGTTCCTAGGAGTTAAATTATAAATTTTATCTGCCTGTTACGGGCTTTTTCGTTTTAATTGAGTTATTGTTTGGTGATTTATTGGCTGATGAAAGATATTGTTCATCGACATGTTCTAAGAGTATCCTTAATCTTACATCAAACTTGCCACGTTGACTTGTGGCATCTCAATAGGTTCACAGCTAGACCTGCTCGGTTAGTAATTTCACATTACAAATGGCCACTTTGTTTTCAACCTCAGTGACAATAACAGCAGATGCAAGAGGTATTAAAGAAATTAAATGTAGAAAAGATCAAGCAAAACCAATATTTCACAGGATGAAGAATATTCTATGCAACATATCTTTTGTCAATCATGTTAAGAAAAAGAGTTCTTAAGAGTTATAACAAGCCAATCTTAATGTACGGAAACAAATCATGGACAATTAGCAGATTAGTAACGAATTATGTGGGGATGTGATTTTATAGAAAAATGATGAGAATTCCTTAGATGGTTAAAAACGATTAATGAAGTTATCTTGGAAGAAGTTAACTCACAAAGAGAACTAATTACTTGCATTAGGAGAAGTCCACATTCTTTGGGCACGTCATGCGAAGGTTAACAGTTAATTGCATATCCTTTACAGGCCATCAGTCAACCCTAGCATTTTTTTGGCTGTTGGTGATCTCTTGGCAAGTTTACGTTCAGGAGTTTACCATAGCTTTCTGAACAACCGGCACCCATACCATTTTATAAAAATCCAATGCAAGGCAGTCTTCATGAGCAGGGGGAAAAACCAAAATATGTCGTTACAATGGGATATTTGGAGGGGAGAAGAGACGGAGGGAGACTGATAGAGACGACTCTGGACAGTCTGACATCATGGCACGGAGAAACAACAGTATCAGAAATAACTGGCCGTTCACAAGACAGAAGACTGTGGATAGACATGATCACCAATGCCACATGGCATGCACTATCAGAAGAAGAAGAAGAAGAAGAAGAAGAAGAAGAAGAAGAAGAAGAAGAAGAAGAAGAAGAAGAAGAAGAAGAAGAAGAAGAAGAAGAAGACAAATGATTATGACATAAACAGTTTTTTTTAAATGTCTGCTTATGTGCTTCAGATTATTTGTTTATTCTTTATATTTCACTGCACTTTTACCCCACACTGTCGTGAAATACTGAAGAGTTAATGATTCCCAGATGGACGACTGCATACACCGACTGCCCAGGTAGGAGAAGGGTTAACAAAGGAGAGACCAGGCGCATGGGTTTATAGGTCAAGACAGGAGAAGGGGCCAGCTAACCGCGCAGGTAAAAGGGTCGAGTGGAAAGATTCGTTTGGGACAAAGGCCGACAGTATTATTGGACAAGCATATTGCAGTATGGATGTGAAACGGTCCCGAGCTGTAATTTTCCACTAACAATGATAATGCAGTCTGGATGTGAGGTGTCCAGCAATGTCAAGGACTATGCGGCAAAAATGACCGATATAAAGAGGGTCGATTCTTTGTGTAAGTTTAGTGTGTGTTCCAAACTGACCTGAAGGAGATATGTTCTTGAGTGGGAATAGAAATACACGTCCCTAATGATGGAAAGAGGGGATAATAGTGTGTTATTCGCTAAGTGTTTTTTCGATTCCAAGAACATAGATGCCTAAATAAGGTATAAAGATATTAGATATAGTTTAGCATAGGAATATAGATGTGTGTGAATAGCAATTACCATTTCTTTCTATTTATGGATAGTTTAGACTTTGGTGAATTCATATGTCTTATGCGGATGTACTTCGGAAGCCTTGTCATTATGGCTGGAGAAGGACACTTGCATAAGTAGTAGAAAGGGGCGGCTGCTTATCACTGGATTTGTTATACTTTTCCAGGTTCCACTCTCCTAGTGAAAGCAGAGACAGGATGAAGAGTACTACATTAAACCACTAAAGTACATACGGAGAACCAAACAAACTTGAGTAAACAAAGTACTTACATGGAACAAAACAGAATATGAACATATTTACGATGAAGAAAGAAATAAGTTAAAATAAATACAGAACACTGTATGCTCAAACGAATATAACACTAAGGCCCTGAAAGAGAAGAGATGAAGAGGAATACCCTTGAGTAAACAAAGAAGAAAGAATAGACAATTAGAGACATTGATATTAATCTATAGACAATAGGAATAACTGTGACGAGGTGGTGGTTTTTGCGATGTTGGATATGCACCGTCATGAAACAGACTCGAGCGCAGTCATAAACTTACGGGACCTTTATTACGGTACAGTGACTCAGTGGTGAACAGTTTTTGTTTCATTCAATAACGGATTTACCATCAGATTCAAGCATACGGATAATCCCGGGTGAGCTCTGTCCTGTTTGATGTGCTGTCCTGTGATCTTGAAGAATGAATGGGCGAGAAACAACACCGCTGATAGACATGCAGAGTTCTTTTTAACACCAACCATAGAACACCCTATCAACTACACTTACAAAATCAATACATACACCAGACATAGTTTTATTAATAAATCTTTTGTTTATTGTTGAAAGAAACTGTTGTCGGAGTATGTGTTGAGAGAATAACAGAGAGAGAGTGAAACCACTAGATATATGGAAGGGAAGACAGAAGAGAGGAGTGTAGACTAAAGTCAGGCAATAATCCCAACAGATAATAAGTTGAAGATGTACTTGTTGATTCCCACTCTCCTCTCGGGGAAGAACATGACATAATTGGTGGAGCGAGCGGGGTAGGAAAAATACCCATATGACCTGGGCATAACAGGGCATATGCATAGAGGGGTACCTGCATGTTGGGACATACTGATTGGAATAAAAGGAAAAGAAGTATATATTGATGACTTTTAATGGAAGGACGTCCATTGGATATATGGTGCCATTACATTTATAGTAGAAACAGTTCATTAATGCTGGTGACTTTACAGTGAGAAAGTTCCAGACAGAGTGAATGTGGATAGGTGGTAAGACACATTACATACCTAGTCACACGGTCACACGTCTACATAAGTCTTTATCCTATATCTCCTCTTGTGGATGAGAGAGTGGTTGTGATGTACTGTGTGGTGTTGTAGAGTTATAATATTAGATAGTCATAGATAAATGATATAGGTTCTAGGTAGGAACATAATTGTATAGTGAGTACTTTTTTTACTGCCTTGAGGTGTCTTTACGCAACGTGCTGACTTACCTGCTTTAACTATGGCAACTCCTAAAGTAACTACAGCCGAACTGAGGGCCAACGGGGAGGCAATTGGTTTAGCTGGGTCCGAGCTAACTGATTACATCCAGGAAAGAGAGCGAGAGATTCGTCAAGCGGAACGAGAAGAGCGGAAGGCCGAATTGGAAGTGAGAAGAATAGAGGTGGAGACCAAGCGACTGGAAATGGAACAAGAGGCAAAGAAAATGGACCAGGAGGCCAAGAAACTGGAAATGGACCAGGAGACCAAGCGACTGGAAATGGAACAAGAGGCCAAGAAAATGGACCAGGAGGCCAAGAAACTGGAAATGAACCAGGAGACCAAGCGACTGGAAATGGAACAAGAGGCCAAGAAAATGGACCAGGAGACCAAGAAACTGGAAATGGAACATGAATACCGCTTGAAAGAGTTGGAGCTCAAGACACAAACTAAGGGTGAAATAGATGCAGCAGAAGGAAGTTCATCTTCACCTGGGGCAACCAACATGAGTGGACATGGTTACCATGCCATGAAGTTTCCCTTAGCTGTCTACGATCAGTCTAAGGAACGCTTTGACCAGTACGCATCTCGTTTTGAAGCAATGTCAGTTGCTATGGGACTGGATAGGAGCAGGTGGGCTCTTAAATTATCCCAGGGATTAATCGGGTCGGGATTTGAGGTGTACACACGCTTACCACCAGGACAGGAAAATAATTACCAGGAATTAAAAGCCGCTTTGATGAAACATTTTGACATCACAGCACAAACGTATAGGAAGAAGTTTAGATCGGCTAGACGAGAGCCGGGAGAACTATTCGCCGCCTACAGTCTAAGGCTGAAATCCTATCTCCAGAAATGGATGGACTTGGCAGAATTCAAGAGGGATTATGAGAGTCTCGAAGAGATGATGGTGGTAGACCAGATGCGAAAGCAAATGTCGAAACCTCTCAGAACCTTCTTAGGAGAACAAGGGGCGGAACGGATTGATGTTGTGAATAAGCTGGCAGAACGATTCGTGGAAGTACATGGTGAAACTGAGGAACTAAGTACACCAACAAAAGGTCAGGAGAAACCAGAGAAAAAGAAACCTAAAAACTGGGAAGGAGAAAAAGGGGAACCTTATATAAAGCACACAGAGGAGAGTTCAGAGAAGGTGAAGGTAGGAAACCAGAGCACCTCGAATTCTCAAGCGAAACGACCGTGGTCTGAGAGGTGGTGTTCATTCTGCAAGGTACCATCGCATAACACGAAGGACTGCAGATCGAAACCTAAAAGTTCTTACTTCGCAGCATGCAAAGTGATTCCTACATCGGTGATCACAGACAAGGCTGAGGTTGGCGAAGGAGAAAGGAACACAAAGGACACACGGAAACCTAGGAAGGGAACATGGTGTACACACTGCCAGTCGATAACACATAATACTGTGGACTGCAGATGCAAGGCAAACGACGCCAATTGCATAACCAACCTCGAGGAATCAAAAGAGGAAGGCAAGGAAACGGTCAAGGAGATGAAAGACACTCAGGACCAAGAGAGACCACCTGTGGTTGAACTGATTGAAGTCAATGGCCAGCAGGTTGCTTGTCTCTACGATACAGGTTTGGATGGGGAAGCGGTGATAGACGCCAGCTTGGTAAGCCCAGACCAACTTACAGGGGAGACCATAGAGCTAAAGCCGGCAATGAGGAGGACTGTTACCATGACGCTGCCAATCGCCAAGGTGGAGATTAAATCCAGGTACGTCACGGGCATTATTCCTGCGGCGGTATTAGCTGACTCCCTATTCCCAATGATCATTGGCACGAAATATGTCTTTTTGGGGATGCCCAAACAGCCAGCCTACAAGGGAACCGTAGTCAGTGGATCTCAAGGGAAGGAAAAAGAGGCAGAGACACTATGCGACAACTCAGGGATAGGAGAATTGCATACTGCCCAGAGGAAGGATACTACGTTGCATCCTTGCTACAGGAAGTTGCAAAGAAGTGCTGAGCCACCAGAACGGGGACAGTACTTTCTGAAGAATCAACTACTCTATCGGAGAGCTGGGAGGGGAGATAACCTGCATGAGCAGTGGGTGGTTCCAGAGACCCACCGTCCTCACATTCTTCAGAGTGGACACATCATAGGCGAGAATCGACATATGGGTGTCAGAGAGACCTTGCAGCAAATATCCGGCCATTATTGCTGGCCAGGAATGACCGGAGATGTACGCCGGTGGGTGAAGTCTTGTTCGGAGTGCCAGAAAGCACCACCCAACAAGCGAATTAAGAGGAAACTAGCTCTTAAAGTGGAAGACAAAGTGGAAGTGTGGAGTCCAGCAGAGACCAATATACTCCAAGTAGGATGGAAAGGACCTTATCCTGTGGAAAAGGTGGTGTCCAAGAACATCTACAAAATACGGATCGGGGAAGAGAAGAAAAATCTCCCTAGACATCTCATTAGGAAATATGAAGAGAGATCCGGGAGCAAAGCTTCGCACTTTATGGTGATGGCAGCCATTGGGACAAAGGTTACCAGTCCAGACGAAGATCAGAGATCGCCAGTACAACATAGGAGGGCCTATGGGACAGTACGTGATAGGTCAGATTTACCCAACGACAGGAGGAGGGAAATCACAAGTCAGGGAAAGGACAAGAGTGAAAGTTTCACCGGTAACCAAGTTCAGAAGGGGTGGGTAACGTCGGGAAAAGCGAGAATTACCCAGGACTCCAACCAAAGATTGGCTGACCAGATGCAATATCGCCCAAGATGGTCCTGGAAGCAAAAGTCCAGGAGGTTTGGGAAAGACGACTCGGTCCGACGAGGACGAGGCGGAACATCCCCAGAGGCAAAGCCGGGGGAAACCAAGAGGACATGGAAGCAGTGTTACAATCAGGATGGGACAATCCGTTTGTATTGTGAGCCGTCGCTGACGCAAGTCGAAAGTAGGTCGACCGGACGTACAGGAGCGAGGAGCCAACACTAGTTTCAGTCGTTAGTAGTATAGTAGGGTGTCAATTAGAGCGCCTACTGGATAATGAAGTGAGCCATGTGAGGATCTAATCATATCATCAACACGTGATGTTAATAGCTACTTGGCAGAAGCTCAACGCACGGTGGATGTGATGGACGTTGTTGCTGCAACTGGACTTCACAGTGGAATACATTTTTGGTAAGGAAAATGTAGGAGCAGATTTATTATCCAGACATCTAGCTCCGGAGGAAGAAGATTAGGGTTGTGGATCATGGGAATCAAACCTACAGTGAGAAAGATTCGACGCGGTCTAATCTCTTAAGAGGGGGCCTATGTCGTGAAATACTGAAGAGTTAATGATTCCCAGATGGACGACTGCATACACCGACTGCCCAGGTAGGAGAAGGGTTAACAAAGGAGAGACCAGGCGCATGGGTTTATAGGTCAAGACAGGAGAAGGGGCCGGCTAACCGCGCAGGTAAAAGGGTCGAGTGGAAAGATTCGTTTGGGACAAAGGCCGACAGTATTATTGGACAAGCATATTGCAGTATGGATGTGAAACGGTCCCGAGCTGTAATTTTCCACTAACAATGATAATGCAGTCTGGATGTGAGGTGTCCAGCAATGTCAAGGACTATGCGGCAAAAATGACCGATATAAAGAGGGTCGATTCTTTGTGTAAGTTTAGTGTGTGTTCCAAACTGACCTGAAGGAGATATGTTCTTGAGTGGGAATAGAAATACACGTCCCTAATGATGGAAAGAGGGGATAATAGTGTGTTATTCGCTAAGTGTTTTTTCGATTCCAAGAACATAGATGCCTAAATAAGGTATAAAGATATTAGATATAGTTTAGCATAGGAATATAGATGTGTGTGAATAGCAATTACCATTTCTTTCTATTTATGGATAGTTTAGACTTTGGTGAATTCATATGTCTTATGCGGATGTACTTCGGAAGCCTTGTCATTATGGCTGGAGAAGGACACTTGCATAAGTAGTAGAAAGGGGCGGCTGCTTATCACTGGATTTGTTATACTTTTCCAGGTTCCACTCTCCTAGTGAAAGCAGAGACAGGATGAAGAGTACTACATTAAACCACTAAAGTACATACGGAGAACCAAACAAACTTGAGTAAACAAAGTACTTACATGGAACAAAACAGAATATGAACATATTTACGATGAAGAAAGAAATAAGTTAAAATAAATACAGAACACTGTATGCTCAAACGAATATAACACTAAGGCCCTGAAAGAGAAGAGATGAAGAGGAATACCCTTGAGTAAACAAAGAAGAAAGAATAGACAATTAGAGACATTGATATTAATCTATAGACAATAGGAATAACTGTGACGAGGTGGTGGTTTTTGCGATGTTGGATATGCACCGTCATGAAACAGACTCGAGCGCTGTCATAAACTTACGGGACTTTTATTACGGTACAGTGACTCAGTGGTGAACAGTTTTTGTTTCATTCAATAACGGATTTACCATCAGATTCAAGCATACGGATAATCCCGGGTGAGCTCTGTCCTGTTTGATGTGCTATCCTGTGATCTTGAAGAATGAATGGGCGAGAAACAACACCGCTGATAGACATGCAGAGTTCTTTCTAACACCAACCATAGAACACCCTATCAACTACACTTACAAAATCAATACATACACCAGACATAGTTTTATTAATAAATCTTTTGTTTATTGTTGAAAGAAACTGTTGTCGGAGTATGTGTTGAGAGAATAACAGAGAGAGAGTGAAACCACTAGATATATGGAAGGGAAGACAGAAGAGAGGAGTGTAGACTAAAGTCAGGCAATAATCCCAACAGATAATAAGTTGAAGATGTACTTGTTGATTCCCACTCTCCTCTCGGGGAAGAACAGGACACACACATTAATGAAAGGGACATTCAGTACTCGTATACACCTGGATACTTTTCATACTAAGGCAAGAATTGATAATGGATCAAACTAAAGCAAGGGCAAAATTTGATGATTATTCACTATTGTCTAATGCTATTCATTTAAATGTACAGGAGAGTTAGAGAAATGTCACCATGGCCCCATAACTCTAAGAAGGGAAAATTCCAGCCGCACATCTACATGGTAGAGATAGGAAACATGCCATGGTGTGGCAAACACAGTCCTCGGAACTGAGCATCTGCTGGAATAAATGGACAACTATAGCTAAGCACCACAAGGCACTCCTTGTTCTGACAGAGGGAAATTGCTGTCAAAGGCAGAAGTAAAATACCCCCATGTGGCTGTGAAAGGAAAGGGAGAAAAACTACATTATCTTTCATGGATTTCTGCATATCAGAACAGGAGAATCCTCGGCAGAGTTTATTCGAAACACCATGGAACTAGATCTGTGGAAAGTAATGAACACCTATGCCAGTTGGCAGGTCACTTGATGATGATGATGCCTCTTTTTCAAACCTCCACTTGCCTTTAAGCATAGATATGTGAGGAGCCTAAGCTTGCATTGACTGCACAGCCATAAGTTTGCACTGAATTTGTTGTATACATGTTTGCTTCATGTACCATTGATGGTATCTATCCAATGGTTGTTCTTAGTCCACCTCTGTCCACGGGGATAAGTGGACAACCCTGATGATAAGCAGAGTAGTACACTCACTTATAGTGACAGTCAGAAATGGCTGTTGAGGGAAGAGTTACCAGATGTCTGGATGGATGTGGAAGGCAAGGACCACAAAGGCAATATTTAGACCTCAGAAGTGAAGTATATCCTAGTCACACAATTATGTTGAAATATGTTGTAACTAGACTGCTACACCAACATATGTTTTCACTGTAACTAATCCAGCAGAATCAGATGACAAATCTCAGGACAAATGTCAGGACAAATGTCAGGACAAATACGTATTTTAAATGTATCAGGCACTGAATATGATATGATGTTCACAGCTCAATACAATATCAATATTACATTTTTTTCTGTTTAATAATTACAAAGGTACCATATTAAAGAAATAAAGAAATCACTTACAACATCTAACATACAGTGATAGAAATGCACAAAGATTTGTCAAGCTGCCGAACAATTCATTAATTTAGTATATATCAGCATAAAACATGCACAAGAAGACAGAATAGGAAACACCATTTCTTCAAAAATAAAGTTTCTGTATAAAAGTTTGTTTTGCGGGTAATAGATTTAAGGTACCATCCTCATGAATCATAAAGAAATCTCTTACAACATCAAACATGCAATGATAAAAAAGTGTGAATATTTGTAAGGCTTAAAATGAATATTTACCATAGATCATGAAAATCATGTGCACCTAAAGCCATTGATGTAATTACACACATGATGTGTAACATGTTCCACAGATCAGTTAATGTGTCACAAAATGGAAAGAACCAGTTTTACTTCTGGCTATGGTGTTCACTCTATATAAAAATTATGTAGCTTCATATATAGAAGATGTATGGTAATACTACCAGCTGATGTGTTAATAAATCTTATAAAACACATAAATTATGCGTAAACTATATGATTTTATGAGTATAATGAATCAGTATATGTAATTAAATTTATGTATTCTAATATGACATGTATAATGATCATATGATGATAATATCTGACAAAGCTTATCTTATTCGTTTCATTTACATGATGGAAAAATGGCTAGAAATTAGCAGATTTTACCCGTGAACAGGAAGCCAGGAAAAAGGTACTCTTGTGCTAAAAAAAAGTATGCTCTCTTACTTTAATATATATTTTTAAGGCTTTAGAAGATTCTTTAACTTGAAAGCTTTCAAGATATATGCCATTAATGGCTTCAAATGTTTTCATTATTTTAAAACAAATATAAATAATTTTAAGTTTCAATTTTGCTGTTGTTCTTGATGTTGTCTTGTTTCTAAGAACAGATATGTATTTACATATTATTGCTAGCTCTTTACAGCATGATTATTTAACTTTTCACAAGCAGCTGTTGTTGCCAGGCTTATTGGATTTACAACAGCACTTCTATTGTTGCAGATTATTTTTAACTACAATTCAAATATTTTTGTTAAATGCATTTTGTTGTGAAAGATTATTTAAAATGTTATCTTGCTTGAAATTGTATTTCAAATCTTCACTGACTACAACGTGTAAGGAATCTACTTTAGTTAAACATCTTGGATTAAATAACATTTAATTTTAAAATCAGATACACTCAAGGATTTAATATTTTTAACTACTTTACTTTTAAATCTTTGCATGTTGACTCTCTACACAATTCTACGTTCAGTAGTTTGGCATTGCTTTCTGAACAAGAAGACAACATTTAAGTCCAACTTAATGCCGGTGCAGGGATTGAACCCCCTACCCACCATCAGTGCACTGGAAGTTTAAACACAAGTGCTCTTATCCTTTCGACCATGTCAACTTCAAACTACATTACCAGGTAGGTTAAAGTTCTTCCACAATTAATGCAAAATAGATCAAGCTACATGTTTTTAAGTAATAAATCCATTTACCTTGAATATATGTAAATTTATATTATTTAAAATCGTTGTGTTAAAACATCTGAGGAGTAATACAAATAAAGTTGTTCTGATATTGTATTTTCATATGTCTTTGTTGTTAGACTTTCGCTTCCATAATCCAGACATCAGAGAGAAATTAGGTTTGATTCTGATTCAGATCTCCCTTCGCTAGTGTTCTGTTGTACCTGGCTGGAACATGACATCCCGGTGAGAGGTGTGAGTCCAGTAGACCCATCAACCATGCTCTCCAGGCCAGGGTAAAACAAGGATGAGGGAGTTATGCTTACTCCAGATGATGGTGTATCGATGGTGATACCGGTAGCTGAAGACAACATACTGGCACGTTCACGCTTGACGAGAGGCAAAGAGGTTGGACGGGAATTGAAGGCAGATGTTTCCATTATAGATGATGAATTCAATGTGGCTGATACAGATGAAGAAGCTGCTTTACTGCTGGGCAAAGTTGAACCTGCCGAGGTTGAGAGGCTGAGATTTTCAGGCACCAGACTAGAAGTATCATGAGAACTACAACTGTCACAGCCAGCAGCACAAGATCCCGGTTCATGTTTCACTTTGTCTGCCGGTGATCTGCACTGTAGAAAAAACTCTATCTGATCCTTTTCAGACTTTAGGCTGCTAAACACTGGATCGGGTTTAATTCTGTTAAATACGATGTCAGTTTTAAGTTTATCAGAATGGGAGGTTGACTTCTCAACCTTGCACAATGGCTGGTGAGCCTGCAGGACAAACTCCAGCTGATCTTTCACGTACTGCAGATTTTGAATCTCCGACTCCAATTGGCTCTGCTCGGCTTCAAGTTTTTCTGTTTCCTAAATATGAGAACAAGATTAAATGCTTCAGATGTACATAAAAGTAATGTAAAGGGCTGATATATTGAAGGTTAGATACTAAAGACGATAAAACAAAACAAAAAAACCATTGAAATATTTTTGTCATTTGAAACGTCTGAAAGTTTGGAGAGAAAAATAATGGATGGATATATGCCCAGGAAGAGAGGAAGAGGAAGCCAAAGAGAAGATGGGTGCAGGATGTGGCAGATGATCTACAGATGGGTGTATTGGAAGCAGGACATCTTGCATATGATCGAGAAGTATTCCGGAAGGTTGTTATGGGAGCGAGGTTCTGCAAAGACCATGCTACTGAACGAATGAATGAAAGGACTGATGTACATGCCATATGTATTGGGTATATGGTGCTAAATCCATATTTATTTAGACAAATTATTACTAGTGGGTGATGTGGCCAGTATCACAGTGACCATTTTTACTTCCCTAGACAATTTCTGGTACCCATCCTAGGAGCCTAAGTCAAAGTTAAACATCCGCACTAATGCAGATGTGAACCAACACAACAAAGCATCTAGTCACCACCCTTTAGAAATGAAATAGAATTTGAAGAGAGTGTTTCAAATGTGTGTTTGCAGCATGCAGCGTCTGTTCTATCTTTTCTCACGGACGTGCTTGTGTGTTGGGAAATTAGTAGAACAACAAGGGTTAGAATTGTAAGAAGGCAGATTATGGTTGTCATAAGGAAGAAGGAAATACCACAATGTAACATCTGATGGGAGATGCCTTGAAGAGATTAGAACAAGAATCACCATTGCGAAGGTAGCCTTTTGCAAGATGTTAAATATCATTCATTGGCACCTTGCCGTCTTGACAGACGATAGTTTGTTACTTTGTGCTTCAAAAAGGCTTAATAACTACAACCCATGGCGGTAGCGAATGTGACTGATAAGGCCAATTCACGCTGTAAATGTTCATCCACAGTGGATGCTTGTCAACACATGATCATTTCCACCATCATGCACCATCTTACGTCTCGCACGCTTGGTGTGTGACTTATCTGCAATCATGTTCTCCTTTGTCTTTATTCCATTTCTGATATTTGCCCTCCATGCAACATGATCAGCGATGACTTGCTCCCAATGTACATTATCAATGCCTGTATCAATCATGTCCCGCTTACACACATCATTGTATCGTAGCAGAGACCGAACCTGAGATCTCTTACCCATCTGTAAAATTACTGACCAATAAAATGATGTCATTAGCAACGAGAAAGTGTGGACAATGAGCAGATAAGCTGAAACACATCTTTTGGCTGTGGAAGTGTGGTTTCTGAAGAAAATGCAAAGAATACCACGGACAGCCAGAAAAACCAATGAGCAAGTCCTGCAAGAAACAAATAAAAACGTAAACTGATTAGAGAAATTAGATGTAGTCAGACAAGGTGTTTGGGACACGTTATGAGAAGAAATAAATTGAAGAACTTGGTGACAACTGGCAAGATTGAAGGGAAAAGAACAAGGGGAAGGCAGAGAAGTAAATATAAAGATGGCTTAGCCACGTGGTATGGTCAAGACAAGAACACAGAGCTAATCTACGACTCTGGTGATCGTGTGAGATGGTGAAACATGACCACCCAGGCTTATCAGCATGGCACATGATGATGATGATGAGACTGGCTGGATCTGCAAAGCTAGGTGAAGTATTAGTGAAGAAATGGTAAGGTTAAGGCCCTTTGGAATAATATGATATATGTGGAAACATATCAACTACTTTATGACATATTATGGTGCGTTCACAAATGTTTGCCCTCATTCACGTTCAGTTTTTTGGAAAAGTATCTGTTCCATTGTTATGAAATTGTTCCTGCCATCTTATATTTACTCACACCCAAATAATATGTCTTTGATAGGTCCAAAGGCAACTAAAATCATGGAAAGCGGTTAAATTTCTTTGATGTTTTGGAGAAAACATATTGCACGTCAATTTAGTCAATGAAGTGGGTGCAATGTGTAATAGTATGAAAAAGTTTCCTGTGATCAGCTTCTTGACGAAAATATGTGTACAACTTCATAGCGATGCTTTGAAGTGTAGTACAACATTTCATATTCAATTACATTCAACAATATTCACACATTCAGATCTTAGCGATAAATGGTAAGATATTATAGAATAATAACGTTTTATAGGTAGAATTATTGACGTCTCCTCTGAACACTTCAGTTCCCCTAAGTGATGTGCTTTACATAAGGAAACTCCAGTGAACTACAGAAAATATTCATTATTTAACACTGATGTTTCCATATGAAGATGTAATACATTTATTAATATGCACTTCCTATATGACCGTAAATTATATACCACATATAAACAAACATTGAGATATTCTGTAGAATCTCCGGAACAAAAATTATTTTGTTCGGTGTACATAATGATAATGTTATAAGCTAAATCTCATCATTTTCCCTCAGTTGGTTAATGAGTTGTAGATTTTTATATGGGGGAAAACATTTGTGAATGCACTATAGCAACATTCTTACATCAGTAAAGTTATGACATTTATTACCAAATTAATAACACATGTCAAGCAACGCTGTAGAAACATCAGCAGAGTTGCAATATTTATCACAACATTCTGACATAAATGAGCAAAACTATGACAATTAAATTCTTACCGCAACCAAGATGTTAGTATGATCAACTCTTCTCTGGCGACATTTTGCCGCAGCAAGTTTGTTCCGTTCCCTGCGGACTCGTCGTTTTTCTTCTTCCTCTGGTGGCAGCTGAAATGGAAGGTGAAAAAAGAAATGTTATTACTGAACACAAAACATGGTACACAGTCTGTAGGTGTTACTGATAGATGCAAAATCAGTACTTCAGGCACTCTAGTCTGGGAAACTGCCAGTTCTAAGGACACTACTTTCTTAACTAGGCAGCAGCGTAATGTCACCATAAAGGGGATACCATCTCACTGTGGAGCACCTGGAAACGAGAGGAGCTATAGAAGAAAAACATGATGTCTATGTTACATACCACCAAAAGAAAAGAGTGATCAAGTGAACTCAAGAATTACAAGCACTTTATGGAGAGACCAAAACAAATTATTATTCTGCACCTCAGAATAGGACACAATAGGTATGCATCCACAAAATTCAAGACTGGGAAATCAGCCATGTGCACATGTGGAGTGGCGCCTCAGACAGCAGATCACATACTCCAAGACTGTCCAAACTACGATATATCTATGCAAATCTTCTGGCCTAGAGAAACCACAGTGAAAGATAAACCCTATGGACCACTGAGTGAGCTAAAAAATACAAATAAGACTGTGAAACTCATACAAGAAACATTGTATGTGTGAATGAGCGTGCGCAACACGCATTCATGCACGCGCGCGCGCACACACAGAGAGAGAGAGAGAGAGAGAGAGAGAGAGAGAGAGAGACGCGTGTGTCCATGTACTTCACCAACTGACATGGGAGACCATACTTCACATCTCATGATATTCAGCAGAATATATATATTTATATACACATATAAACACTACTATACGAAAGAGACAGTGCTATTTGGTCACATCAGAGAGACATTGTGGAAGGGAACATCATGACTGCTGGAAAGCCCTGCAGTTGTAGAGGCAGACTGAGAAACATGATGCTTAAAAGTCGAGAGCATCGACTTCATTGTTTTATCTCATATGGCTCTGTCTCTTTCCGCAGGGCGGCTTGCCGAAAGTATCACACAAGCACGAACTCCGTAGCTCCGGCGATGAACCCCAGGATTCTTCGAGAAAAATTTACTCATGAGAGATGGTCTGAGATGGTGACATGGAGGGATATCATCAATATAATTAATCCAGGACACCAAGGACTGCGATCTGTTGAGAGTCGTGGACGCCAGTGCCAGGTGGCAAGATACGTCATGGTAATGATGATGGTGGTAATGGTGGTGGTTGTGATGATGATGTTGATGATGATGATGGTAGTGGTGGTAATGATGGTAATGATGATGATGGTAGTGGTGGTGATGATGATAATGACGAGAAAGATGATGGTGGTAGCGGTGTTTGTGGTGATGGTTGTGATGATGATGCTGGTGATAATAATGATGATGATGAAGGTGTTAAGTCCGTGTTTTCTAGATCAGACCCGTGCTCAACAAATATCATCGCTATTAGTACACCTGCAGGATCCGCGGCGAAGAGAGTTACGGCAGCAGTTCGAAATCCTGCATACCGTGTTCAAAACACAGCTGCGGGCGATTTGGCCGCAGACCTCATTGCGTTGGTTTTTACGAAATGGTATGGGTGCCGGGTGTTCAGAAAGCAATGGCAAACTACTGAACGTAAACTTGTCAAGAGATCACAACGGCAACAACAACAACAAAAAATGCTGGTGTTGACTGCGACGTCCTGTAAAGTACATGCAACTAACATTCACCTGTTCTCTTATTCCCCCAAAAATATCTGATACCCGTTTGATAAAGTTTTGTACCCTGTAGCCGTGTAAAAAAAAAAAATGACTAGAGTAAAGCTGTCCCTATTACCAGTGTCCCTCGCCATCAGGCGAACCCACTCCGACTTTAGAGGTACTTGTAGTTTACGTCACCAAGTCAAGGAGGAGAAGTCAACATTTTAGTCAAACTGTCCGGTGTGGAGGTTGAACCCTTTACCTCGGCATCAGCACACCGGATGTTTAAGAACGTGCATTCTTATCCATTCGGCCATACTGACCTCCTAATGGGAGGATTTGAAAACACGACTACCAAGTTTACAGGCAAGCATGCAGGCCGCTGAGCTACCGCGACTATTGGGTATACGGTATTACTATTTTTTTTTTTTTTTTTTTTTTTTTTTTTTTTTTAAGCATATCCTTTTTACAGGACTTAGCTGTCAACACCAGCATCTTTCAGCTGTATGTTGATCTCTTGGCAAGATTACGCTCAGTAGTTTGCCATTGCTTTCTGAGCGGCCGGCTCAGTATCCGCAAGTCACGAGCGGGGGTCGAACCTACTCAGTTCTCGCTCCGCTGCGAGACTCTGCGTGATAAACGGGATTACAGAAAGACAGTGTTGTAGCCCCTCAGCCAGAGAGACCGGCGGTATTACTATAGGGTGAGTTTTTAATGACTGTACAGTATTTGAAAATATTGCCGGTCCAAGTTTTGTATTTACCCTCTGTAAAGTTCATACAACATAATAGGTAAATACAAAACTTAGAATGGCAATATTTTCAAACACTGCACAATAATTACAAGTACACCCTGTATTATTAACTCCATATTTTCACAAACCAATCGACACTCGATTGTTGATGCGGTGAAAGTTACATCATCCACTTTTACTTTCCAAGACATTTCTTGGGAACAATTTTAGTCTGCACCGGGAGCTCATGGCAATATTCAAAACTCCGATTCGCTGGGAATTCGAAGAGATGACTACCGGAATTGTGGCTACGTTCGCTAGTCACTGCGCCACCACGACTGTTCTAGAACCATATTTACGAAGGCCTAAGTCTATTCTGGGGACCACAACACTGTGCTGATCCACGATTTGTGATCGTGTGAGATCATACTTCTCAAACACAACCGCCTACGCTTATCGGCACGCACATCATGATGATGCTGATACACCGTCTGCAATGAGTTCTTGCATGTTACATAGAACCAGTTTTAACATACGGCTGCGAGTCAAGGACAGTTAGTACACAAGCGAAAAAATCCCCGGAAGCCTTGGAGATGCGGTTTTATAGAAGAATGCTGAAAATTAGTTGGACAGCCAAAAATGGCACTCAGGATGTTTTAAGGGAAGCTGGGTCGCAAAGACAACTTATCACAAACATCAGAAAGAGGCAGTCCTCGTTTTTTGGGCACATTATGAAAATGGAACATGTTGTGACAACTGGAAAGATTTGCGGAAAGAGAGATAAGGGAAGGCAGCGTGAAAAGATTATTGACAGGCTTGTGTCATGGCATGGAAAGGGGTCAACTTACGAATTGATCCATGACGTCGGAGATCGTAATTTGTAGAGAGGCATGATTGCCCACGCCAGCCGGCAAGGCACTGGATGATGATGATTCCATGGGCATGTCATTCAACCGGCATTGGACTGATAGCCCAGAGTGATTAGACATTAGTCCACGTGAATTTATAATCCTATGCAGCACCTAGCCGCCTCCGTGGCGAAGGTCTTATGGACGCGATTCGTGAGCCCGCTTACCCACGTTTGAAACACAGCTGCGACCGATTTGGCAACAGACAGCGTTGTGCTGGGCTTTAACGAGTTGGTATGGGAGTCGGTCGTTCAGAAAGCAATGGTAAAGTACTGAACGTAAACTTCCCAAGACATCAACAACAGCAGTAAAATGCTGATATTGACAGCTGAAACACATCTGTTGGCTGTGGAAGTGTGGTTTCTGAGGAAAATACAGCACCTAACAACAGGAATTACGGTCGTCTCTAAGAAGAAAGAAATACCAGAATGTATTGTACTGGTCGATTCTTAAAGCGGAGAATTGGTACAACTAACTCAGAACCGTCATAACATCTGATGAGAGGTGCCTTGATAAGATTAGAACCAGAATCGCTAGGGCAAATTTAACCTTCTGCGCGAGGGAAAATATACTGACCAATGACACCATGTCAACTGCAACGAGAAAAAGAGTGTTGAACCTGTACTTTTGTATGGATGTGAAACGTGGACGATGGGCAGACAAGCTTAAAAACATCTAATGGCAGTGGAAATGTGGTTTCTGAGGAACGTGTGAAGTATACTACGAAAAGACAGAAAAATCAATGAGCAAGTCCTACCAGAAACAAATGAAAACCGTAAACTGATTAGAAAAATTAAACCTAGTGAAGATTTTTTTTGTGGGGGGGGGGGGGGGGACGTTATGAGAAGAAATAAACTGGAGAACTTGATGACAACTGGCAAGATTGAGGGGGGAAAGAACAAGGGGGAGGCAGAGATGTAAATATCTAGATAGCTTGACCACATGACATTTTAGAAATCCACAACTCTGGTGATCGTGTGAAATCATACTTCTCAAACACAACTGCCCACTCTTATCGGCACGCACATGATGATGATGATGCTGATACACTGTCTATATTAATACACCATTTATTAACATTTCTCTTTTTGGACAACAATCATCTTCAAATGGATATCGGAATTGGGGCTGACTTTGTCACAGATTATTAATCTGAGCCAGGCTATATAACTTCTCTTCTCAGGTTGAACGAGGTAGGGGTCATGGTAGGATGGAATGGGCATTTCACTTTCAGATTATAAACATGCATTTCATTTACGTCATACGCCGTGGAAAGATTCACGACATGTACAGAAAGGGGGCGGGAGGATATAGGGCAGCGAGAAACAGATACAAGACTTGTTATGGCAATGCAAGTTTATGTAACGCATGACTCACGGGCTAAGCGGGACCTTTAGACATGCCCCAGTTTCTATTTCCATAAAAGAAAACACATAACATGAGGATGACAAACTAGAGAGAGAGAGAGAGAGAGAGAGAGAGAGAGAGAGAGAGAGAGAGACAAGTACTTAGCCAAAATAGCAGGTTATAATCTTCATTACTCGAGAGTGCGCGGCGGTTGAAAATATCAGGGCAAGTGCTTGTACATTTAACCCGCGATATTCATTAATTTCTGGAAGTCTGTTAACGCCGGATTGTTTGCAGGCGTTGCCGATGGTGTTCTTGTTTCAACGAGGAACGATTGACCAGCTTTATCATCATCGTGTGACATCTCTTCTAGATAATATAATTATATCTCTTCGTCATCATCGTCGTCATTTAATTCCATGTCATTACCATCGTCATCATCATTTAGTACCACCTCTTCCTCATCGTCTAATGCCATCTATGTATTATCATCTAATTCCATCTAATCACCATCTAGTTTCATCTCTTCACCATCATCTAGTTACACCTCTTTTTCATCATCTAATTATATCTCTTCATTATAATATAATTACATCTCTTCATTATCATCTAATTATATCTCTTCATATTCATATAATTTTATCTTTTCATTATCATCTAATTATATATCTCATCATCACACATTTACATCTCTTCATTCACATAATTATATCTCTTCATTATCATATAATTACATCTATCCTCATAACCATCTACTTCCATCTCAGAGTCATAATCTTAGAGAACGTGAGATCGCCCCGTATTGTTGGTACATATTTGTTTCTGTCTCTTACTTAATGTTATCATACGTAGTTGAATTTGAAAGAGTTCGTATTATTTTAATGTTTCTTCTTCTTCTTCTTCTTCTTCTTCTTCTTCTTCTTCTTCTTCTTCTTCTTCTTCTTCTTCTTCTGCTGCTGCTGCTGCTGCCGCAGGAGAGCGTATCAGGAAAATAGCGACAACCAACATCTAGTGCAGTGGTTCTCAACCGGTGTGGAATTCCAGGGGGGAATTTTAGGGTTTCCAGGGGGGGGGGGGAATTAAGATTATTTCTAGATTGCGTTAATACAAGAACCGATTACTTGATATTGTTTTTCCCTTCATACGTTACGGTTATGTACGTATTACCCTTCTGAAATTCATTTTATAACGTAAGTAGATCCACAAATCACTCTTTATGTAGATGTCTAGACATGTTTTAGTATGTGCTATTAAATTTAGTTTCAATTATTATGTATACTGTGTAGGGGAATGGGGAAAATTTTTAGGGAGGAAATACGAAAGGGGGAGGGGGCTGACGTTCTAAAAATATGGTGAGGGGGGGGGGGGATGACGTCCTAAAAATATCGTGAAGGGGGGAACGGGCCAAAAAAGGTTAAGAACCACTGATCTAGTGAGTGGCTTTGCATAACACGAATGAACACTGACAATTAATTGAAAACTTGAATTCTGAAGCAGAAGCAGACATTCGACTGACAAAACCAACAGTGTTTATTGTTATAGTTCCCCCCCCCCCCCCCCCCCCCCCCCGCTGGTTATAATAATCTGACCTACAGGTGGGCAACAAAATTGGAACCTGTTATCTAAGTACTTTGTCAGAGCACAGCCACATCCCGACCGTAACCCAGATCTCTCATTCACCAACTTTTCCCGCCAGCGGGTTCACGGCTGAGTCATGGAGCATACCGTAACTATGACATCACCGCGGTGACACCCGCCCCGTGGCAGTTGGGGCAAGTCAGAGTGTCAGGAAGTGGGCGGGAGGCGGGAGGAGTGGGTGAACATTAATCTGGTTTGGACTGTGGTTTGTTAATTTCACAAACTGTATCTTCTGAAGTGGTTTGAATGGTGCCCGAAGTCCTCGCTCGCACTAATCGTGTGCTGTATGTAACTATAATATTATAAACGTCCGTTCTTAAAATCATGATTTCGTCGGTAACGTTTCTTCTTCTTCTTCCTTCTTCTTCTTCTTCTTCTTCTTCTTCTTCTTCTTTTACCGCAGTGAAGTGTTCAAAAAAAAAGAGGGGGGGGGGGGGGAGAGAGAGAACAGGGGAAGATGAAGAACATGTATGCGCTATGTCTAATGCTTTGTGAAAATTGTTCCTATTCTTTTCTGGTCTCGCTTAAAATTAGTTCGCGTTCTAGTCATCTATAAAGAAGTTAATACAAAGAAATATCAATTGGGGAACCCTTTGAGGCCAATAAGAAATCTCATGCATTAATTCACATGTATTGTTAGCGCTGAAGAAGTAAACGAAAGAAGGAGAGTACTTGCCGCGAGGCGCTATACTGTTGTCGTTGGGAGGTGACAGGTTCGATACCTAGTGGGATAACTATAGTTTTCAATGTTTATGTTGTTTAGTGTGTCCGATTTTTTCTTCTACTTCTACCTGAGCGCCAAGCAATACTTGTGTGTTTATTTATGAGCTGCAAAGAAGGTAGTTTGCCACTGCTTTCCTCTTGGCGGTGATTATACTGGTCGGTGAATGCAGCCATTGTCTCCATAAAGAGATCATCTGCCTACCGTCGTGAACTTGAAACAATAACCAAATCATCTGCCTATCGTCGTAAACGTGAGACAATAACCAAATCCTCTGCCTACCCTCGTGAACTTGAGACAATAACTAAATCCTCTGCCTACCGTCGTAAATGTGAGATAATAACCAAATCCTCTGCCTACCGTCGTAAATGTGAGCCAATGACCAATAGAAAACAGACCTGATTCAAGACTGTTGATCGAGTGACATGACAAACCATGACCGCCCACGCTTATCGATATGACACATGCTGATGATGCTCTCACAAAAACAAAGCAGTCTGGTGTCAACTAAAAACGGAATAAGTGCGGATGGCTAGAATAGGGGACAGTGTGAAGTACATAAATCAGCTCACAATGAAATGCATTCAACTAACGAAAGTGTGTTTGTGGCCGTCTCGCGAAGTATGCTTCAGACAGTGGAGAACTGACATGTTCCGGGTGGAGTGGCTAACATGGCTTGATAGGACAGAGATTGCCAGCATATCGTGGATTTTCTAAGCAGTGCATGCAGGTGTGCGGGGCAATAAACAGGCTGATAGAATAGCTGTCGGCTAAATAATCGCCTGGCGATCTGGTGGTTATGGGTTCAATCCGCATCGGGAAGGATTAAAATTGACCTCACAGGTCACCCAGCCTAAAATGAGCATCAGAAAATGTTTTTTGAAGTAAAGGATACTAACCATATCACCCACAAAGTACTGATTGGTCTATAAACAGTAGTATACCAAATGGGCCTGGCACAATTTGTCTTATGCACCTTACAATATGTTAAAGGGTCCTTTAATAAGGTACTTTACATTTACGAAGTAGTGCGACATTTTAAACAGAATTTGCCACACATTTTCTTTGGCGCTCGCTCGCTTTGAAGCCAAGTGTAGTCAATATACACTACGTCTAGTAGTGCTGGACTGAATTGTGCGTGTGGATTAGCTTTCCCCTGTTAACAGTGTCCTTCGCCCTCAGGCGAACCCACTCCGATTTCAGAGGTGCTTGTAATTTCCCAAAGTCAAGGAAGAGAGGTCAACATTTTAGTCCAACTGTCGGGCATCAGCACACCGGGTGTTTAAGAAAACAAATTATTATCCATATGGCCACGCTGACCTTCTTTGCCACATTACAGGCAGTGAATTTTTAAAAAAGCAGCAAATCATTCATATACTCGGATATCCCCAAAATACATGTGGTTTTAAACAACCAATGGCTATCTACAATTGCCAGGAACGCGATCCTTCCCATGACACCCAAACTGCTCACACAAAATGTCAGTCACATAAATGCCATTCTAAGCTGTCTCCGTGAGTCTGTGCCAGGCAGGCAGCTTCAGCCTCCTCCGCGTTAAAACAAAAAGTGTAAGTTTCACGACCCCTGAGTTTGAACTTGGTGCCAGCGCACCGGGGCCTAGTGAGGTTATCAAATGATGTATTATTTAGCGGGGTAATTTCCATTGATTTCCCTGCAGCTGGGGTCCGAAGAGGCGTGGGAACGGCGTGAGAGCGATACAGAAGGAGGGAGGGGGAGGGGGGACTTAATAATTAGGCCATAACTGGTCAACAGCAGTCCGGATAACAGCTAGGGGTTGGCTTTTGTGGGTATTTGATTTTGGGAGCGAGTAAGAGGAAGTTGTTACATCACAGAATAGATTTTAAGAATTGGCAACGTTTTCTGTATGGCTCTGAAACCTGGAGTACATCGAAAGGAGATGAAGCCTTGCTACAAACCTTTGAGAACAAAGTTTTAAGACGTATCTTTGGACCCATTAGGGATACAAAGTGGAGAGTGGAAAAGAAGAAGTAACAAAGACATTTATGATCTGTTTAAGTCTCCGCTAATCACTGGTATCATCATCATCATCATCATCATCATCATCTTCCACTTCTGCCGTCAAGCGTCGTGGGGAGGAATAATTTGCGTTCCAGCGCCCGGTGGACGGTGTTGATCCCACAGTCTGTCTGATAGTAGCATTTCTTACTCGGTCTCGGATTGTTAAGTTGGCAGCTCTCCTCAGGCATCTCATTTCGCAGGTGTTGATTTTGCGAAGGTGTAATTTGGATAAAGTCCAGGTTTGAGTTGGTAGCATAGGGTTGGTGTGAATATGCTGTTTATTATCTGTCGTTTTGCGGACATGGGTATGTTTGGATGTTTCAGTAAGGGTGATAGTTGATATGTAAGTGCACTAGCTTTTTGACATCTGATGTCAATTTCTCTGTCCAATCTGCCATCTTCTGTGATCATACTTCCAAGGTATTTGAATTCTTTAACTTGTTTCAGAGGTGTGTTATTTATCTGTATATTTAGTGGGCCTGGCGATCTGCTAACTTGCATTACTTCGGTTTTGGCTGTGTTTATACTCATATTGTATCTGCTGCAGGTTGAACTCAGATTAGTAATATGATTTTGTAGTCTGCCCTCATCGCTGTAAAACAGGCACTGATCATCTGCAAATAGAAGTTCATTTATTCTCTGTGGGTCAGTTGTTTCATCTGGAGTAAAGAGTTCTAAATTTTCTGAATCTGGTCTGTCGAGACTTGCTTCTTTGGAAATTCTGTCCATGTAGATATTGAATAGCAGGGGAGAGAGCACACATCCATGCCTCACTGGTATCATGAAGGCTAATAGACTACAATGGCTGGGGCATTTAGAAAGAATGGAAGATAATAGGGAAACAAAACTCGCTTACACTCAGGAATTAAATGACCGTAGACCCCGAGGTAGACCAAGAAGACGGTGGAGAGATAATATATATATACAGATCTACAAGCACTTGGAATCAACGACTGGCAAGAGAAGGTCAACCAGAGAGAGACGAATGGAGACGGCTTTTATTTGCAGCAAAGTACCTCAATGGCTCGGAAAGCTGAAGAAGAAGATTTTCTGTACCAGACATTACTATCTTCCTGTGGAGACAGTACGTCGATACTGGGGATCGACCAGGGCTGTGATGATAGTAGTAGTAGTAGTAGTAGCAGCAGCAGCAGCAAAAGTAGTAATAGTAGTAGTAGTAGTAGTAGTAGTAGTAGTAGTAGTAGTAGTAGTAGTAGTAGTAGTAGTAGTAGTAGCAGCAGCAGCAGCAGCAGCAGTAGTGATGGTAGTAGTAGCAGCAGCAGCAGCAGTAGTAGTAGTAGTAGTAGTAGTAGTAGTAGTAGTAGTAGTAGTAGTAGTAGTAGTAGTAGTAGTAGTAGTAGTAGTAGTGTAGAAGTAGTAAAAACTCCACCATAGAGTAATTAAAACAAGAGGATTCTGATGGTCAGAAGTGGTACCAATCTCTGCGGGTATTTATGCGTATGAATCTTCTTGACACACTGGAGAGGCAGGATCTCGATTCCAAAGTGTTATTCTCTTGTAGTATTTTTAACCTTAAAATCCACCGTAAAATACTGTAAACCGCTGCTAGTTTTGTCCTATTATATCACATCTTTGTGTGCCATCCCCGACCGCCATCCTGCCCTCTGATGTTCTCACTTTACGTGCCATGTGGATTGTGGTCCTTTCTTTCTCATGTGCCTTTTCACCTTGACCGAGCGAAAATAGCTTCTCTCGCTTGAACCTTCAGCCTCTAGAGCAGCTTCCGCAGTAGGGATTGAGATCAAAAGTGTCTCGATCCACTGCTTGCTCCCCTGCCTCACCTACTATCATAATCTGGGTATTTGCAACGGCCCGTGTCCATCTCCGTGCTGATCCACCCTTGTTATCTTTCCAGAAACCACGCTTTCAATCATAGTTCCTTCCAAACGTCTCTAACGTTTTTATGACCAGAGAACCCCAGCCTCTGAGGCACGATGTTGTTCACGAGCCAGCCCTACTCGACGTTGAGATTCAGAATGGCAAATGAGTATAGGACTTGCTAAAGTACCTTGAACACTCTGTCGTCTTGCTACTGCTAACCTCGTCCTTCTTGTATAACTAAGTTACCTTGAATTGAGCTAAGCCAAGAACCCACATCACAACTCTCGGCACGTTTCATTACGTGCTCCGTCCTCCTCTTCAACAACCGGCGAAGTGTCCCAATAATAATGTTACCAGTTGTAACAAATCACAAAGGCACCTTCTCCTTGAAAGACTCCTTTATTAGTACACCCTGTAACCTAATACATGCCCTTATTTGCAAAATAAATAACATTTAATAGATTGTACAGACTGGTAGACCCCAGGCCGAATGCTTTAGGGAACACGTTAAGGACATTGAAAAACACTTCCGACAAACCTGGATTCAATCATTTAAATTCTCCCCATCGTTATATAGAGTCGACGATGTATGTGTCTCTGCTATGTTATTCTAACAGCTTAACTAGGGTCAAAATGGAGAGCCATTTACTCAACACTTTGGATTGAATCCATCCAGTTGGAATCAATGCTGTCATAGATGACACTGTTTAACTTCACTGACGCCCTTCCTAATATCAATATCTAACTTTGTTTTCTCGATCAGATTGTATCCATACTTTTGGCTTTCCATTTCCTGATTTAGTCCCAAAACACACGCTCCTGCGCAGCCTTCATGTATACGTTAGTTGCTAAGTCGCCTTATTTACACTTTTCATTGGTTATATCTATGTAAATTTTTTGTTACTAATTTTATTTGTTTCTGTGGATATGTTTGTACTGTTCACGAAGAAGATAAGTTAGATAGATACGTCGGATTCGTTGTGTTGTGGTGTAGTTTATTATGACAAAGTTTACTTACCGTTGTAATTATTATTATTTCCTTTCCATCTTCCCACTGTGGTTTCTTTTTGCAGGGAAAGATTGTTGTAAGGTATGTACACTGTGTCTGTTCTCTCTCTCTCTCTCTCTCTCTCTCTCTCTCTCTCTCTCTCTCTCTCTCTCTCTCTCTCTCTCTCTCTCTCTCTCTCTCTCTCGCAGAAGTCACAGACTATTAACAGTTTTAATTTGATGTAATACAGTTTAAAGGAAACTCTTTATAAAACTGCCGTAGGGGTTTACGGCACTGTGGATCATAAGAGGCAGGACTGGTTTGCGGCCAACAGCGAGACTCTGCAGCCCTTGATTGATAAGAAGAAGAAAGCTCTCTTAAGAAACAAGGAAAGACCAACGCGTAACACTCTGAGTGAGCTAAGGCAAGCTAGGAAGGATGTGCAAAAGGCTGCCAGGCAGTGTGCAAATGATTATTGGATCAAGTTATGTGAGTCCATTCAAATCGCAAGTGATAAGGGAGACATAAGAAGCATGTATGAAGGAATAAAGAAAGCCTGTGGTCCAGTGATCAAAAGAAGTGCACCATTGAAAACCTTGACTGGAGAAATCATCACTGACAAGAAACGGCAGATGGACAGATGGGTAGAGCACTATTTGGAGCTTTACTCAAGTGAGACCAAACTAGCGGATGATGCCCTCAACGCCATAGAGGCTCTACCAACTCTTGACCACCTGGACACACTTCCCACCATAACAGAAGTTAAGTGTGCTATAAATGAACTTGCATCTGGCAAGGCTCCAGGTAAGGATGGGATTCCAATAGAGGTTATCAGGAGTGGGCAAGACACACTCACTATACAGATCCACCAGCTAATAGAGCTATGCTGGCGAGAAGGACAAGTCCCACAGGATTTCAAAGATTCAAGCATCATAACACTGTACAAGAACAAGGGCGATCGGAGCGACTGCAACAACTATAGGGGTATCTCACTTCTGTGTATTGTTGGAAAAGTATTTGCCAGAATTGTTCTGCGCAGACTTCAAGTCCTAGGAGATCAAGTCTACCCCGAATCACAGTGTGGCTTTCGACAGAACCGGTCTACCACTGATATGATATTCTCATTGCGACAAATGCAAGAAAAATGCCGTGAACAGAATCAACCACTGTTTATTGCCTTCATCGACCTCACAAAGGCATTTGATTTGGTCAGTCGTGAGGGTCTGTTCAAGGCACTAAAGAAGATTGGCTGCCCACCAACTCTTCTGTCCATTGTGGAATCGTTCCACACAGGCATGAAGGGTATAATCAAGTTTGATGGTGCAACTTCTGAAGAATTTGAAATCAAGAGTGGAGTTAAGCAAGGTTGTGTACTAGCTCCCACCCTCTTTGGAATATACTTTTCACTTCTACTGAAATATGCATTTCGTGATCAGGATGGTGGTATATACATTCACTCACGCTCAGATGGCGGCCTCTACAATGCTCAGAGATTGAAGGCTAAGACCAAAATTAAGAGGGTACTGATCAGAGAGTTGCTTTTTGCAGATGATGCTGCAGTTACGACCCACTCTGAGGAAGAATTGCAATGTCTACTATCTGCATTCTCCAATGCTTGTTCTGAATTTGGTTTAACAATTAGCAAAAAGAAGACACAGATTATGTCACAAGGTGCACATGGGGTACTATCGATCTTTATTGACGACGCCGAACTAGAGATAGTAGACCATTTTACATATCTAGGATCAGTGGTAAATAGCAAATTATCCCTAGATCAGGAAATCAACATCCGGATTGGTAAGGCAGCAACAACAATGAACAGGTTAAGAAAAAGAGTCTGGGAGAACAGGAAGCTTACTGCCAAAACAAAAGTCCTTGTCTATCAAGCCTGTGTCCTTAGTACTCTTCTCTATGGCAGTGAAACCTGGACAACTTACTCACACCAAGAGAACAATTTAAACAGTTTTCATATGCGGTGTCTGCGAAGAATTCTTGGTATTAAGTGGCAAGACAAAATCACAAATACTGAAGTATTGGAAAGATCAGGTTGTGTGACAGTTTATTCCATGCTCAGTCTTCGTAGACTTAGATGGATAGGACATCTTAGGAGGATGGATGATGGTAGAATACCAAAGGATATCTTTTTTGGTGAATTACAGATGGGTAAGAGATCTCAGGGTCGGCCTCTACTACGATACAAAGATGTGTGTAAGCGGGACATGATTGATACAGGCATTGATAATGCACATTGGGAGCAAGTCGCCGCTGAACGTGTTGCATGGAGGGCAAATATCAGAAATGGAATAAAGTCAAAGGAGAAAATTATTGCAGAAAAGTCACACACCAAGCGTTTGAGACGTAAGATGGTGCATGATGGTGGAAATGACCACGTGTTCAGATGCACCCACTGTGAACGGACATTTACAGCGCAAATTGGCCTTATCAGTCACACTCGCTACCGCCATAGTTAAAAGTTATTATGCCTTTTTAAAGCACAAACTATCGTCTGTCAAGACGGCAAGGTGCCAATGTAATACAGTTTAAGTTGTCCTATACATAACTATCTCATACAGCTACGCCCTTACCCTCCCCATCTTATTCATTTCTGTTTCGGCTTCTTTTCAGCTTGTGTTTTTGGATTTTCTTCTTGTCTAGTTGTACTATTTCTAGGTCTTCTTACTACACGTCTTATCCAGCCCCAGTGTGTTTTCTTCACATCTTGATTCACTTTTATTTGTCTAGTTCTCTTCATGAGTTCCACATTGGCGATTCTGTTATACCATGTTATATTGTAATCAGACACCAATTATTGCATGTCTGTAATTTACTTGTAACCCCTTTAGTCGTTCTCTCTGCTTCTGATTCAAACAGTAGAACTGACCTAACGTTAGAATTGGAAATGCTACGTTTGGTGTTAATTTTAATTTCTTTTGACTTTCACACGTTTCCTAGTGCTATAAAATCACCTCTTGCACTTTAAATTTTCATTTTGATACCTTTATCTGTTCCCAATCTTTGTGTACATTTCTACCAAGATAGTTGATTGATTCCGTGCTTCAAGTGAAGTTTCACTAAGGTACATTGGGTTATCATTTGCGTGATTCATTCTCATGATCTGCGTCTTTCCTCGATGAATTTGTAACCTAATTGTTTTGACTACTTATTAAATGTGTTTAGTTAATCCCGCATATGATTTCGTGTGTGAGACAGAATGGTAAAGTCATCAACGATATCTAGATAAGGTGCTGCTTTGTCAGAGAAATCTATTGAATCCCATTTCTGCCAGAGCTTGATGTCTTCATGCATGTAAAAAATGTGACAATCATTAGCAGGCATAATCATAGCGGAGACCATGGACTATCCTCATCATTTCGTTAAAGTATGTACGGTTCTACCATGAAAGCAGATCCAATCTGTGACCCTTAGCAAATAAAGTTCCTTCGTGTATTTGTTAATGAGACTAGACCTTGCCCAAGAGAGGTCTAGGTCACGAACCCCTAATTTGACCTCCCTATCCCAGCAAGCTCAGTAAACTCAAGTGTCAAGGACTCACGCTGACCAATCAAATATCGACTGTAAAATAGTACCGAGAGATGGCGTTGACTGATATTGAGCTGGACAGAAAACAACTTACATTTATTTAAAAAAATATTACTACAGAGTTCGCAAAAAAAAATAAAAAATATAAAACAGAACAAAACATACATGCACCAGAGTCGGAAGTTTAGATCACATTATTTTTCGAGGAACACGGGAAATGACAACTTATCCAACAACGGAAATAAAATATGTCAACACGACACAAGTAGTGGGCACGTTGTTGTAACGGTTATAACATTAAGGCAATAATATAAGCGCAGTCCAGCATGGGGTAGATGCCAGCTACGTGAGGAAAACACGGGCCACCTCTTACTCCGCGCAACTCAAACCTACCAACATGTGCTGGCTCTGACACTTCACATACTGATGACAACTGGGGTTGTATTAATGGACAAGTAATTTAAAACTTTTGGCGAAGTGTTGTAGTCTATATCTTGCTGTCCTCTCTTGTAGGATCCTGTGCTGTAATTTGTTTTCCGTTAAATACAAACGTAGCTTTGTGGCCTCTCTATGATCGTTGAATGAAAACCCCAACTTTCCCCACAGATGTTCATCTTACTTCTATTACTGCTGCGGCTATTGTTGCGTATCCCAAGAGCCGTCTTCATGAATGACAACAAAGAAGAGCAGATGAAGTGAAACAAAAGGACTAGCTTCCTGTCGGCCGAGGCACACAAAAGGATCACACGTTTGTCATGTAGAAGGAGACACTCTTGAGGGTTATGAATAGAACAGTAAATCTGTCGCGTACTCGCATTACTGGAAGCTGCGGTGTGGCGTATTGGTTAGCAAGGTCGTTTGTCTGTGCGGTCGTTATATGTTAGAATTCCCATCAAGGTGAAGATTTCGTTTTAAACTGACCTGGATGTTAGTTAGTTAGTCGAGGTTACAACTTCACGGCAACGGGTCGTCCCCATTATGCTCCGTTCCTGTGCCAGTGAATATCACACAAAATGCTCCCCACTGTCCAAAGTGAAAAGTGGAACAGACAGGAGTCTCGACAATCTAACAGCCCGCACAGGTGCACTGTGCATAGTGTCGCCGCCAGAATGCCAACACCAAAGTCCTCCCCGAAAACCAGTTCATCGTCGATGGAATCGGCAGTCACCAGAAAGACCT
This sequence comes from Cepaea hortensis, assembly GCA_963921405.1. Taxonomy (NCBI): domain Eukaryota; kingdom Metazoa; phylum Mollusca; class Gastropoda; order Stylommatophora; family Helicidae; genus Cepaea; species Cepaea hortensis. The sequence continues at coordinate 119,869,940 of OY992881.1, read as the reverse complement.
CATTGACCCGGGTTTTCTCACATGCTCGGTCTGTTTCTGCAGGGCGACCCGCCGAAAGCGTCGCATTAAGCACGAACTCCGTAGCTCCAGCGCCGACTCCCAGGAGTCTCCTAAAAAATGCACTCGTGAACCGAAAAGGCAATTCAATCAATTCAGCAACAGCCGGTAGCCATTGTTCCGAACATGCAGGTCACTGTACAAACAAAAGCGGACATGTAAAAGCATTCAACGTGAATATCACAGCTCACAGAGTCGCGCCACGCACTCACTCAGTAGCAGGGCTGCGGAACCATATACTACCAGTCCAACCTGAGGAAAATGCGAAATGCAAATCGCAGCCACAAAGATAAATACTCCAGAGGCTGTAGAGGTTCAATGCCTAACCGCCATGCTGGGGGGCCGGAAGTCTGACCTGGATTCAGAAGTTGACCCAAACGAAAATGTTTACCATGAAATATCTTGGGGAATGAAGGCGGCCGATGTGATTTGGACTACATCACAAGCCGTGTGCAGATGCCGAGGTCAGGGGTTCAAACCCGACACCGGACAGTTGGACTAAGATTTTGACCAATCGTCCTTGACTTGGGGACGTAAATTACATGTACCTCTGAAGTTGGAGTGGGTTCAACTGATGGCATGGGACACTGTTAATAGGGGAAGCTAATACACACGCAAAGTTCAGTCCAGCACAACGATAAGTAGTGTGTATGAGCTACGCTTGAGTTAAAAAATAGCGAGCGCATTAAAAAAAGCCGTGTTCCGATTGGTCTATCTAAATATGGGGTTAACGCCATTACCCAATACGCCTGCAGTATGGCAGTCAATCATGGACTGTCATTTACTGCCAATATAGTACCTTGCGGTATATGGCAAGGAAGGGGGGAGGGGGGAGAGAGGTCTTGAGCCGGAGGAATTAAGGCACCTGGCTAGTGCTTTCGTCGCGTACTGTGCAGGTTAGAGTTTTCTTTTTACCCCTGACAGAAAAAGAAAAAAAAAACACTCCACACCTTACAAAGGATTAAAACCCGGGTCTCCCGAAGGAGAATCCGACATTCTAGCCACTCGGCCAGCCGCTCCCCTTCATGGGCTGTGACCACACACATTAGGAAGAGCTTGTGTTCAGCTCAGATGTGGCCCCTGAGACGAATGTTGCGAATTCCTTCGACTGACACGAGTAGCTAACAATGATTGCCTGGAGAAGGCTAGAAAAAATATAGCATTATATAAAGTTAGCTGGTTGCACATCCTTTACAGGACGTCGCAGTTAACCCCGGCATTTTTTGGGTGTTTTGGATTTCATGGCAAGATTACGTTCAGTAGTTTGCCATTGCTTTCTGAACGACCGGCACGCATACCAGTGTATGCAAATCAACACATGGTGGGGCGGTCTGCTTTCAAATCTCCCGCAGCTGTGTTTCGAACGCAGTATGCGGGATTACGAATTGCCTCCTGAACCCATTCGCCACAGGGTTAGCATTATATAACACTGTAAGAAAAAGACCAAAAAAATTTCTTTGTTTATGTAATGAGAAGCGAGGCCTTGGACAACATCGTGACGACGGGAAAGATTTGTGGGGAAAGAGGCAGAGGCAGACAGAGATAAACGATGTTGGATAGACTGACACAGTGTCATGGAAGAATACCAACGGCAGAGTTGATGCAGAACACCAAGGACCGAGATCTGTGGAAAGACGTGATCACCTACGCCAGTTGACCGGGCACATGATTGTGGTGATAATATGTGTGAGTGTATACATGCCTTTCTAAATATCCAACACAAACTGCTAATACCATTAGCTACCACAAGCTCTTAAGTACAATAAATATATTAACGGGACAGAGAACGATTAAGGCGAGAAGAAATGTTAGGAATTCTCCTCGTGCCCTGTCGCCATCGGCTGAAACCTTTGAACTGTCAAGCAAATACACACAGTTTTCAAACCCCGACGCCTCGGCCTGAAGATGACGGGGGAAATTAATGAAACTGTCGTCTGCTAGATCCAACAAAAGTGGGGATCAAACAGAACCGCCGGCCAACCAGGCCTATACTTTTGGTGTGAAACAAGGTCAAGGTTACATTCGAAAGCGATGACTAGTCCTGATATCAAATGAAAGGTGTTATAAGGAAGCCGAATGTTCAAGAAAAAGATCCTGTCAACTGGAGTACGCATATATATGACCTTTATGCTAATATTAACCTGGATACATGTGCACGCACACACATTTCATGTTCCTATTTTGTCCCTTGCTTATCTTTGGCCCATGTTCAGTCTCTTCCTGTTTACACTCCATGGCCCAATCCAGGTCTTGATAGCCTCCTTGCACTATTTGACTTGATTACCCTTTCGATCCCAATCCTCTTCTAATTTACCTTTTTGGTCTCGACACTTCTCCTTGATTATACTTTTGATTATCCTTTCTTGCTTACACTCTTCATCTTAACTTATTTTCTTGCTTACACTCTTCATCTTAACTGTTCTTGCTTACACGCTTTGATTCTAAACTATTCTTGTTTACACTCTTGATTCTAAACTCTTCATTGCTTATACCATAGATTCTAAACTCTTCATTGCTTACACCATTGATTGTAAACTTTTCCTTGTTAACACCTTAGATTCTAAACTCTTTTTGCTTACACTCTTGATTCTAAACTCCTCCTAGCCTTCACCCTTGATGATAAACCATATCTTGCTTACATCTGACCCTATACTATTTCTTGCTTACCACTCTTAATATCTAAACTCTTTGCTGTCTACAGTCTTGATTCTAAACTCTTTATTGTTTACACTTGATCTTAACCATATTCTGTTCACAGTGTTGATTCTAAACAATTTCTTGCATATTATTTTGTCTCACTGTAAGCGCAGATTCATTCGGTATAATCTGCACGTCCTAACTCTTAAATAATGTGATATTTTGGTGAAATATTCTTTTTTTTTTCTGTCTGCCCGTAAAAGAAAAAATGTGTGTATCCTTGTTAACCTTCTTACCATTAGTATAGGGTCTCTTCTATGACTGTTGAAGGATGGGATGGAGCACATATGGGCATGCCCCAAGTGCTGTGACGTCGGTTCTTGACTCAAGTTTATATTCTGTGAGGCGTACTGGGCGTATGGTCCATCCATCCATCATGTGCCATGCCGATAAGCGTGGGCGGTCATGCACTGCTATGTCACTCGATCACCAGAGTCGTGGATCAGCTCTGCGTTCTTGTCTCGACCATGCCACGTGGCCAAGCAATCCAGGTATTTACTTCTCGGTCTTCCCTTTGGTCTCTTCCCTTCGATCTTGCCAGTTGTCACCAAGTTCTCCAATCCATTTCTTCTCATAACATGCCCAAAAAATGTTGACTGTCTACGTCTAATATCTCTAATCAGTTTACGATCTTCATTTGTTTCTTGAAGGACTTGCTCAATGGTTTTTCTGTCTGTCCTTGGTATTCTTTGCATTTTCCTCAGAAACCACATTTCCACAGCCATCATCTGTTTTTCAGCTTGACTGCTTATTGTCCACGCTTCACATCCGTACAAAAGTATAGCACTTCAACACCATTTTTCTCGTTTCATTTGATATCTTTTTATTGGTCAATATGTTTTTCATCATGCAATGGCAGTTCTTGTTCTAATCTCTCCAAGGCATCTCCCATCAGATGTTATGACTGTGCCGAGATAACAGTATCGATTCACTTGTTTAAGACTATGCCCATCTACTCGTATATCACATTGTGGTATTTCCTTCTTCCCAGTGACGACCATAATCTGTGTCTTCTTAATATTCAGTTCTAACCCTAGTTGTTCGCTGTGTGCAACAACCGCATCTACTAAATTTTGCAGGTCCTGTTCATTGTTTTATACGGCGTGAAAAATATTGCGTCTCGCAAAACCAATATCAGAAGGACAGAAAAGAAGTGACGTACTTGAATACTTGAACTCGACGATAACAGCCATGCTAATTTGCTAAACTTCGCCGTGAACTTTATAAGCTTGCCAGATTAGCAAGCGTCAATCAGCGGTTTGGTTGCATATTGCACTAGAAATCCGGCCCAAGTCTGTTGCACCCGCAGCATTTGAGACATGGTCGGTTTGCTGTATGCAGAACTGCTTCGGTGGATTTAAAATGGATACGTACGTTCCCGCTTGCGTCAAAAGCTAAAGGTTCAAGCAAAAGAAGCTGCTTTCGCTCGGTCCGGGTGGAAAGGCGTATGAGAAAGAAAGTTGATGACCGTGCAAGGGGCAGGAGAACAAGCAACGGCGCGAGACACTTTTCGCAGGGACGTGAAGGAAGCGACCTTCTGCAAAAGGCTTGCCACACGATGGTGCTATAATAACTAAACGGCGAAAGTATAAGTCAATGAAGGAATAACAAAGGCAGTCTCAATCCAACATCGAGTAACACGAATCATGAACTTTGGAAACCAATCATTATGAGAAATATTAGATCCGTGTCAATATATGGATCTGAAGCACGGAATCTGTATAGAATGAAAAGAATCCGGGAAGGTTAACCCGGTCAACAAATGCCCGCAGAAGTCGGATGTGTCGGCCTAACGGCGCAAGAACGCAGCTCTGCTGTAAACAGGCACAACGCAATCACGTCAGAAAAAGAAGAAAAAAAAACTCCAGATGAACGCAGAAGAAGAAGGAGAAGAAGAAGAAGAAGAAGAAGAAGAAGAAGAAGAAGAAGAAGAAGAAGAAGAAGAAGAAGAAGAAGAAGAAGAAGAAGAAGAAGAAGAAGAAGAAGAAGAAGAAGAATTTGGGAGCTTCTAAGACAGGTATTATCGAAGGGTAAAAGAAAGAGCTCTGAACCACAAGAATAGAGATTAAGTAAAGCTATTGTTAAATACACCTTCTTACATTGACACCTTCAGAAACATATACTAAAAAAAAAACCACATGAATGGAAAGTACGAGTGACTTCTATGGAAGAAATATCGAAAACAGAAGTACATGTAAAATACGACTGGAGTAATATACAAACGAAATACACATACAATTCCCCTTCCCCCATCTTTATTGCTTACTTTGAACCTATGCGTAGTCCACACTGGACTCAATTTTGTGTGTGGGCTAGCTTCCCCTATTACTAGTATCCCTCGGCCATCAGGTGAACCCACTCCGACTTCTGATGTACTTGTAATTTACTTCCCCAAATCAAGGACTAGAAGTCAACATTCTAGTCCAAATGACCGTGTAGGGGTTGAACCTGCTACCAAGCCATCAGCACAACGGAAGTTCAAGAGCGAGTTTTATTATCCTTCGGCTATGCCGACTCCCACACACAAACAAATCAAAGCGAACTTTCGAAATACGTGATTTACAAGAAAGAACAGTCGGAAATGGAGAATAGTTACACGCATCTCATCTTGTCATGTTCCTCTTGTACCTTGCGGTGTCGAGGTGAAGTATAAACATTGTGAGAGTGCCCGATTATGGGCTTCCCTCCGTCCAACGTTTACGTGTTCGGCCTCTTCCTCTGTTTCCATCTGGTCTGTACATCATTGCTTGTTGTGGTATGCTGTTGAATGGTAACCTACTTGCATGGCCAAACCATTTGCCTTGCTGCTTTCTAATAAAATCTAGTGCTGCTTTAACCCCCACTTTAGTCCTGATTTCTTCATTTCTGATCTTATCTCTTCTTGATACGTTGAGTATTCTTCTCAGGAATTTCATTTCTGTTGTTGTCATTTTTCTTTTCTCTTTTTCTGTCATTGTCCAGGTTTGGCATTGGTAGCATAGAGTTGGTAGGAAGATTGTATTGTAAAGTGCTTTCTTAGTAGTTATTGATACATGTTTGTTCTTTAGTATTGGTACCATTTGTCCAATGAGTTGGTTTGCCTTATTGCATCTATTTTCGATCACGTCTTCTGATCTGCCATTTGATGATATTATACTTCCTAGGTACTTGAACACGCAACCTCAAAATAGGGTGTATTTTTAATGACTGTGGCATTTTTGAAAATATTGCCGTTCTAAGTTTTGTATTCACCCTCTGTGAACTCATGCAACATAAAGGTAAATACAAAACTTGGAACGGCAATATTTTCAAAAACCTGTCTTTAAAAATACACCCTATACGATAACCCATTAAATTAAATAATATTTTGAATATCAAACGGAAGTGAAAATTAAAATACAACCGAAAGTCTGAGAAACGAAACAACGCCCGGGAAACGAAACAACACAAGCAGTCTGGGAAACAAAAGAAGGAAATAATGGAGTAATTATGGAACGAAGAGTATCCAGCCAAAGCGCAACGCGGGAAATTGAGTTACACAAACAAAAGAGAAGAAAATTGCATCAACAAATGGAGGAAAAAAGAAAAAAAAAACAACTACAAGGAGACAGAGGAAAGATGATAGAGGAGGGGATGACGAAGGGGAAATACACACACACACACACACACACACCACACACACAAACACCCCCCCCCTCCCCCCGAAAAAGAGAAGAAAATCGCTTAAGCAGATGGAGGAGATGGCGAAGAAAAAGAAAGATAGAGAGGAAGGACGAAGGAGGAGTGTAAGAAGAAAGAAAAGCAGACAAAGAAAAAGATGATGAGGGTGAGAAAGAGAAAGAGGATGGGAATGAAGAGAAGAAAAGGTTTTAAAATGTTTAAGAGGCACATGTTTAAGGCAAGAGGGCCGACTTCATTGCACCGGGTTTTATCCCATATGGCTCGGTCTCTTTCCGCGGGGTGACCTGTTACAAGCGTCGCTCAGAGCACGAACCCCGTAACTCTAGGATTATTTTAAAAAATTGTACTCCTGAACCAAACGACGCAGCCCGGAATCGAACCCACAACTTTCGGAGTAACCACTTCGTCGTGGAGACTCCTGGAAGAAGAAGAAGAAGAAGAAGAAGAAGAAGAAGAAGAAGAAGAAGAAGAAGAAGAAGAAGAAGAAGAAGAAGAAGAAGAAGAAGAAGAAGAAGAAGAACAACAACAACAACAACAACAACAACAACAACAACTGTTGTTTTAGACAAAACAAAACAGCATTCTTAAAATCAGCGTATCCGTTATACACTGATACAAAACACCAGACATCTTTCGCAACCGCTGCATTCTGCATTGATATAACCTACAATTGTAAGGTGTGTTTTTAATAAATGTGCAGTGTCAGAGCCAAGACTTCTGCCCTATGCATAAAGAGGAAAGACAAGACAAGTTTGAAAATAATGCCGGTTTAAGTTTTGTATTTACCCTCTGTAACGTTCATGCAACATAATAGGTAAATACAAAATTTGGACAGGCAATATTTTCAAACTTTTTAATTTAGTTGCATGTCGTTCACAGGACGTTGCAGTAAACCCTAGCATTTTGGCTGTTCGTGATCCCTGGGCAGGATTTACGTTGAATAGTTTGCCATTGCTTTCTGAACGACCGGTACCTATACCTTTTTCGAAGAAAAAAAAAAAAAAACCAGCACCGCAGTGTTTCGAACCTGGTTATACAGGATTACGAATCGCGTCCGTAAACCCTTCGCCACGAGCTCGGTCAAACACTGCCCAGTCATTAAAAATACACCTTGTATTATGCAAATCCGAAACCGCCAATAGTTTAGTAGTGTTTCGAAATCCACCTTTTTCTAGGGGTCACCGGACAAGGCATCATCTTTCTCTCAGGTCAGCATGGCTGAATGGATAAGATCACTCGCTCTTATACGTCCGGTGTGCTGATGGTGAGGTAGCGGGTTCATCCCCTACACCAGTCAGTTGGACTAAAATGTTGACTTCTCGTCCTTGACTTGGGGACGTATTTTCCAAGTACTTCATAAGTCGGAGCCTGATGTCGAGGGCCACTGGTAATAAGGGAAAGCTAACACACACACGCCGGCTTCGTGGCTTAGAGGTTATGACTTTTCTCCGTAATCTCGTATACTCTCGTCGGTAACGTGATGACGGTGAGAATCAGCAGTGGTTCGAATCGCATCGGTAACTTGCGGGGTATGTGAGCCGGCCGCTCAGAAATCAATGGCAAACTACTGAGCGTAATCTTGTCAAGAGATCAACATACAGCTGAAAGATGCTGGTGTTGACAGCGATGTCCTGTAAAGGATATGCAAAAAGCGCTTATGTGGTCTACTCTTTAAGTGCAATGCGGGTGAACGTAAAAAAAAAATCTTCTTCTCTTAATTGCAGCACGCAGCAAGATAGATCTTCGCACATGACCTGATGTTAAGGATGTGGACTTTGCACCAGCAATATATCATATGATTTGTATTATTTACTGTCTCTACCAGTCCTGTAAACACACACACAAATTAAAAAAAAAAACCTGTCCCAAAACTGTAATTGGCGGTTTTATTCGTGCCACATGACACCATCACACAAACAAAAAGCAAGCTGTTACAACAAATTCTTGATAAATATAGACATGATCACAGCAGCAACGTAATTAGCCAGAGCAAACAAAGTAGGATACTGCTAAACTGCGTCCTAAATTCAAATATATGCGACAGCCGTAACAACAGAACACGCAAAACCATAACATCAGAACGAGAACAACTATAACATCAGAAAGAAAACGATAACATCAGAACGAAAAAAAAACACCGTAACATAAGAACGAACACAACCATAACATCAGAACGAACACAACCATAACAGCAGAACGAACACAACCATAACATTAGAACGAACACAACCATAACAGCAGAACGAACACAACCATAACAGCAGAACGAACACAACCATAACATCAGAACGAACACAACCATAAATAACAGCAGAACGAACGCAACCATAACAGCAGAACGAACGCAACCATAAATAACAGCAGAACGAACGCAACCATAACAGCAGAACGAACGCAACCATAAATAACAGCAGAACGAACGCAACCATAACATCAGAACGAATACAACTATAACAGAGGAACGAACATTGTGGATTCGAGGATAATGAGACGCGCAGTTTCATAATTATCCCCCGATATTTCGAGTCCAGGGTTCGAAATCAGCTTCGGCCGATTTGGAAGCATACAACTCTGCGTTGTTTTCGATGTAAGGGTGTCGGCGGTACAGAAAGCAACGGCAAACTACTTTCAAGTGTCCTACTGCCTATACAGTATAGTACCTTGCAGTGTAGGGCAGGAGAGAGAGGTGGGGAGGGGGGCGGTCTTCAGCGTGAGGAATTAAGGCCGCCTGGCTAGTGCAGTCGCCGTGAACTGTGCAGGTTATGGTTGTTTATTTTCCCCTCGACAGAAAAAAAAAACAACAACAACACATTACCGTACCGAGGATTTGAACCCGAATGGGAACCCGGGTCTCCCGATTGGGAGTCGGGCATTCTAGCCAGTCGACCAGATGCTCCTTAGTGCACATATTAAATCACAGTCAATAAATGCTGGAGTTGAGTGCAACATCCGTACAACTAACATGTTAACATAACGGTAGACAAACGACGCCTGCCAGAGATCTTTAAGAGTAGAACAGGCTAAGCACAAGCTGCTTTCAGAAGATGAGAAGTATCTTATGCAATAAGTCACTTTCATTGTATATCAGGCTCATTGAATGTCAGGCGCATTGAATGTCAGGCGCATTGAATACCAGGCTCATTGAATATCAGGCTCACTGAATATCAGGCTCATTGAATATCAGGCTCATTGAATGTCAGGCGCATTGAATGTCAGGCGCATTGAATGCCAGACTCATTGAATGTCAGGCTCATTGAATATCAGGCTCATTGGATGTCAGGTGCATTGGATGTCAGGCTCATTGGATGTCAGGCTCATTGGATGTCAGGCGCATTGGATGTCAGGCGCATTGGATGTCAGGCGCATTGGATGTCAGGTGCATTGGATGTCAGGCTCATTGGATGTCAGGTGCATTGGATGTCAGGTGCATTGGATGTCAGGTGCATTGGATGTCAGGGAGTCGCGGTGTCCCAGTGGCTAGACGGTTCACTGCCGTGCTGATGGGTCGTGGGTAAGACTCCGCAGCGAAGTGGGTTTTTACAACCACCATGGGCTCTCAGATCTGTCCAGCTTTCAATGGTTACCAGGAAATTACTTGGGAAGTTATGACGGCCGGGGCGATACTGACCACACCACCCGTAGAGTGCCGACTGGAAGAGTGGCAATGTGAGTCTAGCCCCGTATACCTAACGCCTAACATGGTAATTTAGTTTACTTTCATTCTTTCTTTTTTTCTTTCTTTCTTTCTTTCTTTCTTTCTTTCTTTCTTTCTGTCTGTCTGTCTGTCTGTCTTTCTTTCTTTCTTTCTTTCTTTCTTTCTGTTTTCACTATTGAATGCCAGAAAGAAGTGATGGTGATGGTGATGATAGTGATGGTGGTGATAGTGATGTTGGATGGTGGTGGTTATGGTGATGGTGATGATGTTGGGTGGTGGTGGTTATGGTGATGGTGGTGGTGATGATGTTGGGTGGTGGTGGTTATGGTGATGGTGGTTATGGTGATTTATGATGGTGGTGGTGGCGATGGTGGTGGTGGCAATGATAATGAATGATGATATTGGTAATGATGGTTGTGGTGGTGGTGATGAGTAGTTGTGATGATGGTAATGATAATGATGATACTGGTAATGCTGATGGTGGTGGTAATGATGATACTGGTAATGATGGTGGTGGTGATGATGATGTTGGATGGTGGTGGTTATGGTGGTGGTGGTGATGATGTTGGGTGGTAGTGGTTATGGTGGTGGTTATGATGATACTGGTAATGCTGATGGTGGTGGTTATTATGATACTGGTAATGCTGATGGTGGTAATGATAATGATGATGACTGGTGATGATGAAACATCTCTTATCAAAAAGAAGCATAACATAGTTAAGCAAATAATGACACGGAACAAATAACATGTATTGTGTGCTGGGTGGGTATTGCCATCCGTGTTTATGATTGACTTTAGCATTATCGATAAAAGTCACAGGTTGAAAGACAAGAACTAATTAGTTATGGACACAATTGTTAAAGATAAGATACTGCGTGGTCTGATTTCAGTCTTTGGAATTTGATAAGCACCGGCGATCATTGCTAAATTATAACGATGCTGGCATAACTGCACACTCTGTACGACATTGAAAGAATCGCGAGTGCCTAAGAAATGAGGCCACCAAGGCCTCTATCAACTCTATGCTTGCAACGCCGGCGATGACCTGTCCAAGTATTGGAGTGTGGTGAGCACAGACTCAACATTAACTCCTGACATTAACATAACGAGTGGGCCGATCATTACCATAATTTAATAGGTTTAACCTATGAGGACTTATGGACATATTACCCTGGACATGCGGAGGCGTTGGCAGTAAGAGAGTGCATGGGCTAGATTCGAGGGACCTTTTATTGGGCAATGCTTACATGGACAAGTCTGTAATTATTGCCGCTATCTGGAGACACAAGCTGGAACTAGTGCTACATACCGATTGCATGGACTTGTTAGATGTGTAGCCAGCGAGACAGGGTGCCACAGGGGGGTAGTATGCATCCTTACTCTTCATTATCTGCTGAGTGACACTGCACACTTATAAGCGTGTCCAGTACCATGACGTCGCTTCTGTTATTATCATTATGTGCCATACCGATTAGCGTGGGTGGCCATGATTCGCATTCTCATACGATTATAAGATTCTTCTTGATAATACTGTACTAGGTACCAGTAAAGTAGCAGCGGCTTTTCTTCTTGGCAGTGGCCATTCTGGTTGTCACTGTCCCGCCAAAGATATCGTCTGCCTAGCGTTGTGAACTTGAGACCATAACCTACAATTATCTCTAGGCTGATATGATACTCAGTCTGCCCCACAACCCATGGCTTCTCGTTGCTCTGGATCTCGATTGGTACTCAGCCTTGCCAAAGGGTGTCCGTTGACTAGTGGCAGGAAGGGGAGTGCCTTACATCTCCTATGAAGGGGCCTACTCCTACCCTGTAACTCATGAGTTGTGCTAACCAGTCATTCATTCAGTAGCCTGTCCTTTGCAGAACCTCGCTCCCATAACAACCTTCCGGAAACATTTTCCGTCATAAGCAAGATGTCCCGCGTCCGATACACTCATCTGGAGATCATCCGCCACATCCTGCACCCATCTTCTCTTTGGCCTTCCTCTTCCTCTCTTCCCAGGCATACATCCCTCCATTATTGTTCTCTCCAAACTTTTATGTCGTTTTAGTGACCAAAATATTTGAATTTTCTTTGTTTTATCGTCTTTAGTAGCCAACCTTCTTAAATATTCAGCTCTTGTCATATGGGTGCATTTGTTCTTTTCTGCATCCAAGATATTCTTAGAACTCGTCTATAACATTTATATTCAAAGGCATTTAAGCGCTGTTCAGCTTGTTTAGTAGTTGTCCACGTCTCACAGGCATTTGTTGCAATGGGAAAGTTGCATGCTCTTAAAAATCTAACCAGTAACAATAAATAATCATCTGTTTCTGGGCCGGGGCAAACATATGTGCGATAAGGGCTAAAATATGGAACGCAAAGGCAGCATAACAAGAACAATCAATGTGGGACTAAAATAACAATAAATATTTAGCATTTAATAACAAGAAGGATTAACTGATGAATCTGAAAGAGTAATGAAAGAACACGATCGAATGAAAAATAAAAATATCAAATTGCAACTTTATTGAAAGAAATAAGCAGATCAAACTCTTCGGACCTAAAAACAGGAGATTGTAGACTCAAATCAAAGCACACCGCCACCGAATGAGCCACGCCGGCTCAGCCAGTTGTACATGTGGAACACACAAGCAAGCCCTACGGGACTGCCTTGACTTGGCCGAACTCAGGGAGGAAATCTGGCAGATACGAGAACCCATTGGAGATAATCTCTTGGAGGGTCGGTGAAGGCATCAAACGAACCATCCAATTTGTGACCCATGCCGGAATAGACGCATAGCAAAGGTTTGGCGCTGAAGAAGAAACAACACCGACTCCCACGCTAGGGCGAGTCAGTGACTCACACCGAATAGCGACGTGAGTGCATCATTACAGCGGACACAATAATTAGATAAACTCTTACAGCGGCCAAGTCTCCTGCATGAGTAGCATTTCCTCATTATTCACGCGCTACTTACACTATCTCTCTCTCACTCTCTCTCTCTCGCTCTCTCTCTCTCTCACACACTCACACACACACACACACACACACACACACACACACACACAACACACGCATGAGTATGCACAATAACACATGCACAAATAAATGTATGTACATTAGGGCTGCGACCGATTAATGTAAATTTAATAGTTAACATTTGGAAAATTAAAGATTAATTAATCGTTAATTTCGGTTAAAGCAAAACAGTTATAGTCATATAACTCACATTATAGTCATATTTGTCAAAAATCTAAATAACACTGGATTGTCTTGATCATATATCATCTAATAACCAACTATGCAAACAGACGAGTATGGTGACAGTATTTGCTTCATGTGACGAGCGCGTCTTATTAACAATATAACCAGCAGAGCTGAACAATCGTTCACATGAAACTGAGGTAGCCGGTATGTACAGAATGGTCTTGGCAAGGAATGCCAATTTTGGATATGGATGTTCATTAAGTTTTCACCATTGTAAAGGGTCAACCGATTCAGCAACTTTCTTATCCATTTCAGACTCAATTAGCTTAATACTGTCTTCATTTGGTTCACATATAGTTTCATTGTCAATGTCAGTATCATTCGTTGCAGCAGTCTCCATCTGCTCATCATGAACATTAACTGCTATTTGTTGTTCAATACGTGACCAAGTTCGTTCTTTTGCATCTTTTGACAAACACTTAAGGTATTTGTAGCGTGGATCAAGTGCTGTTGCAATCTGTAGTATTTCAATACTTGTCATATTAGCTACACGTTCACTGAAGTCACTAATACATGTTTTGCGTATCCTTTTACAGGACTTAGCTGTCAACAGCAGCATCTTTCAGCTGTCTGTTGATCTCTTGGCAAGATTACGCTCAGTAGTTTGCCATTGCTTTCTGAGCGGCCGGCTCAGTATCCGCAAGTCACGAGCGGGGGTCGAACCACCTCAGTTCTCGCTCCGCTGCGAGACTCTGCGTGATAAACGGGATTACAGAGAGAAAGTGTTGTAACCCCACAGCCAGAGAGACCGGCCACTAATACATGCTGCCTTAAATTTATCTATGCAGTCCGGATCATCATCGTGTACAGTTATATGCTTTGTCAACGATGATAGCAGTGGCAATACACAGCTACATGAAACATACTCTTGACCGCCAAGCAGGACTGTGGTCTGACAGAATAAATCCAAAACTTCTTTTCATCTGACATGTAGACAGTTAATGCTTCTCTGACCTGTAGAAGACTCTGTAGCATAATAAACATACTGTTCCATTTTGTTGGTACATCTTGCTGCAGCTTACACAATGGTGACTCAGTACAATTTAGCAACTTAGTTGAGTTTGCAGCTCTATGTTTAAAATGTCCGACAATTTTTCGACATCCAGTTCATTTTTATAAGTGATGGGAGAAAAGTTTTCGATTAATCTTTTAAAAAAAATTAATTGTTAAAAAAAATTAATGATAAATTGATTAATTACCGCAGCCCTAATGTACATGCACACAAACTATAACAACAACAACAACAACACACACACACCCATGCATACACACTCAAATACCTACAAACGTACGTATATATACCCATATAAATACATATGTGCGTAGACAGAGAGGCAGTCAAAGAATGGCCTGTTTCTTAGGTGATACACTTTCTTGGCCTATTTCTTTACTAGACAGTGGTAACTTCACACCATTTCCCATTCCAACTGTTTCTTCATTGCTTCTGCCATCTACACACACACATATACACACGTGCACGTACACGTGCGCGCGCGCACGCACGCACACGTTATCACACCTGTAAGTGGTAAGCTGGTTGTATTGTACAGATCATTCTAATGTATACAGAGATGAAGTGGTCATATTGTGTAGGTCAATCTGATGTATGTAGAGATGAAATGGTCATATTGTGTAGGTCAATCTGATGTATGTAGAGATGAAATGGTCATATTGTGTAGGTCAATCTGATGTATGTAGAGATGAAATGATCATATTGTGTAGGTCAATCTGATGTATGTAGCAATGAAATGGTCATATTGTGTAGGTCAATCTGATGTATGTAGCAATGAAATGGTCATATTGTGTAGGTCATTCTGATGTATGTAGAGATGAAATGATCATATTGTGTAGATCATTCTGATGTACGTAGCAATGAAATGGTCATATTGTGTAGGTCAATCTGATGTATGTAGAGATGAAATGGTCATATTATGTAGGTCAATCTGATGTATGTAGAGATGAAATGGTTATATAGTGTAGGTCAATCTGATGTATGTAGAGATGAAATGGTCATATAGTGTAGCTCAATCTGATGTATGTAGAGATGAAACGGTCATATTGTGAGGTCAATCTGATGTATGTAGAGATGAAATGGTCATATTGTGTAGGTCAATCTGATGTAGAGATGAAACGGTCATATTGTGAGGTCAATCTGATGTATGTAGAGATGAAGTGGTCATATTGTAGAGATGAAATGGTCATATTGTGTAGGGCAATATGATGTGTGTAGAGATGAAATGGTCATATTGTGTAGTTCAATCTGATGTATGTAGAGATGAAATGGTCATATTGTGTAGGTCAATCTGATGTATGTAGCAATGAAATGGTCATATTGTGTAGGCCAATCTGATGTGTGTAGAGATGAAATGATCATATTGTGTAGGTCAATCTGATGTATGTAGAGATGAAATGGTCATATTGTGTAGATCATTCTGATGTAAGTAGAGATGAAATGGTCATATTGTGTAGTTCAATCTGATGTATGTAGAGATGAAATGGTCATATTGTGTAGGTCAATCTGATGTATGTAGCAATGAAATGGTCATATTGTGTAGGCCAATCTGATGTGTGTAGAGATGAAATGATCATATTGTGTAGGTCAATCTGATGTATGTAGCAATGAAATGGTCATATTGTGTAGGCCAATCTGATGTATGTAGAGATGAAATGGTCATATTGTGTAGATCATTCTGATGTATGTAGAGATGAAATGGTCATATTATGTAGGTCAATCTGATGTATGTAGAGATGAAATGGTCATATTGTGTAGTTCAATCTGATGTATGTAGAGATGAAATGGTCATATTGTGTAGATCATTCTGATGTATGTAGAGATGAAATTATCATATTGTGTAGATCAATCTGATGTATGTAGAGATGAAATGGTCATATTGTGTAGGTCAATCTGATGTATGTAGAGATGAAATGGTCATATTGTGTAGATCAATCTGATGTATGTAGAGATGAAATGGTCATATTGTGTAGATCATTCTGATGTATGTAGAGATGAAATGGTCATATTGTGTAGATCATTCTGATGTATGTAGAGATGAAGTGGTCATATTGTGAGGTCAATCTGATGTATGTAGAGATGAAGTGGTCATATTGTGTAGGTCAATCTGATGTGTGTAGAGATAAAATGGTCATATTGTGTAGGGCAATATGATGTGTGTAGAGATGAAATGGTCATATTGTGTAGGTCAATCTGATGTATGTAGAGATGAAATGATCATATTGTGAGGTCAATCTGATGTGTGTAGAGATGAAATGGTCATATTGTGTAGTTCAATCTGATGTATGTAGAGATGAAATGGTCATATTGTGTAGGTCAATCTGATGTATGTAGCAATGAAATGGTCATATTGTGTAGGCCAATCTGATGTGTGTAGAGATGAAATGATCATATTGTGTAGGCCAATCTGATGTATGTAGAGATGAAATGGTCATATTGTGTAGGCCAATCTGATGTATGTAGCAATGAAATGGTCATATTGTGTAGATCATTCTGATGTATGTAGAGATGAAATGGTCATATTGTGTAGATCATTCTGATGTATGTAGAGATGAAATGGTCATATTGTGTAGATCATTCTGATGTATGTAGAGATGAAATGGTCATATTGTGAGGTCAATCTGATGTATGTAGAGATAAAATGATCATATTGTGTAGGTCATTCTGGTGGATATGGAAATGAGAGAGTGGCTTGGCTAGCCTTCAGTGCACCTCACGCATGAACACAGATTGAACAAGGGAAAAATGACATATTATTGCATGAGGAAACAAGATATTCACTGACACAGGAAAGTAGCATAATGGGGCGACTCTTTGCCATGAAGTTGGAACCGGGACTAACCAACTAAACCGACTAACACATCTATCACAAGAAGCATCTCCTCATGAGCATTGTGTTGGAGCCTGTTGTCAATGACATCCCTACAACCCCTGGAGGCCCCATGACCAAGCCAGGCCTACTCCCAGCCCTCCGTATATGCTGTGCTGCATCATGACTTAGTTACAGCTAATATTTCTGTCCACAGATGTGAAGTTGCAGTATCGGCCCTACACCCCCACTGCTTTCTGAGCTTGGAGAGGCGAAGGACAGCTCACCAACATAGCCACCGCGGAGATAGCACTTTAGTGTCAAGTGGGAAGTACAGTTAACACCAACCTCACTCTTGTTTGTTTTGTTAGACAGCTTTAAACTTGAGATCAGTCCATACTGGGCTGATGTTTGTGTGTGGGCCAGCTTTTCCTATTACCAATGTCCCCTAGCCATCAGGCAAATCCACTTCGATTTCTGAGGAACTCGTAATAATATGTCACCAAGTCAAGGATGAGAAGTGGATAGATGCAAGCCTTTTTGGGGCTTAGATGACCTGAATGGCAGTGCATTGGCCTTGACTCACATCACACAGTCTTTTAGAGGATTCAGAACACACCAGCCGACTAGGATTGGTGGAATCAGATCCTATATAGCACAAGCCGAAAGAAAAATCACGGAAGACTGAATCGATTTTCCAAAACCAACTGGTCACTGGTAGAGAGAGTATCCGTACTATTTGACATTTCATTCGGGAGACAGAACACACATAAGCATGAACTGAGTGCTGGGACAACAGCGTTGAATTACTACATCTATATATCATGGAGGGGTATATGCTCAGGAAGAGAAGAAGTGAAAGGCCTAAAGAGAGGATGGGTGCAGGATGTGACAGATTATCTCCAGATGGGTGTATCAGATGTGGGACATCTTGCTTATGATCGAGAAGTTTTCTGGACAGTTGTTATGGGAGTGAAGTTCTGCAAGGGACATGCTACTGAATGAATGAATGAATTTATCTCATTGAGTTATTATAACTTCATGACATTCTGGCATATTTATTTTACAACTTCTAGAGATACAAGTTCAAGGTAGACCAAAATCAGATTCTGATACTGGGTAAATGAAACATTAGGTCTTCACATATTCTAGGCCTTGCCATCTGAGATGAGGTTGTCAACTGCCTTCCTTGCCACCTTTGCTCCCCAGAGAAGTACCAGGGAAATCTTAAATTTGTCTGAGAGAAGTACCAGAGAAATCTTAAATTTGTCTGGTACCCATTTCTGAGACTGGGTCATCGCAAGAGCCCAAATGGTCAGATAAAAATAAACCTGCCTCTGCTGAGAATTGAACCCACACCATTGTCTTGACAAGTAAGTGCACTAACCATTATATTGTTCTGTGCTGACGAAGGATTTCGTCGCAACGTCCATTTTGTTTCTTGTAATCGTGTTCTAGTAAAGCTCACAATCTACTTCTTGTATTTTGGTGATTCATTCATGGACTAACCACTGGAGCTTCTTGGAATCAAAAGAGTTAAAGCAACAACTTTAACCTGGAAAATACTCGCCGGCAGACGCCATCAGTGGTACAGATGTAATGAAGATAAAACAAAAAAGAAACAACTGCTTGAAACAGAGAAAGAGTGACATAATCTGTCACTGTAATGGCAGAAAGATAAATAACTGTGACCAGCAACATGTCGATTTCTACTGAGTTCTGGAAATAAAGACATTGTTAAGAGCTGTCTAATAAAGGAACAAAGTTCAACAAAGCATTGGAAGTTTGGAAATGTAAACTAAAATAGTAAAAAAGTAATTATTAACTTTTAGGATATCACAAAGAGACACTATCAGAAATTATGCCAGCATAAAGCAAGAGGGTACAATTGTAGCACTGGATTATTATATCAAAAGACAATGAGTCAGATGGCTTGGTCATGTAACAATAGTGCCCACTTACAGCACACCCCAAATAGTATTGACATTTAGGTACAGCATAAACAGAGCATGAGACAGATTCTTCAAGCCATGAATAAGCAGAAATCTAAAACCCAGCCTTAATTTAAAAAAAAATTGTGTTGCGTATCCCTTACGGGACGTTGCAGTCAACACCAGCATTTTCAGCTGCTGTTGATGTACTAGGCAAGTGTTACGTTCAGTAGTTTGCCATTGCTTTCTGAACGACCGGCCTCTATACCTTTTTCGAAAAAAACCAGCACCGCCGTGTTTCGAACCCGGGTATACGGGCTCACAAACCGCGTTCGCAAGCCCTTCAGCCACAGAGACAGCCTTAATTAGGGCCCAGGAAATGACTTGGGGTAGAGGAGGTCAACATGATATGACCCACATCATCCCTGGAGAGCTGATTGGTCGATACAAATATGGGTTTAGCACCATATACCCAACATGCCTTAAGGATCATTTTGTTAATTACTTTAAAGATACGGGGGTTACAGCCTGGGATTCTCAGATAAGTAGCACATTTGTTTCCCATTCTTTATCATCTTCCCATTCTTCTCCTCCCATTATTACCCCTTAATGAAGTCACTGTAGTGTCTTCACTGTGTTTATATGTTGTGTTTTGTGTATGTATTTGTTTGCTGATGAAGGCTAGTCGCCGTAACATCCTATGTTTTCCATAACTGCATTCTGTAAAGCTGCATTACTTTGTGTTATTTTATATTGTTCACTTTAAAGCTAGAACTTCTTGAGATAAAGTAACAGCTCCTGAGATCATCTTGTATTTAATTGCTATTTTTTACAGTTTTCTCTCTCAATTGTAACTTTAACTTCTGTTGGCTGCCAAGCGTAGACAGACAGAAAGAGTTAAGAGAAGTAGTCTGTGATAACTTGATCTTATTTAAACAGTTTTAAAAAAATGGTCCTACCTTCTCATCCTTATTCCTCCTGGTGTACTTGCGCTGCGGGGCAGCATTGGTGGTACCAGCTGCTGTCATAATGAGGTCTACATTATTAATATCTTTCATGGCCTGCGACATCCGGCCTCGTTTAACGGTCGGTTCCCACTCTCCATCAGAATACTCTGAAGAATACTCCTGACTGTCTTGGGAGACTTCCGTACTGTGGCCAGCATCGATAACTGGGGGAACAAAACCGCTCTGCACCACAGACTCATACACCCGGTTCTGTTGGGCAGATTGGAGCTCCAGGAATGATTGTTCAATCGTGGCTATGGTTGTTGGAGTTAGGCTGGGCGTGAGTCCTGTTCCAGAGCTCACTAGGAAATTTGGCAGATACTGCAAGAGAAAGAGCATATGTTCACAGGTTAAAATCTAGACAGAGCAAACGTTCAATGGTTAGAATCTAGAAAGAGCATACATTCATAGGTTAAAATCTAGACAGACCATGTATACATAGGTTAAAACCTAGACAGATCATACATTCATAACTTCAAATCTAAACAGAGTATATATTCACAGGTTAAAATCTAGAAAGAGCATACATTCACAGGTTAAAATCTAGACAGACCATGCATTCATAGGTTACAATCTAGATAGACCATGCATATATAACTTCAAATCTAAACAGAGTATATATATATATATATTCACAGGTTAAAATCTAGAAATAGCATGCATTGAGAGGTTAAAATCTATCTGTTAAAGCAAATGTACAAATACTGACTTCTAGTGCCAGGAACATAATACATGATTTCTGAAACTCTTGAAGTGCCAGGAAGAGAATACATGATTTCTTAAACTCTTCAAGTGCCAGGAAGAGAATACATGATTTCTTAAACTCTTCAAGTGCCAGGAAGAGAATACATGATTTCTTAAACTCTTCAAGTGTCAGAAAGAGAATACATGATTTCTGAAACTCTTCAAGTGTCAGAAAGAGAATACATGATTTCTTAAACTCTTCAAGTGCCAGGAAGAGAATACATGATTTCTTAAACTCTTCAAGTGTCAGAAAGAGAATACATGATTTCTTAAACTCTTCAAGTGTCAGAAAGAGAATACATGATTTCTGAAACTCTTCAAGTGCCAGGAAGAGAATACATGATTTCTGAAACTCTTCAAGTGCCAGGAAGAGAATACATGATTTCTTAAACTCTTCAAGTGCCAGGAAGAGAATACATGATTTCTTAAACTCTTCAAGTGCCAGGAAGAGAATACATGATTTCTTAAACTCTTCAAGTGCCAGGAAGAGAATACATGATTTCTTAAACTCTTCAAGTGCCAGGAAGAGAATACATGATTTCTTAAACTCTTCAAGTGCCAGGAAGAGAATACATGATTTCTTAAACTCTTCAAGTGCCAGGAAGAGAATACATGATTTCTGAAACTCTTCAAGTGCCAGGAAGAGAATACATGATTTCTTAACCTCTTCTAGTGCCAAGAGAATAATACACAATATCTTAAACTTTCTTTAGTGGCAAGAAATGAATACATGATTTCTTAAATTCCTTCAAGTGTCAGGAAGAGAATACATGATTTCTTAAACTCTTCAAGTGTCAGAAAGAGAATACATGATCTATTAAACTCTTCAAGTGTCAGAAAGAGAATACATGATTTCTTAAACTCTTCAAGTGTCAGGAAGAGAATAAATGATTTCTTAAACTCTTCAAGTGCCAGGAAGAGAATACATGATTTCTTAAACTCTTCAAGTGTCAGAAAGAGAATACATGATTTCTTAACCTCTTCTAGTGCCAAGAGAATAATACACAATATCTTAAACTTTCTTTAGTGGCAAGAAATGAATACATGATTTCTTAAATTCCTTCAAGTGTCAGGAAGAGAATTCATGATTTCTTAAACTAAGTCTTCAAGTGCCAGGAAGAGAATACATGATCTATTAAACTCTTCAAGTGCCATGAAGAGAATACATGATTTCTTAAACTCTTCTTCATTAATTGTGCTGCAAGGAAGAGCCTTGGCTGAGAGGTTGCAGTGTCTGCCATAAGCTCAGAAGGTACTGGGTCAGATCCCAACACAAGACGGAATTTTTCCAAGAACCGCCGGCTTTTCATGATATTACAGCCCTCCTGATCTTTTGGGTAGTAGATTGGATACTTAGTCTTCTGGGAATGGGGGGTAAAAACTAGAAATCTCTGTAAGTTGTGCACAGTAAAAATCCCATGACAGATGGAAATCATGAGTAGGTCATAAGGCTGCGGCCCTGGCAAAAATGTTAGTAAAAGCTCCTTCTAGATGTGGATGATTTCTAGATTTTAAACTATGGATGTATGCTCTCTCTAGATTTTAAACTATGGATGTATGCTCATTCTAGATTTTACACTAAGGATGTATGCTCTTTCTAGATTTTAACCTATGGATGTAAGCTCTTGACCAGACGTCGAGAACATCAAGTAGCAAGGGGAGAAGCCAGACAAGGTGCTATCCAGGGAACCAGAGAAGAATAGTCAACCAACAAAGAACTGGTGTTTTCCAGGGAGCCAGAGAAGAATAGTCAACCAACAGAGAACTGGTGTTTTCGCCAATATACGCTGAGGGAAGTATTGAAGTGAGGGTACGAGCACTTATGGACTGAATGGTTTGATGTGCAGTGAGGATGATCCCAGTGAGGATGATCTCGTACTGACTATCAAACTTTAAAATAAAAGTAATATATAATGAGTTACTGGAATTAATTGTAATTAAAATCAGTTACTAAGTGTACAACACATAATGGGTTAATTAAAGTGATGAACTACAATGAGTTAATTAAATATACAACCCAGAAGTGAACTAAAATTATCTCTAACAGTAAAATGTCACCAAAATGAGCAGTTTGAAATGTTTAAAACACATCAAATTCCACTAAAGTGAGCAGTCTGAAATGTCTAAAACACATAGAATGCCAACAAAGTGAGCAGTCTGAAATGTCTAAAACACATAGAATGCCAACAAAGTGAGCAGTCTGAAATGTCTAAAACACATACAGTGCCACCAGAATGAGCAGTTTGAAATGTCTATAACACATAAAAAGTTAACAAAACTTGCGAAAACCATAAGTTAACTAATACGGCAAAAGACGTAATATTAATAAAACGAAGATTTTGAATAACGAAGACACAAACAATAGATTGCACGATTTATTGCCTGGCATATTTATTGTATATTATTATAAATCTATTGTTTGTGTCTTCGTTATTCAAATTCACTACGGGAAAACATTGTTTTGAAAACGAAGATTACAAGGAAATATAAAATAATAAGGTATGGTAATATTTAACATGCATTCTCTTCCTTTCTCCTAATTATTTCTTAATGAGGGTAAAACGGGAAAACACGCACCGGAGAAGAATAGTGTGAATGTTGCTGCTGTTGTTGGTTATGCTGGTGGAATGCAGGGTGGTAATGTGGTGGTCGTTGCTGATGCTGCGGAGGTAGATACTGTTGTTGCGGGTGAGGTGCTGGCCCGGCCGCACTACTGTTGTAGTTCTTCTGCTGACCAGAAACAGCTGACTGGTCTAAATAATGCTGCTGTTGCTGCTGCTGCTGCTGCTGGGGTTGATAATGTTGCTGTTGTTGGGGATACTGATACCCTGCTCCTTGATACGGAGGGCAGTAATATTCGGGGTAAACACTGTAAGGGTTGCGGTAATCCATCGTCATCTTCCTTTATATTGTCAAAGCATTAGCTTTTCTTGAAAACTGTTTTAGACGATCGTTTCATAAAACAATTCCAGATGGTAATCGAAGCATGGTCAACGGAATTATTAGAGTCGATAGTTTGCTAATTAATTAAATTCGAGTCGAAAGTTTGTTGTATTAAATTCCTCTGGCCCGGTGTCACCATAAACAAACGAAATATACTGGCGCCATTACTTGCTAATTTACATAATCAATAACCGCTATTTAATCCTAGGGATGTAGTATAATTCTGGACTTGTCAAACGACTCCGCTTCTATGAAACGTCGAAAGAAAAGGCTGTCCCGCGATCTGCTACTCCATGTGACACAAATTAAAAGGTAGTAGCGAAAACAATAACTAGCTACATGCTAGCTTTTGACGTACTATGACTGTTTGTCCTGGCCAACACTAATACATGTATTTACAACTTACACCCCCATTCATCCGCTTACAATGTAGACATGCGACCCTATCCCCCAAATTTGTGAGGTCACCAACAACCAATCATATCTCTGCATTCAGCCTGACAGAAAAAAGGGGGGACAGTTCGCTGGGGACGTATTTGACTGTACTGGTTTATTTAAGATCCGGTACAACTTAACAAACCACACAGTTGGGGAATCGCCTGGTAGCCTAGAAGGTCTGTTGAAAGTAATACCACAACAGGGTATAGTGGCGAAGAAGGGATTCAGGAATTGACTAAAGATATTGCACGTAGAAAAACTGACTTTCTATGACAGCGATTTAACTTTACGAGGACGTAAAAAGTATTTTTACAGCGAATTGTTTGGATGAAACTTTAGGTTTTTTTTTTTTTTTACCTTTTTAAAAGTCAATTTTAAAGTTATAAATAAGCGAAAAAACGATGCCACTAGAACAATAATTATACTGAGATATACAGACAGTAATATTTATTTCTACAAGGAAAGCTTTTGTCAAACATACAAATGTACAGTAAATATTTAAACTTACAGAAAACGAATTCTCCACTCCGCCATTAGCCATGGAAGAAAGAATGCCGGCTACATATTTAGTCGACTCGGCGTAGCTTGTAGTTGCTGTTGGAACCTCCGATTGGGATGTATACATTTCCAGGTCTTCAGAGGCCAGTTCCTACAAAGACAGGACACTTCCCTGTAAAGATGACGCGTCAGAACAAAGTGTCGGGCACTAGTCTTCGTCCGGGACTCTCAGAAATGTGAATGAGTCACTCGGTCGGTCCTCGGATGGAAAACCCACTGGCTCGCGCATGTACAGCCTGAATCACCGTGACTCACCGGTTATTTATAGCATCATGACATCATCTCCTTTGATGGCATGATGTCACGTGCTAGCTCTAATTTTAGAACGGGTTTGTAAACGTCACCAACTTTACTGTAAGGCCTCCATAAAGTGGAACAGTTTTCACCGCAAGAATTATTCACTCGTTTTTGTTGCGATTCTGTTCTGAATGGTGGATGTACAGTAGTGTGTGTGTGTGTGTGTGCGCGCGCGGGCGGGCGGACGCACGCGCATTAGTGCACATACACAACTTAATACATAAATACAGAATATAGGACAGCTTAATAAAATACAATTTCAATTACCCAAAGCAAAAGAAGTTGCGGCGACCAGCCTACATCAGTAAACAATCACAAGAAAACACAACCACATACAAACCACGGAGTTGACACTGGAGTGATTACATGTAGGCAAAATGGGGAACAATTTACAAATAAAATAAAATGAATGCTACTTATTTCAGAGTCCCAAAATGTGTGTGGGGTGGGGGGGGGGGGGGGGTCCCCTTCTAACTCTACAAATTATGCCTTACAAATGTTGAGAGCCTATAGCCCCTTTATCTGCCTCTCTCGCCCGCTTGAATCTGATTTCTACACTTGCCATGTTATCTCTTGTATAAACTTCTCAGTGCTCTCTCTCTCTCTCTCTCTCTCTCTCTCTCTCTCTCTCTCTCTCTCTCTCTCTCTCTCTCTCTCTCTCTCTCTCTCTCTTCTTTTCACTATGTGGTCCATAGAGTTTATCCTCCATTGTTGTTTCTCTATGTCGGAATATTTACCTAGATATGTCGTATTTTAGGCAGTCTTGGAGTATGTGCTCTGCTGTCTGCAACGCCAATCCATACATGCACACATGGCTGATTCGCCAATCTTGAATTTTTTATACATGTGGTTGCGTAATCTATTGTGTTCGGTTCTGGGGAGCAGAATAATAATTTGATCTCGTCTGTCCGTAACATGATAATCGTCTTGTGCTGGTGTTAGTGGATTTCTGATTGATTTGGTCATTCTTTTCTTTTTGTGTATGTGACTGGTACAAAACGTACCCACACATGTTGACTCTCTACGTCACATTTCTCTAATTAATTTACAGTTTTCATTTGGTTCCTTTATAACCGTCTCGTTCCTATCTCTGCCCATGGCGCTCTTTGCATTATGTTCAGAAACCGTATTTCCCTGAATATTAATGTTTTTTTCTACGGCGTAAGATAGCCAGAGTCGCACCAACCCTCTTTAGTGGCTTTTACGACATATACAGGCGGTCTGCAGTGTTACTATATTACTATTCTTGACTACCCCGCTGGGGTTCTGACAACACACAGGCGGTCGACAGTGTTACTATTCTTGACCACCCCGGGGGGATCCCAGTAACACACAGGCGGTCTACAGTGTTACTATTATTGACCCCCCCCCCCCCCCCCCCGGGGATCCAAGTAACACACAGGCGGTCTACAGTGTTACTATTATTGACCACCCCGGGGGATCCCAGTAACACGCAGGCGGTCTACAGTGTTACTATTATTGACCACCCCGTGGGGATCCCAGAACACACAGGCGGTCTACAGTGTTACTATTATTGACCGCCCCGGGGGGATCCCAGTAACACACAGGCGGTCTACAGTGTTACTATTACTGACCACCCCGTGGGGATCCCAGAACACACAGGCGGTCTACAGTGTTACTATTATTGACCACCCCGGGGGGATCCCAGTAACACACAGGCGGTCTACAGTGTTACTATTAATACTATTATTGACCACCCCGTGGGGATCCCAGAACACACAGGCGGTCTACAGTGTTACTATTATTGACCACCCCGTGGGGATCCCAGAACACACAGGCGGTCTACAGTGTTACTATTATTGACCACCCCGTGGGGATCCCAGAACACACAGGCGGTCTACAGTGTTACTATTATTGACCACCCCGTGGGGAGCACAGTAACACACAGGCGGTCTACAGTGTTACTATTATTGACCACCCCGTGGGGAGCCCAGTAACACACAGGCGGTCTACAATGGAAGTGCACAGGAAGTCTGCAGTGTTACTATTCTTGACCACCTCGCTGGGGTTCTAGTAAGGGGCGGTCTTCAGTGTTACTATTCTTAACCACCCCGCTGGGGTCCCGGCAACACACAGGAGATCTACAGTGTTACTATTCTTGATAACCCCGCTGGGGTCCCTGTAAGATACAGGAGGTCTACAGAGTTGCTATTATTACTATTATAAACACACCGCTGGGGTCCCTGTAACACACAGGAGGTCTACAGTGTTACTATTCTAGTAAACAGCTAACAACGAGATACAGCAAACGAAAGACCACAATACACTAACTATGAGTGTTGCATACTAGTGGCATAGTGACATAGTAACACTGTAGATCTCCTGTGTGTTGCCGGGACCCCAGCGGGTTAGTGTATTGTGGTCTTTCGTTTGCTGTATCTCGTTGTTAGCTGTGTTGTCATTGACAAAGATTCTGAGAATCGAAACGTCTGTGTGTCGTATTGTATGCGTTCGTGTGTATTTTATCTTATTTTATTATTCATTTTTATATTTATTGAGTGATTCTGATTTCGGATTTTTCACCTGTATTTCGCGACACGTGGATCTCCTTGTAAGGTATGTGCAACGTTTGTTGATGTTTAGTTCGTTTTTTCTCGCAGGAGTTTAAAATACCTATTTGTTTCCATTTCATATTGTTATATCCTGCTGCAGCCGTTGCTTTTTCTCTGTAATCTCTTGACATGTTTACGTTCAGTAGTTTGCACTTGCTTTCTGAACTACCGTCACCCATACCATTTCGAAAAAAAACAACGCAAGGCGGTTTGCTGCCAAATTGCCCGCAGCTGTGTTTCGAACGCGGGTATACGGGATTACAAAATGTGTCGGTAACTTATTCGCCACGGAGCCGGCTCTATCGTAATTCCGGTTCATAATAATTATCAGGTTATGTCCCTTGACCCAAAATGAGATTATTTTGATTTATTTGGTTGTTTCGGGATTTGAGATTTAAATATTGAGCACAACCTACTACTGGCAACGCTGATCGTATTCTGGTATGAACCTAAGGCCTATCCACGTCAATATGGAAGCACTAGACTCGAGTTTCGCTCTCGTTTAAGCTCGTCAGTAGTGCATATCCTTGACTGGACCCGGAAACAAACCCCGGATCACTGGCGTGTGTAGCGGGTTCCCTTTAATGTTCAAGCACTGGGGAGAAGCCGACCGAGTGACTAGTACGCCGCAGCTCATTCGGGAGACCCGGGTTCGAATCCTTGATTAGGGGATGGATTTTATTTTTGTGTTGGGGGTGAAAGAAAATTTTAACATACACAGTAGGCCTACGCGGTGACTTTACTACTAACTGACTGACTGATTTTACTGCTGGCTGACTTTACTGACTGACTGACTTTACGGAATGACTGACTTTACTGACTGATTTACTTTACTGACTGACTAACTTTACTGACTGATTGACTTTACTACTAACTGACTGACTGATTTTACTGACTGACTGACTTTACTGACTGACTGACTTTACGGAATGACTGACTTTACTGACTGATTTACTTTACTGACTGAATAACTTTACTGACTTACCAACTGACTGACTGACTGACTGACGTTACCTACTGACTGATTTACTTTACTGACTGACTAATTTTACTGACTTTACTGACTGGCTAACTGACTTTAATGACTGACTTTACTGACTGGTTGACTGACTGACTTTACCGACTGACTTACTTTACTGACTGACTGACTTTATTGACTTTCTTACTGACTGAATTTACTGACTGATTGCCTTTACTGACTGACTGACTTCACTGACTGACTGACTTTACTACTGACTGACCGACTTACTTACTTTACTGATTGACTGGCTGACTTATTTTACTGATTGACTGACTTTACTGAATGACTGACTGACTTTACTGACTGACTGACTTTTCTTGCATACTTATTTACACCTTACGCGTGGCTGTTGCGGTTTCATTCTGCTATTCACATAAAGTAATAAGGGCACCACAATAACAACGTTGTCATAAACATATTCTTTTACCTGTATATTGTAGGATGAAACTGCATTATTGCATGACGTCAACGTAATTTGACCTGAAAAAGGCACACTTATCCACTGGGAGACACACACGTCGATGATATTTCCCTCCTGCCAGACACACATGAGATTATATGGAGTATAAATTAAATACATTGTATGAGAGGTCACACCAAATAGGTTAAATGTGCATAAGGAATAGACAATGATAATGGGAATAAATCCAGCAAATTATAACCCGATCTCCCTTGGGGAAACCTCACTTCAAAGAGACGGAAGCATTTACTTGCCTGTGTAGCAAAGTAAACATATATGGGGGGCGGATAAATATATCAAACTAAAAATACAAAATAACGCACCCGTACGACAAGAGGTGAATATTGAAGAAGCATGGCTACTAAAGACGGTAACACAAAGAAAATTGAAATATTTTAATTACTTGAAACGTCATAAAAGTTCGGAGAGAACAATAATGGAGGGGTGTATGCCCGGGAAGAGAAGAAGATGAAGGCCAAAGAGAAGATGGGTGCAGGGTGTGGCAGATGATCTCCATTTGTGTATATCGATGCGGGACATCTTGCTTATGACCGAGTTTTCCGGAAGGTTGTTATGGGAGAGAGGTTCTGCAAATGACATGTTACTGAATGAATGAAGAATACAAAAGGTCAAAAGGCTTTTATAGCACTATGACCCTTGTGGAAGTCAAAAGAAGTGACATCTTGCTGGTGTCGAGGTAGCGGGTTCAACCCCCTACACCGGTCAATTGGACTAAAATGTTGTCTTCTCGCCCATGACTTAAGGTCGTAAATTACAAGTACCTCCGAATTCGGGGTGGGCT
The DNA here is from genome assembly GCA_963921405.1 of Cepaea hortensis. Classification (NCBI taxonomy): domain Eukaryota; kingdom Metazoa; phylum Mollusca; class Gastropoda; order Stylommatophora; family Helicidae; genus Cepaea; species Cepaea hortensis. The sequence continues at coordinate 119,840,021 of OY992881.1, read as the reverse complement.
CGCCTGATATCGAGGAACACTGGTAATAGATAAAACTAATTCACATGCAAAAATCAGTTCAGTGCTCTCGAATAGAAGCATGTGCATGGACAACGATTGAGTTCAAAGCGAGCGAGAGCAAGAAACAAATAAAACCAAAGCTGCTAACTCGATCAGAAGAATGGAGAACGACTACAACGGTTATAAATTTAAAACAAAATAAAATTAATTGGCAAAAAAGATTGGCTAAAAGTGGTATGAGAGAATCACCAGCGTGGGGCTGATGGGGCGAACTCGACAAATATAAGTGAATCAAGAGGCGCAGAAAGGAAGGTGGTGCTGGACAGGGCATGCATTGAGAACACCCGCGAATAGTATAACTAGGAAGGGCTTAGTCTGGAATCTACAAGACAAAAGAAATCGAGGAAGACACAAAACACAGGGAGAAGAGAAGTAATATGGGGGGGGGGGAGCTGTGTGGGATGGGACGCTTGGAACCAGTTGGTTAAGGGTTTGTTCATTAATGGGGGGGGGGAGGATAAAAGGGGAGAGAGAGAGAGATATGGACGGGGAGAGAATGAGAGAGATAGGGAGAGAGATGGAGAGCGAGAGGGAGAGAAGGGCAGAGATAGGGAGAGAGAGGGAGAGAGACGGAGAGGGAGACGGAAAGGGAGAGAGAGAAGGGGAGAGAGGGTGGGGAGATGGAGAGGAGAGAGGGGGAGAGGAACAGAGGGAGGGAGAGGAAGAGAGGGTGAGAGAGTGAGAAAGAGAGAGAAGGAGGACGAGGGAGAGAAATGGAGATGGAGAGGGAGAGAGAGTTGCGCAGAGAATGAGACGGAGAGGGAGAGAGAGGGAGATAGGGGGAGAGACAAAGGAAGAGAGAAATCAAATCAAATCAAATCAAATCAACTTTATTAGGGTTACAAATTGGGCGCGCAGGCCCGTCTTCCAATCACTCGTCTTTCATTCATCAAGAGCATTATACATTTACATAGGAAGAAAAATAAACATTGTGAAATGAATGTTGTAAACATAAACAAGGCAAATTACCATGATATGAGGCCCATCTCCCACCTACCCATACATCACCCCACCCACACACACACACCCCCACCTACCCACACACACGCACACCAAGGGACACATACATACTCCACCAACCGACCCATCCCCCTTCCGCACATCCCCCACCCACACACACTCCCCTCACCTGTACCCCCAACCAAAACACACTCGCCACCCACAAACATTCCCCCACCAACCCACACATCCCACGCCCACCCACAAACACATCCTAACCCACACATCCTCTCCCCATCCACACCTCAAACCACCCATCCCCCAGCCATATCTCCATTGACCACATATTCACCACCCACGCACACAATCCCCCACCAACCCACACATCGCACATCCACTCACACATCCCCAAACCATACACACACATCCCCACCAACTGACATCTCCCTACCCCCCCCCACACACACACACATCTCCCTAACCACCCATACATCCCCAATCCACTCACACACATACCCCACCACCAACACATACATCCTCCACCCACCCATACATGCCTTAACCCAATCCCCCACTACACAATCCCCCACCCGCACATCACATACATCCCCTACCACGCAATATTCCCAACCCACGCACCACACACACACACATATCCCTCACCAACACATCCCACACCCACATACCACCACACATCCCCACCTACACACCACACACATATCCCCCACCCACATACCACACAATATTCCCACCCACACCCACACAGATACCCTTACCCATCCACCCCACATACCCTCACCCACACACCACAAAAATCCCCCATCCACACACACATACCTCACCCACACAATATCCCTAACCAACACACCACACACCTCTCCCCACGCACACACGCATTCCCTACCCGTCCACCAACACACACTCACTCACGCACACATCCTCCACTAAGCACCCACACACCCCACCCACCCACCCCCAACCAAACATCTCTCGATCACAATACCCCTACCCACACACATCCTACACCCACTCACGCATCCCACCCCGACACATACCTCACCCACCTACACATCCATAAGCCACTCACACACCCCCACCCACACATTCCCCATCCACGCACACATCTCCCACCCACACACCCCACATACTTCCCCCAACCACCCCACCCATACACACATTCCCCGCACCCATCACACACATCCCCCACACCACACACTATCCCCCACCTACACACATATCCTCACCCATACCACCACACCACCCACCCACACACCATGCACACATCCCCCACCAACACACCGCACACATATCTCAAACCCACACACCATACTCTTCTCCCCCACCCGCCCTTGCATCCCCAATCCACCCAACACAATTCCCTACCCACACAACCCAGCCACCCACACATACTTCCTCAAACCACCCACACATCACCACCCACATAAACACACACACCCCACACCCGTCCCATACACATATCCTCCACCCATACACACATCCGCCACACCCATTCCCACACCCCTACTTTCACCCCCACACATCCATCCACACATCCCACCAACACCCACAAATATCACTACCCACAAAAACCCACACACCCCAACCCATCCAAACGCATACCCCCACCCACACATCCCCCACCCACACATATCCCCACACTCATACACATCCTCCACACACAATCACACCTCCTCACATATAGACATATACAAAATGTCTCACGTGAGCATTGAAACTAGTATGAACAAACTCCCACACTTTACTCACACACAATTGTCTGAGCATTCTCATAAAAATGTTAAACATGGAGAAAAATGTGTACATAAACAGTGTGTGACACACAGAGATACACACAGAGAAGGCACACACACACACACACACACACACACACACACACACACACACACACACACATTCACTCTCACGCTCACTAATTCTGTCTCTCATTCACACTCACTGACTCTCTCACTCAAACTACAGTAATGTACATAAGTTCATATTATACATGATAAAATCAAATGATATTTAACTGATAATATGACAGATGAGAATACACAAACATATGGATTCGCGTGTTACATAACATGCGTGTTACATGACATGCATCTGCTCAGCTCTCTCTCTCTCTCTCTCTCTCTCTCTCTCTCTCTCTCTCTGTATTCTTTCATATACACACACTCACACGCATGCGCGCGCGCGCTCACACACACACACACACACTAACACATCAACTCTCGAACTGTCTCACTCTCTCACACACAATCCTTCACACACACACACTCACTCTCTCAATCACACTCTCTCACACATATACATACGCATGAACGCATGCATGCACGCACACACCCCCTCACTCACTCTCACACATACACGTACTAATGCATGCACTGACACATTCCCCTACCATTTCTCGCTCAATCACTCTCTCCACACACGCGCACGCACGTGCACACACAGACATTCACTCTCTCACTCTCTCTGACACCCACTTTCTCTCTCTCTCTCTCTCTCTCTCTCTCTCTCTCTCTCTCTCTCTCTCTCTCTCTCGCTCCCACACGCACACACATATATAGTGAACAATTATAGTTAAACAATTATAATGAACGATTATAATGAACAATTATACCAGTAAATGAATTATGGTGGCATATAGTCGGTACGGATTAAGTATTGAAAGAGTTTTCGGTTAAATGTGTAGGGACTCATTGGAGTTTTCAGATCTGGAGGCAGATCATTCCATAAGTGCGCACCAGAATAGGCGAAACATGTTTTGTATAGGTCCAATCTAGGCTTTGAGATATGTAACAAATTTAGGCGCTTGCTGTTCATTGCATTAGATTGAATCAGCGGCAGAAGATACTCTGTGATATTTTGAGATATAATTTTGTTCACTAATTTGGCTTTGTTGAAAAGGAAGCGCTTTTGAAGTGGTAGAAGTCTTAGATGACTGTACAAATTATTACTTTCAACGTGCTTTATGCCAGAAACCAGACGAATAGCGCGGTTTTGTAGAGAACATAGTCGTTTTAAATTAGATTTAGGGCAATCATCCCAAACTGTGGAACAGTAATCGAGATGTGATTGGATATAGCATGTATAGAATATTTTTCGTGTGCTTTCGTCCAGGAAGTGCTGAATTTTAGCAAGTTGGTAAACTTTTTGTGCTATTTTCTTGGTAAGAACGTGAACATGAGAGCTCCAGCTCAAATGGCTGTAAATTAAAAGACCTAGTGTTTTATGTTCATTCACATTAACTATAGGTAACGTGCCCATGCGGAGTTCGAGCGGTGATCCAGTTATGGCTAGTGTCTGTAGTTTTTGTCTGGTCGTTAGCATGGATTTGGTTTTGTCGATGTTAATTTGCATACGGTTTTCATTGCTCCATCTAGTAAGATTATCGAGTTCCTTTTGTAAAGAATTCTCTAATTCACTGCGGTTTTCTTGACTAGTATATATAGTGCAGTCGTCTGCAAATAGATCACAAGTTGTATTGATATATAAAGGAAGATCATTAATATAAACTGCATAAAGCAGCGGACCTAGTATTGAGCCCTGAGGCACACCAATATTAAGCTGTGTGGGTCTTGATAGACAGTTGTTGAAGGAAACGACTTGTTGTCTGTCGGATAGAAATGACGTAATTATGTTCACCATGTTGGTGCTTATCTTCATTTGTTTTAGTTTTCTAATTAAAATATCGTGATCTACCATATCAAAAGCTTTTTTAAAGTCTACAAACACCGCTCCACAAATTCTACCGTTGTTGATGTTTAAGTGCCAGTTATCGGTCATTTTTGTTAGAGCACTATGGCAAGAATATTTAGGTCGAAACCCAGATTGACTGTTAATTATTAGATCGTTGTTAATTAAATGGTGTAACGTTATTTTATGAATGAGAGATGGGGAGAGGGGTGGGAGAGAAAGGGAGGGAGAGAGAGGGAGGGAGAGTGAGAGGGAGAGAGACATATGGGGTTCGCTGAGGACAGAAAAGATCCACCCCATCAGAAACATCCCTTTACAGGTGAGGTATTTATATTAACAATCTGACTCCAACGTAAAGGTTTGAGGTGGTATCTTACTATACATCAATTTTACAACAATGCTTTCCCTTAGTATATTTAAACACGGTAACGACAAGTCACAGTCAGGTCTTAGACAGATATAACTGAGCTACCGTATGGCAGTAAACGGTACGACCTGCCTGTCAGCCTCGAATGTTGGGTGGCGCTCACCAAACCCGACTCCCCACATTGTATCAAAGACTTCGAGCGGAGGAGCGCAATTGGGAGGGTACAAGCCTTATCCTGGTGCGAAGAAATGCAACTTCAAGACAAAATGTCATGGCAGGGAAGACCAGGCCCTAAGTCATGGTTGGCAGCTGGTCTGGGATCGAAGCTCCGACATGCGGACAGTTAGAGCATTGTTTTGTTGATCCGGCAGCTTCTGCAGCTTGTCTTGTTCCAGATGTATAGATGTTACCTTTCCTCTGGAGTTAACTAAACAGGTCGAGAGAGGGATCATGCTGCATGGGCAACACATGATCTCTATATTTCAGCCAGGCTTTGTGCTATGGAGAGGTATAATTCCATCCCTGTTCTTAACCGGTCTCGAAATCAAAGTGAGAGGTAGCAATTACGGGTTATACGTCCTTGTCAATTGGCGTAGACATGGGGCGCCAGGGGTTGTCTCTGACGGTGGGAGACACCTACATGTGTCACTGATCAGCTACCGCTCGCCTAAAGCTGAGCAGCCCATGGCCAATTGGGTGCTGATCCGCCACAACCTGTCTGCTTCAAAGGATGCTTGGGGCTAAGACAAAATCTTAATCGCAGGCCATACAACCAATGCACAATGTACTACTAAAAAGAAAAATAGAAACCCACAGCTATGGCTTGCAACCTCAAATGTAAGAACCATGTGTCTAGGATTTTCCACAGACTTGACGAATATTGACGATGTGAGAAAACCGGCTGTGATTGATGTCGAACTCAATCGTCTTAATATTGATATTGCTGGCCTGCAGGAGACTCGCCTCGCGGAGGAAGGGTCACTCAGGGAAAATTATTACACCTTTGTATGGAAAGTTAGAGGACAGGAAGTAAATAGACAACACTGAGTGGACTCTGCAGTGAAGAATTCACTACTAGTAATGATTGGAATTCCAGATAGCGGGAATGAAACATTATTATCCATGCGCTTGGCAACCACTTGTTGTTTTTTATTGCCACCATTATCCCTGCATGTGCATCGACAGTCACTTCCTCTGATTATGTGAAGAATTCATTCTATGAGGAGTTAGACTCTTGATAAAGGCAGTGCCAAAATCATACTACATGTATATGCTCGGTGATTTTAATGCTCGTGTAGGCAAGAACTCGAGTTCATGGCCAATGTGACTTGGAAAATACAACATCGGCCACATGAATGACAATGGGCAAAGGCTGCTTGAACACTGCACCAGAAGCGACCTATGTATCACAAACTCCTTTTTTATTAAAACGAAAGAGCGTCGTATGGTCACAAGGAAACATCCATGATCCGGTCATTGGCATCAGCTGGTCTTCATCATCACACGGAGACAATATCTGAACCAAACATTATTAACTGGAAGTTACCACAGTGATGATTATGATACTGATCATTCTTTAGTTGTTGCAAGGTTTAGATTGAGACCAAAGAGAATATGCAGGATTAAACACAGTTCTAGCCCCAGGATTAATATTATTAACACCCAAGATCCTGATAAGTGCTTTGAGTTCCAACAGCAACTTGAAGATGCTTTCTCTGACATATCAAAATATACAGCAAGTGAAAAGTAGGGTAGACTTAAGGAAACTCTTTATAAAACAGCGGTAGGGGTTTATGACACTGTGGATCATTAGTGGCTAGACTGGTTTCAGGCAAAACAGCCAGACATTACAACCCCTGATTGATAACAAGAAGATAGCTCTCTTAATGCCACAGAGGTAAAAAAAAATGAAGACAAAATTTCCTTTGCTATGGTGATAAGGGGAGAAGAGCGCAACTCTGACTGCATTATGGCCAAAGAAGAAACGGAGTAAAAGAGAGAGAACCACACACCGCCGCTACTGACAAGAAAAGGGATAGTTATAAGTTAAGAATATTCAAGATTCCTGGACAGGGATCTCAACTATTACTGATATTCAGGCAGGAACTATCATGCTAAAATCCACCCAGTGAATTAAGGTGTTAGATCGTGGTTGAAATAATGAGTGTAAAAACTTGAAGAAACTAAACAAACAAAACAAGAACAATAAAAACAAGCTCTTTATTTATCACTTCTAACAGAATATGTTGGGTAAAACACTGAAGTTCAATAACAAATACAACAGACAACTGCAGATATATATATAAAAACAACAGTGGGTAGTCCCCAGAACGTAAGACAGTAGGGTACACCAAGTATAACAACAGGTGATCCAAGCAATATGCTGAGTAGAATGACAAAATAAAAAAACTTTGACACTTACAACCACAAGTTACTACACAAGCATAAATTGCACAACACAAATCTAAGACGCAACATAAACGTAAGAATTGTGTCAATAACATACACCGTGGAGAGCTGTATGGTCAGGGACTCCTGTAATATAAAAGTCAGCTTTGATTATGTGTGTTAATTCACTACAACATACTGAAACAAAACATACAGGCATGATAATACTCAAACCATCAATGTGTATTTCCCAATTCTTATCCTTCAGGGTAATTAAATCTTCAATTGATGCAACAATCACTGTTGCATCATCATATCATTCACTTCACCACTCTCTGCAGCTGTATCACTGCTGTCATGAGATAAAACTGGATGTCTTGACTGATCATCCTTTGCTTCCCCCATTAGCAGCTTGGTTTAGCCTTTACTGTATCACAGCATTCACTTTCAGAATGCCTCCAATTCAATGAGACTAGTACATACAAATCCCACATACACCAGAGATGAATGATTAGGTCTGTCTTGTCCAGCTGCAACCATATTTACCTATGAAATGCAAAGGACGATCAGTCCAGATATCTAGTTTTTATCTCATGTTCTCCGCCTCTTTTCGACTTTCTAGCTGCTTGTTCAATGTCCAGGTTTCAGCGTCATACAGTAGTGTTGAATGTACGTAACATTTGACAATCCTCATTTTTAATGGTTGTTAATCTCTCTGGATGTTAATACTGATTCCATGCTGTTGAAAGCATTTTTGGCGGTTCCTATTCTCTTTATGATTTCTATTTCACTTCTGCCATCATCTGTTATTACATGTCCAACAACAATGAACAGGTTAACAAAACGAGTCTGGGAGAACAGGAAGCTTACTGCCAAAACAGAAGTCCTTGCCTGTCAAGCCTGTGTCGTTAGTACTCTTCTTTATGGCAGTGACGCCTGGTCAAATTACTCACACCAAGAGAAACGTTTAAACAGCTTTCATATGTGGTGTCTGCGAAGAATACTTGATATTAAGTGGCAAAACAAAATCACAAATACTGAAGTGTTGGAAAGATCAAGCAGTGTGACGGATTGTTCCATGCTCAGTCTTCATAGACTTAGATGGATAGGACACGTTAGTAGGATGGATGATGGTAGATTGTCAATGGACATCATTATTGGTAAATTACATATGGGTAAGAAATCTCGGTGTCAACCTCAACAACGATACAAAGATGTGTGTATGTGGGATATGACTGATACAGGCATTGATAATGCACATTGGGAGCAAATCGGCACCGAACGTGTTATATGGAGGGCAAATATCAGAAATGGAATAAAGACAAAGGGGAAATGATTGCAGATATGTCACACACTGAGCGTGTGAGACGTAAGAAGGTGGAAATGACCATGTGTTTATACATGCATCCATTGTGGACGAACATTTACAACGAAAATTAGTCTGATCAGTCACATTCGCTACCGCCATGGGTTGTAGTTATAATGCCTTTTTGAAGCGCAATATAAGAAACTATCGTCTGTCAAGACGGAAAGATTCCAATAAGTCACAAACAATAGGCTGCACTATTTACTGTCTAGCGTTTTTCGCTGCATCTGGGAACAATAAACGATTGATAAAATATACCGAGGGCTTAGGTTTTGACGGTTCCGATGAATTTTGTGCAGACAGAAAGACTTCGTATTAAATTTGCGATTACCGTGGGGATAAAAAATGCCAACTGTCGAGCAATGTCGGAGACTGCGTGTTTTTAGTATTCCAGCCAACGTATAATTAATTTAGTCAGTTTATACGATATATAACTGACGAGATGCAGGGAAATATGCTAGGAAATAAATCAACCGTCCAACTTGATGTTTGTGGCTTTCGTGTTCAAATACAATTTCTTGTTGATAAAACACAAAAACAAACACCACGAAGTAGGAAACTGCTATGGATCTATGATGTGGAAGAACCACCATATTTTGTTGGCCTAACTGCACGGATGAATAGGTCTTTCCCTCACTTAGCTAACGACGAACTCAGGCGTCGAATACTAGTCCGACTCCGCTCATGACCTGATTAACCTAGCCATCTAGCGACTAAACTGCCGTAGTTTCTAGAAAGTCAGACACGATTTAGATTTTTAATTGTTATCTGACTGGGTTGAGAAATGTTTCCTCATTATGTAACTACTTGTTAGACAATATGATATATTGTATGAGGGGGATTCAAAGGAAAACCTGAAATATTTTTAAGTGGTGAATATATTCTAAAATAAAAAGTAAAAAACAATGTAGTCACCATTGCATTCAATGCAAGTCCTCCAGCGCCGATAAAGGGCTTGGATTACTGTTCACTACTCGATGTGCCTGACCTGGTCGCGAACAATCTGTCACAGAAGTCATGCCGTTTTGAAACTTCCTACTCCACTCATACACTTGCTGGACTGACAGACATGCATCACCATACTGAACCTTTATTCGCCGATGAACTTCCATAGGTTTCACCCCTTCACTGATAAAATAAAGGATTACAGAATGCTGCTTCTCTTTGGTGCATGTCAAAAGTGAGGCGGTCATCTTTAAAATGTCCTAATGACGTCACCATAATCGTCTGCGCCTTGATGTCCCAAGCTTAACACGCTTGACATCCTTAACAACAATATTAACAGGTTACAAGACAATGACATGGTTATTAAAATGTCTATCATTTTTAAGGTTTTAATTTGAAGCCCCTTCGTATGCGATAAATATGTGATGGTGAAGATTTATCTCCTCAAAGTGGACTCACGTGCCAAGGAACTAAATTGCTAAGGCTTGCTGATTAATGGCGTAGAATGCCTGGTATGTGGGGCGGAACCAGGAGTATGGACGCTTTCATGACGTGTTGGGCCTCTTCCCTAGCAGGCAGGCTTTACTAGGGCCCCCGTTTACGAGGGGAAGTCAATAAGTAAGTCACAAATAGCGTAGAAAAATAACTAACTTTGATAACAACTTGAAACCAATTTATTTGTATACATACATTATCCCTTTATTTTTCAATATAATTTTCACCAACATTGATGTGCTTATCCCATCGTTTTATCAGTCCTCCCAAACCAGCTGCATAGAACTGCGTGCTCTGTTTTCTAAACCACGTTTTCACTTCACATTTAACTTCGGCGTCATTCGCGAAATGTCTCCAGCCAAGGTGGGTTTTCAGTGGACCAAAAAGGTGGAAATCGCTAGGGGCTACGTCGGGGCTGTAAGGTGGATGTTCCAGAACTTCCCACCTTAGTTGGTTAATTTTCTCCTGAGTAAATCGAGCCGTATGTGGTCTGGCATTGTCATGAAGAAGCAACACTCCTGTAGTCAGCAGTCCTGGACGCTATCTTCGAATTGCATCATGAAGCATGGATAGAACTTTAAAGTACGATTCAGAATTCACATTGTCACCTTTCTTCTTGAAATTGGTTAAAAACACTCCTTGACAATCCCAGAACACTGTCAGCATAACCTTCATTGCTGATGGCGTAACATTGAATCTTTGGACACAAAGCAAAGAAGGATGTTTTCTACCCAGCTATGCACCGATTTACGGGACAAATATTTGTCAGCATAAACAGGAAGCATTTCCTTATGAATGTCCTTTGCAGGCAGTCCTTACACACACGCGCGCACGCACGCACGCACGCACGCACGCGCGCACACACACACACCACACACACACACAGAGCTACCATCAATGCCGGTGTATTTATTTCTCAAGTTATTTACATTAAAATATCTCCTGAGCTTCTCTTCGTCTGTGAGACCTTGACACTTACTAAACAAGCTGAACAGCGCACAAATGCCTTTGAATGTTATAGACGGTGTAATGAATATCTTGGAAAAAAAAAAAAGAACAAATGCATCCATACGACAAGCACTGGATATTGAAGAAGTTTGGCTACTAAAGACGATGGAACAAAGAAAATAGAAATATTTGGGTTACTTGAAACGTCATGAACGTTTGGAGAGAACAATCATGCAGGGGCATATGTGGCAGATGATCTCCAGGTGGGTGTACAGGACGCGGGGCATCTTGCTTATGACCACAAGACGTTTTACGGACTATTGGTATGGGAGCGAAGTTCCGCAAAGGACATGCAACTAAATACTCAATGAATGAATGAATGAATGAATGAATGAATGAATGAATGAATGAATGAGTAAGATTCGTTTCAACTGAGACGTTTAAATATTTAGCGCAAAATTTGTGCGTCCTTAGGTGACTTGCAATACATTTAGAAGCCTTCATCAGTTATTGGGGAACCCTTGAAACAATGGGATATCATGAGAAATGAATTCACACGTATTTATTAGAACTTAGAGAAGTAGAGGACAGAAGTATAGCGTATAGAACACATCAGACAATATGTAAATTGATATCTGTAGTGACAACATCGAGACTCGAACCTGCCGTTTCTAAATGACGACAACGCCTCACTGTCACTGTGTTGTTATTCGCAGTCGCCTGGGTACGAGTCCTGATATGTTCATTACAGCTTTCAAATTTTATATTGTCTCGAGTGCCCTTATTGATTCAGGGCCAAACAAAAGTAGGTATGGACCAATCATTATGCACAATCAAATGAACAATTATAATAATGTAAATTTTCGTCCGCTATGCGGAAGATACTACGAAACAAAACAAATAACACGATGACCCTAGTATAGCGATATATCGTCCTTCCGTCCAAATGAAAGTCACAATTAGCGATATATTATCCTTCGGCGCTGAATCAGCTATAATTTCTACTTCTTCCTTCTACTTCTATGAATACCAATCAATAATTTATTTTAGAAGACTAAAATAATTGGCAGCCTTGACAAAAATTGACGTGCTCTTTGTGCACTGTTTTGTTTTCTCATGCAGCTAATTGCCCGTTTCATGAAAAAAAAACCGCTGATGAAATATTCATCATTATTTACAGATCGTGGCTCGGCCATGACAAAAGACTCCATAATTATTTGATCCAAGATTTATGACCCGAGAACAAAAGACATTAAGATTAGTGTATTCATGTCTTCTTTGCTTCTCGGACGTGCGGTATCTCGTTAAACCGGGCTGCTTAATTTCATTCAGCTTTTATTGATAATTTATATTGACTTGTTAATAGAGAATAGGAAGAAAAACGGTCGTGCAGACAGAAAGAACTTCCATAAGAAAACAAACAGAACTATTATGTTAAAAGTCGTATGTGGTTCGAAGTGTTCTTACAACACTGGATGTCTAACGAATTAAGAGGGAAAACCCAGCAAAGGCGTATCTTGGTTTGGTAATGCTTTGGTAAAAGATTATTTTGATTGGGTATGTCCACATGTTCCCAGAGGTGTATTTTGCCAATTTTCACTGGGCGCTTTAGTAAGACAATCTTGTGTGATAGGTAACCTTTCTTGTTTTCAGTATAGAGATATAATTTCGTTGTCTCCTTCTCCGTCCTCCTCCTGCTCCTTCTCTCCTCCTGCTCCTCCTTCTCCTCCTCCTCGTCATCCTCGTCCTTCTTCTTCTTCTTCTTCTTCTTCTTCTTCTTCTTCTTCTTCTTCTTCTTCTTCTTCTTCTTCTTCTTCTTCTTCTTCTTCTTCTTCTTCTGCGTTCATCCGGAGTTTTTTTCTGGCGTGATTGCTTTGTGCCTGTTTATAGCAGAGCTGCGTTCTTGCGCCGTTAAGCCGACACATCCGACTTCTGTGGGGTGACAGGTTCGAAACTCAGTCGATAATTATAGCTTTTACGTATTATGTTGTATTGTGTATCCCAATTCGTAATCCCACATATAACGTTATAAACACAGCTGCAAGCGATTTGGAAGCGGGGCGATTTGCGTTGGTTTCCCATACAAAGGTATTTGTGCTGGTCGTTCAGAAACCATTGGCAAACTACTTGACGTAAATTTGCTAAGAAATCACGAACAGCCAAACATGCTGGGTATAACTGCAACGTCATGTAAAGGATTTGCAACCAACCAACCATCCAACCAACCAACCAACCAACCAACCAACCAACCAACCAACCAACCAACTAACTAACTAACTAACTAACTAACTAACTAACTAAATAACTAACTAACTATCTGCAACAAAGGAAAAAGAACAGGAAGACACAATTTCCTTTGCCAAGGTGATAAGAGGAGAAGAGCGTAATTCTAACTGCTTTAGTGCCAAAGAAGAAAAGTAGTAAAAAGAGAGAAAACCTCACACCGGCCCTGATAACAAGTAAATGGATAGTTATAATTAAGAAGATTCAAGATTCTCGGACAGGGATTTCAACTGTTACTGAAATTCAGGGTGGAACTATCGTGTTGACACGCAGAGAGTGAATTAAGGTGTTAGATTTGGTAGAAATAGTGAGTGTATAAATTGAAAGTGACTAAACAAACACATCAAGGACAATACAAAGAGCTCTTTTACCAAGAGATCTACTACCACAAATTCTGTGACAATTTATATTCAACATATTGGATAACACACTGAAATTCAATAACAGATGCCACAAACAACTGCAGATGTCAAACAACAACAATGGGTAATCCCCAGCCAATCATCAGAAGCTAAAACAATAGGGTACACCAAGTGCCACAATACAGGTGCTCCAAACAATAGCTGTGTAGAATGACACAATAAAGAACTTTGACATGGACAACAATATGACACTTACAAACATATAAGTTGAACACCAATATACATATGAGAGTCTTGATACTACCAGACACTACCAGACATTATCAGACACTAGCAAAAACCCAGAAGAGCTTTGACACTACACTATGGTCAGCCACTCCTGTAAGATGCTTGCTTGCTTGATTGCTTGTGTTCGTTGGCTTGAGCTCCAACGCGAAGTCCTGTTTGTCGAATGAAGGCATCCTGTTGTCCAACATCAGTGTAATGTCATACAGGCCCTGAGGTTTGCGTGATAAAACCAACTTTGATTATGTGTGTTAATTAACAAGTATATAATAAAACAATGCATACAGGCATGATAATACACAAACAATCAATGTGTATTTCCCCATCCTTATCCCATAGGGTGATTAAATCTGCAATCACTGTTGTACCATCAAATCACTCACTTCACTATCCCTTGCAGCTGCGTCACTGCTATCATGAGATAACCCTGGATGTCTGGACTGATCATCCTTTGCTGCCCATTGTCAGCTTGTTCTAGCCTTTGGTGTGTCGCGCCATTCACTTACAGAATGCCTTTAATTCAGTGGAACTATCACTCAGATCCTACACACTCCATTGGAAGATTAGGTCTGACTTGACCAACAATAAAAACATTTAACTATGAAATACTTCAGATCAGTAGAGTGAATTTGCATCACCTTCCTCTGCATCTAAATACCTCAAATTATGTGGATTCCCATGTGATTTGGGACAAACTACTCTTGCAATGTCCATGGTTGAATAAAGAATACCAACACTAATATAATAGAATCAGTATACTATCCTCTGGTTAAGGCCATGTTTATCTTAAGATGGACTCTCAATCACAATGATTCGATCAATAATCTGATACACTTTCTAGCAACAACATCCTTGCCTCAGATGGGCTGTAAGACTTAAATTATTGCTGAATAACAAATTCCTCTACTATGTGACCGTCTTGTTGGATCTGTCATATGGTCCTGCATAATTTCAATATTCTAGAACACTGCAGTGATTCATTCAGACTATTTTAGTTAAATCAGTACTTACTAAGCACCGTATGTCATCTTAGTTCTTCACCCCGTTACTACCCATGTGGCTTATTCACAACTAACTAGTGTATCATCGAGTCTCTACTTATTTATTCTCCTTCTGTAAGTGCCAAAGAATACATATGTGTTCTTGCAAGAACGATGTGCTCAAACCCATATTGATTTTCTGGACAATTTTACATTCAGTAGTTTGCCAGCGCCATCTGAACGAGTAGTTAACGTTTAAATCCAACTGATCGGTATATAAAACGAACTCGCAACCCCGACGTGGCGCACAGAAAGTCTAAGCGCGAGAGCGTGGAACATGCGGGTCACGCTGGAGATACAAAAATTACATGGTTGGAGTTCTGTATCTCGTGTGTATATGGAACTCAAGACAAGGAAAAACTGTATTACATGTGCGGTGTGAGCTGGGGACTGCAATGCCTAGAAAGAACGGTTGGTTGGGAGGGTATGGGGGATTGAAAAAAAAAAGGAGGGAAGGGTGTCTTCCGTTGCGAAGTGGATATGCCACTTGCTTCGCGCCCCGAAGGTTGTGGGTTCGATTCCGGTATCCGTCATAGGTTCAGCAATGCAGTTTTCTCCGAGCTGCTCGGAATTGTCGCTGGAGATACGGAGTTCGTGCTCTGTGCGACGGTTTTTGTAGATCACCCTGCGGGAAAAGACCGAGCCTTATGGGATACAACACGGTGCAATGAAGTCCGTCCTCTCGCCGTTACACCCATTAAACTTTTAGAGGACAGATCTTCTACCATGACCCAGTGTATATGAAATATTTAGCTAACACACCACTTGTACCATGACCCAGTGTATATGAAATGTTTCCACCTTTACAAACGTAAAGGAAACCGCCAATCCTGTGACATCCACCGAGGCATCTCCTTGCTCTCAATCTCAGGGAAGATACTGGCCAGAATTCTTCTCAATCGCCTCACGGCCCATCTCAGTCAAGGTCTTCTTCCTGAGAACCAGTGTGGCTTCAGAAAAGAACGTGGTACTGTTGACGTGATTTTCGCTGCAAGGCAGCTAAAAGAGAAATGTCAGGAACAGAACTGCGAAATGTTCTCCACTTTCACTGACCTTACCCAGGCTTTTGATACAGTCAGCAGAGAAGGACTGTGGAAGATTATGGCAAAATATGGCTGTCCACGAAAGTTTGTCCAAATAGTGTGGCTATTTCATGATGGTATGCAGGCAAATACAACAATAAGAAAGAATACAACATTAAGAAAGAGACAAACAGCTTTCTTTGGTCATGTGATGAGAAGAGAGGCATTGGAGAACATCGTGACAACTGGAAAGATCGAGGGGAAGAGAGGCAGAGGCAGACCAATAGAAATGATGCTGGACGGATTGAGACGGTGGCATGGAGGAATATCATCAGCAGAGCTGATCCAGAACACCAAAGACCGAGATCAGTGGAGAGCCATGAACGCCTACGCCAGCTGGCACGGCACTTGATGATGATGATGATGATGATGATGATGATGATGATGATGATGATGATGATGATGATGATGATGATGATGATGATGATGATGCAGGCAAGAGTACAGGAAAATGGTGAACTGTCTGAGCCCTTTCCTGTAACCAATGGAGTGAAGCAAGGATGTGTCCTGGCACCAACACTGTTCAGCCTTATGTTTTCAGCTATGCTGATGAATGCCTTCGAGAACAGTGATATTGGAATAGACATTAACTACCGCATGGATGGAAAGTTGTTCAATCTCAGAAGACTGAAAGCCAAAACCAAAACTAACAGCGACACCGTCAGAGAACTGCTGTTTGCTGATGATTGCGCTCTATATGCCAACTCAGAGGCAGACATGCAACACAATGTTTCAGCTTTCTCATATGCATGTGCCAACTTTGGGCTCAATATCAACTTGGAGAATACTGTAGTTATGTACCAGCCAGCTCCAGGAAATAATCACACTGTGCCGAATATCAAAGTTAACGGTCATAGTCTAAGTGCTGTGGACAAGTTCACCTATCTAGGCAGCACCGTGTCACAAACTGCCACAATTGATGACAAAATGAATGCGAGAATCTCCAAGGCCAGCGCGGCCTTTGGCAGACTGTACAAGAATGTATGGGACAGAAATGGAATACGCTTGCAGACAAAGCTGAAAGTCTACTAAGCAGTTGTATTATCCACATTGCTATATGCTTGTGAAACATGGACTGTTTACGAACGACATGCTAGGAAATTAAACCACTTCCACACAGTCTGCCTTAGGAAGCTATTGCAGATTAAATGGCAAGTCAATATCCCAGACACCAAAGTTCTGGAAAGAGCATCCATGTCCAGTATCCACACTCTACTAATGAAAAATCAGATTCGCTGGGCTGGTCACTTAACTCGTATGCCAGATCACAGGCTCCCTAAACACATTTTTTTACGGCGAGCTGCGTTGTGGTAAACGCTCCCTAGGCGGCCAGAGGAAACGCTTTAAAGACACTCTGAAAGTCTCACTGAAATCTTTTAGAATTCATCCTGACACCTGGGAGACTGCTGCTAAAGACTGTAATTCATGGCGTACATCATTACATAAGGGTGCAGTCACTTGTGAAGCAACCAGGACTGCAAAAGCTGTGAAGAAAAGGCTGGACAGAAAAACCACTGCAGGAGATCCTCCTCCTGGAACGTCAAGCATTCTTTGCCCGCATTGTCAAAGAACATTTCGAGCCAAAATAAGCCTTATCAGCCATCTTAGAACCCATGGCTCCATACTTTCAACCCCACTCAATGAAATGAATGGTCATCATCATTCTTGATGGACAAACATGAAATGTTTAGCTAACACATCACTTGTACCATGACCCAGTGTATATGAAATGTTTAGCTGTGACATCACTTGTACCAGCCTATAGGAAATATTTAGCTGTCAGATATCTACAACAGATTTGATAGGATCACCTCAGCTGCCATCTTAACTTTCCAAGACCGAGTAAGTCATTATGTTATCAGACAGACAGTGGAATCAACATCTTCTGCCACATACATTGAAAGACAAAAGCCCAAATGGCTCGGCCATCTCGTTAGAATGCAACACCATCAACTACCAGCACTGGTGTATATCAAAGAAAATCTGCTACGATAGCAAGAGGACGCTCGAGAAGAAAACAGATTGACGACATCAAAGACATTCTACAATCACAGCGAATGACACTATCCAGTGCCACCAATCCGACTCTGGAACGCTAACTATTCTTCCTACAACCCTTGGCGATAAAAGTGAAATATGATGATGATGATGATAATGATGATGATGACTTGTGCCGGGATCGTGACTTAATAAACACTTGCTGGCCTGTAATGTTTGTATGTGACAAGCAATTCACGACATCAATAAAAGAAGTAATTAATAGCTGAACAAACGCAATAACAAGGTGCCAAACAGCGCACTTTACTTTATAATCTGTGTTAATTGGTGATTTCCAAAGAACTCTTTTATCTCGCGCAAAATCGTTTAAGAAGTTTATTAATTGGAAATGGCGTACTTTGTCCGAGAACGTGCTGTGTGAAATCTGATTTTCCTACACGCTTGGGGCTAATTTCAAGAGCATTATTATTCCCCTTTCATGAGAAATCCCTTTAGCGCTATTATCACAGGACTATAGAGTAGTGTTTGTGGTTTACCCTTGGTATTTTAACATTTTAGATGAAGTATTTAAGCTATGAAAAGCGGCTCATCAGAGATTCTGGTTTTGGGAGGGTATTTTCGTTAGCCTCAGAACATTGTCATCGCTGAAAACATGGTGTGGTTACTTGTTTGTGGGATTCTATACTTTAATATGGCGGTTCTAAAACCCGTTACCGCCACTGATGTGAATATCAAGAAATTCTCTGGGACCACATCGTGTAATCTACAAGCCAGTTTGGATGCGAATTGTACAGAATTACAACCAGACAGGGTTAGAAGTATCGTGGAATGTTCCGCCAGATGTGGCACAGATTGTGTGGGCGTTAGTTTTCATAAGGATAACCGGAGGTGTTACGTTCATTCGGAATGTCCTATGGACTTAATTGTGGCCACATGCGGCCCCAAGGACCAGATGTTTAACTCTTTTACAAAACAAGTCCCATGCCAACATAAGGGCGTGCTGCTAAATGAAACTTCTGGAAAGTGTAATTGTACTGGAGGATGGGTGGGAGATCAGTGTGAGAAACTACCGTCATCCTGTCAAGAGTTAATTCTGTCTGGGTACAACGTGGGCCAATCCGTCGTGACTTACGTAAAAGTTGCCAGTCTGGGCAAACCGTTTAAAACGATTTGTACTCTTAACTCGGATTTCATAAGCAGCAGATTAATGCTAACTACGGGATTTCTCCGTCCAAACAGAACATGGAAGGAGTATGTAGAAGGTTTCTACGTAAATAAGAATAATTTCTGGGTTGGCCTGGAAAAGATGAGGGCTTTACATATGGGAAATAAGACCATTCTTCGTATAGACACGCAGTTTGGGCTCAATTCTAAATATAACTTGTTTGCGTATATTTACAACCATTTTAGTATTGGTGACTCAAGTTCTGGATACAGAATTTCTTTTGGAATATCAGGACCGGTGGGTTCTGGCCCCGAATGGGACAAATATAACACCAGCTACACCAGTTGTCTAGCGGGTGCCACTAACATCAGCTTCTCTACAAGCGACCACGACAACGACGGAGTTGACCGGAAAAACTGTGCGGCTTTGACAGGAATTGGTTGGTGGTTCTCGAAATGTGACTTAACGTGCAACCCGTTGGGTTCCAGAAATGACTGGTTGTCTATGATAGGTATCGATTTAACCGCGGCCACATACGCTGAGTCCATGATGTATTTCACAACTGCTTAGGGTTCAGTTTAGGCCGAGATGTGTAGAGCATATAATAGTTCAAAGTCTTCACACATAAGACTAGTAACTTTTTGAATAACGAAGACACAAGCAATAGATTGCGTCAGACACGGTTGTGTATTGTCTCCTGATTTGTTCTCATTGTACAGTGAACATACAATGAGATCTACAGAAAATGTCAGGGATTCTGGTTGGAGGATGTAATATAAATTTCTTACATTGTGCTGATGACACCGTCTTGATAGCTACTAGTCAAAAGGATCTACAGCAGTGTTTCCCAACCTTTTTTGTGCTATGCCCCACCTAAGCCTTTCTAAAATTCTTATGCCCCCCCCCCCCCCACACATTACATATACATTATTTTTAATATTATAAAATTGAAATGTTCTCTAAAGAAACTTGAATGGTAAGTTTTAGGAAGAAATCAATAGGGTAATTATTGAGCAAACACAGTAAGAAAATTTTCAAAACATATAATGGAGAACTGAAATTCAAGTACAAAATAATTTTAATGAAAGATTTTTCTATATTATTTTAATTATTAGTAATTATTTATTATTTAAATTTAGTGAGATCCTTGCGCATGATGCTTGCTGCAAAGAGAATTTATGTCAGGTTCCAATTTAGTTAACTTCAGTCTCAAGTCTGCCCGTTTTGTTATATCCAGCCGATTTCTTCCATTTTCTAATTGACCCCCTTAACAATCGAATTGCCCCTCTGTGGGGCGTGGGCCCCACGTTGGGAAACACTGATCTACAGGAAATGAAATATACAGTGGTTGTAGAAATTGAAACAAATTGACCTTAGTTTGAATAATAGAAGGACAGACTTCATGGTGATACCAAAGAAGCAGATTATGCCTAAATGTGCAATTAAAGTTAGTTTTAAAAGTTAGTTGCATATTTTTTACAGAACGTCGCAGTCAACACCTGCGTTTTTTTTTTTTTTTGCGGTTGTGATCACTTGCAAGTTTACGTTCAGTAGTTTGCCATTGCTTTCTGAACGACCGGCACACATATCATTTCGTAAAAAACCAACGCAAGGTGGTCTTCTGCCAAATCGCCTGCAGCTAGGTTTCGAACGCGGGTATGAGGGGTTACGAACAGCGTCCGTAACATATACGCAGGGAGCCGGTGCATTTAAAGTGCAGAACGTTATTTTGGGGCAAGTGCAGAAATTTAGATATTTAGGCACATGGATAACATCAGATAGAAGATACATCACTGAGATAACGAGTAGTATAAGACAAGCAAAAACTGCATTCTATATCCATGAAAGTTAGAAAAACAAGGTTCTTGCATGTTACATAGAACTAGTTTTAACATACGGCTGCGAGTCCTGGACAAGTAGTACACAGGCGAAAAAAATCCCCTGCAGCCTTGAAGATGTGTTTTTTTTTTTTTTCCCTTAGCGCTCGCTCGCTTTGAACTCAAGCGTAGTCCATACACACTACTTTTAGTAGTGCTGGACTGAATTGTGCGTGTGGATTAGCTTTCCTTATAATAGTGTCCCTCGCCATCAGGCGAACCCACTCCGACTTCAGAGGTATTTGTAAGTTATGTGCCCAAGTCAAGGACGATAGAGGTGGTTTTATAGAAGAATGCTGAAAATTAAGTGGACAGCCAAAATGAGCAACAGGGACGCTTTAAGGGAAGCTGAGTCACAAAGACAACTTATCACAAACATTAGAAATAAGAAGTCGTCGTTTTTTGGTCATGTCAAGAGAAGACAAAAGCTGGAACATGTTGTTACTGTCATTTACTGCCAATAGAGTACCTTGCGGTGTATGACAGAGGGGTCTTTGAGCTCTGAAGAATAACGGCCGCCTGGCTAGTGCAGTCGCCGCGAACTGTGCAGGTTAGGATTTTCTTTTTTGCCCCCGACAGAAAAAAATCCCACACCTTACCGAATAATCGACACGGGTCTCCCGAATGAAAGTCCGGTGTTCTAGCCTCTCGGTCAGCAGTTGTTACAACTGGACAATTTGCAAGAAGAGATATAGAGGAAGACAGCGTGAGAAGATTCTTGACAGTCTTGTGTCATGGCCCGGAAGGGAGTCAACACACGAATTGGTCCATGCCGTCGAAGGTCGCAATTTGTGGAGAGGCATGATCGTCCACGCCAGCCGGCAAGGCACTGGGTGATGATATTTCGTGGCATCTGGTCGGGTAATACTGCATAAATCACACAATATAAACTAAAGCAAGAAGATTAGGCAATAAATCGTGCAATCTGTTGTGTGTATCTTCGTTATTGAAAAACTTTTGTTTTTGGTTATAAAACGTTATGTTCTGTCTTGACTGTAAATGTTCAATGGAATCTCGTACAAGAATCGACAGTAAAGTGCACGAAACCAGCCTGAAACAAGTCAATGTATTTAGGTATTTCGGCACTTTTAGTACACCTGTGCGGGCTGTTGGTTTTTCGAGATTCCTGTCTGCTCCACTTTTCACATTAGGCAGTGAGATGCATTTTGTGTGATATTCACTGGCACAGGAACGGAGAATAATAGGGGGAGACCCTTTTCCATGAAGTTGTAACCGCGACTAACTAACTAACTAACTAACTAACTAACTAACTAACTAACTAACTAACTAACTAACTAACTAACTAACTGGCTGACTGACTGACTGACTGACTGACTGACTGACTGACTGACCGCAAGAGAGGAAAAATAAAAGGAAGACAAAATTTCCTTTGCTACGGTGCTAAGAGAAGAAGAGCACAACTCTGACTGCGTTAGGGCCAAAGAAGAAAATGAGTTAAAAGAGAGAACCTCACACAGCCCCTGCTTACAAGAAAAGGGACAGTTATAAGTGAGAAGATTCAAGATTCTTGGACAGGGATTTCAACTGTTACTGGTATTCAGACAGGAACTATCGTGTTGAAACTCAGAGACTGAATTAAAGTGTTAGATTGTGGTAGAAATAGTGAGTGTATAAACTAAAAGTGACTAAACAAACAAATGAAGAACAATACAAAAAGGTCTTTTATTTATCAACTACCACATCTTCTGTGACAACTTATATTCAACATTTTGGATAACACACTGAAATTCAATAACAGATATAACAAACAACTGCAGATATCAAACAACAACAATGGGTAGTTCCCAGCCAATCACCAGAAGTTAAAACAATAGGGTACACGAAGTACCACAACACAGATGCTCCAAACAATAGCTGAGTAGAATGACACAATAAAGATCTTTGATACAGACAACAATATAACACTTACAAACACATAAGTTGAACACAAACATACATTTGAGTGTCTTGACACTACCAAACACTACCAGACATATTCGGACACTATCAGAGACTAGGAAAAACCCAGGAGAGGTCTGACACCACGCTATGGTCAGCCACCCCAGCAAGATAAAAACCAACTTTGGTTATGTGTGTTAATTAACAAGAATATACATGAAACAATGCATACAGGCATGATAATACATAAACAATTAATGTGTATTTCTCCATCATTATCCTTCAGGGTGATTAAATCTGCAATTAAGGCAACAATCACTGCTGTACCATCACTTCACCATTCTCTGTAGCGGTGCCACTGTTAACATAAGATAACTCTGGATGCCTGGACTGATCATCCTTTGCTGCTCCACTCTCAGCTTGTTCTAGCCTTTAATGTGTCGCGCCATTCACTTATAGAATACCTTCAATTCAGTGTAACTATCATCCAGATGTCAGTCTCCCTGGTCGAGGGTTTAGCAGCTTTCTCCGTAACCCCGAATACTCTCGTGGTTGACGTGAGCGCACGAGAATTGTAAGCGGTTCAAGTCGCGCCAGTGACTTATGAGAGTATGGAGCCGGTCGCTCAGAAAGCAATGGCAAACTACTGAGCGTAATCTTGCCAAAGAAATCAACAATCAGCTGAAAGATGCTGATGTTGATAGCGATCTCCTGTAAAGGATATGCAAACATAAACATCATCCAGATCCTACACACCCCTGTGATGGAAGATTAAGTCTGACTTGACCAGCTATAAACACACATACCTATGAAGCAAAGTACACACATAGACTTGCAATCCTAGTTCTTCTGATCAGTAGGGTGATCACCTTCCTCTGCACCTAAATACCTCAACTTGTGTGGATTCACTAGTGATATGGGACAAACTACTCCCGCAATGTCCATGGTTGTATAAAGAATATCAACACTAATATAACACAATCAGCATACTATCCTCTAGTTAAGGCCATGTTTAACTTAAGATGGACTCTCAATCACAATGATTACATCAACAATCTGATACGCCTTCTGTCACCAACACCCTTGCCTCAGATGTAATGTCAGACTTCAATTATTACTGAATAACAAATTCCACTACTATGTGACCATTTTGTTGGATCTGCCACATTGTCCTGCATAATTTTAATATTCTAGAACACTGTTGTGATTTATTTAGACTATTTTAGTTAACGGAGTTCTTACTAAGCGCCATATATCATCTTAGTTCTCCCCTCTGTTACTACCCAAGTGGCTTAATCACAACTAACTAGTGTATCATCGAGTCTCTACTTCTTTCTTCTCCTTCTGTAAGTGCCAAACAATACATTTGTGTTCTTGGCAAAAAGCTGTGATGAAACCCATATTGATTTTCTGGACAATTTTACATTCAATAGTTTGCCAGCGTTATCTGAACGAGTAGTTAGCGTGTAAGTCCAACTGATCAGTGTGTAGAACGAACCCGCAATCCCGACCTGGTGCACAGATAGTCTAAGCGCGAGAGCGTGGAACATCCGGGTCACACTGGAGGTATAAAAACTACATGGTTGGAGTTCTGTATCTGTTGTGTACATGGAACTCAAGACAAGGAAAAACAGTATTACATGTGTGGTGTGACTGGGGAGTGCAATGCGTAGAAAGAACGGTTGGTTGTGAGGAAAGGTGGGATTGAAAAAAAAGGAGGACGGGTTTCTTCCTTTACGAATTGGATACGCCACTTGCCTCGCGCTCCGAAGGTTGTGGGTTCGATTACTGTATCCGTCATTCGGTTTACCAATGCAGTTTTCTCCGAGCTGCTCGGAGTCGTCGCTGGAGATACAGAGTTCGTGCTCTGTGCGACGGTTTTGGCAGGCCACCCTACGGAAAAAGACCAAGCCTTTGGGATACAACACGGTGCAATGAAGTCGGTCCTCTCGTCCTTTCACCCATTAACCTTTTAAAGGACAGATCTTGTACCACGACCCAGTGTATATGAAATGTTAAGCTATAACAGTCCCGCACCATGGCCCACGCTATCTGAAATGTTTAGCTATCACATCACATGTACCATGACCCAGTGTATATGAAATGTTTAGCTATAACATCACTTGTACCATGACGTAGTGTTCAGCTGTCACATATCTACAACAGATTTGGTAGGATCACCTGGGCGGCCAACTTAGCTTTCCAAGACCGAGTAGGGCATTATGTTATCAGACAGACAGTGGAATCAACATCTTGTGCCACATACATTGACAGACACAAGTCCAAATGGCTCGGCCTTTAAGTTACACCATGTTCATGTGGATGTTTGCGTCACACATGTTATGTGTTGCTGTCATTCGGTGTCAGTCTATTCATGTGTCCACATCGCTTGTCTTTCACATCAGAGCTGACGCATCACAGCCGTCTTCGCACAGTCCTGCACATAATAATAATAATAATAATAATAATAATAATAATAATAATAATAATAATAATAATAATAACAGCAACAACAATAAAAACAGCAGCACCAGCAGCGACAACAACTACAACAAGATTAATAATAATAGTAATAATAATAGTAATAACAGTATCTATAACCATATGACAGTAGACGGTACTACCTACTTTCTGTCAGCGCCGAATGTTGGGCGGCGCTTACCAAACCCGACACCCCACATTGTGCCACCGGCTTCGGGCGGAAGAGCGCAATTAGGAGGGTACTAGCCTTATCCTGGTGCGAGGAAATGCAACCCAAGGACAAAATAAGTCATGGCAGGGCAGACCAGGCCCTAAGCCTTGGTTGGCAGCTGGTCTAGGATGGAAGCTCCGACAGGCGGACAGTTAGAGCATTGCTTTGCTGATCCGGCAGCTTCTGCAGCTTGTCTTGTTCCAGATGTAGAGGTGTTAACTTTCCTCTGGAGTGAACTAGGCAGGCCGAGAGAGGGATCATGCTGCATGGGCAACACGTGGTTTCTTTATTTTAGCCCAGGCGTTGTGCTATGGAGAGGCAATAACTCCATCCCTGGTCTTAACCGGTCTCGGAATCAAAGCGAGAGGCAACTGTTACGAGTTATAAGTCCTTGTCAGTTGGCGTAGACATGGGGCGCAACCCGTTGCCTCTGACGGTGGAAGACACCTACAGGTGTCACTGATTAGCTACCGCCCGCCTCAAGCTGGGCAGCCCCGGCCAATTGGGTGCTGATCCGCCACAGCCTGCCTGCTTCAATGGCTGCTTGGGGCTAGGACAAAATCTGTATCGCAGGCTGTAAAACCAATGCACCAGGTACTAATATAAAGAATAACAGAAACCTCAAGCTACGGCTTGCAACCTGGAACGTGAGAACCATGTGTCCAGGATTTTCCACTGACTTGACAAATATTAACGCTGTGAGAAAAACGGCTGTGATTGATGCTGAACTCAATCGTCTTAACATTGATATTGCTGGCCTGCAGGAGACTCGCCTCGCTGAGGAAGGGTCACTCAGGGAAAACAATTACACCTTTGTTTGGAAGGGAAGAGGGCAGACAGAAAAAAGGCAACATGGTGTGGGCTTTGCAGTGAAGAATTCGCTACTGTGAATAATTGCTATCCCAGCTGGAGGTAATGAAAGATTATCACTGCGCTTGGCAACCTCTTGTGGATTTGCCACCATTCTCACTGCATATGCGCCGACACTCGCTTCCTCTGATGATGTGAAGGATACGTTCTATGGGCAGCTAGACTCTGCGATCAAGGCAGTTCCAAAATCCGACTACATTTATATGCTCGGTGATTTCAATGCTCGTGTGGGCAAGGACTCGAGTTCATGGCCAGTATGCCTTGGAAAATACAACATCGGTCGCATGAATGATAATGGGCAAAGGCTGCTGGACGCATTGCACTAGAAATGACCTATGTATTACAAACTCCTTTTTTAAAACAAAAGAGATGCATAAGGTCACATGGAAACATCCAAGATCCGGCCATTGGCACCAGCTGGACTTCATCATCACACGGAGACAACATCTGAACCATATATCATTGACTCGAAGTTACCACAGTGCTGACTGTGATACGGATCATTCTTTGGTTGTTGCAAGGGTTAGACTGAGACCAAAGAGAATCTACACAGCTAAACACAAGTCTAGCCCCAGTATAAATATTATTAACACTCACGATCCTGGAAAGTGCTTTGAATTTCAACAGCAACTTGAAGACGCTTTCAATGATACATCAGAAAATTGTATATAAATAATAAATGGAGTAAACTTAAGGAAACTATTTATAAAACAGCGGTAGGGGTTTACGGCACTGTGGATCATAAGAGGCAGGACTGGTTTGCGGCAAACAGTCAGATACTGCAGCCCTTGATTGATAAAAAGAAGATAGCTCTCTTAAGAAACAAGGAAAGACCAACGCTGAGTGAGCTGAAGCAAGCGAGGAAGGATGTACAAAAGGCTGCTAGGCAGTGTGCGAATGACTATTGGGTCAAGTTATGTGAGTCCATTCAAATCGCAAGTGATAAGGGAAACATCAGAAGCATGTATGAAGGGATAAAGAAAGCCTGTGGTCCAATGATCAAAAGAAGTGCACCGCTGAAAATCTTGACTGGAGAAATCATCACTGATAAGAAACAGCAGATGGATAGATGGGTCGAGCACTATTTAGAGCTTTACTTAAGTGAAACCAAGCTAGCGGACTATGCCCTCAACGCTATAGAGGCCCTGCCAACTCTTGACCACCTGGACACACTTCCCACTATAACAGAAGTTAAGTGTGCTATAAATGAGCTTGCATCTGGCAAGGCTCCAGGTAAGGATGGGATTCCAATAGAGGTGATCAGGAGTGGGCAAGACACACTCGCTCTACAGATCCACCAGCTAATAGAGCTATGCTGGCAAGAAGGACAAGTCCCACAGGATTTCAAAGATTCAAACATCATAACGCTGTACAAGAACAAGGGAGATCGGAGCGACTGTATCAACTATAGGGGTATCTCACTTCTGTGTATAGTTGGGAAAGTATTTGCCAGAATTATCCTGCGCAGACTTCAAGTCCTGGGAGATCAAGTCTACCCCGAATCACAGTGCGGCTTCCGTCAGAACCGGTCTGCCATTGATATGATATTCTCATTGCGATAGATGCAAGAAAAATGCCGGGAACAAAATCAGCCACTGTTTATTGCCTTCATGACCTCACAAAGGCATTCGATTTGGTCAGTCGTGAGGGTCTGTTCAAAGCACTAAAGAAGATTGGCTGCCCACCAATTCATCTGTCCATTGTGGAATCGTTCCACACAGGCATGAAGGGTATAATCAAGTTTGATGGCTCCGTTTCAGAAGAGTTTGAAATCAAGAGTGGAATTAAGCAAGGTTGTGTACTATCCCCCACCCTCTTTGGGATATACTTTTCACTTCTACTGAAATACGCCTTTCGTGATCAGGATGACGGTATATACATTCACTCACGCTCAGATGGTGGCCTCTATAATGCTCAGAGATTGAAGGCCAAGACCAAAATTAGCAGGGTACTAATCAGAGAGTTGCTTTTTGCGGATGATGCTGCGATTACGACCCAATCTGAGGAAGAATTACAACATCTACTATCTGCATTCTCCAATACTTGTTCT
The DNA here is from genome assembly GCA_963921405.1 of Cepaea hortensis. NCBI lineage: Eukaryota > Metazoa > Mollusca > Gastropoda > Stylommatophora > Helicidae > Cepaea > Cepaea hortensis. The sequence goes on along the minus strand of OY992881.1, from coordinate 119,811,208 downwards.
GAATTTGGTTTAACAATTAACAAAAAGAAGACACAGATTATGTCACAAGGTGCACATGGTGTACCATCAATCTTTATTGACGACGCCGAACTGGAGATAGTAGACCATTTTACATATCTAGGATCAAAGGTAAATAGCAAATTATCCCTCGATCAGAAAATCAACATCAGGATTGGCAAGGCAGCAACAACAATGAACAGGTTAGCAAAAAGAGTCTGGGGGAACAGAAATCTTACTGCGAAAACAATAGTCCTCGTCTACCAAGCCTGTGTCCTTAGTACTCTTCTTTATGGCAGTGAAACCTGGTCAACTTACTCATGCCAAGAGAAACGTTTAAACAGCTTTCATATGCGGTGTCTGCGAAGAATACTTGGTATTAAGTGGCAAGACAAAATCACAAATACTGAAGTATTGGAAAGATCAGTTGTGTGACGGTGTATTCCATGCTCAGTCTTTGTAGACTTAGATGGATAGGACATGTTAGGAGGATGGATGATGGTAGAATACCAAAGGACATCTTTTTTGGTGAATTACAGACGGGTAGGAGATCTCAGGGTCGGCCTCTACTACGATACAAAGATGTGTGTAAGCGGGACATGATTGATACAGGCATTGATAATGCACATTGGGAGCACGTCGCCGCTGAACGTGTTGCATGGAGGGCAACTATCAGAAATGGAATAAAGACAAAGGAGAAAATGATTGCAGATAAAGCACACACAGAGCGTGAGAGACGTAAGATGGTGCAAAATGGTGGAAATGACCATGTTTTCACATGCACCTACTGTGGGCAAACATTTGCAGCAAGAATTGGCCTTACCAGCCATACTCGCCACAGCCATGGATCGAAGTTATTAAGCCTTTTTGAAGCACAATGTACCAAACTATCGTCTGTCAAGACGGAAAGGTGCCAATGAACAACAATAACAATTATACTATTAATAATAATAATAATAATAATAATTGTTATAACAACAATAACAACAATAAAAACAACAATAACAACAACAATGCTGGTCTCCCTGGCTGAGGTGTTAACAGCTTTCTCCGTAACCCCGAATACTCTCGTGGTTGACGTGAACGCACGAGAATCTGAAGGGGTTCGAGTCGCGCCAGTGACTTACGAGAGTATGGAGCAGAAATTCGTGGCGTGCTGATGAGCTTAATCTGGCCTAGGAATCAACATACAAGCCGTCCATAACTGTTCTCTCTAAGCCGCCCATCAATACTCTCTCCAAGCCATCCATCGCTGTTCTCTCCCACCCACTATGACGCTGAACATATCCAAAGAATTTCAGCTTTCATGGCCTGACGCCGCGTGTTAACCAACTTTCTTCGATGTTCAGATCTTGTAGAATATCAGAATTTTACTTCTTCTTGGTCGGCAATCTTTTATGAAATGTTCTCCACCATTTCAGCTCAAAAGCTACAGTTTTATTCATTAGTGATTACGTAATGACCCAGTACTGGCGTTCGTATTCTGTTTTCTGTTTGCGCCGAATGTTGGGCGGCGCTCACCAAACCCGACACCGTACAATGCGCCAACGGCTTCGGGCGGAGGAGTGCAATTGAGAGGGTGCAAGACTTACCCTAGTGCGAGGGAATGTATCCTATACTAATTATCATGGCAGGGCAGACCAGGCCCTAAGCTTTGGTCGGCAACTGGTCTAGGATCCAAGCACCGACAGGCATTGCTTTGCTGATTTGTCAGCTTCTGCAGCTTTTTTTTTTTTTGTTTTTTGTTCCAGATGTATTCGTGTTAACTTTCGTCTGGATTAAACGAGATAGACTGAGAGATGGATCATGTTGCAGGGGCAACAAGTGGTCTCTAAAACTCGGCCAAGACTGTGTGATATGGAGAGGTATAACTCTATTTTAACAACTATCCTCTGTCCAGACGGCAAGATGCCAGTCATGTTGCTAAAGGAAAGAGATTTGTTTTCAAACATTTTACTTCAACTTATTTGCTGACGTTGTATCGTAGGTATTAATGCTGTTTTACCTCTCCATTACTGTGACCAGCCTAAGAGTGATTTCCCTTGAACAGTCTCAATTGTTGCGTAGAGAGCCTAGATATTCAAACAATACAAAGATGTCATTTGTAACGAGGAAAGTAAAGTGTTGAGTGCTACATAGAACCTGGATGTTTGTATGGTTGTGAAGCGTGGACAATGAGCAGATAGGCTGACAAACATCTGATGGCTGTAGACATGTGGTTTCTGAGGAAAATGCAAAGAATACCATGAGCAGATAGAAAAACCAACGACCAAGTCCTACAAGAAACAAATGAGAACCGTAAACTAATTAAATAAATGAGACGTAGGCAGTCACATCTTTTTTGAGGACACGTTATGAGAAAAAATAAATTGGAGAACTTAGTAACTGGAAAGATTGAGGGGAGAGAAGTCAAAGAAGTAAATATATGGATGGCTTGGCCACGGGGCTTGGTCGAGACAAGAACACAGAGCTGATCTACGACTCTGGTGATCGCGTGAGATGGTGAAACATGTCCGCCTACGCTTATCGGCATGGTACATGATGAAGATGATATTCAGACAGTGACATTGTGAATTTCTTCATTGAAATCTTTGGATGGCATATGGTTTTGTCTAATGACATTTTCTTTTCGCTCGTTCGCTTTAGAAACAGAGAGCGGTCCACACTGGACTGATTTCTGCGTGTAGCTTTCCCTACTATCAGTGTCCCTGACCATTAGGCGAACCAACTCAGACTTATGTAATTTGTGCCCAAAGTCAAGGACGAGAAGTCAACATTTTAGTCCAACTGACTGATGTCGGGGTTGAACCAGTAACCTCGACATCAGCGTATTAGAAGTTTAAGAGCGAGTGCTCTTATTCATCCTCCATGTTCGTTGTTCTGTTAAGTATATATATATATATATATATATATATATATATATATATATATATATATATATATATATATATGTGTGTGTGTGTGTGTGTGTGTGTGTGGGGGGGGGGAGGGGGTGCGCGCGAGTATGTTTACACATACATTATTATTACATTTTACCAGTAACGGATTCAAACACCCCGTCCCCACTGTAAGTAGAACAATACTTCAACTGTCTTTAGTTGCTAATTAATTCTGTCTGTAGGACGTGTTCTTGCATAGTCCGGCCACTAGTCACAACAGTTGTCGTGACGGCTGGTGTATGACATCACGTCAGAAAGTATGCGAGGACTCAAAGTTTGTTCTACGTTTTGTTATCGCCTTAAAATAGAATAGAAGAAATGGAGGGGAAATCGTTGCTAGTGATGAAGCGTCTGATTGCTGGTGTGTTGGGGAACGATCATGCGGGAAGATTGGCTGGGACTGCATTGCTGGGTGAGGTATTGGTGCACAACAAGGCAGATGTGGTCATGGAATTTGGGATGATGTGTATTGTGTGGAGAAAAACAAATAGACACATTATCATTGACTATGAGAGAATGGCGCAGGTAGGAGTAACTAAAGGTACTGGCCGACAGTCAGGATACTTATTGTTCACAGTAACGCTATGCATTAATGAATCTATTGTAACTGAAGTAACACCACCCTACACAGATTACATTTAAAATAAATATAGGATTGAGTGTTGATGTAATGGTTAGGTCGTTACGCAGACAATGACACGATGGCAGCCAAACAAGGCTCCGATGAGTGCACTCGCCTTTCGCTATGGAAGGGAAACATCTATTGATGCGTGCACTCCATGCACAAGAATGTTATGGTCCTAACACTTGACATAGTCACAGCATGTTCCTGCTACAGGACACTCTTATATGGGGCTGAGTGGCTCGGAGATGACAAGGTCCGCCTCTGTGTCGCCGAGACCTGGCTCCATCACCGGGGTGGACAGTACGTATCTTACAAATCAGAAAACGATGGGTAAACAGCGGAGAGAGAGAGAGAGAGAGAGAGAGAGAGAGAGAGAGAGAGAGCGAGAGAGAGAGAGAGAGAGAGAGAGAGAGAGAGAGAGAGAGAGAGAGAGAGAGAGAGAGAGAGAGAGAGAGAGCAAACAAACTTTATTTTCAAATGGTCACAAAATGTCTTACACTCAACCATTCCAATCACTCATTTTTCGTACACAGCCGTACAAAACAAAGAATATTTTTGGGGATGCCAAATATGTTATACCTGATTTTGCATAAATGCGGCCTGCTCCAAATATCACATTTATCTGTCTGTGGCAGCTCTAATTTTTGAGATACAGGCATGTGTATATTTAATTAATAGTAATACTATTAGTATTACAGTATTTTCTTAATAAGACTCTGGGGGAATAAAAAAACTATTGCTATCGAGTACTTTGCAAAATGAAACTGCTTGCTTACTTAGTTTTAATTTTCCAAGAATCTTCCAAGAATTGCCTTTTGTTTTGATTTTAACCCACTGTATGCATGTTAGTATGCTAGTTATTTTCTTACACTTATAAAACAGAATGACATTGTCTTCAAGAAAAGCATGTTTTATTTCACCTGATTTATTTGGTTATATTTGTAGAGAGTACACGTTGAAAGAAGATCATAGAAAGAGTATTACTGTTTTGTGTGTGTGTGTGTGAAAAAAGGCATACTAGTAAAACTAGGTGACCAGGACAAGTCTTGGGCCCCTCATAGTGTTTGCAAAACATATGTTGAACACTTGAGACAGTGGACTTGTGGGAAAAGAAAATGTTTAAAATTTAGATTTCCAATGGTTTGGAGAGAACCCAAGAACCACTGTGATAACTGTTATTTCTGTATTGCCAATATTGAGGGAATAAAAAAGTTAGTTGCACATCCTTTACAGAACGTTGCAGTCAACACCCGCATTTTAGCTGTTGTGATCTCTTGGCAAGTTTACATTCAATAGTTTGCCATTGCTTTCTGAACGACCGGCACCCTTACCATGAGCGACCCGTCGGCGTGCGATAATTTACTCTGGTGGTGGTTGTTATGCTCAGATATTATCGAATGCGCCTGTTCAGTTCGCAACAAAAAGTTATGAAGTTCCCATATCCCAGCCTTGTCGACCAATCAGAGTGCGCAAGGCACCATGTTGTTGTCTGTTACAACTGTTTAGCAGAGTAGACAGTATTATGTTGAAATTATATTTTTTTCAAATAAAAATTTACTGTTAAAGCCTATAAACATGAATGTGGAAAATCTAAAATCAAACAATGGTACAAAGCGAAAATGTGAAGACGTTGCATGTCGTGAATTCCACGAAGATTGGGTGGAGAAATTTATATTTATGCCTAGCCGTAGTGTTAAACCAGTTTGCTTAACTGTGGATTTTGTGTTTCTGTTGCAAAATAATTTAATCTGGAACGACACTTCACGACCGCACATTCAAACATAAGTGCTCAATATCCAATCAATTCGGAGCTAAGAAAAGATTTCATAGCTAAGCAAGAAAGTTCTCTGACCAGTGTGGCATAACGCAACCAACATTATTCATTACCAACAACTGCCGCAAAAAGAGGAAACAACATTAAAAGAAATTGACTTCACAAACGCAATTGGAGATTGGGACTTAAAACTTAACATCAAAACTGGAACTGAACAAGTGACAAATGACGTGGATTCTTGGAAAGATTTCATCAGACCAAGCTCAGAAAACCATTGGATAGGAAAACCACATGACCGCCTTCGCGCCAGTGCATAATTAACATATATTACTATTTCATCAGAAATGTTAATAAGCCCGCACTTTTGTCTGAACTCGCTCCATGGACGGATGTGAGAAGAGTGTGTGACCAAAAATTCAATGGGCAAGGCAAAAGTCTGGATCCGAGGTACGTTTGTTAGCCCTTGATTGGACTAAGAACCCGATGTATCAAGTAATGTAAACCCATGTTTGTGATGTCAATTGAAATGTATGATTATTAATTAAAACCTCTGAAATGTAAAAATGCTCGACTGTAGATTCTAACGACGCAAAGCCATTCCCGGGCAGAATATTCTCTTCGATGAAACTACAATCTCTGATATTCTTAGAGATAATTATTAACTTTAAGAAGTGCATTCCACTACTATATTCTATTCTAAACAACTGTGAGAAGTGATGATTCGAAAGCAATCTTGTGCATTTCACCAGAAACATTGCTAAAGATGCACCACTATCTACAGCTGAAAAGACAGTTCGTGTACTAGAATAAGTGCCTTGTTCTAAAACAGACTTATCTATGCCTATTTACAATCTAGAAAGCTGAAAGTGAAATCAATCTTTCCTTTCTCCTTTATCTATAGAATTAATAGGGTTTGGCGAAATAAATATTTATATTTATGTCAAATTTAATTAGATAAGGGCACACATGAACTGCAACACATGAGAAAGTTGTGCTTCGCGGAACACCATCACGCGCAGTGAACTTCACTCATTACTCAACATAACTTAAAACACAACACCACTCCACACCACTCATCACCACACAACCCAACACTCAACATCACAACAACAACAGGTAATGGAAGAGAGTTATTGGACACAAGAAGAAGAAGTAGTTAATTGGGAAAACACAGAGAATTATTTATACACATTGTAAACACCATTTAGTGGAAGAAATGTTCTAAATGTATGTCATTTATTTACATGCATCTTGACATATTCTCACTCTTGTCAATGTCTTACTGTACACGTTCACTGACCCCGGTCAAATGAGAATTTACATACAGCAGGAACAAGTTGATACAAGGCGTACACCGTGTGATAATCACTGACCACCCCAACTTAACCCAACACTAGCTCAGAGAGAAAAGGAGGGGAGGGGAACTAGTTCCTACTTCAGGAATTTAGATTTCTTCCGACCTACTTCTTATTTATTGTATTGGTAGGAATGTATATATTTATGCGAATATTCATCAGTGATCTTGGTGGCTACATACCAACAACCACCCAACACATCAGCAAATTAACCACCTAAATCAGACCTGAGGGAGGGAAGCCGAGAGAAAGAGATGAACCACAAGTGAGAGGGAGGATGACTTCGCTATGAGCAGAGCATGGGGAGGCCTTCAGAGGAGCTATACGGGCAGACCTGAAGTGGATCCATCAGTCAATGGACCCTGGCTTACCTAATCCTCCAGTCACCAGGTTACTTTTCTCATAGGTAGAAACCACACCCAATTACAGGAACACTGATATGTTTATGGTTGAGACACCACTATCATACTTAATATGTACAACATCAAAATGTTTACTATGTTTTCACACTTGTTGACATCTCATATATTGATGCTTGTTATTGCTTGTCTGGGACAATGGTCCAATGTGCAACTGTTCTATTACTTTGTGTAAATCACAACAGAGATGTATGTACTGACCAGAAGGCTCAGGCCAGTCAATAAATGATTAACATGAATTGACCTTCTGTTAATTTGTCAAGTTCAAACCTATCTGTGTAAACAACTTCTTTGTACATCATGTTGTCAAAATCTGATGTGATTGTTTATGTGTTTGATTGTTTAAAGATAAATTAACTCATAATGACTTACTGAATGGGGAAATAAAAAGACTCTAAATCTATCAACTGCTCAACATCCATGTTTTCTTCATCTAAATCAGGCTGAGAAACTTCTCCAGACTTTCCTCAGATTTGATAAACAATAAGGGGGCTCCAGAGCTATCAGAATCATTGGAGAAGGGGCAGATTCCCAGTTAGTAAATTACCATTCTTACCAGGGCCATAATCTATATCTCCTAGACAATACTTAATAGAACGAGGCCTGCAGATAACTCAAGGTTCATATTCTGGGGTTATTGAAGATAGAAGAGGATGGGGCTCTACATCTTTTGTTAGAGATGGGGCATGCACTACAGTGATCTCCCACTCCCTTCAAAAATATATGACATATTGCGGTCTACGTCCTGGATGGTTCCCATATATTAACCTTTAAACAATCACCTAAAAATACATGAACACAGTTATCTTTGGATTATTAACACAGTTATTTTCTAGAATGTTTAACAGATACCATGTGGGGTATTGATTGACAGCCACATGATATGAATGACATTTATAGATAAATAAGAGTAGGTGACTGATTTTACTCCTGGAGAAGGGGGCCATGTTCAAATAGGCTTATACTTCAGAGAGAGTTGCTCCAGGTGAAATATATAGTGTGTATCTACTCTACCAACACTACTTCTCTTTCAGAGAAGGTGTTCCTTTACTGTGGAGTCTGAACTTAACAGCATTTCATCAACCACCGGAAAATCTTATCCGTTGGGAAAACTCTGTCTAATTTCAGATTCTTTTCTTTACTAGGAATTAATTGTGGTTACTTCAGTGCCTGCTGCCTTTGGCTTTTCCAGCATTGACAGACAGACATAACATAGGGTGTTTTTAATATTGCACATGCTCTGTTGTATCTTTGCAGATCAGGGACTGACAAACTTACGCGGATCAGACTAACTGCAATTATATTGATAGGCAGAGCAAAGCAATAAATTATAGACATGGCGGAAACTGCAAAGTTTAGAGCCCAAATAACAGAAACAGGTAGAGAATGCGGGTTGGATGGCCTTGAGCTAGCTAACTATGTTTCGGATGCATTCGACAAAAGAGAAAGATTGCAGGCTGAATTGACTCTCAAAGAAAAACAGTTTCAGGCAGAATTGGAGGAGAAAGAGAAACGACTACAGGCTGAAATGGAAGATAAGGAGAGAGAGCGTCAACACCAACTGGAGTTGAGGAAAATGGAGATTGAAGTGGAGATCCGGAGGATAGAGAAAGGGAGTGGTCCTACACCCTCAACCTCATCAGGATCGCCAGTGACAGAACCACCTCACGTCTCTCAACTTAATTCAGGAGCTATGTCATTTCCTCTGGAACCCTTTAATGAACAGACTGACCACATCGAAGGATTTTTATCACGCTTCGAGGCAATGGCTGTCAGCTGTGGGCTTGAAGAAAGTAGATGGGCGACGAAGTTGGCGCAGGCCTTAAGATCCACGGCGTATGAAGTGTTCTCAAGACTCACTAGAGAGGAACAACAGAACTACACAACACTCAAGACGGCACTCTTGAGTCGATTCGAAGTGGACGCCGAATCTTATAAACTCAGGTTCAAAGCCGCAAGGAAGGAACCGGGTGAGAGCTACGCACAACTAGTGGAAAGACTGAAGTCATACATACAAAGATGGACTTGCTTGGGAGGATTTGAGGAAAATTATGAAGGACTCCGTGAAATGATTATCATTGATCAGATCAAGGGGAAAATGCAGAACGAAATGAAGGCATTCCTAACCCAAAACGGGGCTGACCGCCTGGAAACTATAATCATCCTGGCAGAGAGATTTGAAAAATCTCAAAAGGAAATGGGAGGAAAGGGACGTTCGAACAACACCCCCTCTCAAAACAAAACTCCTCAGCCAAAAGAGGGTGAAAACACTGTAGCCACCGGGTAAAAGGGGAAATCCCCGAAAACCACTCAACACTCAGTCCAAACAGCGCCGAGGGAGGACAAACCATTCTGTACCCATTGCAAGATTAGAGGTCACACATTTCAGAATTGCAGAAAGAAGCCACCTCCACACACAGCGGCATGTTTGGCCAACCGAAAAGAGAAAAACGTGAGCACTGGTGAAACGTCCAAACAGACACCTCATCAAGACACATCATCTCGTATTCCGGTTGTGGAATCCATCTTACTAAATGGATTCAAAACGACCTGTTTATATGATACTGGATTATCATATGACTGTGTTGTTTCATCATCCTTAGTTCACCCTGAACAGGTGACAGAGGAAATAGTGGAATTACAGGGACCACTGAAGAGTTCAACGAATATGTCTCTTTCAGTGGCAAAAGTGAACATAGCCTCGCGGTATGTCACTGGGACGATCAAGGCAGCAATCTTGGACGATCCGATATATCCTGTAATCCTCGGCTGTAGATTTATCGTTCTAGGAGAACCTGTTCAACCTGTGGCGATGGCGACCATGACCACTCGATCACAGGCAACAAAAACTCCAGAAACAACTACGCCAATCCCTCGAACGGAGGAACTGAAGAGGGCACAAGAGGCCGACAGCACCTTGGAACCCTGCTTCAGAAAACTGCCAAAATCACATTTACCTCTACGTAAAGGTGATCTGTTCATGAAGTCAGCACTTCTTTACAGAAAAGCAGGACGAGCTGGACAAGAGTTTAATCAACTTGTTGTACCAACTCAATACAGGACTCAGATCTTAGAGATGGGTCACAGTCTACCATTCAGTGGGCACATGAGTATCAACGCTACTACACAGCGGATTACCACTCACTACTTTTGGCCAGGGATGAATTCAGACATACAACGGTTTGTAAAATCATGCCCACAGTGTCAGAAAGTATCACCAAAACACCGGACACCACCGGCAATGTTGGGTGAATCGCCAATCACTGGAATTCCATTTGAGAAAGTGGCAGTAGACATAATCGGACCTCTCTCAGCAACGAAGAGGCGAAACCGATTCATATTAACGCTTGTGGACACAACAACCATGTGGGCCGAAGCAGTTCCTATGCCCAGCTGTGACTCCAAACACGTCACTGATGCATTATTAGGAATATTCACACGTCTAGGATTCCCACAAAGGATCTTGACGGACAACGGTTCACAGTTTCGTGGTAAGCTCATGGAAGAGACCTCCCGACTTTTTCATGCACGCCATATCTTCAGTTCACCATATCACCCTCAGTCAAATGGACTTGTGGAAAGGTGGAACGGGACATTGATTAGTATCCTGCGCAAAATTGCCCAGGAGAAGACAGAGGATTGGGACTTGTACTTACCCGCAGCTTTATTCGCTTACAGGGAAGTACCCCATCACTCAACAGGTTTTGCTCCAGCCACACTGTTGTTTGGACGACCAATCAAAGGACCCCTTGAGGCGTTACTGCGAACATGGACTGATAATACTACAGATGATACAGTCGTGACTGCATCTACATATGTTGCCGAGTTGAAAAATCGTTTACAACACAGTTGGAAACAAGCGAATGTCAATCTACGTCAAGCCAGACGAAGAATTGCTCGTAACTTCAACCGCAAAGCAAAGGATAGAGAGTTAGAGGTAGGAGAGAAGGTGATGTTGCTGCTTCCAACCAGTCAGAATAAGCTGCAAATCGGATGGAGAGGACCTTATGTAGTGACGGAGAAGATCTCACGTACCAACTACAGAATTTCAGTCAAAGGCAAGATGAAAGTATTTCACATAAACCTCTTGAAGAAATATCATGAAAGACCCTCAACCACCGAACCTGCACATCTGATGGCCATGAGTGTGGCTACTGAAGTCGAAGAAGGATCAACAATGGGAGTCGAGTGCCAACTGCAAGCCAAAGAGACCTTTAAGGATGTGGAAATCAATCCCAACTTAACAAAGGATCAGCAAAAGCAGATTAGGGAACTTATGGCAAAATATGCAGAAGTACTTACTGATAAGCCAGGAAGAACTGATTTGGAGGAATTTGACATGAAGTTGAATGACACAGTGCCTGTGCGAGTCAAGACTTACCCAGTTCCTTATGCAAAGCAAAAGACTTTAGAGGAAGAAATATAACAGCTGCTCACCGCAGGAATAATCTCACCATCTGAATCACCTTACAGTGCTAGCGTCGTATTATTGAGAAAGCCAAGTGGAGAACATAGATTGTGCATCGATTATCGACAGCTCAATGCTATAACTGAATTCCAAGCAGAACCTCTGCCTGATCAGAATAAACTCTTCACAGCACTCAACCGAGCTAAGTACTTTACTAGGATTGATCTCAGTAAGGGATATTACCAGATTCCTGTAAAAGCGGAAGTTAGACCATGGTTAGCTTTCAGCACGCCTGGAGGACACTATGAGTTCAACGTTCTTCCATTCGGATTAAGTAATGCTCCCAGCGTCTTTACACGTATGATGAGAAAATTACTTGACCCACTACAGCATCCAGACATCAGTCACTTCATGGATGACATCCTGATCGCAACTGAAACATTTGAAGAGCATGTAGAAACCCTGCATCTTTTGTTCAGGCGCCTCAGAGAAACTGGATTGACGGCTAGACCAAAGAAGTGTCAGATAGGATTCCAAGAATTGGACTTTCTAGGTCATAAGATATCTCATGGACTGATAACTCCACAAGAGGGAAATGTGGACAAACTCCAGAGAGCACCTCGTCCAAAAACAAAGAAGGATGTAAGATCATTTGTATCCTTATGTGGATTCTATCAAAAATACATCAAGGACTTCAATACTCTGTCAGCACCTTTAACGGATCTTACCAAAAAGGGGAAACCAGAGAAAGTCACTTGGTCAGCTGACTGTGAGAGAGCTTTCACAGCACTAAAGCAGGCATTAACTGCTCATCCAGTCTTACATCTACCAGACCTCGACCAACCATTCGTGCTGCGCACCGATGCCAGTAACATAGGAATTGGGGCAACGCTGTTGCAGAGAAAGGGAGATGTACCATCAGAGCTATTCCCTGTAGCCTATGCTAGCAGGAAATTGAATGCAGCAGAGAGAAATTACAGTACTATCGAGAGAGAATGTCTTGCGCTCGTATGGAGTGTACAGAAATTTCAAGCATACCTATATGGCAGACACTTCACAGTGCAATGTGACCATCAACCACTCATGTTTCTCGCAGCATCTAAGACTCTGAATGCCCGACTTATGAGGTGGTCGCTGCTTCTTCAACCTTACTCGTTCCAGGTTGAGTATGTTCCTGGGAAAATGAATGTGGGAGCGGACTTCCTGAGTCGACACCCAGTGCCTGATGAACCAGGTCAATCAGATGCAGAAGAGAATACAAGGGAGGAAAAATGGGAACAACTTGATAACTGAAAATGTTGGAAACATAGTTCCATACCATAGAACAATCTGGAGTGGGGCCATGTGGCATAACGCAACCAACATTATTCATTACCAACAACTGCCGCAAAAAGAGGAAACAACATTAAAAGAAATTGACTTCACAAACGCAATTGGAGATTGGGACTTAAAACTTAACATCAAAACTGGAACTGAACAAGTGACAAATGACGTGGATTCTTGGAAAGATTTCATCAGACCAAGCTCAGAAAACCATTGGATAGGAAAACCACATGACCGCCTTCGCGCCAGTGCATAATTAACATATATTACTATTTCATCAGAAATGTTAATAAGCCCGCACTTTTGTCTGAACTCGCTCCATGGACGGATGTGAGAAGAGTGTGTGACCAAAAATTCAATGGGCAAGGCAAAAGTCTGGATCCGAGGTACGTTTGTTAGCCCTTGATTGGACTAAGAACCCGATGTATCAAGTAATGTAAACCCATGTTTGTGATGTCAATTGAAATGTATGATTATTAATTAAAACCTCTGAAATGTAAAAATGCTCGACTGTAGATTCTAACGACGCAAAGCCATTCCCGGGCAGAATATTCTCTTCGATGAAACTACAATCTCTGATATTCTTAGAGATAATTATTAACTTTAAGAAGTGCATTCCACTACTATATTCTATTCTAAACAACTGTGAGAAGTGATGATTCGAAAGCAATCTTGTGCATTTCACCAGAAACATTGCTAAAGATGCACCACTATCTACAGCTGAAAAGACAGTTCGTGTACTAGAATAAGTGCCTTGTTCTAAAACAGACTTATCTATGCCTATTTACAATCTAGAAAGCTGAAAGTGAAATCAATCTTTCCTTTCTCCTTTATCTATAGAATTAATAGGGTTTGGCGAAATAAATATTTATATTTATGTCAAATTTAATTAGATAAGGGCACACCTGAACTGCAACACATGAGAAAGTTGTGCTTCGCGGAACACCATCACGCGCAGTGAACTTCACTCATTACTCAACATAACTTAAAACACAACACCACTCCACACCACTCATCACCACACAACCCAACACTCAACATCACAACAACAACAGGTAATGGAAGAGAGTTATTGGACACAAGAAGAAGAAGTAGTTAATTGGGAAAACACAGAGAATTATTTATACACATTGTAAACACCATTTAGTGGAAGAAATGTTCTAAATGTATGTCATTTATTTACATGCATCTTGACATATTCTCACTCTTGTCAATGTCTTACTGTACACGTTCACTGACCCCGGTCAAATGAGAATTTACATACAGCAGGAACAAGTTGATACAAGGCGTACACCGTGTGATAAACTCTGACCACCCCAACTTAACCCAACACTAGCTCAGAGAGAAAAGGAGGGGAGGGGAACTAGTTCCTACTTCAGGAATTTAGATTTCTTCCGACCTACTTCTTATTTATTGTATTGGTAGGAATGTATATATTTATGCGAATATTCATCAGTGATCTTGGTGGCTACATACCAACAACCACCCAACACATCAGCAAATTAACCACCTAAATCAGACCTGAGGGAGGGAAGCCGAGAGAAAGAGATGAACCACAAGTGAGAGGGAGGATGACTTCGCTATGAGCAGAGCATGGGGAGGCCTTCAGAGGAGCTATACGGGCAGACCTGAAGTGGATCCATCAGTCAATGGACCCTGGCTTACCTAATCCTCCAGTCACCAGGTTACTTTTCTCATAGGTAGAAACCACACCCAATTACAGGAACACTGATATGTTTATGGTTGAGACACCACTATCATACTTAATATGTACAACATCAAAATGTTTACTATGTTTTCACACTTGTTGACATCTCATATATTGATGCTTGTTATTGCTTGTCTGGGACAATGGTCCAATGTGCAACTGTTCTATTACTTTGTGTAAATCACAATAGAGATGTATGTACTGACCAGAAGGCTCAGGCCAGTCAATAAATGATTAACATGAATTGACCTTCTGTTAATTTGTCAAGTTCAAACCTATCTGTGTAAACAACTTCTTTGTACATCATGTTGTCAAAATCTGATGTGATTGTTTATGTGTTTGATTGTTTAAAGATAAATTAACTCATAATGACTTACTGAATGGGGAAATAAAAAGACTCTAAATCTATCAACTGCTCAACATCCATGTTTTCTTCATCTAAATCAGGCTGAGAAACTTCTCCAGACTTTCCTCAGATTTGATAAACAATAAGGGGGCTCCAGAGCTATCAGAATCATTGGAGAAGGGGCAGATTCCCAGTTAGTAAATTACCATTCTTACCAGGGCCATAATCTATATCTCCTAGACAATACTTAATAGAACGAGGCCTGCAGATAACTCAAGGTTCATATTCTGGGGTTATTGAAGATAGAAGAGGATGGGGCTCTACATCTTTTGTTAGAGATGGGGCATGCACTACAGTGATCTCCCACTCCCTTCAAAAATATATGACAACCAGGCAGCAGTCATCTTTCACCAAAGCTAACGAACAGAGCAACAGTGCTGTTGTTGTGTCGTACGAAGCCGCCTGCTTCACCTTCAGCTGATCAAATGATTTCATTCTGGCGACTATTGCCTGTCAAACAATTTGAACACTTGCGTTCATTCGCCCAGAGATACATTTGTCCTATTGGTTCGACTTACAGATGCAAGCAGTCATTTTCCGCAAAGACCGTAAAAGAAAAACAAGCAACGTTCCAGACTCACCGACAGTATTCTATAGGCGCTTATGACTTTGAGCACGACAGATTTGTGCCCAGACATTGATAAACTGGCATCTGAACTTAAGTAACTGGTTATGAAGAATGGTTACAATTGTAAATTAATTACATTAATAGCGATTTTCGAAACTTATAAAAAATTTATTGTTAAATGAGCTTTTGATTTCAAACCAAAAAATCACCGCTGTGTAGTACTGACACTGACTTCATTTAAGGTTTTAGAATTTTTTTGACGAAAGTTAAGAAAGGTAAGAATGATACTGCACGACTTTTATTATTTTATAATGTTGTGGCCCGCTTAACTACCGAAAATAGTAGATATGGCCCTCTGCTTGAAAAGCTTGGGAACCACTGATCTAATCCGATATCAATATCTCTCCAAGGAATCTTCAGAACTTGTGGCTTCAAAATTGAAATTCAAAATTACTGACTGCTGAAACAAAGGTTACATTTTATAGCAGCAGAGGGCAAGGTTTTCTTCCATTCTTTGGTAAAGAAAACAACCTTCTGTTTTTGTACTAATATAGGAGGTCTTGTTAACAAAATGGGTGTAAGAAATACACCAGATGAGTGGCAACTTGTCACTGGCAGCCCTAAAAGAAGTTTGAAAGGTGTTCTCTTACACAATAGTAATAAATATGGCTCAGTTCCAATTGCTGTCTACTACAATTAAGGAGGAGTGTGCTACAATAAGCACAATATAAAATGACACAAAGTAGTGCAGCTTTACATAACGTAATTACGACACATACAGGGCGTTGCGGCGATTAGCCTTCATCAGCAAACAAACACATTCACAAAACACAACATATAGCTAAGGAGATCTCCTGTTACTACGTTAACACGTGACGGCAGGAAGAGAAGAATGAAAAGATTAAAAAATGAAAGCAATGAAGAGAAAATGAAAATTGGAAAAAATGTTCATACTTACCCCAGAATTCCGAGCGAATAATATATAACCGCGAATATCACCGACGTCTTCTTATTACACCCAACCGAGGGAGTGGGGTGTAGGATGATGACGGGACGGTGGGTGTGACGGTTCAGTGAGCATCCCAGGTAATGAAGCGGAAGTGGTACATTGAAAGAAGACGGGGGGGGGGGGGGGGGGGGGGGCGAAGGCAGGAAGGTAGGACGGCAACCTGTGATAGTGGTCTGAGAATGGTATCTGAGCAATCTCAGTGGATGCATCCAGAAAGCATGAGTGGGTGCCAATGAATTGGTAGGACCCAATATGAACGAATATTGAAGAGCAATGGAGTGTGCACCCAAGTATGATGGTGATACTAACCAAACTCACAATCTGCACTCCTTTATGTTGCTGTAAGGCGAGTCCCAAAGTCAGGGTGGACTGATATGCGCGAGCGTACACACATACATCCACGCCACTAAACATACATTCGTACAATAGTGTACATTGCCATACATCAATTATGACCCGTTTTGATGAAATGGCAGTCTCACAAAACCACAACGAGTAATCACTTGCACAAAAGAACAACTGGACGTCCTCGACAGGTCAATTATTTATTTAATAAAAATGTCTTTCTCATTCAGTTGGCCACTATCACATCGTAGTGTAGATGCCGTTTCCAATTTAAATGTGTGCCAACTGTGAGTTAAATATAATAAGTATTTCTCCATCATCGACCATGTACGATCGTTTTCACGAAGTCTTTGCGACAACAACCACACAGTTAGATTGATTGATTGATTGATTGATTTAGGAACCGACATCACAGCATTCGGGACACACAGTTAGTTTGTGAACTAAGCCAACTTATAATTTTACTTTAGTTGGCTATTCATTCCACCTTGCACGACGGATTGGAACAGTGAACGCCGTCACTAGATCTCCTCTGCCCTCAGCCTAGATCCCTGAATGACTGCCTAAATCTATTGAGATGCCCAGTGTCAGCCTGCCAACACTATTTTGCATTATCTTGATAGCTGCCGTCGAAAACACAACCTTCTTGAACCGCCATCCGTAGCTTGACTACCATCGTGACGTTTTTCACCGTGACGTCACCTTCCGATATTCACGTGGGATTCCCGAGATGACAACCTTCTTTCACTTTCGTTTTCCGTGTCTCAATGTTGAATTCTATTCAACCTTTCTGCGTGTTCCATCTTCTCCCACGCTTTCACGGAGCATGTTACTATTTCTTCATTACTATTAATCCAGCCGGTTCTTATTGACAAATGCTACATGGCATACATGGACCTGTGCAAGGCACACATGAGAGAGAGAGAGAGAGAGAGAGAGAGAGAGAGAGAGAGAGAGAGAGAGAGAGAGAGAGAAGGGGGGGGGGGTGGGTATAGTTAATGCGATATGCCACATGGGGTATGCGGACACATGATATGGGTAGACACAGAGGAGCAATTTTTGAGGGAGAGAGAGAGCGAGAGAGGAGAGATAGAGAGAGGAGAGAGAGAGAGAGAGAGAGAGAGAGAGAGAGATAGGGTGAGGTTGGTATCGTTCCTGCGATGTGCCACATGGGTGTGCGGAGTAGGTCGGTCTACAAATACGATGCTTCACTCATACTGTTCCTTATGAAATAGGGTCAATAACACAAGCATTGGGGGATTTGAGCCTAAAATACCTGGTATAACAATCAAAGAAAAGTTGATACGAAGTCTTTCGAATTAATAACAAAGACAATGTACGTTAGAAAGAAATGATCAGAAACGACGAGACAGAAAGATAGACACAACATACATATCTGTAATACGTACCTAGTACATTGGCGAGGTTTTGCGTTCGGTCATGAAATGCTGTGCATGCCGTATCGCACTATGACTAAGTTGGTTAGGTTAGTTAATGAACTGCGCTGAAGAATCTCGAAACGACCAGAAGATCACTTAATGCGTGAAAGCATTTCAAGCCGTCTGAGGGGAGAATAAGACTACACGGAACGCATGTGAAGATCTCTCAGTAAGTAAACATTTCGTCTATGTTGTTTTTGTTTTAACTTTCATGTGAACTATATTAATTGATGTGTAGACTACAAGACCAGCTGAAAACGAGCAAGAGTTACAAAAAAACCTAGTGGAACAAATAAACAGGCAAAACTCAATACGTGACTTAGATATTAACATTAAAAAAAAAAAAACGACAACTATGATAATTAGCAATGGAAAGGAAAGGTCATCAATGAACATCACAGCAAACGGGGAGATACTAGAACAAGTAACAAGTTTCTTCTATCTTGGACATGTGATAACGGATGATGGCAGAAGTGAAATAGAAATCAAAAAGAGAAGGGTGATGCTGAACGACAAGAAGTAGGAGGAGAAAATTGATACTCCATAATGACATTGTGCGGCATAGTTTCAGAACCTTTCAAGCTGGTAGAGACCGCGCGGAACAGGTGTACTAAACTAAACTAATTTAGTTGACCAGAAAATCTGTTAACCTGCATTACTTAAGTTTTTGTTGTTTTATATTCATATTGTGTTTGCTGTGTGTTGAACTCGGCTTATTAATTTGATTTTGCAGTCTGCCCTTGTCGCTGTGAAGCAGGCATTGATCGCCTGCAAATAAAAGCTCATTTATTGTGGTTTCGTCTAAAGTAAAGAGTTTCAAGTTTTCTGAAACGATTCTCTCAATGCTTGCTTCTTTGAACATTCAGTCTATGTAGATAGTAAATATAGGTGGGGAGAGTACAACATCCCTGTTTGACTGCGGTATTGACTGTGAACATATCTAATATACATTCTTGTGTTCTTACTGCACTTTGATTCGAGTGGTACATGGCTATGATGTTTTCTAGTAATTGTCCTTGTATCCCGTAGTCTTCAAGGATGATTCAGAATTTATATATTCTCTGCCGAAAGCCTTTTCCTGATGTACAAGGACAATTTTATGTTGGTCATTGTATTCGATGGGTTTTTTCACACACTTTTCTTAAAATACAATAGGTAATCAAAGAAATGGCAATATCAACATTTTTATTACCCAATTTCCCGTGAAACCTCACATCAAAATATCGAATCGTACACATAGTTATGTAGCAATGTAGACAGTTTCTGGCAAACAGAGATAGCATAAGAATTTTCAAAGCATTTAAATTAAAAGTAATATTGTTTAGTGTGTTCTCTTATCCCTTCTTCTTATCTTAACTTCTATAAGTGCTAATCAATCCCTGTTTATTCATTTTCCGTCTGTTACAGTGAACTGAAAGGGTCCCCGGCGATTGACACTTCTATGTAATACGTTAAACTTCGAACACAGAAACCCTTGTTGATTATACCAGGCACTACAAAACAATGAACTACAGCGGCCTGGATGGATTCTGTGGCGGTCCCTTGTGGGTAAGTCTGCCAGTGATGGTATTTATTTTAATTATGGTATGTGGTAAGAGAAGGTCAACCAGAGAGACGAATTGAGACGAATTGTATCTGCAGCAAAGAACCTCAATGGCTCGGAACGCTGAAGAAGAAGAAGAAGACGCAGAAGAAGAAGAAGAAGAAGAAGAAGAAGAAGAAGAAGAAGAAGAAGAAGAAGAAGAAGAAGAAGAAGAAGAAGAAGAAGAAGAAGAAGAAGAAGAAGAAGAAGATGTGGTTATTTAACACACGGCACTATGGTGAAGAAGTCACGAACGAAATTCGTAATCCCGCATACCGCGTTCAAAATACAGCTGCGTGGGATTTGATAGCAGATTGCCTTGTGTTGGTTTTAATGCATTGGTATGAGTGCCCGTCGTTCGGAAAGTCATCACAAATTACTGAACGTAAACTTGCCAAGAACCCACAAACAGACAAAAAATGTTGATGTTGACTGCAACGTCCTGTTAAGGATATCCTACTAACTTTTTTGTAATATGGTTGTTTAATAATGTTTACCGTGGTGAGGTGGTTGATGTGCCACATGGCGATGTGAAAATCACGGGTTCAATTTGTGTTCACTTGTATGTGTCACACTGGCGTTCGTCTGGTCAATTCAATTGCGCAAAATACATAAAACTACACAGTAGTCACATGAGTGCTCTCAAAAGTAGAAGAAGAGACACACACAAATACACGAATGAATGGGTGACTGAATGAATGAATGAATGAATGAATGAATGAATGAATGAATGAATGAATGAATGAATGAATGAATGCGGCAGTGAAGCAAGGAAGCAAGGAACTAAAGATAAATAATTCATTGGACATTTGAAGCAATGAATATTTTCAAAGGGTGTGTACTTTTGATATACATGACAGCTTAGTAAGTATTGTGATAAATTACGAGTAATAGATAAACAGTCAAACATTGTCTCCCACAGAACGGGCTGAAAATAAAATAAAAGGGGAGGCATATTAGGGATACAGTTACAGGTATTTGATTGACACTCATAGTGAGGAAAGACAAGAAGCAGTGATCAGACAACATACTTGACAATATAATCATTTCTAAGTTATATATGCAATCGGATTCGAACCCGCCGACTATAAATGACGACAGCACCTCGCTGAAGGAACAAATGAACCTCAACGCACGGCCAGCTTTAATGAACAAATGTATCTCGACGCACGGCCAGCTAGTACCCTTTAAGGAACAAATGTACCTCGACGGACGACCAGCTTTAAGGAACAAATGTACCTCGACGTACGGCCAGCTAGTACCCTTTACGGAACAAAAGTACCTCGACGCACGAGGTACTAGTGCCCTTTACGGAACAAATGTACCTCGACGCACGGCCAGCTTTAAGGAACAAATGTACTTCGACGCACGGCGAGCATTAAGGAACAAATATACCTCGACGCACGAACAGCTAGTACCCTTTAAAGGAACAAATGTACCTCGACGCACGGCCAGCTTTAAGGAACAAATGTACCTCGACGCACGGCCAGCTAGTACCCTTTAAGGAACAAATGTACCTCGATGCACGGCCAGCTAGTACCCTTTAAGGACCAAATGTACCTCGACGCACGGCCAGCCAGTACCCTCTAAGGAACAAATGTACCTCGACGCACGGCCAGCTTTAAGGAACAAATGTACCTCGACGCACGGCCAGCTTTAAGGAACAAATGTACCTCGACGCACGGCCAGCTAGTACCCATTAAGAATAAATTTAACTCAACGCACGGCCAGCTAGTGTCTTTAAGGAACAAATATACCTCGATGCATGGCCAGTACCCTGTAAGGAACAAATGTACGTCGACGCACGGCCATCTTTAAGGAACAAATGTACCTCGACGCACGGCCAGCTTTAAGGAACAAATGTACCTCGACGCACGGCCAGCTAGTACCCATTAAGAACAAATTTAACTCAACGCACGGCCAGCTAGTATCTTTAAGGAACGAATATACCTCGATGCATGGCCAGTACCCTGTAAGGAACAAATGTACCTCGACGCACGGCCATCTTTAAGGAACAAATGTACCTCGACGCACGGCCAGCTTTAAGGAACAAATGTACATCGACGCACGGCAGCTAGTACCCTTTAAGGAACAAATGTACCTCGACGCACGGCCAGCTAGCACCCTTTAAGGAACAAATGTACCTCGACACACGGCCTGCTTTAAGGAACAAATGTACCTCGACGCACGGCCAGCTTTAAGGAACAAATGTACCTCGACGCACGGCCAGCTAGTACCCTTTAAGGAACAAATGTACCTCGATGCACGGCCAGCTAGTACCCTTTAAGGAATAAATGTACCTCGACGCACGGCCAGCCAGTACCCTTTAAGGAACAAATGTACCTCGACGCACGGCCAGCTTTAAGGAACAAATGTACCTCGACGCACGGCCTGCTTTAAGGAACAAATGTACCTCGACGCACGGCCAGCTTTAAGGAACAAATGTACCTCGACGCACGGCCAGCTAGTACTCTTTAAGGAACAAATGTACCTCGACGCACGGCCAGCTTTAAGGAACAAATGTACCTCGACGCACGGCCTGCTTTAAGGAACAAACGTACCTCGACGCACGGCCAGCTAGTGCCCTTTATGGAACAAATGTACCTCGACGCACGGCCAGCTAGTTTCCTTTAAGGAACAAATGTACCTCGACGCACGGCCAGCTTTAAGGAACAAATGTACCTCGATGCACGGCCAGCTAGTACCCTTTAAGGAACAAATCTTCTTAGACGCACGGCCAGCTAGTACCCTTTAACTGATTGCATGCCAAACAAAAATTAATGGCAGAAAATTGGAAGTTGGGGTGTGTCACAATAATGTTGTTAAAATGGTTAAAATTGTAGCAGATATATTGTATTATATATGAAAGTAAAGGGATTGCATAAGGAACATGTTAGTATTGTTACTATTGCTGTAGTTTAGAAATATAATAAAAATAATAACATATTTTGTAAAATCATTTGAAATTAAACAGGTGAAAATTATTAACAAATTGCACTTATCAACGTGTTTTCTATACTCCTCTGCCGCTAATCCTGTTTAATTTATTGAATATAGAAGCAAACACCACTTGTCTTCAATAATATAAACAGAATTGCTCTTTAAAACTACCCCAAAAGAAGTTCTGCTGCATTTTCAGAAGCATGTCTTTTTCACAAAATATTTATAAAATTCAATGCAGAAAATTGGAAGTAGGGGTGTGTCACAATAATGTTGTGAAAATGGTTAAAATTGTAGCAGATATATTGTATTATATATGAAAGTAAAGGGGATTGCATAAGGAACATGTTAGTATTGTTACTATTGCTGTAATTTAGAAATATAATAAAAATAATAATATATTTTGTAAAATCATTTGAAATTAAATAGGTGAAAATTATTTTAAAAATTGTACTTACCAAGGGTTTAGTGTACTCCTCTGCAGCTAATCCTGTTTAATTTACTGAATTATTACACAAATACCACTTGTCCAACTATATGAACAGAATTATTCCTTAAAACCATCCAAAAATAAGTTTTGTTGCTTTTTTGATGTCTTTTTAACACAAAATGTAGGAAATCAGGAAAACACTTGGCATATTTTTTTGTACATAGATAAACAATTAATATTTACACATGTCTGTTTATTGTTATTTACAATATGTGGCAGTCTATTTTTGATAGGCAGCCGGAGCAAACAAAAGATGATCTGCGTCGTTTAGCTGGAGTGCTGCACAAAACACAGATTCTGTCAACACCAACAAACTCTATCAAATGCTTGGCGCCTGTCACTCTTTCAACAAAATTTCCTGCAGCAGACTTTTTGTAATTCTTTCAGGACTAATCTGCGCTGCTTCATGATGTGCACTTTCCAGTAAACTTTGCTTGAAATCCTTCAATTACAGTTTTATTCCCTCCATTCTCTGTTTGGCAGATGGAGTGTAGGATGTGTGCATTGATCTGTGCAATTTCAAAGATCCATTAGTAGATCTTCTTCCACCACTTAATGGTTTTCCTATCATGAATATTATAATATCCAACCATTTGGTCCATTCTGTCGCAGCCATTCATCGCCATGTTATTTTCATGGATCATCTTCGGCTTGCTGACCAGTTTTCTCATTCCCGTCTCAACAATTCCAACTACAGACTTGGTAGAGACAACAATGCATGGTTTTTTAGCTTTTTTTATCTCTCCATGCCACACACAATATTCTATCTTCTTCAAGAAACCACTTCATCTCTTGATGCTGAAGTCGCAAACACTTCAACTCTGGAGGAAAGCCCACTCGGTTGACATTCAGTGTGCCTGTATAATTGAAATTGTTGGAATGCAGATAGTCAATCAGAGCTTTCGAAGTGTAGAATCTGTCAGCAAAGATGTGATGACCAGGTCCGAGAACATTCTGTAGTGTTGCAAACATTGTCACTGCATGAGCAGATGTGGGATCTAAATCTGGGTTGTACGCGGTGTTTCTTCCATGGTAAATTTTTAAATTCACCACATAGCCAGTCGCAGAATCACAAAGGCCAAATGTTTTGATGTGGTACTTGTGAGGCTTTGCAGCATTGTATTGTTTGTGCTGAAATCTGCCCTGCCACCCAATTACCATTTCATCAATGGACACATTTTCAAATAGGTAATATGCTGTCTGGAATTTCTTCAGAATCATGTCAACAAGAGGTTAAATTTTAGTTGCACTCACTGCGTCTGGTTCACATACGTGAGGCATGGTTTGATAGATAGATTCTTCTTCTTCTTTGCGATCATCCGGAGTGTTTTTTTTTCAGATGTGATTGCGGTGTGTCTGTTATGCGCCCTTGGGCCGAAACCCGTAGGCCAACACATCGACTTTAGCGTGCTTTTTTGACCAGGTAGCATTCCTGGGAGACTCTCACTTTTGCGGTGCCGTCTGAAACCCAGCTGGCCAGGATGGAACGGTCGAAGACAACGGTCATCCCTCAAAGGAAGGCAGGGACAGTCCATAGCATTTTCCGCCATCCAAGGTTGCTTCCATAGTTGCAGGGCCGACACATAGCGCCCTGGTTCTGGGCTAGCCGAGGGAATCGTCACGTCCTGCTTATGGCTGCTTTAAATCCTCACTTCAATATATTGGGCTTTCCTTCACCACGGGCCGTTCCTGCACAAACCAGACAAGCCTGCAGATGGTATCCACTCAGCGAGTTTTCGGACATGTGCTTGTCCTTGCGCCCTTCAGAGCTGCTCCAGGCACGGCGGACATTCGGAAAACTACCTAGTCAGAGCTGTTCCGAGCAAGAGCGGCATTCGGAAACTAGGTAGTCAGAGCTGTTCCTAGCACAAGAGACAAATGGACGAGACGTTTCACTCGGACGTAAAATGCGTAGTGCCAGTTTTTATTTTGCCACCCGTAGGCCTGCACTGCCGGCTTCGGCGGGCATTTTTTAATGAGGTTAGCCTTCCTCGGGTTTTGAGGCACGTTAGACTTATTGTTGTGATGCCGTCCACATCTCAGCTGGTCAGGATAGAACGGTCAACGACAAAATGGTCAACCCTCAAGGGAAGGCAGAGACAGATCATGGGCATTCTCTCGCTATCCAAGGAGGCTTCCATAATTGCAGAGCCGGCACATATTGCTCTGAGACTGGGCTCACCCGAGGAGTTGCCACGTCCTGCTCATGGCTGCTTTAGTTCCTCACTTCCATATATTGGGCATCTCGCTTGCCACTGGCCGCTCAGGCACACACCAGGAACGGTCAGACTGTGGGCGACATCCACTCGGTAAGCTTTGCTTTTGACTTCGGACCACGCAATAGGTTCGTTCGCCGTGCGTTCCATTTCGCGTTATTGAGACGTTCTTCCACTTTTGTCTACACTCTCTATGAGTTAGATACAGACAGTTTGCATAACCATTTCCTTCGACTGGGGGACTTCTGACTTTTTGTGCTCGCTCACGAGGTAGACTACATGTGCTGCCGGCTCAGCACCTTACCTTCGTGCAGCAGTGAACGAGAAACGGCCTGGCCCTCTCATCCGGGAATCTCTCATATCCCCCAGCTGAGAGCCTTCGAACATGTGTCAGACCTGAGCATGTAGCTTGCTCAGAATCACGCCTCTATTTTTCGGTAGGTGGGTATCAGCCTGGCTCTCAGATCCGAGGGTTTGTGGCTTAGAGGCGTTCAGCCACAGCCCTCGACAGGGAGCCTTAAGAGTTTTGTCCGGACCAAGAACTTCTGCCTTCGTGCACCTGATTTAAATTTTTGACTGCTATCCTCACAGTCTACCTGCAGGGCAGCAGGTTGCGTCTCTCTTAGTCTGATCCCTATCCCATAAGCTGTCCGATATGTAGTTTTTCATCCATCGGCAAGCAAAATGGGGTCGATGGGACTGTCACGGAAAAACTGCAGTTTAATGATTCCTTGATAACTTACATATTAAAATACAAGGAAGGAGAAGGGTTAACAATCGTGTACTTCATTCTGAGAGGAGGACGAATAAAAGATCATTGACCGACACAGATATGGAAATAGGATACAGGTGTTCGTAAAGTTCATTGCTTGACGATCTGACGGACACGGAGAAACGGGACAATCGCGCTGAGGACACACGACCGGAGAAAACGATCAGCGAGTGAAGTTGCTTTGAAGTATTCGCGTACGGGGAAACTCAGGGAGCAGCGTAACAACGGAGGACACGAACAACTAACCACTACGGGATTTCTCCGCTGTTTGACGGGCAGGATACGGCAAAATTGATTGTAGATCAAACAATCAGCGTAGGATTGGACACTCGTTATAATAAGCCGAACAGGGGATTTCTGGTTAGTGTGTGTTCCAAACTGGGCTGAATGAGATATGCTCCTGAGGGGGAAAAGAAAGACACGTCCCTAGAGGTTTAAAGAAGAGGGGATATTAGTGTGTTATTCGCTAGTGTATTTCGATTCCAGGAACATAAGTGCATATATATATAAGGTAACACTAATATTAGAGTAATATTAGCATAGGGAAATATGTGGTTGTGCGTAGGGTTTACTATTGCTTTCTATTTAGTGAATAGTTTATACTTTAGTGAATTCTGCTGTTTATGTCAGAGTATTCTTTCGGAGGCTGTTTCATTACGGCTGGAGAAAGATAATCACATAGACAGGGATATGAGGCAGACTTAAATCACCTGATTTAATGTTTATTACCCAGGTTCTACTACACAGCCTGACCTATCAAAGAAGATCAACCAGTACATCTCTTGTACAGAGAAATCAGGGTTGATAATACAGGAAAGACCTTTTAATTTAATCAGGCACGTCACAGGTGCAGTGAAAGTATGTCACTATAGCAAATGCAAATTGGGTGACTTAACGAATATCAAAAAACAGGTTTTGTTGAACCTTAGAGAAGGAACTTTATTCAAGCATAGAAAATAGGATAAAACATTGTCATTGAGTACTCACCTAAACGAAACAGGGAAAAACCCTAGACCAGTGTACCTATATTCAGAGAACGGTTAAATAACTGTGGACAGGTCTGAGGTGTTTTCACTGATGGATTATAACAACATAAAACGGAAAACTCTGTCTACGGAAAGGACTTACCGTGATCACATTACTGTACGGTGTTACTGTGGTGAACAATTGTTTGTTTTTTCAAGAATTGGATTAAGTCAAGACTCAAGCTGAACGGATCATACCGGGTGAGAACGTTCTAATTCTGTGTTTGATATCTGATGTTTTGGCCTGTTGAATATGCCGGAGAAGATTACGAAGACTAACATCTAAATGTCCTATCTTGCAGTCACCTTAGCAGACACCACCAACTACAGATACACCTTCAATACATACCCCAGACATTATTTTTATTAATAAATCTTTTATTTATCGTTGAAAGGAACTGTTGTCAGGGTATGTTATGAAAGAGAGAGAGAGAGTGAAAGAAATAGATATATGGAAGGGAAGACAGAAGGGAGGAGTGTAGACAGAAGTCAGTCAATAATCCTAACAGAGAATAAAGTTGAAGATGTGCTTGTTGATTCCACATTCCTCCCGGGTAAACAAGTGACAGGGACACGCAAGCTCCCCCACCACGTCAAGGTGGAGACACATCGGGGGAGATAGATAAATTCAAATCGATTCCTGGGAAACATAGTGGCATACCAAGGAGTATAGAAATGTGCAGCTGTACTCCAATAGTCTTTGACCCATGGTCTCCGATCAAGTCCCATAGAAATAATAACCGACGTAAACTTCAGCCATTCGTGCTTCGTGAATGGGGTCCAGGATAGCAGACGAGAATGTTTTCTTTTAGGGGTGTTCTGCATCAACATCTTTTCTGCATATTCATTTATATTTTTAATTAAACAGTCCACTATGTCATCATCAAAAAAAAAAACACATTGAGAAAATCCATTAGTGTTTGATAAAGTTCAGGGTTGACGTGCATCCTTCGAGGACGAATCTCAAACTTAGGTTTTGTTTCCCCTTCTGATACTTCATGCCATGTCGATGCTGATGAAGAAGATTGGAGTGGTGCTTCAGGCTCTAACGTGTCTTGTAAAATTTAAGAGTTATTACCTCCAGATTTTTTTTTTTTTTTTTTTTTTTTTTGGGGTACTGTTTGCATTCGTTTGCGCTTAGTAGTAATTCTGACTTGCTGATATTCATTGTCAGACCCCTCAGTTGATGACAAATTTCCACTGTCGTAGGTTTCCCTATCACCACGCGCTAAAACTTTAGATTTACCATAGAACTACAACTATCAGAATCTTCATTCAAATCGGAATCACTATCGTCTAAAACCGTTTCAAACTATAATCTTGCTTGGTCTGATGTGAGTCTACGAGGCCGCGAACTAGAAGGAGGGGTTGCCATTTGTAAGAAAATTCAAAACAAACTTTGAAACAGTCCTTTCTAACACTGAAAAATGGATCCCAGTGCCTTGTATCACAATGCCGGAAGCGAAATCTTTCGCTGTAAAGTTTAATTCAATGGGACACTAAAAATTGTGGACTGAAAATGAGAAATGGATCAATTAAAGCACTATATATACGGAATCGTTAGGTCGGTCTTTGGGTGCCAAATTTGGGCTCTAGAACCGACCATTCGGTCTCCGGCAGATGATCAGTTTAAGGAACAAATCTTCCTAGACGCACGGCCAACTTTAAGGAACAATGGTACCTCGACGCACGGCCAGCTAGTACCCTTTATGGAACAAATGTACCTCGACACACGGCCAGCTTCAAGGAACAAATGTACCTCGACGCACGGCCAGCTTCAAGGAACAAATGTACCTCCACGCACTGCCAGCTAGTACCCTTTAAGGAACAAATGTACCTCCACGCACAGCCATCTAGTACCCTTTAAGGAACAAATGTACCTCGATGCACGGCTAGCCAGGTCCCTTTAAGGACTAAGTGTGCTTAGTTTCGCAACCAACTGGATATCCTTTAACGAGGCGACGTCGTCATTTGTTCGAATCCCAATTTGTCTATAGAGCGACAAAAGCCAACTGGATTGAAACGTTGACAAGTGAACAGGATCAGGTAAATATAACAGACTAAAGAAGGTTTCTTAATTGATTCAGTGCCAAGCAAAGAGTAATTTTGAACCAAACATTGCACACATTCAAATGGACAAGTACATTGTGTATTTTAATGACTGTGCAATGTTTGAAAATATTGCCGGTCCAAGTTTTGTATTTACCTCTTATGTTGCATGAACTTTACAGAGGGTGAATACAAAACTTGGACCGGCATTATTTTCAAACATTGCACAGTCATTAACAATACATCCTATATTATAATGTAAATTTCCGTTAACTGATTATGTTGCGGAAGATATTACGAAACAAAAGAAATAACACAACCCCTATTATGACGATATATCATCCTTCTGTCCTAATTGGGGGGGGGGGGGATATTTGGCGAGATATTATCCTTGGGAACTAAATCAGTTAAAATAGTCAACAAACGAAGAGTTTCGTTACTTGGTCATACCCTAAGACACGAAGAAGCTCCGTCAGAGAGTACAAAAAAAAAAAAAAAAAAACAGTCAACATCATTGTGTGCCGTACCGATAAGCGTAGGCTGTCGTGTTTCCCATCGCACACGATCACTAGAGTCGTTGATCAGCTTTGAAATTTTGTCTCGACCATGCCACATGGCAGGCCATCCAGATATTTACTTCTCTGCCTTCCCTTTGTTCTTTTCCTCTCAATCTTGCCACTTGTCATCAAGTTTATCACAATAAATGCTGGGATTGATTGCAACGTGCTGTAAAAAGACTGCATCTAACTTTAGTTTGCCATTGCATTCGGAACTCTCACCGCTCAAACCATTCTGAAAATCAACGCAAAGTGGCCTGCTTCCATATCCCACATGACAGATTGCAAACCCGATCTGGCGGGATTGTAAAACTGCATTCACAAATAACATCAATATCTACAAGTATTCTTGTCACTGTTACAGAACTCCAGTCTACTCTTTGACAACTGGTGGCCCGAGTTTACGCCATGTTTCATCAACACGGTTCTGGTGTGGGTACCCTGCGGCTACGTCTGGGTGCTTCTGCCCTACTTCCTCTATGACGTACACAACAAATTTAGCACCAATAACCTGCATCTAGCAACAGTGGACAGCAGAAGGAAAAGCCCGCGAGCTTCGGATAAGAATAGCAGAAATGGCGGGAAACTTTCAACCATCGAAGAAATGCCGAGAGGGGTCATGACTGCAGTTTGTTTCTTGAAAATCGTAAGCATGTGATTTCTATAAATAAATCATGCATAGACTTTCCTCTTCAACAGTACTATGTTGATGTAGCATTCACTCTCAATTTCTACAATATCATTTTTCCTCGGATTACTTATCTTAATTGTAATTTTCTAGAAAACCAACAGATGCGCACACATTACTGTATAACGTAAATCCAGATAGCTCAGCAACCAGCCGTCAGCCATTTTTTCTGATTATGCAGTTCACAATACAAATAACCGCGGATAGATGTGAAATCATTCCACATGAAATCCACAGCTCACGGCGCACTTAACTCAGTAGCTGATGCCATGAGTATATTCGGTATATATGGTGCCAAGCCCATATCTTAGATCAATCGTACTTGATGAATGATGTCATCTATATCACTTCAGCCACCTTTACTTCCTATAAAATTTCATGATACCCATTGTAGGCTGGTTTATAGGCCTACTGGGAATCCAGGTTGAGATAAACAATCCCCCGTCTCGAAGGGGATTTTAACGCCTGACCACCTGGTCGGCGGGAAAGCGTTCTAGCCACTGCTGTAGGGAACCTGAAACTGGGGACGAGAGATAATGTTGTTAGGGTATGAAGTGAGCTGGGGGTCGCGGTAGTGTAGGGCCTCACTGACGGGCCTCACCGTAGGACTTCACTGTCGGGTCTCACCATAGGGCCTCACCATAGGACTTCATCGTAGGACTTCATCGTAAGGCCTCACCGTAGGACCTCATCGAAAGGCCCCACCATATGGCCTCACCTTAGGGCATCACTGTAGGGCCTCGCCTTAGGACCTCATCATAGGGCCTCATCTTAGGGCCTTACCTTAAAAACTCATAATAGGGCCTCACCATAGGACCTCACCTTAGGGTCTCACCATAGGGCCTCACCATAGGACCTCACCCTAGGGCCTCACCTTAGGTCCTCACCCTATGGCCTTACCTTAGGTCCTCACCATAGGGCCTACCATAGAGCCTGACCTTAGGGTCTCACCAAAGGACCTCACCATAGGGCCTCACCTTAGGTCCTCATCATAGGGCCTCACCTTAGGTCCTCATCGCAGGGCCTCCCCTTAGGTCCTCATCGTAGGGCCCCGCCGTAAGGCCTCACCATAGGACATTACCGTAGGGCCTCAGCTGCTGGCCCGCTGGACATAAGCTCAATCCACATCCATACACATTCCAATGTTTAAACTGACCTGGGCTTGCAGATCCACCCAGCCTAAAACGAGTACCTGGAAATGTCTGGAGAAGTAAAAACGGCCGGCGCGAAACTGACCACATCAGCCACCCAGTCCCCATTGGTCTCCACAAATATGGCTCTCGCACCATATACCCAGTGAGCCTCATGGCGAGTAAATGGGTCATGTAGTTACTGTACATTCCCCTCCCGCTTATTCTCCCGCCCAGCGGCTCAGCCAATACCTGAGCATCTGACGGGATTGACCTTTGACCAGTTGACCATACATCCGGTCCATACAATCCATTGAAAGTCGTTCAACGCTGTCAGTCGCTCCCAGCAAGGATACAGATTCAGATAAGTATCTTTAATTAGTTTAATATTGTCATGTGGTGTGTTTCATGTAGTTTTGTGTCAGTTTGTGTTTGCTTGTTCTGTGCTGACGAAGGCTTTGGCCGCAACGTCCAATTTGTTTCTTGTAGTCGAGTTTCAGTAAAGCTCACAATCTACTTCTCGTTTTTTTGGGGGGGGTGATTCATTCACTACCATGGAGCGAGCGGCAGAGGGTGGCCAGAGATGCTGGGTGTGAGCTGATTGTGGTTCTATTTTCCATTGGCGGATGAAGGCCAACAGTTAGAAGAGGATGGCGTTCTACTGGTCTACAAGGGAAACAAACACTTGTTCGTGTCCTTTGCAGGACGTGGCGATCAACCCCAGGTTTATGTTCTAGATAAGTTTACGTTCAGTAGTTTATCATTGCTTTCTGAACTAGGAGTCAACGTTTACGTCCCGCTGACCAGTGCACGAGGTAAACCCACTATCCCGTAATCAGCGTACCGGAAGTTTAAGATCTACAGTACTCGTATTCTTTCAGTACGTCGACCTCTAAAAAGGAACCGTGTTATGTGTATTCATTATCATTATCATCTTCCACTATTACCGTCACGCGTCGTGGGCAGGAGTAGTTGACCTTCTAGCGCTGGATGGGTGGCACATAAAAGTCTCATTCCGTGAGATTATACAATGTCTTTGATGTCTTCTCGTGCATCCTCTTGCTCTCGTATGAGATCCTCTTTGATGAAAGAAACTTAACAAATTACGTGTATTGAACCATAATTATCATTGAGTCTGTGAAAGCAATATTGTTTGTTTCGTACAATATGTGTTATATTGAAACGCAGATTTTGACTTGCATCTTGGCGGTGCTCTGCCTGGTCCGACTTCTGTTTGATGTGAAGGACCTCAAACCAACAGCAGAAATCGTGGCTTCATCAATCTACCTGGCAACATACGTAAGTACAAAACTTGATCAACATAAACCAAAACACGACCAACATAAGCCAGAAACCACGCCTTCCATCCCTATACTCTCCAAGCCACTGTAACATTTCATTTGGCCAAAGTATTTCAATTTCCGAGACACGATACAGTTTATGAGTCTATTTTCTTCCAAGCGCAGATTGACTATAACTAAAGAAGAAAAAGCAACAACGATTTACCTAAACGAACATCCCTTGAAACAAGTAAAGAGCTTCAAGTACCTAGGAAGTATAATATCATCAAATGGCAAATCAGAAGACGAGATCGAAAATAGATGCAACAAGGCAAACCAACTCATTGGACAAATGGCACCACTACTAAAGAACAAACATGTATCAATAACTACTAAGAAAGCACTTTACAACACAATCTTCCTACCAACTCTATGCTACCAATGCCAAACCTGGGCAATGACAGAAAAAGAGAAAAGAAAAATCACAACAGAAATGAGATTCCTGAGAAGAATACTCAACGTATCAAGAAGAGATAAGATCAGAAATGAAGAAATCAGGACTAAAGTGGGGGTTACAGCTGCACTAGATTTTATTAGAAAGCAGCAAGTCAAATGGTTTGGCCATGTTGGTTACCAACTAACAGTATACCACAACAGGCAATGATGTACAGACCAGAGGGAAACAGAGGAAGAGGCCGACCACGTAAACGTTGGACGCAGGGAATAACAGTATCCATGGGAATATCGATA
The DNA here is from genome assembly GCA_963921405.1 of Cepaea hortensis. Lineage (NCBI taxonomy): Eukaryota > Metazoa > Mollusca > Gastropoda > Stylommatophora > Helicidae > Cepaea > Cepaea hortensis. The sequence goes on along the minus strand of OY992881.1, from coordinate 119,777,414 downwards.
CATGAAGCCCATAATGGTGCACTCTCCCGCTGTTTATACTTCACCTCGACACCGTAAGGTACAAGTGAAACATGATGAGATGAGATGAATAATACATTACTGACTAATTTTTGACATGGCAATTATAATTAGCCACGGTAGCTGTAACGTACCACAGGTAGGAGATTGTTTATTATACTAACTGTTGATTGAGATTATTATTGTTATTATTTTAAAGGGGTCACAAGATATTACAGACTTTCTAGAGACAAATTCTAGTGGTTCCACCATTGAAGAGTTTCAGCAACGTATAGTCGTTTGCTGATGTTTTAACTATGTTTAAAATTTTATTGCCCTCTTAGAAGCTTCCTATCCTGACAACTAATGTTTCTAGAACTAGTTCACCACTGGATTTACTTCCCAAAAGAGGATAAAGAACGAAAGAAGAAGACAGGAAGCATAGACAGTAGTTACCGGCTGTTCTGTCTGATGGATAAATACAGACGCGAACTGAAGAAGCAAAAGGAGACTCGTCTGCAGAGTTGCAATGAAGACATGGCTGCTGGCAAAGCTGGCAAGCCAACAAAACAACCCCCAATTTTGGGATCCGGCATCAACACCGTCACTACACTCACTGAGTATAAGCGAACTCAACAGGTTGTCAATGCCCATGCTGAATTCCAGCGAGCTCAACAGGTTATCATTGCCCAAGATAATTTCCAGAGATCTCAACAGGTTATCATTGCCCATGATGTTGGCCCAGCGGGCTCAACAGGTTGTCATTGCCCATGATGTTGGCCCAGCGGGCTCAACAGGTTATCACTGCCCATGATTTTGGCCCAGCGAGCTCAACAGGTTGTCATTGCCCATGATGTCGACCCCAGCGATCTCAAGAGGTTGTCATTGCCCATGATGTTGACCCCAGCGAGCTCAACAGGTTGTCATTGCCCGTGATGTTGACCCCAGCGAGCTCAACAGGTTGTCATTGCCCATGATGTTGACCCCAGCGAGCTCAACAGGTTGTCATTGCCCATGATGTTGACCCCAGCGAGCTCAACAGGTTGTCATTGCCCATGATGTTGACCCCAGCGAGCTCAACAGGTTGTCATTGCCCATGATGTTGGCCCCAGCGAGCTCAACAGGTTGTCATTGCCCATGATGTTGGCCCAGCGGGCTCAACAGGTTATCACTGCCCATGATTTTGGCCCAGCGAGCTCAACAGGTTGTCATTGCCCATGATGTCGACCCCAGCGATCTCAAGAGGTTGTCATTGCCCATGATGTTGACCCCAGCGAGCTCAACAGGTTGTCATTGCCCGTGATGTTGACCCCAGCGATCTCATCAGGTTGTCATTGCCCATGATGTTGACCCCAGCGAGCTCAACAGGTTGTCATTGCCCATGATGTTGACCCCAGCGAGCTCAACAGGTTGTCATTGCCCATGATGTTGACCCCAGCGAGCTCAACAGGTTGTCATTGCCCATGATGTTGGCCCCAGCGAGCTCAACAGGTTGTCATTGCCCATGATGTTGACCCAGCTGAGGTCGCTCTGTTCCTGCCAGCCCCGTGTCGTGAAATGGGAGTCCCATACTACATTGCGAAGGGCAAAGACACACTTGGCCAGATGGTACACAGAAAGACAGCCACATGCCTGGCATTCACCCAGGTCAACCCTGAGGACAAACCAGCGTTGAGTGAGTTAGCAGACGCTATCAAGACACACTTCAATGACAGGGCTAATGAGATCCACAAGCATTGGGGCAGTGGTCTGATGTGTTCCAAATCCCAAGCCAGAATCGCCAGGTTAAAGAAAGCCTAGGCCAGGAAAATGGCACAGAGATGGATGATGAGTATTATTTTACGATGTTGAAAATAAACTTCCAGTTGTAAACTAAAACAAATAGACAACTCATCAGACAAGTGCGCCGCCGTTATATTCATCGAATAGTGACACTTGACGAGTGTTTGTTAATATCAGTTCAGAATACCTTTACAGATTCAATACTACTTCTATAGGTTCTCACCGCAGCACAACTTTGGTACGAGAGAGTCAAGGGAAGAAACCCATTGTTCGTGCCATTTTTCTTCTTTTCAATGAACATAATAGTGGGTGTTGTCCCTTTGTATACATGGATAATAACGGAGGTAAGGTGTTGATTTCCTCGTAAACATTACATTCTGACTGTTCATTCTAAAACAAAAACCCGAAAAATTATAGTTATTATTTATAAATAATAATTTAAAAATAAAGTTATCGAAGAGTTTTAGAATTGCCACCAAGGCACCAAATCATAAAGTAAAGATCATATCCAGTCTCATATAATGGTCTTTGGTCATGTGATGAGAACATTCACATAGGAGGGTGTGACGACTGAACAGATCAGAGGCAGAGGCAGATCAAGAACAACGATGAAAGACGGCCTAAGGCGGTGACATGGAGCAATTTCACCAATAGAATTAATCCAGAACACCAGCGATTGAAATCTGTGGAGCTGCATAGACAGCTACGCCGTTTGTCAAGGCACGTGATGGTGGTGATTTATATATTGCAGTAATTATTTGGAACAAAGTAAGGGGTTTATAAATGAGAGAGGCGATTTATAGTAGTTGGAATAATTATCAAATAACACTTGTGGTTTATTTAAATTTAAAACTAATTACCATCACCACTACTACTACTATTACTGCTGCTACTGCTGCTACTGCTGCTGCTGCTGCTGCTGCTGCTGCTGCTGCTGCTACTACTACTACTACTACTACTACTACTACTACTACTACTACTACTACAGCAGCTACTATTACTACTACCGCTTCTACTACTGCTGTTGTTGTTGTTGCTGCTGCTGCTACTACTACTACTACTACTACTACTGCTGCTGCTACTACTACTATTACTATTACTAACTACTATTACTATTACTAACTACTATTGACGCTGCTGCTGCACTTACTACAACTACTACTACTAATAGTCTAATACTGCTGCTGTTACAAGAACAACAACAACAACAACTACTACTACTACTACTACTACTACTACTACTACTACTACTACTACTACTACTACTACTACTACTACTACTGCTACTACCTCACAATCATGCACATAATTGCGTGGACATTTCATATATTTTGCTCCATCCACTTCCAGGACTATCGGACCGATCCCGGAAAGTTTGTTATCATTGTGCTGTCCCTTGTTGTCAATTTTCTGACCTTTGCGCTGACCTTTGTCCCAGACAACAATTGGGCGACAAAGAAAGGATATCGGAGAATTGGACCGGTAAGTTGACCTGTAGTCAGACAGGGGGACAGACACGTAGGCAGGTAGATAAATGGGTAGACAGGTAGATAAATGGGTAGACAGGTAGGCCAGCAGACAGACCGACAGATAGGTAGATAGATGGGTGGAAGGAAGGAAGGACGGGCGGATAAGCCGTAGATGGATTGATGGAAGGGAGGACGGGCGGATAAGCCGTAGATGGATTGATGGAAGGAAGGACGGGCGGATAAGCCGACAGACAGAAAGCCTGACGTATGGATGGATGCGTGGATAGATAGATCGATTTATAGAAGGATTGATAGATAGATGGATGGACGAACAGTGAGACAGACAGTCAGGTAGATAGATGGATTAATGGATGGATAGACAGACAGGTAGGTAAAATATTTATGGATGCGGTATAACGTAAGTAGGCAGACGTGCATTTAAATCGGCAGGTAGGTGGGTCGGTAGGTAGGCTGATACATGGGCAGAAAGACAGACCGACAGATATTTAAAAAAAACAGCCAACAAGGGTGGGTAGGTAGGTAGGCAGGTAGGCAGGCAGGTAGGCAGGCAAGTCGGTAGGTAGGCAGGCAAGTCGGTAGGTAGGTAGGCAGGCAGGTAGGTAGGCAGACCAGTAGGTAGGTAGGCAGGCACATAGGCTGGTAGGTAGCAGGCAGGTAGGTAGGCAGGCCGGTAGGTAGACAGGCAGTTAGGTAGGCAGGCAGGTAGGTAGGTAGGCAGAGAGGTAGGTAGGCAGGCACATAGGCTGGTAGGTAGCAGGCAGGTAGGTAGGCAGACAGGCAGGTAGGTGGGCAGGCACATAGGCTGGTAGGTAGCAGGCATGTAGGCAGGCAAGCAGGTAGGTAGGCAGGCAGGTTGGTAGGCAGGTAGGTAGGCAGGCAGGCAGGTAGGTAGGCAGGCAGGCAGGTAGGTAGTCAGGTAAGTAGCTAGGCAGGCAGGCAAGTAGGTAGGCAGGCAGGCAGGTAGGCAGGCAGGTAGGTAGGTAGGCAGGCAGATCGGTAGGCAGGTAGGTAGGCAGGCAGGCCAGTGGGTAGTCAGGTAAGTAGCTAGACAGGCAGGCAATTAGGTAGGCAGGCAGGCCTGTAGGCAGGTAGGTAGGTAGGTAGGTAGGCAGGCAGGCAGGCAGGCAGGTAGGTAGGAAGGCAGGCAGGTAGGCAGGCAGGCAGGTAGGCAGGCAGGCAGGTAGGTAGGCAGGCAGATCGGTAGGCAGGCAGGCAGGCAGGTAGGTAAGCAGGCCGGTAGGCATGTAGGTAGGTAGGCAGGCAGGTAGGTAGGCAGGTAGGTAGGCAGGCAGGTAGGTAGGCAGGCAGGCATGTAGGTAGGCAGGCAGGTAGGTAGGTAGGCATGTAGGTAGGTAGGCAAGCAGGCAGGTAGGCAGGTAGGTCAGCAGGCAGGTAGGCAGGCAGGTAGGCAAGCGGACAGGTAGGTAGGCAGGCAGGCCAGTAGGCAGGTAGGTAGGCAGGCAGCCAGGTAGGTAGGCAGACAGGCAGGTAGGTAGGCAGACAGGCAGGTCGGTAGGTAGTCAGGTAAGTAGCTAGGCAGGCAGGCAAGTAGGTAGGCAGGCAGGTAGGTATGTAGGCAGGCAGGTAGGTAGGTAGGCAGGCAGGTAGGCAGGCAGGCAAGTAGGTAGGCAGGCAGGCAGGTAGGTATGTAGGCAGGCAGGTAGGTAGGCAGGTAGGCAGGTAGGTAGGTAGGTAGACAGGTATGTAACCAGGTAGACAGGTATGTAGCCAGGTAGGCAGGCAGGCAGGTAGGTAGGCAGGCATGTAGGTAGACAGGTAGGTAGGCAGGCAGGTAGGTAGGCAGACAGGTAGTTAGGCAGGCAGGTAGGTGGAAAGCATGAATGGATGGTGCCAGAACTCAGTTGTCTGACAGCTGTCACATGATGGCCCTTATGTTGGACTCTACAAAATAATAAATAATAATTAAATTGTCTCATAGCAGATTCCCCCAGTGGGTCTGTGATAAGATGTAGGCCTAGTGCAAGGAGGAAGTGAAGTGACATTAGTTAGAAATTAATTCAAAAGTAATCATTTTGTTGCCACTGTGAATGTATTGTGTTTACCAATGTGATATCAGAACACATGATGAATTGTAGAATTCCAGTTTTGTCTCGTTTCAAGTTTCCTTTGATTTATGAAAACACAGATAATGCTTAGAAAATACACAAGAATAGATAAATAAGATAAATGTAGAAGAAATTTAAAAAAAAAACAAAGCAAAATCAAATTATTTACGCATAAATATTTGAATATGACTGCTGACATCCATGTGATCATCATTATCATCATGTGCCACAGTGATAAGCATGGGTAGTCCAGTTTCACCATCTCACCCAATCATCAAAATCGGTGATCAGCTCTGTTCTTTTAATTCGTTTATTTCACGTGGCCAAACCATCAAGATATTTACCTCTCTGACTTCCCTTTGTTCTTTTGCCTTCATTCTTGCCAGTTGTCACCAAGTTCTCCATTTTATTTCTTCTCATAACGTGCCCAAAAATCTTGTCTGTCTGTGTCTCTAATCAGTTTACACTTTTCATTTGATTCTTGTAGGACTTGCTCATTAGTTTTTGTGTCTATCCATGGTATTCTTTGCATTTTCCTCAGCCATTAGATGTCTTTCAGCTTGTCTTCTCATTGTCCATGCTTTACATCCATACCAGGGCCCTAAGAATAGTAACAATGTACTTATCCTGAACATGGTGTACAAGGAGACAACAGACGGTCTCAAACCATACAACAAAATCAGCCAACATCCAACCAACCATGAGCTGGCCTATAAAGGGCTTGGCATGTGTGGATGTGGGATTATACTCCACTAGGAGTCACAAGCAGCAGCAGCAGCAGCAGCAGAATGACTTCTGAAACAACGATTATGTTGATAATGATGAAGAATAGGAAGAAGAAGAAGAAGAAGAAGAAGAAGAAGAAGAAGAAGAAGAAGAAGAAGAAGAAGAAGAAGAAGCATAGGAAAATTAACTTCCAGTGCTTGGATATCAGGAACCAGTGCTTGATATTTATATATTTCTTGATTGTTTGAAAATTTGTACACATATGTATTGTTTAAAAAAGTAACTATCACTTTATATACGCATGTGACAGTGTGTCAGTCTCCACTGCTTATATTTCAGCACCCATGTCCAGAAGCAACAGCGACATATCCCTCACAAATGCTATTTCTCTGGATGTTGAAGTAAGTGCCCACCATCAGTTGTTCCTTTACGTTGACATACTTGCCCTGTAACCCCGTTATTGAACTTTAATTATTAAGTAATTTGTCTTATTTTCTTTGGTAGATACATCAAACCCTAATCCAATCATTAGAACAAATAACCAGGTAGTTTTATGTTCTTTAGTATAGGAATCAATCTTTTACCTGAGTTTTTAGAACAAATAACCGAATAGTTTTGCATTCTTAGATAAGTAAATCAATATTCCACCCAGTCATTAAAACACATCAGTAAAATCTACTTCTCATTTTTTGGTGATTCATTCATCAGCAAAGTCTGTGTTGTTTAATATGTGACTCAACTTTTGACTCAGTAATTAATACAAATGGCCAAGTAGTTTTGTGTTCTTTGGTAGGTGAGTCAACTTGTAGGTCCAGTCATTTGAACAAATCAACAAGTAGTTTCATGTTGGTTGATATGTGTATTAAATTTTGTCTTAGTTATTAGAACAAACCACCAAGTAGTTTTATGTTGGTTTATATGTGAATCAAATTTTGCTTCAATCATTAGAACAAATCACCGAGTAGTTTTATGTTGGTTGATAGGTGAATCAAATTTTGCCTCAGTCATTAGAACAAATCACCAAGTAGTTTTATGTTGGTTGATGTGAATCAAATTTTGCCTAAATCATTAGAACAAATCACCGAGTAGTTTTATGTTGGTTGATATGTGAATCAAATTTTGTTACAGTCATTAGAAAAAATCACCAAGTAGTTTTATGTTGGTTGATATGTGAATCAAATTTTGCCTCAGCCATTAGAACAAATCACCAAGTAGTTTTATGTTGGTTGATATGTGAATCAAATTTTGCCTCAGTCATTAGAACAAATCACCAAGTAGTTGGTTGATATGTGAATCAAATTTTGCCTCAGTCATTAGAACAAATCACCAAGTAGTTGGCTGATATATGAATCAAATTTTGCCTCAGTCTTTAGAACAAATCACCAAGTAGTTGGCTGATATGTGAATCAAATTTTGCCTCAGTCATTAGAACAAATCACCAAGTAGTTGGCTGATATGTGAATCAAATTTTGCCTCAGTCTTTAGAACAAATCACCAAGTAGTTGGCTGATATGTGAATCAAATTTTGCCTCAGTCATTAGACCAAATCACCAAGTAGTTGGCTGATATGTGAATGAAATTTTGCCTCAGTCATTAGAACAAATCACCAAGTAGTTGGCTGATATGTGAATCAAATTTTGCCTCAGTCATTAGAACAAATCACCAAGTAGTTAGTTGATATGTGAATCAAATTTTGCCTCAGTCTTTAGAACAAATCACCAAGTCGTTGGCTGATATGTGAATCAAATTTTGCCTCAGTCAATAGAACAAATCACCAAGTAGTTGGCTGATATGTGAATCAAATTTTGCCTCAGTCTTTAGAACAAATCACCAAGTAGTTGGCTGATATGTGAATCAAATTTTGCCTCAGTCAATAGAACAAATCACCAAGTAGTTGGCTGATATGTGAATCACATTTTGCCTCAGTCTTTAGAACAAATCACCAAGTAGTTGGCTGATATGTGAATCAAATGTTGCCTCAGTCAATAGAACAAATCACCAAGTAGTTGGCTGATATGTGAATCAAATGTTGCCTCAGTCAATAGAACAAATCACCAAGTAGTTGGCTGATATGTGAATCAAATGTTGCCTCAGTCATTAGAACAAATCACCAAGTAGTTGGCTGATATGTGAATCAAATGTTGCCTCAGTCATTAGAACAAATCACCAAGTAGTTGGTTGATATGTTAATCAAATTTTTCCTCAGTCATTAGAACAAATCACCAAGTAGTTTTATGTTGGCTGGCATGTGAATCAAATTTTTCCTCAGTCATTAGAACAAATCACCAGGTAGTTTTATGTTGGTTGATGTGAATCAAATTTTGCCTCAGTCAATAGAACAAATCACCAAGTAGTTGGCTGATATGTGAATCAAATTTTGCCTCAGTCATTAGAACAAATCACCAAGTAGTTGGCTGATATGTGAATCAAATTTTGCCTCAGTCATTAGAACAAATCACCAAGTAGTTGGCTGATATGTGAATCAAATTTTGCCTCAGTCATTGGAACAAATCACCAAGTAGTTGGCTGATATGTGAATCAAATGTTGCCTCAGTCATTAGAACAAATCACCAAGTAGTTGGCTGATATGTGAATCAAATGTTGCCTCAGTCATTAGAACAAATCACCAAGTAGTTGGCTGATATGTGAATCAAATTTTGCCTCAGTCATTAGAACAAATCACCAAGTAGTTGGCTGATATATGAATCAAATGTTGCCTCAGACATTAGAACAAATCACCAAGTAGTTGGCTGATATGTGAATCAAATTTTGCCTCAGTCTTTAGAACAAATCACCAAGTAGTTGGCTGATATGTGAATCAAATGTTGCCTCAGTTATTAGAACAAATCACCAAGTAGTTGGCTGATATGTGAATCAAATGTTGCCTCAGTCATTAGAACAAATCACCAAGTAGTTGGCTGATATGTGAATCAAATGTTGCCTCAGTCATTAGAACAAATCACCAGGTAGTTGGCTGATATGTGAATCAAATTTTGCCTCAAGTCTTTAGAACAAATCACCAAGTAGTTGGCTGATATGTGAATCAAATTTTGCCTCAGTCATTAGAACAAATCACCAAGTAGTTGGCTGATATGTGAATCAAATTTTGCCTCAGTCAATAGAACAAATCACCAAGTAGTTGGTTGATATGTGAATCAAATGTTGCCTCAGTCAATAGAACAAATCACCAAGTAGTTGGTTGATATGTGAATCAAATGTTGCCTCAGTCAATAGAACGAATCACCAAGTAGTTAGCTAATATGTGAATCAAATGTTGCCTCAGTCAATAGAACGAATCACCAAGTAGTTAGCTGATATGTGAATCAAATGTTGCCTCAGTCATTAGAACAAATCACCAAGTAGTTGGTTGATATGTGAATCAAATGTTGCCTCAGTCAATAGAACAAATCACCAAGTAGTTGGTTGATATGTGAATCAAATGTTGCCTCAGTCAATAGAACAAATCACCAAGTAGTTGGTTGATATGTGAATCAAATGTTGCCTCAGTCAATAGAACGAATCACCAAGTAGTTGGCTGATATGTGAATCAAATGTTGCCTCAGTCAATAGAACGAATCACCAAGTAGTTAGCTGATATGTGAATCAAATGTTGCCTCAGTCAATAGAACAAATCACCAAGTAGTTAGCTGATATGTGAATCAAATGTTGCCTCAGTCATTAGAACGAATCACCAAGTAGTGTTGTGTTCTGTAGTACTGCATTGACTCCCATCATATGGCTGGGAGATTTTACCAAAGGATAAGAAAACTTGATTAACCTCATACTTCAACCGTATTTCTTGAGTAATACGATCAGACACCTTGTTTTCTCCCTTGTTTAAACAGGATTCCCAGCATGCAAGTTGCCCATTTTGGCATCTGGACATCGCAAAGAGTAGGCTTTAAGGTGGCTAACCTGACAAAATCTGCCTGCATCAAAAACCTCCCCATTGATAGAATCAAAGGATGGGGTTAATCAGGAGGAAGGCAACCGAACATAATGTATGCTGGAGTTGGACACACCGAGTTCTGCGTTAAACAGACGCATAATTAATTGTGATGTACTCCTCTTGAATGTCAGGATTTGGTCATATATGACTGAGCTACCGTATGACAGTAGACAGCACTACCTGCTTTCTGTTAGCACTGAATGTTGGGCGGTGCTCACCAAACCCAACACCCCACATTGTGCCAATGGCTTCTGGTGGAGGAGCGCAATTGTGAGGGTACAAACCTTATCCTGGTGCAAAGAAATGCAGCCTAAAGTCTAAATGTCCAGGCAGGGCAGACCAGGCCCTAAGTCTTAGTCTGTAACTGGTCAAGGATCGAAGCTCCGACAAGTGGACAGTTAGAGTATTGCTTTGCTGATTTGGCACCTTCTGCGGCGTGTCTTGCTCCAGATGTATTGATGTTACCTTTCCTCTAAAATAAACTAGACAAGCCGAGAGAGAGAGATCATGCCACATGGACAACACATGGTCTCTACAATTCAGCGAGGGCTTTGTGCTGTGGAGAGGTATAACTCCATCACTGGGCCCCACCATGGACTGCAGTTATTATGCCTATATTGAAGCACAAATAACAAACTATTGTTTGTCAAGACAGCAAAGTGCCAGGGCCTCCCTTTCAGAGAGGAAATGCATGAAAATAGGTACCTGATGCAAAGACCATATATTGTGCTATAACAGACTATTGTACATTCAGAAAGTTGATTAGGCTGTCCAGTTGGCAAAATATCAAAGTGTGTAGAGTTGGTGAAGTGTCAGAGAGTGTCGAGTTGGTGAAGTATCAGAGAGTGTCGAGTTGGCAAAGTATCAAAGTGTGTAGAGTTGGTGAAGTGTCAGAGAGTGTCGAGTTGGCAAAATATCAAAGTGTGTAGAGTTGGTGAAGTGTCAGAGAGTGTCGAGTTGGCAAAATATCAAAGTGTGTAGAGTTGGTGAAGTGTCAGAGAGTGTCGAGTTGGCAAAATATCAAAGTGTGTAGAGTTGGTGAAGTGTCAGAGAGTGTCGAATTGGCAAAGTATCAAAGTGTGTAGAGTTGGTGAAGTGTCAGAGAGTGTCGAATTGGCAAAGTATCAAAGGGTGTCGAGGTGGCGAAGTATCAATGGGTATCAAGTTGGTGAAATGTCAATAGGTGTCGAGTTGGTGAAATATCAAAATACACTTGCTCAAACAAAGTCTGTGATCATTTGAATGTGACAGGTTAAAAACCTGGTGTGGTAACTATAGCTATTTATTCTTTGGTTAGCCCAAACCAGAACATCATGTGCTGGCTCTGCACTTATGAAAGCCTTTTTTGGGTGGTGGGGAATTCCCATATTCTGGCCCTGCCTTCCCTTGGAGGGTAAGATGCGTCCATGCGGCTGTTCTTGAGGGCCAGCTTTGGGCATCACCTGAGGATGAAGGGACACAGATGACATCACCTCTTTGGGACCTAGGAAGGTTAACGTTGTCAACAAATGCCCAAAGAAGTTGAATGTGCCGGCTGAAAATCACAAATATCTCTGCTCAACTGTAAACAGACACAAAGCAGTTACATCACATCCAAAACAACAAATATTGGGCGAGCATGGAAGAAGATTAAGAATCTTTCAGTTTTAAAACTATCTAATGTATCCTCTAATCTCTACTTCTTTCCTCTACTTCTATGAGTGCTAATCAATCTAAATCTGTGAATTTGATTAGGCTGATGTTGAGTGGATTCAAAAGAGAAATCACAGTGGACGACATTTGGGAACTGAACCCGCGTGACCAAGGAACTCGTTTGAATATGCGTTTTGGAAAAATCTGGACAGCTGAGTTAAACAGAGTGGACAAGATAAACAGAGTGCATAAACATAGGTAACCATTGACCTTGTACTTGATGAGATGATGTGAAATGAGAGGGAATCAGAGATAGAGAGAGAGAGAGAGAGAGAGAGAGAGAGAGAGAGAGAGAGAGAGAGAGAGAGAGAGAGAGAGAGAGAGAGAGAGAGAGAGAGAGAGAGAGAGAGAGAGAGAGAGAGAGAGAAGAGTCTGGACAGCTGAGCTAAACAGAGGTGATAAACTTAATAGGGTCCATAAACATTTACTTGTATATGTGTTGTTGGGAAATGAGAAGAGGCCATTGAGAGTGAGGAGGTGGGAAGGGGGAAGGTACTATTGACAGCTGAGTTAAACAAAGGGGGGATGGAGGAAGGTACTATTGACAGCTGAGTTAAACAAAGGAGTACTTGATAAACAGAGTGCATAAACCTAGGTAATCATTAAAACGTGTACTTGGTGAAATTATGCGAAATAGGAAGCTATCAGAAAAGGAGGGGGGTGGGGGGGGGGGGGGGGGTGAGAGAAAGTATAGACAGCATGGATAAACAGTGCTGGCAACATTAATAGAGTGCATAAACACAGGTAAACATCGACATGTGTACTTAATGAGATGGTGTGGGTTGAGAGGGAATCTGAGAAGAGGAGGAAGATGAGAATAGAGGAGGGGTGATGAGGGAGTGATGATGGGAGCTGAAACTATGTGTCACATTGGGGGAAAAAAAGGTAGTCCCATGAAGGAATATCAATGGAACTGATCTAGAACACTAAGAAATAGGATCTGTGGTGAGACATTAATTCCTATGGTAACTATTGCTTTAAATTTTATTTGTGCGTGCCCAATACAAGAGCATTATTTTTATCTGATTTAAAGTTCTCCTGGTCTTCCCTTTCAGTTTTGAGATTCTTCCAGAACCCCTGCCGATCCCCCACAATCTCATTCTTTCTACATACGGGTTCTCAATCTGTTCCCCCACCTTCTCCACCTGGTCCCACAGGCACATGATCAGCTCTCCCTTGTCCTTAGGTAATCTACCACCAAGAGGTGCATTCCCCGCCAGTCTATCAGCCTGTTCATCCTCTGCACCCCTGCATGGCCAAGGCAAAATATCCATACAATTCTCACAATCTGTGACCTCTGAAACAACGATAGCCATTTCACACAAAACATTCCCTTCTCCACCTTACTAAGCATACTCTTTGAATCCGTAATGAATACAATGTGTGTTGCAGTAGTCTCCTCTAACCAACAGAACGCTGCTGTCACTGCTTCCACCTCCATTCTCATGCTGGAGGTCATACTCTCATATGCCAGACTCTCCTTTTTCAAGACTCGTCCATTAGCCTTTTCAATAAAACCCCAATGATAAAATGAGTGAATAAAACAAAACAAGTACAATTGGTAAGTTTTACTAGAAAAAAATCACAAGTGACAGAATGGAGATCATAGCTAATGCCTGCGTTAGCGCACAAACAACAAATATATACTGATACAACTGCACGGAAAACTTTACATGAAAATATATTTAAAGGTTACTCATCCGTTTCCTTGTTATGGAGTTGACACGTGTAGCTTCTGACTCGTTTAGTTTTCTCAACTCAAGTCATGCAGTGTTTGCTGTTAAATGATTTGTATTGAATCTCATCACAATGGCACATGTATTATAATTTTTTGTATTTAATTGTGACTAAACAGAACACATTTTCCTGAATACATACATAATGTGACAATGACATCATTTTGCTAACCCACAAACATGCCACTAATATCATTTTATGAAATACCAGTTTTCAAACCTCAGAAAATGAAAATGGATTTCCGCAAAACATACACGAGCCAACAGAGAGGACACATAATGGCCAACAGCTCAACACATCAGCAAAACAAAAAAATCTGTCACAAGCTGTGTATTATGATGGGTCTGATGAAACTACATCACTTCTAGTGGCTGAAGGGTATAAAAAACATGCAGCTCAGGTAATAACAAATTGACCATTATCTCTCACATAATTTAGACTAAGTTGTGGAGAAATTAACTCTCTGAACATCGCAATAAGATACATTCTTAACTAATTACAGTGGACAGCCAGAGGATCTGGCTGATACTCAAAACTTTGAGGAAGGGCCACATAATCAGACTGCTACTGGTACCACGGTATTGGGACTATTCGCTGGTTGTTGCAGATAAGGATGGAGTACTTACTGGAATGTTCTGAGTGCCATGATGTCGGTTTGTGACGCAACTCAACTCAGTGTCACAATTACTGTTATTAGGTTATTATATGCAAAATATTATTTTCTGTCAATAAAGATTTGTCAATCTTTATTGACGACGCTGAACTGGAGATAGTAGACTATTTTACATATCTAGGATCAGAGGTAAATAGCAAATTATCCCTAGATCAGGAAATCAACATCAGGATTGGTAAGGCGGCAACAACAATGAACAGGTTAACAAAAAGAGTCTGGGAGAACAGGAAGCTTTCTGCCAAAACAAAAGTTCTTGTCTATCAAGCCTGTGTCCTCAGTACTCTTCTTTATGGCAGTGAAGCCTGGACAACTTACTCACACCAAGAGAAATGTTTAAACAGCCTTCATATGCGGTGTCTGCGTAGAATACTTGGTATTAAGTGGCAAGACAAAATCACAAATACTGAAGTATTGAAAGATCAGGTTGTGTGACAGTTTGTTCCATGCTCAGTCTTCGTAGACTTAGATGGATAGGACATCTTAGGAGGATGGATGATGGTATAATACCAAAGGACATCTTTTTGGTGAATTACAGATGGGTAAGAGATCTCAGGGTCGGCCTCTACTATGATACAAAGATGTGTGTAAGCGGGACATGATTGATACAGGCATAGATAATGCACATTGGGAGCAAGTCGCCGCTTATCATGTTGCATGGAGGGCAAATATCAGAAATGGAGTAAAGACAAAGGAGAAAATGATTGCAGATAAGTCACACATCAAGCGTGCGAGATGTAAGATGGTGCATGATGGTGGAAATAACCATGTGTTCACATGCATCCACTGTGGACAAACATTTACAGCATGAATTGGCCTCATTAGCCACGCTCGCCACCGCCATGGGTTGTAGTTATTAAGCCTTTTTGAAGCACAATGTAACAAACTATCGTCTGTCAAGACGGCAAGGTGCCAATGTATGCAAAGTCTTCCTTCCTGAGTAAATAAATCTGTACTTATCTAAATATATTTCCTTCGCACCTGGCTATCACATTTCACAAATACCTAATCTTCATTCTTTCAATTTCCTTCTTGATGTTTTCTAACATTCCATTGTGGCTAAGCGTTCTGACATTCCATGTATCAACATTTAATGTATTTGTAACATTTAATTTGCATACAGTTGCTTGACAATGATCGGGTATCACCTGTAGCACATGATGCCCCCTACCAGACGAAGAGACTCCACTAGAACCCTCACTAACGTCATTTACTTTATTTTGATTAGAGGCATGATTGCCTTAGGAAAATACAACGGTGATTTCCCCTTGCCTTCTGCCAGTATGTGCGTGGCTGACTCCACTAGCCTTTGCCTAAAAGAAGACCCTGCAAGGTAGCAGGGGGGAAAGGTCATATATGGTGCCTCTTACCTGCTGTACAACCCTGGAGTCCAAGCAGTACCACCCAGGAGTTCAACATTTAAGTCTTACATGTTATATACAACCAGTTCAAACATATGGCTGCAAATCCTGGAAAATCAGTAAACAAGCAAATCAATCACTAGAAGCTTTGAAGGTGTTATTTTATAAAAAGAATGCTGAAAATTCCATGTACGGTCAAAATGTGTAATCTGGATGCTTTGAGGGAGGCAAAGACTCAAAAAGAACTGATCACAAATACCACAAAAAGGCAGTCTTCACTTTTTGGCCACATTATGAGAAGAGACAACCTGGAATATATTGTGAGAACAGGAAAGGTTTGTGGAAAGAGAGATAGCAGAAGACAGAAAGAGAAAAATCTTTAGCCTTGTGTCATGATACAGAAGGAAGGTCAGCACATAAATTGATAAATGACGGAGATCGCAAGATGTGGAAAGGATGATAGCTCGTGCCAGTCAGCAGGCACTTGATGATGATGATGCAAAGTCTTATTTTCTTAGTTCTATGTTCAAGTTGGGTGCTGGTGAAGTGCACTAATTAGTACACTTGCCTGCCAGTCCAGTGGTCGTGTGTTCAAATCTTCATTGAAGTAGGTTTTTTAAAAAAAATCATAAAAAAAACCAACTCAAGGCAGTCTGCTTCCAAATCGCCTGCAGCTGTATTTCGAATGTGGGTATGTGGGATTATGAACTGCATCCATAACCTCTTCACCACAGAGCCAGCATTGTCTGAGTACTATGAGTAAAGTACTATTTTCTCAGTACTGCTAGCAAAGTACTCATTTCTTAGTTACATTTAGTTGCATGTCCATTTTACAGTCTGTCACAATAAACCCCCAGCAATTAATGGCTGTATGTGATTTTCTAGGCAAGTTTACATTCAGTAATTTACTCTGGTAATGGCATGAGTGCAGTCAGACAAAGGATCAGTGCCAGCTCTCGTCATTTCCTTTGAGGGTGAAATAATGGCCAACTATAATGGCCAGGCACTTAGACCTAAAATATTTGATGGTGTTAACCCTTCACATTCCTTGAGCAGTCCCTGATACAAGACTTAACATAAAGAGAAGTAAGATTGCCATCACTTTCTAAATAGCTGATGCTCATAACACTGAAAATCAACACAAGAAATCTACGTTCAAATCACTTGCAGCCAACTTTGAACCCAGTGTGTCAGGATTGTGAAACTGTTCATTACCCATAAGCCACAGATGCTGAGTTTTAAGGCTTTTAAAGGTGAAAGGATCAACTTCATTACACCAGGTTTATTCCATATGGCTCTGTCTATTTTACAAGGGTGACCTACCAAAAGCATTACACAAAGTACAAACTCCATAGCGTCAGTGACGACCCCCAGGAGTCTCCAAGAAAACTGCACTTGTGAAACAAATGACAGAGTCAAGAATCAAATCCATAACCTTCAGTGTGAGACAGGTGGCTTATCACTTCGTCACAGAGACCCCCATGTTCTGAGTGCTGTATGCACATTAATGTTTTCTGAGTGCTGTATACACATTAATGTTTTCTGAGTGCTGTATACACATTAATGTTTTCTGAGTGCTGTATACACATTAATGTTTTCTGAGTGCTGTATACACATTAATGTTTTCTGAGTGATGTATGCACATTAATGTTTTCTGAGTGCTGTATACACATTAATGTTTTCTGAGTGATGTATGCACATTAATGTTTTCTGAGTGATGTATGCACATTAATGTTTTCTGAGTGATGTATGCACATTAATGTTTTCTGAGTGATGTATACACATTAATGTTTTCTGAGTGCTGTATACACATTAATGTTTTCTGAGTGCTGTATACACATTAATGTTTTCTGAGTGCTGTATACACATTAATGTTTTCTGAGTGATGTATGCACATTAATGTTTTCTGAGTGATGTATACACATTAATGTTTTCTGAGTGATGTATACACATTAATGTTTTCTGAGTGATGTATACACATTAATGTTTTCTGAGTGCTGTATACACATTAATGTTTTCTGAGTGATGTATGCACATTAATGTTTTCTGAGTGATGTATGCACATTAATGTTTTCTGAGTGATGTATACACATTAATGTTTTCTGAGTGATGTATACACATTAATGTTTTCTGAGTGATGTATACACATTAATGTTTTCTGAGTGATGTATACACATTAATGTTTTCTGAGTGATGTATACACATTAATGTTTTCTGAGTGATGTATACACATTAATGTTTTCTGAGTGATGTATACACATTAATGTTTTCTGAGTGCTGTATACACATTAATGTTTTCTGAGTGCTGCATGCACATTAATATTTGAGTGCTGGATGCACATTAATGTTTTCTGAGTGATGTATGCACATTAATATTTTCTGAGTGCTGTATACAAAATACAAGTTTTGTTATTTCCTCTGTTCTCATTTATCTATTTGTCCATGCTTAAGTTTTAATTGTCTAAGTGATAGATGTTATTAACTGATTCAGTGCAAAAGGATTGTTGTTGTTGTTTGTCCATCAAGAATGATGATGACCATTCATTTCATCCAGTGGGGTTGAAGGTGTGGAGCCGTGGGTTCTAAGATGGCTGATAAGGCCTATTTTGACTCGAAATGTTCTTTGACAATGTGGGCAAAGAATGCTTGACGTCTCTGGAGGAGGATTTCCTGAAGTGGTTTTTCTGTCCTGCCTTTTCTTCACAGCTCTTGCAGTCCTGGTTGCCTCACATATGACTGCACCTTTACGCAATGATGCACACCACGAATTTCGGTCTCTGGCTGCAGCCTCCCAGGTGTCATGATGTATTCCAAAAGCATTCAGTGAAATTTTCAGAGTGTCTTTAAAACGTTTCCTCTGGTTACCTTGGGAGCGTTTACCACAACGCAGTTCGCTGTAGAAAATTCGTTTAGGGAGCCTGTGATCTGGCATGCGGGTCAAGTGACCAGCCCAGCGAATCTGATTCTTCATCAGTAGAGTGTGTATACTGGGCATGGATGCTCTTTCTAGGACTTCAGTGTCTGGAATCTTGTCTTGCCATTTAATCTTCAGTAGCTTCCTTAGGCAGACTGTGTGGAAGTGGTTTAATTTCCTAGTGTGTCGCTGATAAACAGTCCAGGTTTCACAAGCATATAGCAGTGTGGATAATACAACTGCTTTGTAGACTTTTAGCTTTGTTTGCAGGCTTATTCCAGTTCTGTCCCATACATTCTTGTACAGTCTGCCAAAGGCTGCACTGGCCTTGGAGATTCTTGCATTCACTTCGACATCGATTGTGGCAGCTTGTGACACAGTGCTGCCAAGATAGGTGAATTTGTCCACAACACTTAGTCTATGATCATTCACTTTGATATTCGGCACAGTGTGATTATTCCCTGGAGCTGGCTGGTACATAACTAGAGTCTTCTCCAAGTTGATATTGAGCCCAAAGTTGGCACAGGCATGTGAGAAAGCTGAAACATTATGTTGCATGTCCGCCTCTGAGTTGGCGTATAGAGCGCAATCATCAGCAAACAGGAGCTCTCTGACGGTGCCACTGTCAATTTTGGTTTTAGCTTTCAGCCTTCTGAGATTGAATAACTTTCCATCCATACGGTAGTTGATGTCTATTCCAATGTCGTCGTTCTCGAAGGCATTCATCAACATGGCTGAAAACATGAGGCTGAACAGTGTTGGTGCCAGGACACATCCTTGCTTCACTCCATTGGTTACAGGAAAGGGTTCAGACAGTTCACCATTTTCCTGTACTCTTGCCTGCATGCCGTCATGAAATAGCCGCACTATTTGGACAAACTTTCGTGGACAGCCATATTTTGCCATAATCTTCCACAGTCCTTCTCTGCTGACTGTATCAAAAGCCTTGGTAAGGTCAATGAAAGTGGAGAACATTTCGCAGTTCTGTTCCTGACATTTCTCTTGCAGCTGCCTTGCAGCGAAAATCATGTCAACAGTTCCACGTTCTTTTCTGAAGCCACATTGACTCTCAGGAAGAAGACCTTGATCAAGATGGGCTGTGAGGCGATTGAGAAGAATTCTGGCGAGTATCTTCCCTGCAATTGAAAGCAAGGAGATGCCTCGGTGGTTGTCACAGGATTGGCGGTTTCCTTTACGTTTGTAAAGGTGGACTATTGACGCGTCCTTAAAATCTTGTGGCATGGTCTCGTTCATCCATATGTTTGTGAAGACTTGGTGAAGCTGCTCTGTTAGTACCGGCCCACCTGCCTTGTATATCTCTGCTGGGATGGAGTCAGGACCAGGTGCCTTGCCGCTGGAGAGTTGCTGGATGGCTTTGTTTATTTCCACTATGGTTGGCAGGTCACCAAGTGTCTCATTGGTGGGAACTTGAGGAAGGCAGTTGATGGTTTCATCATCGAAGAAGGAAGTTGCATTTAAGATTTTGCTGAAATGCTCTGCCCAGCGTTGGAGGATTTCTTTCTTATCGGTGACCAATGTTCCCCCGTCTGCACTGAGGAGGGGAACTATGCCTGGTGATGAAGGACCATAGACCGCTTTCAGTGAGTCGTAGAAGTTTTTCATATCATGTCTGTCAGCAAAGCCCTGAATTTCATCAGCTTTGCTGCTCAGCCAGGAGTCCCGCATGTGCCGAAGTTTCTGCTGCACTACTCTCTGAATGTTCTTGAAAGCATCTTTTTTTGATGTTGACTTTGGGTCATTCAAATGTGCCTTGAGGAGAAGATGTTTCTCGGCCAGCAATTGGTTGATGTCTTCGGAATTTTCATCAAACCAGTCTTTATGCTTTCGGGGGGCTGGACCCAGGATTTCCATAGCAGTGTTGTAAATTGTGTCCTTTAGGGCTCTCCATTCTGTTTCTGTATCCTGTTTAGCTTCAGCATTGGGCTTGAGGCGGTCTTCCAGCATATTTTCAAACGACTGCTGCATTTTCTTGCTGTTTAGGCGGGGGACATTTAGCTTTGTTTGCATTTTCACCCCTTGAGGACGCCGTGGTGGCCTGATGTGGATGTTCATTTTCAAGACAATGAGACGATGGTCTGTCCAACATTCGGCACCACACATGGATTTTGTCACTCGAACATCTTGTCTGTCACTCCTCCTGACGATGACATAGTCAATGAGGTGCCAGTGTTTCGAGCGAGGGTGCATCCACGATGTCCTATTTCTCATGGGGAGACGGAAAATTGTGTTCGTAATCACGAGATCATGTTCGGCACATGTCTGAAGGAGGCGGAGTCCATTGCTGTTACAATTTCCGACTCCATGCTTTCCAATAATGCCACTCCAAGAGGTGGTGTCCGTGCCTACTCTGGCATTGAAATCCCCAAGGAGTATAAGTTTGTCTCCTTTGGGAACAGATGTTAATACACTGTGCGACGTTGGATGAAGAATGACTTGCGCGATAAGGATAATATATCGTCAAATGTGACCTCCCATGTGGACAGAAACATGATATATCACCATGCTTTGGTCAGCGTGTTATTCGTTTTATGTATCTTCTGCAATTGCAATCCTCAGTGAATGTAAATTTATGTCACAATACTTGTTCATTTGATTGCGTGCTAGATCTGGTCCAAACCTTGATTTTAGTTGGCATTGAATCAGTGCATTAAAATCTATTACATTTTAAGATAACATTTTTAGAGTTGGGTACGAAGAAGTATCTTGGGTAGTAAAGGCTGGTACTGGTCACATCACCCACTGAGTACTGATCTTTACAAATATGGTTCTGGCTGCTTATACCTAGTGCACCTCGAGGTGTGTAAAGCGGTACTTTACTTACTTACTTTTCTCATCAAGGTGTGTAAAGCAGTACTTTACTTACTTAGTTTTCTCACTGAGGTGTGTAAAGCAGTACTTTATTTACTTAGTTCTCTCATTTAGGTGTGTAAAGCGGTACTTTACTTACGTAGTTTTCACATCGAGGTGTGTAAAGCGGCACTTTACTTACTTAGTTTTCTCATTGAGGTGTGTATAGCGGCACTTTACTTACTTAGTTTTCTCAACACGGTGTGTAAAGCAGTACTTTACTTACTTAGTTTTTTCACCGAGGTGTGTAAAGTGGTACTTTACTTACGTAGTTTTCACATCGAGGTGGGTAAAGTGGTACTTAACTTACTTACTTTTCCCATAAAGGTGTGTAAAGCGGTACTTTATGTACTAAGTTTTCTCATCAAAGTGTGTAAAGTGGTATTTAACTTACTCAGTTTTCTCAACATGGTGTGTAAAGCAGTACTTTACTTATTTAGTTTTATCATTGAGATGTGTAAAGTGGTACTTTACTCAGTTTTCTCATTGTAGTGTGTAAAGCAGTATTTTACTTACTTAGTTTTATCATCGAGATGTGTTAAGCGGTACTTTACTCGTTTTCTCATCGTAGTGTGTAAAGCAGTATTTTACTTACTTAGTTTTCTCATCGGGGTGTGTAAAACAGTACTTTACTAACTTAGTTTTCTCATCGAGGTGCATAAAACAGTACTTTACTTACTTAGATTTCTCATCAGGGTATGTAAAGCGGTACTTTACTTACTCAGTTTTCTCATCAAGGTGTGAAGCGATACTTTACTTACATAGTTTTCTCAGTTTGATCTCAGGTCACTATCTGTTAGCCTTCAAGCATTTCATCATTGTAAAATGTTTTCATATTTCAGTGTTTACATAAACTGTTTAAATTATCATCTTTTATTTTTATTTTAAAATCCTGAATGACAGACCAAGTCACCAAGTTTGATCCGAGCCTTGGCGTTACTCTTTTGGAAGGACTGTACGATCATACTTACACAGAAGGTCATTGCAGACGCTTTTCTGTTCATCAGCCCCATGATTCTCGGGTACAAACATTGTTTGTAAATTATATTGTGTAATTAATTAACATTTTAAATTTACATTATAGTATGTAAATTATATATTGTAGACAAAATGTTATATACTTAATGTAGCATTGTAAGATTGCCAGCTCTGTTGTGAAGGGGTTACGGACGCAATTTGTAATCCCACACACCGTGGTTGATACACAGCTGCAGGAGATATGGCATCATATCACTTGCTTTGGTTTTCATACAATAGTATGAGTGTCTGTCGTTCAGAAAGCAATGGCAAACTACCGAACATAGACTTGCTAAGAAATAACAAAGAGCCAAAAAATGCTTGGGTTCACTGCAACATTTGTAAAGGATATGCAACTAACTAACTTGTAAGATTAAAATGGAGTGGGTGCATCTGATAGGTAGAAAAAGCACAGATAAGCTGGTGATAGGCCTCAAGTACTCAGAGTTAAAAGTAGGTACTATTAATAATGGCCTTGTGGTGTTGGGTTTAAACTCACATTGAGGTGGAATTTTCAAAATGACATGGATTCCCAGGTCAGAACATCCTGAAGTGGGTCCCAGAATATGCCTTGAGAAGTTAAGCTGGCCTACGTAATATTGATCATGTCACCCTTCAAGTGCTGATTGGTTTAAAACAAATATGGGACTTGAACCATATGCCCAACACACCCCAATGTGTAAAAACATTCCTTTACTTAAAAAAAAAAAAAAAGTTAACATGAAGAAATGAAGAAAGAGGGAAGGCATGTATTAAACATTTATAAAAGATATCATTCACACAGATATTTATGATAGGAAAAGTGTGCATACAGTTACAAAAAAGTACTTGTAGCTCACACAAAAGGAAAATCAAGACATTGAATATGACACTGAGAAAAGCTGTTTTTGCCACAAGAGGAAATGTGGTGTGAAACAGTATTAAGTTAGCTGCATATTCTTTACAGGACATTGCAGTCGACCCCATAAATTTTTGCCTGTTTGTGATTTTATGGCAGTTTACTTACAATAGTTTTCCAATGCTTTCTGAATGACTGGCACTCATACCATTGCATGGAAACCAATGCAAGACAGTTTGCTTCCAAATCTCCTGCAACTGTTTCGAATGCAGTATGCAAGATTACAAATTACACGTGTAACAACTTCGCCACAGAGCCAGCTGTGACAATGATGTGATGTTTGGAAAATGACAGGAACAGTTTAATGTGTAAAACATGTCAATCAATCAACTATGTGCCATATTAACAATAAAGATTTACAATAGACCTCCAGTAGTTGCTGTCCCTCACCAGTTGTTGTACACACTAATATACACTTACTGTTTGTTGATCTCTTAATTATATCTTTCCACTTTTAGCAATGTCTACTTCTTACATGCCTGACTTCAACTTTTCCCTCCATTTTGGCTTCTTCAAGCATATGCTATATCTTTTAATGTGACCAAAATATTTAATGTCTTCTTATTTGTTTTCTTTCATCAACTCTTTTCTTCCCAGGCCTCCCATGAACCTCTGTATTTGAGTATTTTTTTTTCCATGAAATACAATCTAGTCAGTTGTACATCCACATCACTAGGGCTTCAGTTCAACTTTCCAATTGCTTGATCATTGTCCAGGTTTTTATGCATATGGTAGTGTTGAATATTCATAACACGTGACACTTCTCATTTTTAATGCATTGAATATTCTTCTGGCTGTTAATATTACGTTTCCTATTTTGAAAAATATTTTTTGGCCATTCTTATTCTCTTGTCAACATTCTAATTGCTTGATAATTGTCCAGGTCTTTACACATATAGTAGTGCTGAATCTCTTCTTCTTCGTTAGTCAGGAATGTTTTGGACATAATTGTGTTGTGCCTGTTTACAGCAGAGCTGCAATATTTGCATCTTTCAGCCCATACATCAAACTTCTTCAGGCATTTGTTGACTGCGTTAACCTTCCCAGTAAAAAAAAAGCAGTCACCCTTCTATGTACTAACCACGCCTGATGTGTTGAATGTAATATTCATAACATGTCACAGTTCTCATTTTTAATGTATTGTTTATGCAAATATTGAGCACAACCCACTACTGGCAGCGCTGATCGTATTCCGGTACAAACCTAAGGCCTTGTCCATGTCAGTATGGAAGCACTAGACTCGAGTTTCGCTCTCATTTGGGCTCATCAGTAGTGCATATCCTTGACTGGACCCAGGATCAAACCCAGATCACTGGTGTGTGAGGTGGGTGCGTAACCACTAGACCATGCGGCACATGCTAGACGCAACCAAATTATCACACTAGAATATCGCAACGTCACCCCTTGTAGGCTATAGCTCAAAATTTGCCCGATCACCGCGATTGACATCCATCAGTTGATGTGGCCCTGAATGATCAGGTCTTCTCAACTAGTAAGGCACACCAGGCTGCCTAAAGTCCAGCGAGCAATGATCAAATTGATTTATTTGGTTTTTTTCAAATCTTTCAGAACTTTCAAATCCCGGGAAAAAAACAAAATAAATCTATTGTTTATTCCTCTGGCTGTTAATATTACTTTTCATTGTGTTGAAAATAGTTTTTGGCCATTCTTATTCTCTTCTTGATCTCAGACAAAAGTGTGTTTGTAATGCATAAAGAAGGAATACATGCTGATGAATAAATATCATTAGAGCTGTTCAACACGAGCAAGGAATCTGACTTGAGAGCACACTAGGCACAAGAAGAAAAACCTCAAACTGACTATCAGTGCTCAAGATTTTCATAAAATGGGGTAAAGGTTTGGAAATATAAACAATTTAAAAACATGAAGTATAGAGCTGCTGTAACAGATTCAGTGCCAAACAAAAATTAGGTTTGGACCAAACAAAATTAATGGTGAAAAATGGGAAGTAGGAGTGCGGTACAGTTATGACTTACAACTTGCTAATGTGGTAGCAGACATGTATTATAACGCAATGACAACATTTTGGCAATATATAAACCCATGGCAGATACGGGAAGTCAGTTAAGATGATTTATCATCCCGTGGCACTTAATCAGTTATAAGTTAGTCACATGTCCTTTACTGGGCATCACAGTCAACCCCAGCAGTTTTGGTTGCTTTTGATTTACTTGGTAAGTTTATGTTCAGTAGTTTGCCATTGCTTTCTGAATGACTGACACTCATATCATTGTATGAAAATCAACACAAGGTGGTCTGCTTCCAAATCACCTGTAGCTGTGTTTCGAATGCAGTATTTGGGATTGTGAATCACGTTGGCAACACCATCGCCACAGCGCTGGTTTAATACAATATAAAAACAGGAAGTATAGAGCTGCTTTACAAAACACAATTATGGAAAACAAAGGACATTTCGGTAACAAGCCTTCATTAGCAAATAAATAAAAAAAAACAATAACATCTATTATAAACTATGGAGTAAAGCCTTAAAGTAATCACAGTGGTGTCGTTTCCGTTGTATAATTGTTGTCTTTTTTTAGGCTGATTTCCTGATGAAGGATTGTTGACACTGTATCCTTTGTTTTCCATAATTGTTTTGTAAAACTGCTGTATACTTCACATTTTTATATTGTTCAATACAGTGCTTGATGGCAGTCATGGACCAGAAGATATCTAACCCAGTTCTCTTCTGTCTACCATTGGACAGATAATATGACTGTTGCAGTCATCTACTGCCTATAGTACCTTGTTGTGTAAGACAGGGGAGGTTTGAGCCTGAGGAAGTAAGATTGCCTGGCTAGTACAGTCACCACGAACTGCGCAGGTTAGGGTTTTGTTTTTGCCCCTGACAGAAAAACATCCACACACCTTACTGAGGATTTGAACATGGGTCTACCAAAAGAGATCATGACATTCTAGCCACTTGGCCAGTCACTCATATAATATCTAGATGTCCAACTCTCTTACTGCTTTCTGGATGTTCAACTCTTTTACCATAGCTTTCTGTATGTCCAACTCTTTTACCATTGCTTTCTGTATGTCCAACTCTTTTAACACTGCTCTCTGAATGTTCAACTCTTTTACCATTGTAACCAACACAAAACAATCTGCTCCAAAATCCACCGCAGCTGATTATCTTGACTATGATCTGTTCAGTAAGTTGCAGTTTCCTAACATATACCTTTACTATAACTGTTCTAGAGTTCTTATTGAGAGGCTGCAGTTTCCAGATGAAGAAAAAATATGGCAGGCCTACGTGCTCAGTCTTGGATTGGTTGTGGCCGGCGTAGTGAAGACCTTGCTGTTTGCACATGCCTTGTACAGAAGTGCTATACTTGGACTTCATGTGAAGACCGTGCTGGTTTCTGCGATTTATAAAAAGGCAAGTTCTGGTTCATATTGTGTATCAGTCAGACAGACATGTAGACTAACATAACATGTAGACATACATAACAGGCAGACATCTAGACAGACATTACAGGCAGACATGTAGACTGACAGACAGACAGCCAGGTAAACCATTTTAAAAGCAAAAATTTGGACATACATGCTAGCAGATAGATAACCTAATTGTCTAGCCATGGTCTTGGTCTCAAAGAATCAACATCACAGCACTACAGGTAAACCCCGAAGGTGCTCTGTCTTTCTCAACAAATGTCACAAAGTGTAAGTGCGGAACATTAGAGTAACACAGTGCTTGTAAACAGATCAAATGCATCCTTTCATACGTCCCTCCTGGCTGGAACCACACTGAAATCCGATATTCAAGCATCCTTAAAAATGTTGCTTCATCTACTGTTGTATCTTCAACAAGCAGTCATTGATAGATAGGCTTCAGAATGATGCTTCATCTGTTATTGTATCTTCAACCAGCAGACATTGATAGATAGGCTTCAGAATGATGCTTCATCTGTTATTGTATCTTCAACCAGCAGACATTGATAGATAGGCTTCAGAATGATGCTTCATCTGTTATTGTATCTTCAACCAGCAGACATTGATAGATAGGCTTCAGAATGATGCTTCATCTGTTATTGTATCTTCAACCAGCAGACATTGATAGATAGGCTTCAGAATGATGCTTCATCTGTTATTGTATCTTCAACCAGCAGACATTGATAGACAGGCTTCAGAATGTCTGCCTTGTCCATCATTATATATCTAATGGAATCTGTGCCCAGGGCATGCAGGTGTGCGAAGCAATGAACAAGCTGATAGATTAGTTTCTACTGTCTCTCTGGGTGGAGAGCTATAGATTAGTTTCTGCTGTCTCTCTGGGTGGAGAGCTATAGATTAGTTTCTGCTGTCTCTCTGGGTGGAGAGCTATAGATTAGTTTCTGCTGTCTCTCTGGGTGGAGAGCTATAGATTAGTTTCTGCTGTCTCTCTGGGTGGAGAGCTATAGATTAGTTTCTGCTGTCTCTCTGGGTGGAGAGCTATAGATTAGTTTCTGCTGTCTCTCTGGGTGGAGAGCTATAGATTAGTTTCTGCTGTCTCTCTGGGTGGAGAGCTATAGATTAGTTTCTGCTGTCTCTCTGGGTGGAGAGCTATAGATTAGTTTCTGATGTCTCTCTGGGTGGAGAGCTATAGATTAGTTTCTGCTGTCTCTCTGGGTGGAGAGCTATAGATTAGTTTCTGCTGTCTCTCTGGGTGGAGAGCTATAGATTAGTTTCTGCTGTCTCTCTGGGTGGAGAGCTATAGATTAGTTTCTGCTGTCTCTCTGGGTGGAGAGCTATAGATTAGTTTCTGCTGTCTCTCTGGGTGGAGAGCTATAGATTAGTTTCCGCTGTCTCTCTGGGTGGAGAGCTATAGATTAGTTTCTGCTGTCTCTCTGGGTGGAGAGCTATAGATTAGTTTCTGCTGTCTCTCTGGGTGGAGAGCTATAGATTAGTTTCTGCTGTCTCTCTGGGTGGAGAGCTATAGATTAGTTTCTGCTGTCTCTCTGGGTGGAGAGCTATAGATTAGTTTCTGCTGTCTCTCTGGGTGGAGAGCTATAGATTAGTTTCTGCTGTCTCTCTGGGTGGAGAGCTATAGATTAGTTTCTGCTGTCTCTCTGGGTGGAGAGCTATAGATTAGTTTCTGCTGTCTCTCTGGGTGGAGAGCTATAGATTAGTTTCTGCTGTCTCTCTGGGTGGAGAGCTATAGATTAGTTTCTGCTGTCTCTCTAGGTGGAGAGCTATAGATTAGTTTCTGCTGTCTCTCTGGGTGGAGAGCTATAGATTAGTTTCTGCTGTCTCTCTGGGTGGAGAGCTATAGATTAGTTTCTGCTGTCTCTCTGGGTGGAGAGCTATAGATTAGTTTCTGCTGTCTCTCTGGGTGGAGAGCTATAGATTAGTTTCTGCTGTCTCTCTGGGTGGAGAGCTATAGATTAGTTTCTGCTGTCTCTCTGGGTGGAGAGCTATAGATTAGTTTCTGCTGTCTCTCTGGGTGGAGAGCTATAGATTAGTTTCTGCTGTCTCTCTGGGTGGAGAGCTATAGATTAGTTTCTGCTGTCTCTCTGGGTGGAGAGCTATAGATTAGTTTCTGCTGTCTCTCTGGGTGGAGAGCTATAGATTAGTTTCTGCTGTCTCTCTGGGTGGAGAGCTATAGATTAGTTTCTGCTGTCTCTCTGGGTGGAGAGCTATAGATTAGTTTCTGCTGTCTCTCTGGGTGGAGAGCTATAGATTAGTTTCTGCTGTCTCTCAGGGTGGAGAGCTATAGATTAGTTTCTGCTGTCTCTCTGGGTGGAGAGCTATAGATTAGTTTCTGCTGTCTCTCTGGGTGGAGAGCTATAGATTAGTTTCTGCTGTCTCTCTGGGTGGAGAGCTATAGATTAGTTTCTGCTGTCTCTCTGGGTGGAGAGCTATAGATTAGTTTCTGCTGTCTCTCTGGGTGGAGAGCTATAGATTAGTTTCTGCTGTCTCTCTGGGTGGAGAGCTATAGATTAGTTTCTGCTGTCTCTCTGGGTGGAGAGCTATAGATTAGTTTCTGCTGTCTCTCTGGGTGGAGAGCTATAGATTAGTTTCTGCTGTCTCTCTGGGTGGAGAGCTATAGATTAGTTTCTACTGTCTCTCTGGGTGGAGAGCTATAGATTAGTTTCTGCTGTCTCTCTGGGTGGAGAGCTATAGATTAGTTTCTACTGTCTCTCTGGGTGGAGAGCTATAGATTAGTTTCTGCTGTCTCTCTGGGTGGAGAGCTATAGATTAGTTTCTACTGTCTCTCTGGGTGGAGAGCTATAGATTAGTTTCTACTGTCTCTCTGGGTGGAGAGCTATAGATTAGTTTCTGCTGTCTCTCTGGGTGGAGAGCTATAGATTAGTTTCTACTGTCTCTCTGGGTGGAGAGCTATAGATTAGTTTCTACTGTCTCTCTGGGTGGAGAGCTATAGATTAGTTTCTACTGTCTCTCTGGGTGGAGAGCTATAGATTAGTTTCTGCTGTCTCTCTGGGTGGAGAGCTATAGATTAGTTTCTACTGTCTCTCTGGGTGGAGAGCTATAGATTAGTTTCTACTGTCTCTCTGGGTGGAGAGCTATAGATTAGTTTCTGCTGTCTCTCTGGGTGGAGAGCTATAGATTAGTTTCTGCTGTCTCTCTGGGTGGAGAGCTATAGATTAGTTTCTACTGTCTCTCTGGGTGGAGAGCTATAGATTAGTTTCTACTGTCTCTCTGGGTGGAGAGCTATAGATTAGTTTCTGCTGTCTCTCTGGGTGGAGAGCTATAGATTAGTTTCTGCTGTCTCTCTGGATGGAGAGCTATAGATTAGTTTCTACTGTCTCTCTGGGTGGAGAGCTATAGATTAGTTTCTGCTGTCTCTCTGGGTGGAGAGCTATAGATTAGTTTCTACTGTCTCTCTGGGTGGAGAGCTATAGATTAGTTTCTACTGTCTCTCTGGGTGGAGAGCTATAGATTAGTTTCTGCTGTCTCTCTGGGTGGAGAGCTATAGATTAGTTTCTGCTGTCTCTCTGGGTGGAGAGCTATAGATTAGTTTCTGCTGTCTCTCTGGGTGGAGAGCTATAGATTAGTTTCTGCTGTCTCTCTGGGTGGAGAGCTATAGATTAGTTTCTGCTGTCTCTCTGGGTGGAGAGCTATAGATTAGTTTCTGCTGTCTCTCTGGGTGGAGAGCTATAGATTAGTTTCTGCTGTCTCTCTGGGTGGAGAGCTATAGATTAGTTTCTGCTGTCTCTCTGGGTGGAGAGCTATAGATTAGTTTCTGCTGTCTCTCTGGGTGGAGAGCTATAGATTAGTTTCTGCTGTCTCTCTGGGTGGAGAGCTATAGATTAGTTTCTGCTGTCTCTCTGGGTGGAGAGCTATAGATTAGTTTCTGCTGTCTCTCTGGGTGGAGAGCTATAGATTAGTTTCTGCTGTCTCTCTGGGTGGAGAGCTATAGATTAGTTTCTGCTGTCTCTCTGGGTGGAGAGCTATAGATTAGTTTCTGCTGTCTCTCTGGGTGGAGAGCTATAGATTAGTTTCTGCTGTCTCTCTGGGTGGAGAGCTATAGATTAGTTTCTGCTGTCTCTCTGGGTGGAGAGCTATAGATTAGTTTCTGCTGTCTCTCTGGGTGGAGAGCTATAGATTAGTTTCTGCTGTCTCTCTGGGTGGAGAGCTATAGATTAGTTTCTGCTGTCTCTCTGGGTGGAGAGCTATAGATTAGTTTCTGCTGTCTCTCTGGGTGGAGAGCTATAGATTAGTTTCTGCTGTCTCTCTGGGTGGAGAGCTATAGATTAGTTTCTGCTGTCTCTCTGGGTGGAGAGCTATAGATTAGTTTCTGCTGTCTCTCTGGGTGGAGAGCTATAGATTAGTTTCTGCTGTCTCTCTGGGTGGAGAGCTATAGATTAGTTTCTGCTGTCTCTCTGGGTGGAGAGCTATAGATTAGTTTCTGCTGTCTCTCTGGGTGGAGAGCTATAGATTAGTTTCTACTGTCTCTCTGGGTGGAGAGCTACTTTATGATAAAGATTATGTGCTGAAGGCTGTCTGCAATCAAGTGGAGAGTGCACCTGAACAGAGAGAGTATCTGTATCTGGAAAGACTGGCTTACATGGGAGTGAGTAGATAGTCTGGATGATACTCAAAACATAGAATGAAAACCAGGTGGACTTTTAACCAAGTTGCTACTGGAATAACTAGCATGGGAACTTTGTACTGGCTTTTAAAGAGAGGGAATGTCCCAAGTGCAGTGATGTTCGTCAATATCATCATCTTCCACTTTAGCCGTCAAGCCTTGAGGGGAGGAATAGTTGATGTTCCCAAACCCTGATGGGTGGCACTGAATAGTGTCATTCCATGAGATTATCCAATGTCTTTGATATTGCCAATCCATTTTCTTCTTGTGTGTCCTCTTGCTCTTGTACCAGATCTTCTCTGATATAATGTCAGTGCTGGTAGTTGATGGTTGCATTCTAATGAGATGACTAAACCATTTGATCTTGTCTTTCAGTACATGTGACACAAAGTGTTGATCCCACTGTCTATCTGGTAACATAATTTCTTATTCAGTGTTGGATAGTTAAGTTGGCAGCTGTCCTCAAGCATCTCGTCTCACGGGTGTTGATGTTGCGTAAGTGTGATTTGGAGTGATGTTGATTCTGAAATTCAGTATTGCGTATACTGCATGAATACATATCAATAACAGATTTCTGTTCTCCTGTGACAGGCACTGACAATTTCCAGTTCAGCAAAGAAGGACTCCACAGTTGGAGAAATTGTCAACCTGATGTCCGTTGATTGCCAAAGGATGGAGGTAGGGGAAATTGTACTTATGTTTCATAGAAATATACGGTCTTTTTTTAAAGTTTGTACCAAGTGTCCTGCCAGCTGGCATTGGCATGCATGAATCTCCACAGATCTCAGTCCCTGGTGTTCTGGATCAATTATATTGATGTTATTCCTCTAATCCACCATCCCAATCCATCCAGCATCACTTCTGTTCGAATTCTCCTGCCTTTTATGCTGATGATCTTTTCAGTCATCACTATGTTTCCCAATGCCTGTCTTTTTATTACATGACAAAAGAATAATTTTTGTCTCCTTTTTATATCTACATATAATGTTCCTGTTAAATAAACCTTTTTTCATGCACTCGTTAAATACTTTGGCAGTCCAAGGTATTCACAAAAATGCTCAAAAATCACATGTCTTTGCTTCCAAACTCTAATTTGTTTGTTCATTTATCTTTTATGTGCTTAGTAAATTGTTGCTGTATTTACAGTTTTGCTATAGCTTACATACTTTGTATATTTTCTGAGTTGTTTAGTTTTGCAGAAATAAATGTATGAATAGGAGAAAAAAAATAACAGATGGAAAAATAATAATGTGTTGCACTATTGGCACAGACAGCAGATAAAAGGGTGCAGTGGGGAAAGTGTGTATCTGCATGAGGTCAGTGACAGATGGGATCAAGGTTGCAGCAGAGCTAATAAATGCAGTCAGTGACTGATGACTTGATTGCTGATTTCAGAATTAACAAACCAGAGTTAACTGCCCCTGTTGTGCACTAGTTACTGACATGTCGGAGATGTCCACACAGGTCATTGGAAAGAGTTCCAATTTCACTTCCTCACCCCAGCAGTTGTACGTGAGAAAATACATCAAGAGATGTATCAACAAGCTCCAAGTATTAAAAGTTAGTTGTATATCCTTTAAAGGATGTTGTAATCGACCCCAACATTTTTTGGCTGTTTGTGATTTAAATGACAAGTCTACATTCAGTAGTTTGAACTGCTTTCTGAACAGTCGACGCTCATACCATTTTAAAAAATCAACCTAGGCTGTTTGCTTCCAAATCTGATGCTGATTTCAAATGTGATATGCAGGATTGTGAATTGCTTTTGTTACCCCTTCACCACAGCATCAGCTGTTGTTTATTACCGATAGTAAATCCCTGTCTATCTTCCTTATTCCAATGATATTCAGTGTCCATATTCCTTATTCCAATGATATTCAGTGTCCATCTTCCTTATTCCAATGATATTCAGTGTCCATCTTCTTTATTCCAATGATATTCAGTGTCCATTCTCCTTATTCTAATGATATTATGTGACCATCCTCCTTATTCCAATGATATTCAGTGTCAATCCTCCTTATTCTAATGATATTCATTGTCCGTCCCTTTTCCAATGATATTCCCTTCAAGTGGTGGTCATTGAAACAGGCTGCATCACGACCATCTGGCCAGGAGAGCAGAGATCACAGAGGCAAGGCAAACTCTGTCCTAAAATCTGCTCTGCCGGAGCCAGATGCATTGGTCAAAACATGCAGAAGGCACAGCATCACTGCAGACGTCAAGATCACTGTAGCCAGATTTCAGCTCAGGATCATCAGTGTAGGCAGCCACAGTGGCGTAGTGGATAGATGCACGCCTGCCAGCCTGGAGGTAATGGGTTGATCTTTATCGGATGGATCCAGTTAAATTCATCTGGGCTCCCAGGTTGACCCAGCTTAACATGGGTTCCAGAAAATGTTCTAGATACGAGGGGAAGTCAATAAGTAAGTCAATAATGGCTGTAGAAAAATAACTAAATATGATAACAACTTGAAACCAGTTTATTTTTATACATGCATTGTCTCTTTGTTTCTCAACATAATTTCCATCAACATTGATGCACTTATCCCATCATTTTATCAGTTCTGTCAAACCGGCTGCATAGAACTGTGTGCTCTGTGTTCTAAACCATGTTTTCACTTCACATTCAACTTCGGCTTCATTCGCGAAATGTCTCCCGCCAAGGTGGGTTTTCAGTGGACCAAAAAGGTGGAAATCAATAGGGACTAAGTTGGGGCTGTAAGGTGGATGTTCCAGAACTTCCCACCTTAGTTGGTTAATTTTCTTGAGAGTTAAATGAGCCATATGTGGTCTGGCATTGTCATGAAGAAGCAACACTCCTCTAGTCAGCAGTCCTGGACGTTTTCTACCCAGCTATGCACCGCTTTATGGGACAAACATTTGTCAGCATAAACAGGAAGCATTTCCTTATGAATTCCTTTGCAGGCAGTCCTTTTGCCCACAAAAAACACACAACAGCACGTTGCTCTTTGGTTGTACACTCCATAAGTACAGTCACCATTTTGTTTATGCTCTGCGCATGCGGATGAGACACCAAGCGCCACCTGATGAATGGGAATATAATGTTTGATGTTGCTGTCACCTAATGACTTCTGTAGAAAACACCAACTACATTTATCTGCCATCCCACAGAACTATGTGGCTTACTTATTGACTCGACCTCGTAGTAAAGGCGGCTGGCTTTATACACCGAGTGCTGATTGGTCTATACAAATATGGGTCTAGCACCATGCAGTGCACTTTAAGCCATGTAAAAGGGTCTTTTCCTTACCTACTATCATCCGTTTAGGTCAGCATGGCCGAATGGATATGAGAACTCACTCTTAAACTTCTGATGTGCTGATGTTGAGGTAGCGGGTCCAGCCCTTACACTGGTTAGTTAGTTGCATATCCTTTACAGGACATAGCAGTCAACCCCAGCCTTTTTTGGCTGTTTGTGATTCATGAGCAAGTTTACGTTCAGTACTTTGCCATTGCTTTCTGAACGACTGGCACCCAAACCATTTAAAAAAAAACAATGCAAGGCAATCTGTTGCCTAATTGCCCTCAGCTGTGTTTCGAACATGGGTATTTAGTATTACGAACTGCGTCCATAACCTGTTCGCCATGGAGCCGGCAACCGTCCTTGACTAGGGGATGTAATTACAAGTAACTCTGAAGTCAGAGTAGATTCCCTTGATGGCGAGGGACAGTGGTAATAGGGAAAGCTAATCCACATGCAAAATCACTCCAATGCACTCCCCTGTAGGGGCGACTACTAGAAGTAGTAGCATGTATATGAGCTACACTTAAGCTCAAAGCCAGCGAATGCAAACAACAAAATCAATTTAGCCAGTGTGTACATTAGATAATCAAATACCAATGTTTATCTTATAATTTTCAAGTTTTTTGTAAGGAGACAGATGAGTAATTTACAAGTCGAGTTTTTCATTTAATTGTATCGGTGTATGTTTGGTGTTTGTGTGCTGATGAAGGCTTTGGCTGCAACGTCCATTTTGTTACTTGTGGTCATGTTCTAGTAAAACTTACTGATTTTATTTCGTGTTTTTGTTTATTCATTCAAGTAATAACATGGGTACTTTCTGCATTACAGGACATTATTACAGGAATATTCTTTATGTTCACCATGCCAGTACAGCTCATTTTGGCGATTGTGATTCTGTACATTACAATAGGTAAATAATATACTTCATCATGTGCTCTTTCTTTCTTTCTTTCTTTCTTTCTAGTAAAACTTACCAATTTTATTTCTTGTTGTTGTTGATTCATTCAAGTAATAACATGGGTACTTTCTGCATTACAGGACATTATTACAGGAATATTCTTTATGTTCACCATACCAGTACAGTTCATTTTGGCGATTGTGATTCTGTACATTACAATAGGTAAATAATATACTTCATCATGTGCTCTTTCTTTCTTTCTTTCTTTCTTTCTTTCTTTCTTTCTTTCTTTCTTTCTTTCTTTATTTCTTTCTTTCTTTCTTTCTTTCTTTCTTTCTTTCTTTCTTTCTTTCTCTCTTTCTTTCTCTCTTTCTTTCTTTCTTTCTTTCTTTCTCTCTCTCTCTCTCTCTCTCTCTCTCTCTCTCTCTCTCTCTCTCTCTCTCTCTCTCTCTCTCTCTCTCTCTCTCTCTCTCTTTCTCCGTCTCCGAGACAAATGAAAATGAGGACAATGAAATATTTTGGCCGTTTCAAAAGACAAAGATTAGTGTCTGGCCAAGAGGCTAGAATACCAGGCTCCCATTTGGTTAAAATCCTTGGTAATGTGATGAATTTATTCCTGTGTAGGGGGGGGAGGGGGAAGAAAACCCTAACCTACACAGTTCATGGTGATTGCAGTAGCCAGACAACCTTACTTCTTCAGGGTCAAGACTGTCCTACACCGCTAGTCAAATGACAACAATGACAGTTTTTTGTTTTATTAAAAGACATGAATACCTGGAAATGATCATTATCAAGGGATCTTTACAGGAGAAGCAAACAATATAAACCACAACTTTGATGGATTCAATATGGGATAGACAAATAACAGAAGTGGGGCATCTGGCTTATGATAGAGTATAGTTTTTTGGAGACTGTTATAGGGAAGTGTTCTGCAAGGACAAGCCACTGAATGATGATGATGATGATGATGATGATGATGATGATGACAATAACAATGATGATAAAGATGATGACAACGATGATGATAATGGTGATGATGACGGTGACGATAATAATGGTAATGATGATGATGATGACAATGATGATGATGACAATGATGATGATGACAATGATGATGATGATGACAATGCACACATTGTGGACAGTAACATTGCCTTAGAATTTCGTGTAAACAATATATGTCAATGCCCTGGCAATACATCTGCTGAATGTAGAAAGCCTGCTTGCAGCATATTGATGGCTAATAATATTTGATTGTGAAAATACTTCAGTTATTCCAGGTAAGCCATCATCATGTGCCATGCCGATAAGTGTAGGTGGACATGATCCGCCATCTCACTCGATAACCAGAGTCGTGGATCAGCTCTGTGTTTTTGTCTCAATTATACCATGTGGCAAAGCTGTCCCCTTGTTCTTTTCCCCTCAATCTTGCCAGTTGTCACCAAGTTCTCTAGTTTATTTCTTCTCATAACATGTCCAAAAAATATTGACTGTCTACATATAATTTCTTTAATCACTTTACAGTTTTCATTTGTTTCTTGTAGGACTTGCTCATTTATTTTTCTGTCTGTCGTTGGTATTCTTTGCATTTTCCCCAGAAACCACATTTCCACTGCCATTAGATGCTTTTCACCTTGTCTGCTCATTATCAATGTTTCACATCCATATGAAATTGGTACCTCCCAGTACCAAATTGACAGCAACCCCCCACCTCTCTCTCCCTCCTACCCCCTTCCTACTCCTCTTTTAAAAAATACTCTACTACTTTGCTTGCTTGTTTGTTTCCTCAATGACATCTCTAACATTGCCAGTATGTAAGTTTTGTTTCCCTTTTTTCTGAGCTGTGGAATAAATCCTGTTGCCGGAACAGTCACTTCATTGTCTGCCGTTAGGATATTTTTTTACAAACCCAGAGCCTTACTGAGGATTGACCATGCACCACACAGTGTGTGAGGCAGTCATTCTAACCCCTTGGCCACTTATCTGTTAACCATCACAATTGCTTCGTCTGATGATAGTATGAATTTTAATGCTGCCCCGATGATTGTCACAGGTCCCGCGGTCATTGCTGGGCTGGTGTTGCTCATATTGACCATCCCTTTCAACAACTGGGTTGCCAAGCAGCAGAAGATTATTCAAGACTCTCTGCTCACGAGGAAAGACCAAAGAATAAAAATCATCAATGAAATTCTTCAAGGAATGAAGGTCAGCAATACATTTATAATAAATTGAACATTTTACATTATTCAGAGTGACATTTTCATGCTGTTTTTATCTTTCAAAGTTCTCGGCAACTACACTATTATTATTATCATCACTCGAAAAGGCAAAAGTCAAAAGCATTTGTTGCATCAATGTTAAAGTAGGACAATTTGAGCATCCTAAAATGAATAGATCAGTCATGTAAACTAATCAGTTGTGTTTAGTCTCTTAGGTTCTTGAAATGTCACCCACTGCTGTAGAAACATTCTGTAAACAACTAGTACTGTATACTGATGGGGTCATGGTTAGTCTCTTAGGTTCTTGAAATATCACCTTCTAATGTTGGAACATTCTGGAAACAACCAGTACTGTATATACTGATTGGATCTTATTTACTTTCTTTGGTGCTTGAAATTGTGTCAGACAGAGTTCTATTAGTAAAATTAAACGGAAGACCTTTTAAAATAAATGTAATTCAAGTATATGCCCCAACAAGTGAAAGCAGTGAAGAAAGTATAGAGGCATTTTATAATGACATGGAGTCTGCTTTGAAGAACTGTAAAAAATCAGAAATAAATATCATAATGGGTGATTTCAACGCAAAAATAGGAAAGCAAAGCGATGGATACAGTGTAGGCAACCATGGTTTGGGAGAGAGAAATGAAAGAGGTTACAGACTTGTAGAATGGGCAAAAGAACAAGAATTGGTTGTAGGAAACACCTGGTTTAAACAACATCCTAGAAGATTATGGACATGGAGGAGTCCAGACAGCAGGATTAAAAACCAGATAGATTACATCCTGATGAGCAAAAGGTTTCGAAATGCATTAACAGTTGTAAAAACAGTTCCAAATGCAGACTGTTACAGTGATCACAGATTAATTACTGGCACATTGAGGGTAAAGTTAAAGAAAGTCAAGTATACAGCAGGAAACCCTAAATATGACTTGTGCAAATTGAAAACTGACAAAGAAATACAAGATAATTTTAACATAGAAGTAAAGAACAAATTTGATTTATTGTCTGATCTAGAGATCCTATTTCAAGATGTAGATGATCAATGGGAAATGCTGAAGAATTCAATCAGTTGTGCAGCAGAAAAAACTATTCCAAAAGTAAAGAAAGTTGGCCGTAAGACATGGATGACTGAAGAAATTTTACAACTAATGGAAACAAGAAGACAGAACAAAAATAATCCTGCCAAATATGAAGAAATTCACAGAAAAGTCAGAACCTTATGTAAGGAGGCTAAAGAAACATGGCTTGAGAAAAATTGCAGAGAAATTGAAAAACAACACAACAGTAAAAATGCGAAACTAATGCACAAAAGAATTCAGGAGATTACTAATCAAAGAACACGTACATCAGCAGGCTGCCTAAAGACAAAAGATGGAAGAGTCATAATAGAAAAAGATCAGATTTTACATGTATGGTCAGATTACGTGAAAAACCTTTATGACGATAGCAGAGACGAACAATATATTGTTCAAAATAACAATGAAGGGCCAGCAATTTTGAAGATGGAGGTTCAGAATGCTCTTAATCATATGAAATCTGGCAAAACCCCCGGTCCAGACAGCGTCACAACAGAAATGATTAATGCTTTAGAAGAATATGGAATAGATAAAGTTACCAGTCTGCTTAATACAATATATGATACTGGAAACATACCTCATGAGTTATGTAATTCTGTATTTATTGCAATCCCAAAGAAATCAGGAGCCTTGGAATGTGATCAACATCGAACAATTAGTATAATGAGTCACATCACGAAGATTTTGCTAAGAATTATCATGCAAAGAGTTAGGAGGAAAATACAACCTGAAATAGGAGAAGAACAATGTGGGTTTGTAGTAGGCAAGGGTACAGTAAATGCTGTGTATATACTGAGAACCGTAATCGAACGTTCTATAGAAGTAAACAAAGATCTACACCTTTGCTTCATTGACTACACAAAGGCTTTTGATAAAGTGAGACATGTCAACATGATAAGGATGCTTGAAGATCTACAAATTGATGGGAAAGACCTTAGACTTGTAAAAAACATATATTGGAAACAACAAGCTGCCATAAGAGTTGATAATGAAGTAAGCCAATATCAGCCTATTAAGAGAGGTGTGAGACAGGGATGTGTAATGTCTCCAGATCTGTTTTCCCTGTACAGTGAAAATATTTTCAGAAATATTGAAAATATGGAAGGAATCAACATTGGGGGACGATGCATCAATAACATTAGATATGCAGATGATACAGTCTTGATTGCAGACAATGAACAGGACCTGCAAAATTTAGTAGATGCGGTTGTTACACATAGTGAACAACAAGGGTTAGAATTAAATTGTAAAAAGACACAGATTATGGTCGTCACTAAGAAGAACGAAATACCACAGTGTAATATACAAGTAAATGGGAATACTCTTCAACAAGTGAATAGGTACAATTACCTCGGAACAGTAATAACATCTGATGGGAGATGCCTTGAAGAGATTAGAACAAGAATCGCCATGGCAAAAGTAGCCTTTAGCAAGATGAAAAACATACTGACCAATAAAAAGATGTCAATTGAAACGAGAAAAAGAGTGTTGAGATGCTACATAGAACCTGTACTTTTATATGGATGTGAAGCTTGGACAATGAGCAGCCAGGCTGAAAAATATCTGATGGCTGTAGAAATGTGGTTTCTGAGGAAAATGCAAAGAATACCATGGACAGCCAGAAAGACCAATGAACAAGTCCTTCAAGAAACAAATGAAGATCGTAAACTGATCAGAGACATTAGACGTAGACAGTCACAATTTTTTGGGCATGTTATGAGAAGAAATGATTTGGAGAACTTGGTGACAACTGGTAAGATCGAGGGGAACAGACCAAGGGGAAGACCTAGAAACAAGTATCTGGATGGCTTGGCCTTGTGGCATGGTCGAGACAAAAACACGGAACTGATCCACGACTCTGTTGATCGAGTGAGATGGCAGAACATGACCGCCCACGCTTACCGGCATGGCACATGATGGATGGATGGATGGTGCTTGAAATTCCCTCTGTAAGTGTTGCAGTATTCCTGAGACCAACCGGTACTGTATGCTGATTAGGTCATGGTTAGTCTCTTAGTAGTAGTAGTAGGCCTCTTTCAGTCCTGAAGGACTATAGAGTTGTGTTGGGGAGGTACCTGACAGCACCGCTGGTGATTGTGTAGTCTAATGCGAGAGTGACAATCTCTGTCACAGTTTCTCTCTTATGTGAAATATCCTCCATAATGTAGTACCATCTACTATCATACGGTAGCTCAGTCATATCTGACTGCATATCCACTGTTTTATTTATCCCCAATAGGTTCTGAAACTGTATGCATGGGAAGATGAGTTTAAGAAAAAAGTGGAGGCTGTGCGTGCAACAGAAGTCAAACAGCTGTATAAGATTGCCTTTCTGAACTTCTGCGCTGGCTTGGTCTGGGGTATGGCATCTTTTTTGGTAAGTATACTGGTTTTGTATGTTCTTTGTGGACATTTCTTTTATAATGAAACTGTGAGCTTAAAACATGTGATTGTTTGTTGCCTTGTTAGACTTCATGAAATGTTTATTTCACATGTAGAGATCTGGTGATCTCTCTTTTGAAACAACATGTCATTGTACGATTACAATTTTAAAGTTAATATTTGTAATTGTGTTGGCATGTGATGTAGGGGCAGTGAACATGCTGAACAAGTTCTCAACAACTCAGTCAAGGATTCAAAATAATCTGCGGGTGGTGTGGAAACAGACTGAATTGCAGTGATTTTGATGGCATGAGGCGTTGGTCGTTTAGAAAGTAGTGGCAAACTACTGAACATAGAAGTTAGTTAGTCATGGTTTCAACTTAATGGCAAAGGGTCACCCTATTATGCTTCATTCCTGTGTCAGGGAATATCACACAAAATGCTCCTCATTGCCCCATGTGAAAAGTGGAACACACAGGAGTCTTGACAAGCCAACAGCCAGCACAGGTTACTATGCATAATGCTGCTGCCAGAATGCCAACACAAAAGTCCGCCACAAAAAATACAATTCATTGTCGATGGAAGCGGAAGTCACTAGAAAACCAGCAGTCACACATTACTGTATAAGGCAACACAGTTAGTTCAGTGATCGGCCAGCTGCCATTTGTCTGAGCATGCAGTTCACACTACAGACAACCATGGACAGATGCAAAACCACTCAACTCAAAATTCACAGCTCACAGTGTCGCTCCATGCACTCAGTTTAGTAGCAGGGCAGCGGAACCAAAGCATAGAAATTCCCTAGTAAATTGCAAACAGCCAAACAATTCTGGGTTTGATTGTGATGTCCTGTAGCAGATGTGCAACTTACTTTTTTAAAATGTGTAATAAAGCAGAGGTTGAAAAGTATTAAGAACATATTGTACAACCCCAGCGAACAAGTGACAGTAATATTTATAAGAACATGCATCTTTTCTGTGGCAACAGTGGATGTGAGTCGTGGACTATTTCACAATCACTACAGAATAAAATTGGGGTTTTTGTATATAAAAGCTACAGAAAATTTCTGAGAATATAGTGGACTGATCCATTGGCACCTTGCCGTCTTGACAGATGATAGTTTGTTACATTGTGCTTTAAAATGACATAATAACTACAATCCATGGCGGTAGCGAATGTCAGATCAATTTG
Source organism: Cepaea hortensis (assembly GCA_963921405.1). Classification (NCBI taxonomy): domain Eukaryota; kingdom Metazoa; phylum Mollusca; class Gastropoda; order Stylommatophora; family Helicidae; genus Cepaea; species Cepaea hortensis. The sequence goes on along the minus strand of OY992881.1, from coordinate 119,735,159 downwards.
GGATGTAAATGTTAGTCCACACTAGATGCATGTGAACACATGATCATTTCCACCACACTGCACCATCTTACATCTCTCATGCTCACGTGTGACCTATCTGCAATCATAGTGGACTAAGAAGACGGAAAATACTGATGTTCTACCAGATCTGAAAATCGAAGGCAACTGGTTCATAAAGAGCATTACGTCTCTGAAACTGAGATATTTTGGCCATACCAAACATCACATCTACACAGATGACTCTGTGCTAAGAGTAAATTAAAGCACCTGGGGGTTTATAACAAAGGTTAATGGACCACTGTACAGGAAACCCTGGCATATGATACCACAACATCTGGTCTGAGAACGGGGGTGGGGGAAGTCACTGTGTCATTCCTCATGCTGGAGGACAAACCACACGCACACAGACTCACAGAGGATGCTGAGAAGGGTGAAGTTTGGCAGTCTTCATGCAGAGTGGCAGACTTCATGCAGAGTGGCATGCGTCAATTCTAAAATCAAAGATAGGGAGCATCTGTTGGATCTTTTCCCTAGGACCTGCTGGTGTGTTGGGGAACAAGTAGGCAGATAGATTGGCTGGGTCTGCACTGATGAGTGGGTTACTGGTGCATAAGGCAGATGTGAGATGGAGTCCCTGTGGCAAAGTGGTCAAGCCATATGACTCTGGTTCCAAAGTTTGGGCTTTGATTCCAGGCCGCGTCATTCAGTTCATGAGTACATTTTTTCTGAGATCCTGGGGGTTGTCGCTGTAGCTACGGAGTTCGTGCTTTGTGCGACGCTTTCAGTGGTGACTTGAATCCAAATTGTCATTTAGAAGAACACATTTAATTGACCTAATTTACCCATGCTTTATTAATGGGCGGATGAGTATCAGAGGCTTTTCTACTTTGATTTCTTGGCACTGCTTATCTGGGGATCCACTAACTTAAAGATCAGTTCATGAATGTGCATTTGTCCACGATATGTAACAAAGATGTATTGTCGGATAATGGCATCCAGCTCTGTAAAACCAGCAAAGAGCAAACAGGTATCCAATGAGAAGTACAGGGTATTTCTGTAACATGACATTTTGATCTTAACTTTCTCCATGTCAGTGATTGCAATCACTACATCCTGAGTGTTAAACGTCCTTGGGTTTCTTATTTGTCAAAATCATGACCCATAACCTGATATACAACTCTTGAATAAGATCAGCTTAAAATATAAACTCAGTACATTATGTTTCTTCTTATGTGTGCCAGGTTGGATTTGTCACTTTTGCAACCTATGTCTTGATTGACGACAACAACGTGTTGGATCCCCAAAAAGCATTTGTGTCTCTGGCACTCTTAAATCTGATAAAAGTACCTCTAAACTACATCTCCACAATGATCATCAACTCCGTGCAGGTAAGAATATGCCAGCATTTTGTTTTTATAAATGTATTTTACTTCCCAAATTAATATTTTAAAATGTATCACTATTATAATTAACAATATAAATCAATCATTTATGTGCCATTTTCTTAATGAAGGTTGGCTACAATAGATATCCAATACTTTCTGTCCCTTGGCTTTGTCAGTACTCTGACAGACTGCTGATCATCCACATCTTGATGTTATTTTCTCACTTGTATCGCTGTCTACCACTTGCTGTCTGCCTTCTTCTCACCAGTATAGTTTTCTCAAGAATATTATGTCTTTTAATGTGGCCAGAATATTTAGCTTGTCTTTTTTAAAATTTATTTCTCATCTTTCATTTCATTCCCAGCTTGTCAAGAACCTCTCCATTTGATAGTTTTTGTTTTCATGAAATACAACCTAGTTTTTGTAAATCCACACCTCTAGGGCCTCAGCTTGACTTCCCAATTGCTTGATCATTGTTCAGGCTTCTATGCCACTCATTAGTGCTAAAGTATATAAAACATTAAACAATTAATTCTCATTTATCATTATTTATCTCTTTAGTTAGTTAGTTAGTTAGTTAGTCGACAGATCATCCTCGTTGCACATCGAACCATTCAGTCCATAAGTGCTCGGATCCCCTCCTCAGCAAATCCCGCAGCGTGTAGCGGCTAACGACGCCAGTTCTGTGTTGGTTTATCAATCTTCTTTGGCTTCCTGCGTAGTGTTCTTGTTTGGCCACCCCTCTTTTAATTTGCTGCTCTAGCAGTCTGGCCATTGTTGTAGATTCACAGTCATCACTTGGTTCTCGCAAAAGTCTCACATCACGTAGAGCATTCAGAATGTCAGCCTGGTCCATGGCGCGTCCGCCCTCCACAGTAGCCTCACCTGCGAGCTTGTCAGCCCGCTCATTTCCTTGTACTCCCGCATGCCCTGGCAAGAAGATGAAACTAATCTTTGCCAGCCGAGACCGCTCCAGAGGCAGCAACCATTCTCTTCGGATCGACCCCTCCTCTATCCTCTTGATCATGTTCATTGAGTCGCTAAGGAAACAAGCCCTGGTGAATGTCTGTGTCTCGAGCCATGTTATTGCTTTACTTACTGCCATGACTTCCATGGTTAGGCTACTTGTGGTTTCAGTGAAAGCACCAGAGTCCTCCTTCACAATTCTCCCTCCGGCCCGAGCTGTAAAGGCCCATGAGCTTCTCACATGTCGGACGACCGACCCATCTGTGTAGATGACCGCGTCACCGTCTAGCGAATTCTCGAAAATCAACGCTTGTACTTCAGCCTCAACAGCAGCCGGATTTTCTTGTCTGCATTTTCTATATAGTTGGATGCAAACTGAAAAGGATGTGCAGAAGTCTGTTGGCACTTGCACCAACTCCTCGCCAGGTTCTAAGTCCTCAAGTGAACACACCTGTTGAAGAATGTCTTCGGCTTGACCCATCCACGACCGTCCTCTTTTTAACCTGCTGCCCTTCACCTTCCTAATTTCACTATGCAGTGGATGTTGTGTGTTTGCGTTAATTCTTAGGTAGGCGCGTGCCCTGCAAACTTGTATTCTCTCTTCAATGGTTGGAAAATCAAGAAGGTAGCGCATCGCCCTGCATGCTGTATCTCTTGTACATCCAAGAATAATGCGCATAGCTTCATTCTGTATCCTTTCCATCCTTTCTATCTGCTTATGGCTGAGAGTCAAGATTGCCATTGCATACTCCAAAACAGACATGACCAGCCCCTCGTACAGAAGACATAGATGGCGCTGCTCACAGTTTGCTGCCGCCATCACCCGCATCGCTGCCAAACCCCGCTTGGCCTTTGTTATCACCTGCTCTATGTGCACATTATAAGCAAGGCTTCGATCAAACCGTATCCCCAGGTAATTCATTGCCTGCGTTCTTTCCACCGTCTCTGAACACAGCATTACAGTTGGTGTTGGATTGTTGACAATATGATTATTCAACGAGAACCAAGTCACTGTTGCCTTTGTTGGGTTGACCATTGACCATTTATCTCTTTAGTTATTAATATGTTTTTTGTGTTATTGAAAATATGTTTGGCCATTCTTATTCTCTTTTTTTGATGAGCAAGCCCTGAAAACTGTAACTTGATCTAAGAAATTAGATGTAGACAGTTTAAGATTGTTTGTCACATTATGAGGTGCACATTATAAACTGGAAAACATTGTGACAACTGGCAAGATTGAAGGGAAAAGAGCAAGGGGAAGGCAGAGGGGTAAATATCTGGATGGCCTGGTGACATGGCATAACTGAGACAAGAACACAGCGCTGACCCAGGACTGGTGATCATGTGACATGGAGAACTTTGACCACCTACGCTTATTAGCATGGCACATGATGATAATTCTTTTCTTGATCTCTGCCAACACCTGTCAAAGGGATATTAGCGAAAATAAAAGGTGCTGTTTCAAAGTAAAAACTTTGCATCTTTGCTTTGAGAGTAGGCAGTCAAGAGTTCATGTAAAATATGAAATTACAATTTGTAGAGCAGATGTTCCACATTCAAACAATACCTATGACTATGTGTTTGAATTGTTTCAGTTTAAGCATTATTCACGTGTTCACTTCATATGAAACATAACTCCTCAGTATGCACCTGACAAGATGCAGCAAAATATGCCAGCCATATTGTGCAACATATTGTTTGTGGCTTTTATGTTTAAACTAGCTGACCCGGCCCGGCTTCGCCCAGTCCTTGGTGGGGAGCATCTCATTTAATTCATATAAGTAGTCATATAAGTTCCCGTTCCCGTTACCGACTGTCTGTCTGTCTGTCTGTCTGTCTGTCTGTCTGACCCGGCATCGCCCAGTCCTTGGTGGGGAGCATCTCATTTAATTCATATAAGTAGTCATATAAGTTCCCGTTCCCGTTACCGACTATCTGTCTGTCTGTCTGTCTGTCTGTCTGTCTGTCCGTCCGTCCCTCTCTGTCTGTCTGTCTGCCTGTCTGTCTAATCATTTATTGGTTGCAGTTAGAACAACCTTAGATAAACGAAGACCAACTTACAAAAAGCATTAGAAAGAGCACTTGAAAGATCTTTACATCTTCCCCCAACAATTAACTTGGGTAAATGGAGCGGCGGCAGCAGCATCAGCAGAAGAAGGAAAAGGAGGAGTAGACAACTGCAGTGAAAAGGTGGGTCTGTCTATCTATCTGACCCGGCGTGACTTCGCCCAGCTCCTGGCGGGTAGCGTCTCATTAAATTCATACAATAAAAAAAAGTAACTTAAAAAAATGCCCTTCCACACACCATCCATTATTTTTAATGAAAACGCTTTCTAATCACCTGCATGACTACAGTAACTTCTTAAGCAAAAAAAGATGAGTTACAATGTTATGCATTGTGCATTATTTTTATGAAAACTTTGAAAATACCTTACAGATTGTATCATTATTTATTATAACTCATATGCCGGTATATAACTATGGACAAAGAGTTTATAAATCTTTGAAAACGATGCCACAATATGACTATAAGTTATACAGAAAAGTTATGCCCCTTGAAATAACTTTTATAGAGTTAGGTCCCCTGAGATATATGAAATTACAATGAAAAATGAAAAATGAAATAATACTGGGTAAGCAGGCGATTTCACACTAAAAAAATATTACAGTTGGCAGCTCTGGAATGAAAGAAAGGCGTGTAGAAAATTTCATCTCAATCGGATGGGCCGTTCGCGAGCGCATAAAGGACAGACGGACATACAGACAGACAGACAGACAGACAGACAGACAGACGGAGATCCTAATTTATATATAAGACTAGCTGACCCTGCCCGGCTTCGCCCAGACCCTGGTGGGGAGCATCTCATTTAATTCATATAAGTAGTCATATAAGTTCTCGTTCCCGTTACCGACTATCTGTCTGTCTGACTGTCTGTCTGTCTGTCTGTCTGTCTGTCTGTCTGACCAGGGAGGATGAGGGAGGAGGAGGGAGCAGGAGGGAGGAGAAGGAGGGAGGAGGAGAAAGAGGGAGGAGGAGGAATGTGAAGGGAGGAGGAGGTAGAGGGAGGAGGAGGGAGGAGGAGGAGGGAGGAGGAGGGGGAGGAGGAGGGAGCAGGAGGAGGAGAGGGAGGAGGAGAAAGAGGGAGGAGGAGGAATGTGAAGGGAGGAGGAGGTAGAGGGAGGAGGAGGGAGGAGGAGGAGGGAGGAGGAGGGGGAGGAGGAGGAGGGAAGAGGAGGTAGAGGGAGGAGGAGGGAGAAGGAGGGAGGAGGAGAGAAGAAGAGGAGGGAGGAGGAGGAGGGAGGAGGAGGGAGGAGGAGAGGGAGAAGGAGGAGGAGGGAGGAGGAGGAGGGAGGAGGCAGAAGGAGGAAGGAGGAGGAGGGAGGAAGAGGGAGCAGGAAGAGGGAGGAGGAAGAGGGAGGAGGAGGAGGAAGAGGGAGGAGGAAGAGGAGGGAGAGGGAGGAGGGGAAGAGGAAGAGGGTAGGAGGAGGAAGAGGGGAGAGGAGGAGAAGAATGGAGAAGGAGGGAGGAGGAGAAGGAGGAGTGAGGAGGAGAAGGAGGAGGCAGAGGGAGAAGAAGGAAGGAGGAGGAGGAAGGAGGGAGAGGAAGGAGGGAGAATGAGGAGGGAGGAAGGAAAGGGAGGTGGAGGAGGAGGAGGTAGAGGGAGGAGGAGGAGGAGGAGGGAGGAAAAGGGAGGAGGAGGGAGGAGAAGGAAGAAGGAGGAGGAAGAGGGAGGAGGAGGATGGAAGAAGGAGGAGGAAGAGGGAGGAGGAGGAGGTAGAGGGAGGAGGAGGGAAGAGGGAGGAGGAGGAAGGAGGAGGAAGAGAGAGGAGGAGGGAGGAGGAGGAGGATGGAGGAGGGAGAGGGAGGAAGAGGGAGGAGGAGGAAGGAGGAGGGAGGAGGGAGAGGGAGGAGGGGAAGAGGAAGAGGGTAGGAGGAGGAGGGGAGAGGAGGAGAAGAATGGAGAAGGAGGGAGGAGGAGGGAGGAAGAGGAAGAGGGAGGAGGAGGAAGGAGGAGGGGGAGGGAAGAGGAGGAGAGAGGAGGAGGGATAGGGAGGAGGAGGGAGGAGGAAGAAGGAGGAGGAGGGAGGATGAGAACGCAGGAGGAGGAGGAGGAGGGAGGAAGAGGGAGGAGGAGGAAGGAGGAGGGGAGGGAAGAGGAGGAGGGAGGGGGAGGAGGAGGGAGGAGGAAGAAGGAGGAGGAGGAGGGAGGATGAGAACGCAGGAGGAGGGAGAGGGAGGAGGATGAGGAGGAGAGAGGAGGTGGAGAGAGGAAGAGGTAGAAGGAGGAGGGAGAAGGAGGAGGGAGGAGAAGGAGGGGGAGGAGGAGGAGGAGGAATGATGAGGGAGGAGGAGGAAGAGGGAAGAGGAGGGATGTGGAGGACGGAGGAGGAGGGAGGAGGTAGAGGGAGGAGTAGGAGAAAGGAAAAGGGAGGAGGAGAGAGGAGGAGAAGTGAGGAGGTAGGAGGAGGAGGAAGAGGGAAGGAAGAGGAAGAGGAAGAGGGAGAGGGAGGAAAAGGGAGGAGGAGGGAGAGGAGGAGGTAGAGGGAGGAGGGGGAGGGAAAGAGGAAGAGGGTAGGAGGAGGAGGAAGAGGGAGGAGGAGGATGGAGGAGGAAGAGGGGAAGAGGGAGGAGGGGAGAGGAAGAGGGTAGGAGGAGGAGGGGAGAGGAGGAGGGGGAGGAGAAGGGAGGAGGAGGGAGGAGGTAGTAGTAGGATGATTGATGCCATCCCCCCAGGTTAATTGTTATCGCGGACCTCAGAGAGAAGTGTCTATGTAGAAGACCATTTCCTGGACGTATGTCTTTTGGGAGGGGGAGGAGGGAGGAGGAGGAAGAAGAAAAAAAAAATATGACAGTTGGCTGCTCTGGAATGAAAGGAAGGCGTGTAGAAAATTTCATCTCAATCGGATGGGCCGTTCGCGAGCGCATAAAGGACAGACGGACATACAGACATACAGACAGACAGACAGACAGACAGACAGACAGACAGACGGACGGAGATTCTTTTTTATATATAAGATTACCAGAAATAGTTTACCAGAAATTGTTTACTAGAAGTATGTTTTTATTTCCCCAGATATCAGTTTCCATCACAAGAATAAACACATTTCTGGTCAAGGAAGATCTCAACCTCACAAACACAACCGTGGACCCTGACTTAGGTAGGGTTGCAATGAAAACATTTAAGTTAGCAGACATTATCATGGCAACTAGGACTAATGATGCATCCAGGGATTATTAATCATCATCATAATGTGCTATGTAATAAGCATGGGTCGTCTCACACAATCACCAGATGAGGTTCATGTTCTTGTCTTAGACATTTGCCTGTTTATTTTTCTGCTTTCCCTTGCTCTTTTTTCCCATCAAGTTTTCTAGTTTATTCCCCTTCATAATGTTGCCACAAATTCTGGACTGCCTATGTCTATTCCTTGAATCAGTTGACGCTTTTCATTTCTTTCTTTTGTAACATGCTGATTCTGTATTCCATGATATTCATTGTATTTTCCTTAGATTCCACATTTCTACTGCCATTTGACATTTCTCAGCTTGTCTGCTTAATGTGTTCACTGTCAAACTGTCATCTACTGCCTATAGCACCTTGTGGTGTTGGACATGGGGTCTTGAGCCTGAGGAATTAAGGTCGCATGGCTAGTGCAGTCGCCGCGAACTGTGCAGGTTAAGGTTTTCTTTTTGCCACTGGCAGAAAAAAAAAACCCACACCTTACCGAGGATTCAAATGCAGGTCTCTCAAAGGGAAGACCGGCATTCTAGCCACACGGCCAGCTGTTCCTCATTATGCTACTGACTGGCTTTAATTTCAAGACAAATTGGAGTGGGAGCAATGCTTTACATGGTAGAATGTTATGAAAAGGACTCTTTTATGTTCTTAACATGTATTGGGCATAATGTTCTAGGATAAATGTTTAAAGACCAATCAGCATTCACTGGGTGATATGGTTAGTATCAGACTGGCTGTCTTTACTTGACATTTTCTGGTACCCATTTTAGGCTACATTGACCTCAATGTCGAGGTCAGTTGTAAAAGTCTGCCTCAATACAGATTCAAACACTTGACCACCGGGCCAGCAGGCCAACATCCAGCCATTACACTATCTTGTCTGCCTTTGCAGGATGTTCTTTTAGTTTCATTCACAATTTCACTATTCAGTTTAACACTGTGTTTTGTTAGTGTATGAAGGGCATAACTCTTACAGCTCCAAGCAACATGTGATGTGTGATTGGCTCCTCTTGGTGGATACCAAATATCTCGTCATATGTTCTCTAACTTATTACATTTGGTCACATGCACCAAAGAAATCTGGCTTCCAGTTTGTGACTTCAACTGTGCAACTGTGCATTTATTTATTCTCTTTGAAAGTAAAGCACTTGTGATGTTTCACAATGGTTATTTCCCCTCTTGAACATCCTCTGTGAAACTGTGTGTAAAGAGTTAATTCACTTATTTACACAAATGTGTACACATTTACACTTGTGTATCTGAAAGTGTTCATCATCATCATCTGCCATGCCAGTTGGTGTAGGCGTTTATGTCTCTCCACAGATCTCGGTTCTTGGTATTCCTTGTCAACTCTCAAGAAGTGTTCCTTCATGCTACCGTTCATCCAGCATAATTTCTCATGATCTGTCTCTGCCTCTTTTACTACTGATCTTTTCAGTTGTCAGGATGTTTTACAGTGCCTCTCTTCTCATTATATGACCAGTGATCACTGTCTCTTTTTATAGTTGTATATAATGTTCTACTTTCATGAGCCTCTTTCAGGCAATCGTTGTTAGTTACTTTGTCAGCATAAGGTATTCACAATATTTGTCTCAGGAATCAAATCGCTATTGCTTCCAATTTCTTCCTAATTGAAAGAGTTATTTAATTATTTACACAAATATGTACATATGCATACTTCTGAGTCTTGAAGACTTAATTCACTTATTTACAGAAATGCGTACACGTTTACACTTCTGAGTCTTGAAGACTTAATTCACTTATTTACACAAACATAAAGGTCAGCATGGCCAAATGGATGAGAGCATTTGCTCTTAAACATCTGGTGTGCTGATGCTGAGGCAGCGGGTTCAATCCCTACACCAATCAGCTGGACTGAAATGTTCACTTCATGTCCTTGACTTGGGGACATAAATTACAAGCACTCAGAAGTCAGAATGGGTTCACCTAATAGCGAGGGACACTGATAATAGGGAAAGCTAATCAAATCCACTTGCAAACATCAGTCCAGCACACTGGAACGAGTAGCACATGTATTGGACTATGCTTGAGTTCAAAGCGAGCGAACACACCAAAAAAGAAACAAAAAAACAGCACAAACATGTACATGAACCCAGCATAAACATGTACATGCTTGCATGCTCGCACTATCGCGCACTCCTTTCATTATTCTTTGATTATTGGGTATTTTCTCATGGTTTCAAAGTAAGGAGTGTTTGTATTGTGTTGTTGCTCATTCTGCATCTCCTGAGATTGCCATTGTTACTCAAATCAAATATTTATTAACTTTCAGAACATGCCATTTCCATCAAAAATGGGACCTTTACCTGGGATAAAGAAGAGCCGCCAGTCTTGAAAAAGTAAGCTGCCTTTCTTATTTACTCTTACTCTCTCTCAATCCACTATACGTCTTTCTCATAACATGTTCGTGTTATTTTTCAGTTTTAGTAATAAACTCATCTAGAAGGTTCCGTAAAACACAACTAAGACATGGCACTAAGTCTTTGAAAGACAAAGAATAATTGCTGCGTTCAGCCTAAAAAAGAAGCAAAACAAAACAATATGAACAAGATTGACTGTACACTTACTCTAGCTTGAGAACGACTGTCAGAGATTAGCCAGCTTGGACATTCCTTACCAAAATGTTTAAACCATTCATCAACATGTGCCATGCCAAGAAGCATGGCTGATCATGGATCACCTTCTTACCTGATCACCAGATTCTCAGATCAGCTCTGTGTTCTTGTCTCAATGATGGCATTTGGTCAAGCTGTGTTGGTACTTATCTCTTTGTCATCCTCCTGCTCTTTTCTCATCAAGTGTGCCAGGTGTCACAACATTTTCAAGATTATTTCTCCTCATAATATGCCCTAAAATATGAACTCTCTTTATTTAATCTCTCTAATAAGTTTACGTTTTCTTCTGACTTTTGAAGGACTGGCTCAGTAATGTATCTGTCCATCCATGTTATTCTTTGCATTTCTCTCAGAAACTACATTTCTGTTGTCATAAGATGTCTCTGGGCTTATCTACTTACAGTATGTCTCACTAATATACATTAGTATAGGCTCTATATTGTGCTCACTGTAACACTTCTTTCTCACACCCATTGACAGCTTGTTATTGGTAAGAATGTTTTCCCGTATGGCAAACAGCTATTCTAGCCAATATGGTTATTGTTCTAGTTTCTGCAAAGCATCTTCCATCTCTCCGACGTCATAATTGTTCCTGGATTGTTGAAACAATTCAACTTTTTAAGATTTCCTCCATTTACTTGAATGTTGCAAGGAATTTGGTTAGTTACTTTCATCGGTTCTAGATTGATGATTTTATCATACCACCATTATTTTGGACGCTTTGAAAGTATCTGTATCTACATTCAAATACTTGGAGGTAATCATAACATCAAATAGAAGAGGTGTGACATAGATCAAGAACAGAATAGGTCAAGCAAATACTATATTTCAGAAAATGAAACCTATATTGTGTAAGGAATCAATTTAATTAAATGTCAGAAAGAGAGTATTGAAATGTTACACCACTCTTGTGCTGCTGTAGGCAGTGAATGTCAAAATATGATCCAGCAATTTAGAAGAGCTCGGAGACAACAGAAATGTGGCTTCAGAGACGACTGAAACGAATACCTTGGACTATCAGAGGATCCAACAATCGATGCCAGAAAGAGACAAGGGAAAGTAAAGCACAAAACTATAGGAAAGAAACAGTTTACTTTGGTCATACCATGAGAAGACTATCTGAGAGTTTCATGATAACTGGGAGGATCAGGGGTTGAAGAGACAGAGGAAAAGCAAAAGAAATTATAAGTGATTGTCTAAAATGGCAGCAAGAAGAAATATCATCAATATAATTGATCCAGAACACAAAGGACGGAGATCTGATAAAAGATGTGAATGCCCATGCCATTTGGCAAGGCATAATAAGATGATGAACCAGCATCTGTTAATATTTATTTACTGTATACAGGTGTTGTCAAATTTGACTTGCTACTGTATGACAGTAGACATTACTGCCTACTTTATGTTAGGGTGGTGCTCACCAAACCCGACACCCCACATTGTGCCAGCAGCTTCTGGCACACAACTGGGAGGGTACAAGCCTTATTCTAATGCAAGGAATTACAACCTAAAGTCTAAATGTCAGGGCAGGATAGACCATGCCCTAAGACTTGGTCGACAACTGGTCTAGGATCGAAGCTCCAACAGGCGGACAGTTTGAACATTGCTTTGCTGACCTGGCAGCTTCTGCTGCATATCTTGTTCCAGACGTGTTGGTGTTACCTTTCCTGTGGAGTAAACTAGGCAGGCTGAGAGAGGGATCATACTCCAAGAGCAACAGATAGTCTGTACAATTCAGCCCAGACTTTGTGCTATAGGGAGATATAACTCCATCCACAGCCTTACCGCCATGGGTGGTAGTTATTATGTCTTTTTGTAGCACATTGTAACAAACTATCATCTGTCAAGACAGCAAAATGCCAGTGCATGAGTATACTTTATAACATTCCTTTGCGGCATCACTTTGTGATTCCTGCTTCTTACAATGAAGATATTTGATTAAAATATACAATGTACTAAATGTAATGAACACTAACAGTTACTTTCTGTGACAGCATCAATGAAAAGAGTTACTTTCTCTGGCAGCATCAATGAAAACATCCCTGTTGGCAAACTGACTGCCATTGTTGGCCAGGTTGGGTCAGGGAAAAGTTCAATGATTGCTGCAATTCTCGGAGAAATGGTGAAGCTACGAGGACAAGTGACTGTCAAGGTAAATTTCATTTTCGCTCCCAGGAGCACATTCTTTCAAGGTGCCTCCTGTATGAACGTTCAACTCTCTGTCTTCAATGACTGCCATGAGACAGTTATAGGGTAGATGTTTTGACTCCATAAACATTCCCACCACAGTAGGGAATGATGTATTGGACAAGCACAGGACAGGTGTGATGTGGGTGATCAATTATGACATAAACTCTTGATAATCTTTGCTGATCAATTTTATACCAGACTTGGTTCCACGAATAGTGTACATTGAAAAGCTCTCTCACAAAGCTATGGCTAAAATCTCATCTTGGACAATACAACAATTCAACTTGGTGAAACATGGATACAGCAAGAAAGCTGTGAAGAAGCCTACATTTGACCATCACAATAATTACATCATTATATCTTCTGCTTGTTTACTGAGCTGAATGTACGTGCTCCAGCACAAGCTACCACAACTGAAAATTGAAATAAACAACATTCTAAAACTATATTGATCATTACTTTCTTGTCTGATTATCCTTTAAATGACTAGACATTTCTTTGAATTTTGTTTCTCCAAGGTTGGATAAATTAAACAATGAGTATAAATCAAAACAAGTATTGACCACGTCTAGGTGAAATTTGATTATAATATCAACAGCGAAGGGAGATAATGCACCAATGAATTTGTCTAGAGTGCTGTAACCTTGATCTAGCAAATAGAAAGTAAAAATATCCTATCTTTAAAATGTAACAATTACGTTTATTTGTCCTCTTATTTCAAAGGGTAACATAGCTTATGTGTCACAGCAAGCCTGGATCCAGAACGCCACTGTTAGAGACAACATTCTGTTTGGAAAGAAGTACAAGAAACAGCGTTATGAAAAAGTCATCAACATATGTGAGCTGCAAAGAGATCTGGAAATACTGGAAGCTGGAGATCAAACAGAAATAGGGGAAAAGGTAAAATACATTCAAGATAATTAAAACATCAGTTATCCTCAAATTTCATCTCTGCAGTGATTAAAATAAACTCCCGGAGCTGTGGGTTAATGCATTGAAAGGACCTTTACATTTTGTAAGTCTGAAGGCATAGAGGAATTTGTAGCTTTTCTTAGTGGATGGCAAGTGCAGGCAATGTACCCTTGTCCAACCACATTAATTCCGTTATCATTATAACCCTCTAATGATTACACCAACACACCCGCTATCTTTCCAGTTATGGCTACCATTAAAGGATCTCCAACAGTTTCTGCCCTGGCCTCCGTTGTACATTCTGCCAGACTTTATCCAGATGACACCATCATGTAGGTTATCTATTTATACCTTGGACGTCCTCTTGCTCTTTTTGCTATTAACTTATTCAGTGCTGAAGGATAATATATATCGCCAAATGTCACCTCCCATTTGGACAGAAGGATAATATATGTATCACCAAATGTCACCTCCCATTTGGACAGAAGGATTATATATATCACCAAATGTCACCTCCCATTTGGACAGAAGGATTATATATATCACCAAATGTCACCTCCCATTTGGACAGAAGGATAATATATGTATCACCAAATGTCACCTCCCATTTGGACAGAAGGATAATATATGTATCACCAAATGTCACCTCCCATTTGGACAGAAGGATTATATATATCACCAAATGTCACCTCCCATTTGGACAGAAGGATTATATATATCACCAAATGTCACCTCCCATTTGGACAGAAGGATTATATATATCACCAAATGTCACCTCCCATTTGGACAGAAGGATAATATATGTATCACCAAATGTCACCTCCCATTTGGACAGAAGGATAATATATGTATCACCAAATGTCACCTCCCATTTGGACAGAAGGATAATATATGTATCACCAAATGTCACCTCCCATTTGGACAGAAGGATAATATATGTATCACCAAATGTCACCTCCCATTTGGACAGAAGGATAATATATGTATCACCAAATGTCACCTCCCATTTGGACAGAAGGATAATATATGTATCACCAAATGTCACCTCCCATTTGGACAGAAGGATAATATATGTATCACCAAATGTCACCTCCCATTTGGACAGAAGGATAATATATGTATCACCAAATGTCACCTCCCATTTGGACAGAAGGATAATATATGTATCACCAAATGTCACCTCCCATTTGGACAGAAGGATAATATATCGCCATATTAGGGTCATCATATTATTTGTTTTGTTTCGTGGTATCTTCTGCAGTTTTAATGCTCAGTGAATGCAAATTTATCTTATATTGTTCATTTGATTGTGCACCATGTTTGGTCCAAACTTACTTCTGAATCAGTTAACTTTTTCCTTAATTATAGTTTTCAGAAAACTATTGTGTCATTGTCATCAAAATACCTTTTCTTTTCCATGTTTATTTTTTCAACAGTGCGCTATTTATACTGAGTTGCTCTATATCTTCCTTATTATCTTTTTTTTTTTTTTTTTTTTTTGTTTATACAAAAAAAAAAAAACTGTTTGCAGTCTTCTTCTGAAGACCCATATTTGTAGTCAATGTCTGTGTTTCTAATATATATATATATATATATATATATATATATATATATATATATATATATATATATATATATATATATATATATATATATATATATATCATCTATTATCCCATAGTTTGGCTTGTCAAAATGTAAACCCCGTAAGTTTTTCAAAATGTTCTCTTTCATAAACCTGATGTTCTGCTTCTGTTGCTGTCACATGTAAATTATATATCCCATATTGAATCCACCTATGTTGCTGTCTTGATCCTCTCCATTGCTACAATACACCTCCCTCCATGGTAATCTTTTCCAGACATAATATCTTTTTACATGCCCAACATATTTCAGTTTCCTCAGTTTTATTTGTCATAGTAATCACTCTTCATCAATACTGAGTCTTTTTTGGATAGATATGTCTGTTGTATTTTTCATCCAATGAATGTGTAATACTCTTCTGTAACACATAAGAAAGCACATATATGCTGTTCAGTTGATTTGTTAAGTGTCCAGATTTGACACCCTGGTGTGTTGCCATGCAGTAGTGTTCAAAACACACGGCAATATATAAGCCTCAAATCTAATTTCTGTGATATTTATTTGGAGAGAAGGTTATGTTTCATGTTATTAAATGTGCACTTTGCCATTTCAATTCTGTTTGTACTTTTCATGTGTCATCTTCTGTCATTGTTTGGCCCACATAAATATCTTTTATACTTGGAAATCAGCGTGGGTATTACAATTTGTAAACAATTATTGGGAGTCTCTGTAGCTGAGTGATCAAGCCACCTGCCTAACACTCGGAAGGTTGTGGGTTTGTTTTCTCATCATTTAGTTCACGAGTGTAATATTTAAAAGACACCTGGGGGTTATTGCTGGAGCTATGGAGTATGTGCTCTGTGCGACATGTTCCGTGGGTTGCTTTGCCTAAAGAGAATGGGATTAAACCAAATGCAACTTGAAGTTGAGACTCTTGCATTCAAACCCCTATAAACCTTTTCTTTTAAAAACAATTTTGTTTGGAAATGAATCTTAATCTCCATTGGTTTACTAAGCTGATATCCCTGTAAAGACAAACCTCGGCTGAGAATTCCTACAATATAAATATTTAAATAAAAAGTGTACATCAAATAAAAATTAAAAGTCTATTAACAGGAGATGAAATTTGTCTCCCCCCCCCCCCCCCCCCCCCCACCTGTCTGCAAGATTATTTGCTACAAACACAATTGACATGCCACATCAACTGTTAAAGATAGATTATTTTTCAAAGTTACAGCAAAGTTTAATTCACTGATCCATATAAAGGTTTCTTTATGTATAGTTAATTACTCCTCACTACTTGCCACATTGGTTATGTCCAGATTATATTTTGCACTTATACAAACAGGGCATCAATTTGAGTGGTGGCCAGAAGCAGCGAGTAAATCTGGCAAGAGCGGTTTACAGTGAATCAGATATCTACCTGTTCGATGACCCCCTCAGTGCCGTAGATGCTCACGTTGGCAAGGCCATCTTCAAGAATGTTGTGGGTAATTCAGGTGTTCTCGCAAAGAAGGTATTTCTTTCTTTCTCAAGTTATCGATAAGTTCCATAACTGTTTTCCTTTGGACTGTTCCAGTCCAGCTGTCCTAGAGTAGAACTTGAGTCCTCATTGAACATGCTAACATTCAGTAATTCTCAGACATAAATAATATTTTCCCGTAGTGAATTTGAATAACGAAGACACAAAAAATAGATTGCACGATTTGTTGCCTGGCATATTTCAATGCATCTCATCAGGTACATACTGCAGAATTCACACAACATAAAGTAAAATAACTAGATAAATACTTCAAGCTGAAATATACACATGTTCGCACAGTAATGTTAATTGTCTACCACAGTAATTTTAAACTGACTATCATGTCTTTCAGTTTGCACAAAACTGGCCTATGTAGATTAATCATGATGGCTTCTGCAAACTTTAACAAGCGACTATTTTGTGTATTAGACAACACGTGAAAAGCACTGTCTCTAGCAATTACATGACCGGTTTCCAACACATGCGAGGAAATGGACGCCGCAGGAAGTTTGTAACTGTGATGTGTCAGTCTTCCCATGCTGCTATCACCTGTGTGTAGTATCTTGTCAATCTAGTTGAGTATGTGTTCAACAATCCTGCTGTGTAACTGCCGCTCTGTTCTGCCGATGTAGGTAAACTCGCACCTGCATGTGAATTGGTAAATGCAGTTGGATTTGGTGTACAGAGGCACAGATTCTTTTATTGCTGGGGTGGGAATAGGTGTGGTTCTGTACCTAATAACTGAAGTAACTGGGTAGACAATTAACATTACTTGTGTGTTTTTCAGTTTGAAGGATTTATCTAGTTATTTAACTTTATGTTGTGTGAATACTGCAGTATGTACCTGACGAGATGCAGCAAAATATGCCAGGCAATAAATCATGCAATCTATTGTTTGTGTCTTCGTTATTCAAAATAAACAATATTACATAACACAAAGTAATGCAGCTTTACAAAACACAATTACGGAAAACAGTATCACAGCCTGGAATTCTTAGATAAGTAGCACATTGTTTTCCCAATATTTTGTTCATTTTCTCTTCATTGTTCTAATTTTGTCATCTTCCCATTCTTCTCCTCCCATTCTTATGCCTTAATGTAGTCATTGTAGTGTCTTCTCCGTGATTATATATTGTGTTTTGTGTATGTATTTGTTTGCTGATGAAGGTTAGTCGCTGCAACATCCTATGTTTTTTGTAATTGTGTTCTGTAAATCTACATTATTTTGTGTTATTTTATATTGTGTACATTTCCACAACTTTACCGCAGTTCCACTAATTTAATAGTCTGTCTAAGATGCTTGTCAGGTCTTAACTTCATCTCAAACTAACTGACCTACAACCAACTGTGAACAGCATCATTTCAGTTAGTTTTGTTTTATATAAATGTTATTTTCTACAAATTTCATCTTCATGGCACAATCTACTTTAGATCTGTTATACACAACCTAAACACTAAAGCAAGACCACTACACTTGTAGAGTCACAATACTTCTGCACATGGGACCTTGCCATTATGAGGCGTCTGTCTCAATGTCAGGTCAATGAATGCTTACAAACCCACTGCTTGATACAGATCATCACAGTAGCATCCCATGGTTCACATGTTTTACGTCACCCACACTATTTATGCTTTGTCATGGATTATACTCTTACCGCTTCAGTCACGGACACCAACCATCTTTTTTATTCTGTTATCCTCTGCTTAGAATAGTTGTGTAGATGGATTGAGACGGTGGTATGGAGGAATATCATCAGCAGAGTTTATCCAGAACACCAAAGCCTGATATCTGTGGAGATTCATGGACACCTACGCCAGCTGGCAGGGCACTTGATGATGATGATGATCCTCTGTTTTAAACTTCCTTCTTCTGATTCTTCTTCTCCTTCATACACCTTCAGATGTCGCCTGGGATATGTTTAAAGTCAACAGGCTTGAGGTTATTGAGATATTCTTAGTTTATCCTTATATGGAAGTGATGTAGGCTAAAATAATGTTCTCTGTTCTGCATATGTTGGACACTCTTGCAGTAAATGTTTAGCTGTCATTTGATCAATTCCAGTTATATTCATCAGTATCTCCTATATTTATCTTGTTGAAGAAGTGGTATTCCATTCTGTTATATCCAGTGCAACTGGTAACATGACTCATCTTTCTGATGCTCTGATTCCAACTTGGCATATGTTACTGAATTTCGTCGGGTGCATGATACAAAATTCACACAGCTTAAATTAAAGCAGTAAGATAAATTCTTCAAGCTGAAATATATCACACATATTCCCACAGTAATTTAAATTGTCTACCACATTAATTTTAAACTGACTATCGTGTCTGTTTGTTTACATAAAGTTGGCTTTGTTTTATAAATATAGCAGCAAAGGCTTCCGCCATCTTTAACATTCATCCATTTTGTGTGTTAAACAACACATGAAATGAATTTTCTCTATTTAGCCAAGAACTCCTTCACCTGGAAGCCAATTAAGCAAAGCAACACACCATCTAAAGCATCTTTGTTTTCACTCTAAATATGTCAAAATTTGTATGACTTGTGGAATATGCATTTCATACATCAAAAATATTTAATAATTTGTAATTCTCAGTCTGTGTAGGCAGAGAATTGATTCAGAACACCAAGGACTCCCCCGATGTGTCTCCACCTTGCCATGGTGGGGGAGCTTGAGTGTCCCACTGACCCCAAGCGCTATGCCGATGGATATTAACTACGTATTGGACAGCTCTTGGGATAGGGACCAGACTAAGAGAGACACAACCTGCTGCTCTGCAAGTAGACTGAGGGCAGCAGTCAAAAGTTTAAATCAGGCGCACGAAGGCAGAAGTTCTTGGTCCGGATACAAGCACTAAGGTTCTCGCTGAGGGATAAGGCTGAACGCCTCTAAGCCATTAATCCTTGGACCTGAGAGCTGGACCGATACAAACCTACCGAAAAATGGAGGTGAGAGGCTGAGCACGCTACATGCTTAGTTCAGATACTTAATTCGAAGGTTCTCCCGGATGAGAGGGCCTGGCCATTTTTAGCTCACTAATGCACGGAGGTAAGGTGCTGAGTCAGCAGCACATGTAGCCTTCCTGGTGAGCATTAAAGGAAGAAAAGCGCCCCAGTCGCACAAAATGGTTACGAAAAATGTCTGTAACTATGCTCAGTAGAGTGTAGTCAAAGGTGGAAAAACGTCTCAATAACACGAAATGGAACGCTTGGCTAGCGAATCCATTGCGTGGACCAATGTCCAAAGCGAAAGCTTACCTAGTGGATGTCGTCCGCAGACTGTCCGTTCCTGGTTTGTGCTTGAGCGACCAGTGGCAAGCGAAAGGCCCAATACATGTAAGTGAGGAATCAAAGCAGCCATGAGCAGGACGTGGCAATTCCTCGTGTGAGCCCAGTCTCAGAGCAGTATGTGCCGGCTCTGCAATAATGGAAGCCGCCTTAGATAGCAGGGAACGCCCATTGTCTGCCCCTGCCTTCCCTTGCGGGCTGACCGTGATGTCTCTGACCATTCTATGTTGACAAGCTGAAATGTGGGCGACATCACAACAATAAGTCTAACGTGTCTCGAAACCCGAGGAAGGCTAACCTCATTAAAAATTCCCGGCGAAGCCGGAAGTGCCGTCCTACGGGTGGCAAAATAAAAATTGGCACTACGCATCTTACGTCCGGGGAAATGTCTCGTCCGAATGTCTCTCGTGCTAGGAACAGCTGTGACTACCTAGTTTCCGAATGCTGCTCTTGTTCGGAACAGCTCTGACTAGGTAGTTTTCCGAATGTCCGTCATGCCCGGAAGAGCTCTGACGGGCACAACGACAAGCACATGTCCAAACCAAAAACTCGCTGAGTGGTTACCGTCTGCAGACCTGCCTTGTTTGTGCGGGAACGGCCCGGGGCGAACGAAATGCCCAATATATTGAAGTAAGGAATTAAAGCAGCCATGAGCAGGACGTGATGATTCCCTCGGTGAGCCCAGCACCAGGGCGCTATGTGTTGGCTCTGCAATTATGGAAGCCACTCAGGATGGCGGAAAATGCCATGGACTGTCCCTGCCTTTTTTTTAGGGATATGACCGTGAAGTCTTCGACTGTTCCAACTTGACCAGCTGGGAGGTGGGCAGTACCACAAAAGTGAGAGTCTCCCAGGAATGCTAACCTGGTCAAAATTGCACGCTAAAAGTCGGATGTGTTGGCCTAAAAGTTTCGACCCAACGGTGCATAACGAGACACACCGCAATCGCATCTGGAAAAAGAAAACACTCCGGATGAAAGCAAAGAAGAAGAAGAACACCAAGGACCAAGATCTGTAGAGAGACATGAACACCTAAGTACTTTGCCAATCTGATGATGATGATACAGGCTAAATCGTTATACTACTAGAAAGCAGAAAATTGCTACTGTAAAAATTATTTGATTATGACATGGATGCAGGCTAGGCTACAGACAAGCACTTGGAAACATCAGTTCTTTGTGTGTTCTTGATTTGTCAATGTGAGTTATTTACTCACCATTTATATTTGTTAATTAAACTTATATTTATTTCTGTTTATTTTTCCAACATCAGTCATTTACTAAACATTAATATTTTAAACTGTTGTTTGTGTGTGTGTGTGTGTTTTGTTTTATTTTAACTATATTAGTTATTAGCTAAATATTGAAGTTGTACAGTGCTTCAAGAAAGAGCCACACAGACACATAATCAGACTACAACTGGTCCACTTAGTATTTGGACTCTTTGCTGGCTGTTGAAGATAAGGATGGAGTATTGGGCATCCAGAGTGTTGTGATGTCGTTTGTTGACCCAACTCAATTGAAGTTTTTAATTCTGTTCCCGGGAAGGTAGCCCGGTCAACAAATGCCTGAAGAAGCCAGATGTGTCAGCCAAAAGGTGCAAATATTGCAGCTCCTGCTGTAAACAGGCACAACATAATTACGTCTACAACAACATTCCAGACAAATGCAGCAGCAGAAGAAGAAGAAGAAGAAGAAGAAGAAGAAGAAGAAGAAGAAGAAGAAGAAGAAGAAGAAGAAGAAGAAGAAATACAGTTAAATTCTTACAAGACACAACATTGCAGTTATAGACATACTTAAGCAAACAAAAGAAAAAGAAACAGAAGAATCTGTTCATTATTACTGGGATTTTATTTCAGCACTTATTTTTCACTTATTATTTACTAAAACATCAGCAATTTTACTATGGTTTTTGTTGTCGACAGACCCGGATTCTTGTGACACATGGAATTCATTGGTTGCCGCAGGTTGACCAGATATTAGTTATGACCAATGGCACGATTTCAGAACGTGGTTCCTACGAACAACTCATCTCACACAAAGGAGCATTTGCTCAGTTTCTGCAAATACATCTTACAAACACTGATCACAGAGAGGATACCATTGAAGAAGAGGAAGAGGATGACGAAGAGTGTAAATATTCATTGTTTTTTAAAGTTTCAATATGCTGATCTTCTCCTTCTCTTCTTCTTCTTTGTCCCACTGTTGAGGGAAGTGTATCACATGTGTATCAGCTTTGCTTCCTCTAGACAGATTCCATCCGATGTTTGCTTCTTCTAGACAGATTCCATCCAAGGTTTTCTTCCTCTGGACAGATTCCATCCAAGGTTTGCTTCATCTAGACAGATTCCATCCAAGGTTTGCTTGCTCTGGACAGATTCCATCCAAGGTTTGCTTGCTCTGGACAGATTCCATCCAATGTTTGCTTCCTCTGGACAGATTCCATCCAAGGTTTGCTTCCTCTGGACAGATTCCATCCAAGGTTTGCTTCCTCTAGACAGATTCCATCCAAGGTTTGCTTGCTCTGGACAGATTCCATCCAAGGTTTGCTTGCTCTGGACAGATTCCATCCAATGTTTGCTTCCTCTGGACAGATTCCATCCAATGTTTGCTTCCTCTGGACAGATTCCATCCAAGGTTTGCTTCCTCTAGACAGATTCCATCCAAGGTTTGCTTGGATCGGTTCTTGTATTAATGTGATCTTGAAATAATCTTACCCCCCCCCCCCCCCCCCCTGGAAATCCTAAAATTCCCCACCGGTTATATCCTAGAAAACTAGGTATCTGGACTCACTACCCCAGAGATCAAAGGGAGTTGTAATATCATTAGATAGAAATGGTTCTTGGAATAAATGCCAGCGTATGCTGAGGTTGAACCAGAACTCTCTGAGCCTGTTGAGGACACAGTAACCTCTCATCATCATCATCAAGTATCATCCCAGCTGGCGTGGGTGATCATGCCACTCCAAAAACTGCGATCTCCAACGGCATGGAAAAGTTCCATGTGTTGACCCCCTTCCGTGCCATGACACAAGACTTTCAAAGATTTTCTCTCACTGTTTTCCTCTATCTCTCTGTTCATAAATCTTTCCGGTTGTCACAACATGTTCCAATTCTTGCCTTCTTATATGCTGGTCTATAACTGTCATGGTCTGCACTATCATACACATAATTTCTAGCGAGAGTTATTTCAGGACGGAGTCATGATTTAATGGTTATTTGCCATGACATTTCCTGCTCTAATCTGTACAGCAGTGTACCCTCCGCCTGATGTGCCAAGACATTTTAATGCAATCACATGTTAGAATTTTCAATTTTTCCATTGGCTTGGACATTGTGGGAATCATTTGATCTTCTTCATTCGTTCGCCTGAAATATGTTTATAACTGCAATGTTGTCTCTTGTGTGAATCTAACAGTCTTTTTTAGTTCATTCAGTGGTCCATAGAGTTATTTGATATAATTTGTTTTCTTACAATGTAATTATAAAACTGTTTGTTACAACAGCAGCATTATAGTAATGACAACTATTTTGCTGAAAATCAAGTGCGCAAAATTTATTTTCTTATTTTCAGCAAACCATTTATTTGGCCGTCATATGTCATCATCATCATCATCATCATCATCATCATCATGTGACATGCAGATAAGTGCAAGAGGTCATGGTTTGCCATGTCACATGATTACGTCCTGGATCAGCTCTGTGTCCTCCCAGTTATGCCATGTGGCCATGCCATCCAAGATATTTACCTCTCTGCCTTCCCTGTGCTCTTTTCCCATACATTTTACCACACACAAGTTTTTGAGTTCATTTCTCTTCACAATGTGCCTAAAATATCTTACTGTCTATTTGTAATTTCTATAATAAATTTATAGTTGTGATTTTTTTCTTGAATAAATGTCTCACTAATATTTCTGTCCATCAATGGTGTTCTTTGCGTTTCCTCAGAAACCACATTGTCACTGCTATCAGATGTTTCTCAGCTTGTCTAGTTTATTGTCCATGTTTGCCATACATACTTCTTCTTCTTCTTCTTCGTTCATCCGGAGTTTTTTTCCGGACGTGATTGCGTTGTGCCTGTTTACAGCAGAGCTGCGTTCTTGCGCCGTTAGGCCGACACATCCGACTTCTGCGGGCATTTGTTGACCGGGTTAACCTTCCCGGGGTGCCATACATACAACAGTATAGGTTCTATTTAACACTTCAACACTCTTTATCTCACTGCAATTGACAGGTTTTTATTGGTATCTTTTATATTGCAGTACAAGAGGTCAAAAATGCGATAAGAGCAAAAGTTGACCTGGTGACATCAGATACTGGAAACACATCGGGAGAGGAGACTTACACTTTTACCAGGCCACAAGGTGCATACAGAAGAAGCAGTAAAAGGTAGAATATTCTTCTTCTTTCATTTGCTTGAGTTTATATCTGCAATGTTGTCTCTTGTGTGAATGTTGTCTCTTCACTGTCTTTTTTAAGTTCACTCAGTGGTCCATAGAGTTTATCCTTCACTGTTGTTTCTCTAGGCCAGAAGGTTTGCCTGGATGTGTCATATTTTGGACAGTCTTGCAGTATGTGATCTGCTGTCCACATGTGCACATGGCTGATTCACTAGCCTTAAATTTTGTATACCTTTGAATGCATAATCGATTATGTTCTGTTCTGAGGCGCAAAATGTTGATTTGTTCTAGTCAGTCCATAAAATGGTCATCGTCTTGTTCTGGTGTTGGTGGTTTTCGGATTGATTTGATGATTCTTTTCTTTTGGTGGTATGAATCAGGCACGTCAGGTTCTTGTATTTCTCCTTAGCTATTTGATCAGCATTCTAGTTTCTGGGCACTTCATGGTGAGATAGTATCTACTGTATGGAGACTTTATGTTGGCTGCCTATTTCAGAAAGTAGTGTCCGTAGTACTGGCAATTTCCCAGACTAGATCGTCTCAAGAACTGATTTTGCATCTGTCACTTGCACCACAGGCCGTGTACCATGGTTGGTATTTAGTAATTTCTCAGCTGCTATCTTAGTTGGTAGAATAATCATATCTGAAGGTTTGAAAATTATACTTCTCAACAAATTGGAATTCTTGCATGTTACATAGAAACAGTCTTTGCATATGTCTGTAGATCCTGGACAATTAATAAACAAGTAAACAAAATCCCTAGAAGTTTAAGCGATGTGGTTTTACTGAAGAATGCTGAATACTTCTTGGATAGCCACAATGAGTAATCAAAACATTTTGAAACAGGTTAAGACACAAGGACAACATATCACAAACATCAGAAACAGACGGCCATCATTTGTTGGCAACATCATGACAGAAGAAAAACTAGAACATATATTGTCACAACTGGAAAGATTTATTGGAATAGAAATAGAGGAAGACAACTAGAGAACATTCTTGTGTCATGGCATAGAAAGATGTCAACATGTGAGATGATGCATGCTGTTGGAGATTGCAAGATGTGGTGAAGCATGGTTGCCCATGCCAGTCAGCAAGGCACATGATGATGAAGTTTTTAACCTAGGCCTTGTTTGAGTGTCAAATCAAATCAAATCAAATCAACTTTATTTTAAAAGGGTAACAAATTGGGCACGCAGGCCCGTCTTACATTCGGCCATTACATGTCTTTAACTCTTGCTGTCTTAGACAGATGGTATATAAACCAACTCTGTTCTGGTCATTTGGTCACTCAGAGGTCAGCATACCTGAATGGATAAGAGCGCTCGTTCTTAAACATCCGGTGTGCTGATGCTAAGGTTATGGGTTCAACCCCATCACCAGTCAGTGGGACTAAAATTTTGACTTCTCGTCCTTGACTTGCCTACGTCATCCTGTTGTTATTAGTTGTCTTTAACTCTACATCTGCTCTGTCTGTCTGCCTGCCTGCCTGTCTGTCTATCTGTCTGTCTTCTCATCCAACAATAATATGGACTCTGACAACATCTCATTTATATTCTTGCTTAGATTCTCAGAAGGAAACATCCAACAATAATATGGACTCTGACAACATCTCATTTATATTCTTGCTTAGATTCTCAGAAGGAAACATGAGCCAGCCTTTTCTTATGCATGAATCGCTGGACCTTTCCATGACCATGACCTCAAACGTGACACAGGTTCATCCAGTTGGTGGGAAATTGATAATTGAAGAGAAGCTGGAGACAGGAAAGGTGAGAGTGTATTAGAGGATGCAAATAAAATGACATATTTAAGTGTGCAGAACAACTGCTTTACGTTATTGACTGCTTTACTTTATGTAGCAACAGGAATAGATAGTATATCAATGAAGCACTGTCATCACATCACTACTGGGCATCTTAGAAACACACTAATTTTACTTCTTCTTTCTTCTTCTTCTTCTGTCCTGCTGCTTTTACTCTGAAGCTTTGCAGAGATATCAGTTTCATGAGGCTACAACTTTGATGGCTCTATTTTGCTATACAAGAAGAATCTTGTGAGTTATGTTGGCATATAATAAAATAATATCTTACACTACTTATTGGAGTATAGGGAATATGTACCAAAAATAAAACTAATTATAGAATAAACAATCCACAGCAATCTGCCTTTGTCAGTGGACAATTTATTGTGAGAGTTCTAGAAGAACTTAAGCAACATATATGTATAATTCTAACCAATATATTGGAAATATATATGGAAGTTTAATGTGAAATTTTAAATGTTATTAATCACATATTAAAATTTATGCAAATCTCATAGAAGAGTATCTTCCTCTTCTTCAGCGTTCCGAGCCATTGAGGTTCTTTGCTGCAGATACAATCCGTCTTCATTCGTCTCTCTGGTTGACCTTCTCTTGCCAGTCGTTTATTCCAAGTGCTTGTAGGTCTGTATATATATTATCTATAGAAGAGTATAAACATTTTAAAATTGTTTGATAAACAGAATTTCAAAATACCATACGTTAAAAAATAATATAACATATGTTGAAATATGTTTTAAAATAAAAAATATGTAGTAAAATCATTTATTAAAATAAACATAAAATATAATATACAAGTATAATCTAAATATAATCCAGAAAGGTTGAAAAGGATATTGATAAAAAAAAATAAGAAAAAGGTTATAATCTGACTAACAAGTATTGACTGTAATCTCAGCCATGAGACAGCCTGCCAAAGATGAAATACTTTAGACTTAGTGCTAAAACCATTCTCTGTTATTCTAGTCAGAAAGCAATCGTACTAAAGTCAGATTTTCTGTTCATATAGTTGACAGAAAGCAGCAGCACTAAAATCAGACTACTTTTATTGGAGACAGAAAGTAGTAGCTCTGAAGTAATCTTTTCTTTTATTGTAGGCAGAAAGCAGTAGCTCTAAAGTCATTTTTTCATTTATTGTAGGCAGAAACCAGTAGCTCTAAAATCGTCTTTTCTGTGATTGTAGACAGAAAGCAGTAGCTCTAAAGTCATCTTTCTGTGATTGTAGACAGAAAGAAGTAGCCCTAAAGTCAGCTTTTCTGCGATCTTGAAATAATCGGGGAATTTAACATCATGAGTACTCTAAATCTCCTTAAATCAGAGACACCCGGGATGGTTAACCCGGTCAACAAATGCCCGCAGAAGTCGGATGTGTCTGCCTAACGGCGCAAGAACACAGCTTTGCTGTAAACAGGCACAACGCAATCACATCAGGAAAAAAACTCTGGATGAACGCAGAAGAAGAAGAAGAAATCAGAGACACAACAAATAGTTAATGAACAAATCTGCAAATATATTTCCGGTTACATTCGGCAATCTGAATCGTAGTGGCTAAATTTATTAACCTCCTATGTTTAGTCAGTTCTTTTAATTCCTTGCATGTAATTTCTATCACCCTTGCAAACATGTTTTTTAATATTTGAAGGTAAAAAAAGTTTGACTTCATTGCATCAGGTCTTAGCAAATCTGGCTTGGTCATTCTCTACAGGACAACAAGCCACCTGCCGAGATCATTGTACAGAATACACGCCAGAGCTCCACCTACAGGGGCTTGTGGAAAATTTGACTCATGGTCTGAATGTTGCATTGAAAGAAACATGACCTTCAGAGTTCGAGACAGGCGGTCTGACTACATAACCATGGAGATTATCATGCAAAGATTAATTTAATGCAAATATGAATTTCACATGTGAGAAATAAGATACAATCATTTTAATTATTATAAGTAATTCTTTTTCAGGTCAAAAGGGATGTGTTTATTACTTTTGCCAATGCCGCTGGTTGTGTTGCAATAACAACAGCATTTGTATGTTATGCTATAAATCAAGGTAGGTGTTTACTATATGTGTGTGTATATACATGGGGGGTTCAAATTAAAACCTTAAAAGTGTGTGTATATGCGAATATATTCTGAAAAAGTACAGAACAAATGTTTCATTTTTCGATGTAATCACCACTGCGTTCAATGCAGGTCCTCCAATGCTGATAAAGTGCTTGGATTCCTGTAGAAAAAATTTCTCTGGGGTGACTACTCAGTGTGCCTGACCTGGTCATGAACAGTCTGTCACAGATGTCACGCTGTTTTAAAACTTCCTACCACACTCATACCCCTGCTGGACTGACAGGCATGCATTGTCATACTGGGCCTTCATTCACCGATTAGCTTCTATAGGTTTCACCACTTCACTGATAAAAAAAAATGGATAATAGAATGCTGCTCCTCTTTGTTGCATGTCAAAAGTGGGGTTTCCATCTTTAAACTGTCCTTATGATGTCACTGTATTCATCTGCACCATGATGTTATGTGCTTAACACTCTTGACATCCTCAACAACAATATTGACAGCTTACAAGACAATGGCAGTGGCATGGTTAACATGGTTACTGTAATTTCTTTCACACTGTTAAGGTTTTCATTTGAATCCCCCTTGTGTATAATCATCAAGTGAATGTTTTTCATGAGTCCCCAACACCCTATGCCCTGTGGCTTCTTGTTCATGCTTGCAGGCTTCTTCCAGTCCATCTTTTGTTGTTGTCCACACACTTGTAATATCGTCTTCCTGTCCATCTCTTGATGTTGTCCACACACTTGTAATGTCGTCTTCCAGTCCATCTCTTGTTGTCCACACACTTGTAATGTCATCTTTCAGTCCATCTCTTGATGTTGTCCACACACTTGTAATGTCGTCTTCCAGTCCATCTCTTGATGTTGTCCACACACTTGTAATGTCGTCTTCCTGTCCATCTCTTGATGTTGTCCACACACTTGTAATGTCTTCTTCCTGTCCATCTCTTGATGTTGTCCACACACTTGTAATGTCATCTTCCAGTCCATCTCTTGATGTTGTCCACACACTTGTAATGTCATCTTCCAGTCCATCTCTTGATGTTGTCCACACACTTGTAATGTCGTCTTCCTGTCCATCTCTTGATGTTGTCCACACACTTGTAATATCGTCTTCCAGTCCATCTCTTGATGTTGTCCACACACTTGTAATGTCGTCTTCCAGTCCATCTCTTGTTGTCCACACACTTGTAATGTCATCTTCCAGTCCATCTCTTGATGTTGTCCACACACTTGTAATGTCGTCTTCCAGTCCATCTCTTGATGTTGTCCACACACTTGTAATGTCATCTTCCAGTCCATCTCTTGATGTTGTCCACACACTTGTAATGTCGTCTTCCAGTCCATCTCTTGTTGTCCACACACTTGTAATGTCGTCTTCCAGTCCATCTCTTGATGTTGTCCACACACTTGTAATGTCGTCTTCCAGTCCATCTCTTGATGTTGTCCACACACTTGTAATGTCGTCTTCCAGTCCATCTCTTGATGTTGTCCACACACTTGTAATGTCATCTTCCAGTCCATCTCTTGATGTTGTCCACACACTTGTAATGTCGTCTTCCAGTCCATCTCTTGATGTTGTCCACACACTTGTAATGTCGTCTTCCAGTCCATCTCTTGTTGTCCACACACTTGTAATGTCGTCTTCCAGTCCATCTCTTGATGTTGTCCACACACTTGTAATGTCGTCTTCCAGTCCATCTCTTGATGTTGTCCACACACTTGTAATGTCATCTTCCAGTCCATCTCTTGATGTTGTCCACACACTTGTAATGTCGTCTTCCAGTCCATCTCTTGTTGTCCACACACTTGTAATGTCGTCTTCCAGTCCATCTCTTGATGTTGTCCACACACTTGTAATGTCGTCTTCCAGTCCATCTCTTGATGTTGTCCACACACTTGTAATGTCGTCTTCCAGTCCATCTCTTGATGTTGTCCACACACTTGTAATGTCATCTTCCAGTCCATCTCTTGATGTTGTCCACACACTTGTAATGTCGTCTTCCAGTCCATCTCTTGATGTTGTCCACACACTTGTAATGTCGTCTTCCAGTCCATCTCTTGTTGTCCACACACTTGTAATGTCGTCTTCCAGTCCATCTCTTGATGTTGTCCACACACTTGTAATGTCGTCTTCCAGTCCATCTCTTGATGTTGTCCACACACTTGTAATGTCATCTTCCAGTCCATCTCTTGATGTTGTCCACACACTTGTAATGTCGTCTTCCTGTCCATCTCTTGATGTTGTCCACACACTTGTAATGTCGTCTTCCAGTCCATCTCTTGATGTTGTCCACACACTTGTAATGTCATCTTCCAGTCCATCTCTTGATGTTGTCCACACACTTGTAATGTCGTCTTCCAGTCCATCTCTTGATGTTGTCCACACACTTGTAATGTCGTCTTCCTGTCCATCTCTTGATGTTGTCCACACACTTGTAATGTCGTCTTCCAGTCCATCTCTTGATGTTGTCTACACACTTGTAATGTCGTCTTCCAGTCCATCTCTTGTTGTCCACACACTTGTAATGTCGTCTTCCAGTCCATCTCTTGATGTTGTCCACACACTTGTAATGTCGTCTTCCAGTCCATCTCTTGTTGTCCACACACTTGTAATGTCGTCTTCCAGTCCATCTCTTGATGTTGTCCACACACTTGTAATGTCGTCTTCCTGTCCATCTCTTGATGTTGTCCACACACTTGTAATGTCGTCTTCCAGTCCATCTCTTGATGTTGTCCACACACTTGTAATGTCGTCTTCCAGTCCATCTCTTGTTGTCCACACACTTGTAATGTCATCTTCCAGTCCATCTCTTGATGTTGTCCACACACTTGTAATGTCGTCTTCCAGTCCATCTCTTGATGTTGTCCACACACTTGTAATGTCGTCTTCCTGTCCATCTCTTGATGTTGTCCACACACTTGTAATGTCGTCTTCCAGTCCATCTCTTGATGTTGTCCACACACTTGTAATGTCGTCTTCCAGTCCATCTCTTGATGTTGTCCACACACTTGTAATGTCGTCTTCCAGTCCATCTCTTGATGTTGTCCACACACTTGTAATGTCGTCTTCCTGTCCATCTCTTGTTGTCCACACACTTGTAATATCGTCTTCCTGTCCATCTCTTGATGTTGTCCACACACTTGTAATGTCGTCTTCCAGTCCATCTCTTGTTGTCCACACACTTGTAATGTCATCTTCCAGTCCATCTCTTGATGTTGTTCACACACTTGTAATGTCGTCTTCCAGTCCATCTCTTGATGTTGTCCACACACTTGTAATGTCGTCTTCCTGTCCATCTCTTGTTGTCCACACACTTGTAATATCGTCTTCCTGTCCATCTCTTGATGTTGTCCACACACTTGTAATGTCGTCTTCCAGTCCATCTCTTGTTGTCCACACACTTGTAATGTCGTCTTCCAGTCCATCTCTTGATGTTGTCCACACACTTGTAATGTCGTCTTCCAGTCCATCTCTTGATGTTGTCCACACACTTGTAATGTCGTCTTCCAGTCCATCTCTTGTTGTCCACACACTTGTAATGTCGTCTTCCAGTCCATCTCTTGTTGTCCACACACTTGTAATGTCATCTTCCAGTCCATCTCTTGATGTTGTCCACACACTTGTAATGTCATCTTTCAGTCCATCTCTTGATGTTATCCACACACTTGTAATATCGTCTTCCTGTCCATCTCTAGATGTTGTCCACACACTTGTAATGTCATCTTCCAGTCCATCTCTTGATGTTGTCCACACACTTGTAATGTCGTCTTCCAGTCCATCTCTTGATGTTGTCCACACACTTGTAATGTCATCTTTCAGTCCATCTCTTGATGTTGTCCACACACTTGTAATGTCGTCTTTCAGTCCATCTCTTGATGTTGTCCACACACTTGTAATGTCATCTTCCAGTCCATCTCTTGATGTTGTCCACACACTTGTAATGTTGTCTTCCAGTCCATCTCTTGATGTTATCCACACACTTGTAATATCGTCTTCCTGTCCATCTCTAGACGTTGTCCACACACTTGTAATGTCATCTTCATGTCCATCTCTTGATGTTGTCCACACACTTGTAATGTTGTCTTCCAGTCCATCTCTTGAAGTTGTCCACACACTTGTAATGTTGTCTTCCAGTCCATCTCTTGATGTTGTCCACACACTTGTAATGTCGTCTTCCAGTCCATCTCTTGATGTTGTCCACACACTTGTAATGTCGTCTTCCAGTCCATCTCTTGATGTTGTCCACACACTTGTAATGTCGTCTTCCAGTCCATCTCTTGATGTTGTCCACACACTTGTAATGTCGTCTTCCAGTCCATCTCTTGATGTTGTCCACACACTTGTAATGTCGTCTTCCAGTCCATCTCTTGATGTTGTCCACACACTTGTAATATCGTCTTCCAGTCCATCTCTTGATGTTGTCCACACACTTGTAATGTTGTCTTCCTCTACATACTTCCCATATATACACACACACACACACACAATCACAACTGAAAAAGACAGTCCACATTCTTTGGGCATAATGGACAAGTTTGAAGAGAGGAAAAGCATGGGAAGATGAATAGAGAAGATGCTGGACAGTTTGACATCAAGGAGGAACATAGGTGTCAGAAATTAGCGGTGGTACTAGAAACAGAAGGCTAAGAGCAGACATGCTTGCTTGCTTGTGTTCGATGGCTGTGAACTCCAGCGTGAAGTCCTGTATGTCGGATGAAGGCATCCTGTTGTCCAACATCAGTGTGATGTCATACAGGACCTGAGGTTTGCGTGAGTATCCGTTGTCCCATGTCTGACTTATTGGTGTGTAGACTGGTGGTTCCTCGCCGTACAGGCAGACACTCTCCAACTTCAGAGGAATTGGCGATCCTACTGACTTTAGCCAGGACCCCGAAGGGACCTGTTTCCCAGGACGCTTGACGAGGACGTGTGAATAGGTCTTGGCCAGTATATAACCCGGCCCTGGTGCCTTGGAAACACCTCTGCGTCCCATGGGCAGACATGATTACAGGGGTTCAGTTTGGTCAATTGGATAAAAACGCACGTTCTTAAACATATGGTGTGTTGATGCCAGGGTATGGGGTTCAATCCCTGCACTGGACAGTTGGACTAAAATGTTGACTTCTCGTTCTTGACTTGAGGACGTAAATTACAAGTACCTCTGAAGTTTGAGTGGGGTTTGCCTGATGGCGAGAGACACTGGTAATAGGGAAAGCTAATCCACATGCAAAATTCATTCCGGTGCTATAGAAGTAGTGTGTATAGACTACATTTAAGTTCAAAGCGAGAGAGTGAAAAAAAAAAGAAGAAAAAGACATGATCACCAACTCATCATAGCTCCAGCTGCAGGGGTTTCTGGGAAGAAGAAAATTATGTAAATTGCATCACCTTTGCAGGATGTGACCAACTCCAACAATAGGTTGATGTTCTAGGCAAGTTTACATTCAATAGTTTACCATTGCTTTCTGAGTGAGAAGCCAACTTTGAAGTCCACCTAACAGGTGGAGGGGTTGGTTCTACTACCCTGTCGCCAATGCACTGGAAGTGTTCAGAGTTGTCAGAACTAGATTGCTCTTATTGTTTTGGTCACAGACACACACATATATATATAGTTAGTTAGTCTTTCCTCTTGAGCCTAAGGTGGTGCATATGGCAGAAGTCCTGACTCTCCATGCTTGGCGGTTCACTGCTACCTGTTGTAGATCTTGGATGTTTACTTGGCCGTTGAATGAGCCTTCTCTGATGATGGTTCTACACAGGGTCTCTCTTGATCTTCCCCGTTTTCTTTTCCCTACCGGTGACCATATGAGGGCTTGGTAGGGGAGTCTTGTCTTGTCCATTCTGAGTACATGGCCGATGTAGTTCCAACGGCGTCTTCTTATAAAATTGGATACTGTAAAATGCTTAGTCTCTTGTCTTATTTACGTATTGGTTCTGAAGTCTGTTTAGTGGATGTTTAGAATCTTCTAAGACATTTGTTTTCAAAATTATCTAATTTTTTATCTAGAGCTACCGTTTATTTCCAACTTTCACATCCATACGTTAACACTGGAATCACATAAGAGTTGAAGATTTTAAGTTTTGTGTGTTTGCTGAGTGTCTTTGACTTCCAGATGTTTGACAGTTTATTGAAGCACCAGATGCCAGTGCGATTCTAGATGATATTTCTGGTGTTGAGTCCCCTGTAGATGTCATTTTGCTTCCTAGGTATGTAAAGCTGTTGACTTTTTCAAGAACGTAGCTGTTTAATCTGGTGTCATCTGAACTGTTGGTAAGATCAAACATTTTGGAGATGGTTTATTTTCTCTTGGGCATCTGGGTGTGATGAACTCAAAAGCACTATGTCGTCTGCAAAGTCCAGGTCTTCTAGAATTTTTTCAACCCAATGGATACCCATATTTGTGTTGTTTGTGCATTTGCGCATGACCCAATCGATAGCTATTCCAAAGAGCATCGGTGATAATACACAACCCTGTTTCGACTGATATATATATATATATGCACACACAGGATGCGCCTAAAGCTGGTATACAGTTCTCAGTGGATTCAGGTAAAGACTTCTTCTGGCAAACATTTACCTTCATTAGTGCAGATGGAGTCAATGTGTTAAAATTGTAAGGATCAGGTCCCACGAATGTTGCAAAGTTGATTGATGGCACTTCAAGCTTCTAACAGATCAATACTGCAAAGCTTCCAAGTTATCACGATATGTTCCAGTTTTTTTTTTTTTTTTCATAATGTGGCCAAAAATGTTGACTGCCTCTTTCCTATCTTTGTGGTAATTATCTTTGTGTCCTAGCATCTTTCAAAAGGTTTAGATTACTCATTCTGGCTGTCCAAGGAATGTTCAACATTCTTCTGTAAAACCACATCTCTGAGGCCTCAGGGGATTTTTTTAACTTTTTTACTAATTATTTACATTATTACCACCAACTTCAAGTTGAGTGAGTTGAGCTAAGAACTGACATCACTGCACTCGGGATATTCCCATACGCGCTCTGTCCCCTCGTTCAACAGCCAGCGAAGGGTAACCAACTTCAGTACCTGGCATAATGTCTATAGACCTCATTATATGTTCACTGTACGATGAAAACCAATTAGGAGACAGTACACTCCCCTGACTGACAACCTAAATACACATTAAGGTATGTAGAAAGTGTCATGTACTTACTTACTTGTATCTGCAAGAAATAAATCATTGAGTGAGGTGTTAAATTCTACATCATAATCTGGTTTGCTATCAGTGAGATCGTTCTGTGCATGTTGTACTCTGTTGCCACTTTGTCCGTGTATACAGTGGTGGACTGGGTCTAACAAATTTGGTTGCCTGGAGACAGTTCTACTGAAAAGACATTGCCATTTTAAATATATTGTCTGATGTTTAAGGAGGTCCACTTTATCAGGATCACACATGGCCCACTTGTCATCGGGCAAACTGACTCCCTGCCAGTCCGCCTCTACATCCATTTTAAAGTATTTTCTCAATTTCAACTAAAATTAACGATTGCAATGTGGGTTTTTCAATTTATTTTGCATATTTGCAATTCCTGGGCAAGTTTACATTCAGTATTTTGCCATTGCTTTCTAAACAACCAGCACTCATATCATTATATGAAAACCAACGCAAGACAGTCTGCTTCCAAATCGCCCACAACTGTGTTTCGAACACGGTATGCAAGATTATGAATTGTATTTGTAACACCATCACCACAGAGCCAGCTATTCTGCACGGGAGAAGTAAAATTAAATGTCCTTGTTACAGGTTTCCTGGCATGGTCAAGCTTTTTCCTGACTGTGTGGACAGAAGACGGACTACTGCTGAATGTAACGACACGCAGCACGCCAGAGGGGAAGGCCAGGCTCAACTATTACTTAGGTGTTTATGGAGGTTTCTTTAGTATTGCACAGGGTAAGTATTATATATGTATAATGTGTTTATTTGGTCTGGTGTGTATCATGTGTTTATTTGGTCTGATATGTATCATGTGTTTATTTGGTCTGATATGTATCATGTGTTTACTTGGTTGTAAATGTGTGATATGTTTATTTGGTCTGATATGTTATTATGTGTTTAATTTGCCTTATATGTATCATGTGTTTATTTGGTCTTATATGTATCATGTGTTTATTTGGTCTTATATGTATCATGTGTTTATCTGGACTTATATGTATCATGTGAGAGTCTCCGTGGCAAAGTGGTCAAGCCGTTTGACTCAGGCTCCGAAGATTTTGGGTTCAATTCCAGGCCGCGACCTTCGGTTCATGAGTGAATTTATTTGGAGACTCCTGGAGGTCGTCACTGGAGCTACGGAGTTTGTGCTTTGCGTAACACTTTCCGCACTGCAGAAAGAAACTAAGCCATATGAGATAAAAATCCAGTGTAATGAAGTCGACCCTGTTGACTTTTAAGCAACTTTTTAAATATTTATCATGCGTTTATTTGGCTGTAAATTTATCTGATGTGTTTATTTGGTCATATATGTATCATGTGTTTATTTGGTCATATATGTATCATGTGTTTATTTGGTCATATATGTATCATGTGTTTATTTGGTCATATATGTATCATGTGTTTATTTGGTCTTATATGTATTATGTGTTTATTTGGTCTTATATGTATCATGTGTTTATTTGGTCATATATGTATCATGTGTTTATTTGGTCATATATGTATCATGTGCTTATTTGGTCTTATATGTATCATGTGCTTATTTGGTCTTATATGTATCATGTGCTTATTTGGTCATATATGTATCATGTGTTTATTTGGTCATATATGTATCATGTGTTTATTTGGTCATTTATGTATCATGTGTTTATTTGGTCATATATGTATAATGTGTTTATTTGGTCATATATGTATCATGTGTTTATTTGGTCATATATGTGTCATGTGTTTATGTGGTCATATATGTATCATGTGTTTATTTGGTCATATATGTGTCATGTGTTTATTTGGTCTTATATGTATCATGTGTTTATTTGGTCATATATGTGTCATGTGTTTATTTGGTCATATATGTGTCATGTGTTTATTTGGTCATATATGTGTCATGTGTTTATTTGGTCATATATGTGTCATGTGTTTATTTGGTCATATATGTGTCATGTGTTTATTTGGTCTTATATGTATCATGTGTTTATTTGGTCTTATATGTATCATGTGTTTATTTGGTCATATATGTGTCATGTGTTTATTTGGTCATATATGTGTCATGTGTTTATTTGGTCATATGTATCATGTGTTTATTTTGTCTTATATGTATCATGTGCTTATTTGGTCATATATGTATCATGTGTTTATTTTGTCTTATATATACTCTTTTATATTTCACGTGTTTATTTATTTGGTCAACACCCCTCTCAACCCCCTCCCCTTTTCATTATGCATAAAATTTGGTGGAACTGCGGTAAAGCTGTGAAAGTTTAAACAATATATAATGACACAAAGTAGTGCAGCTTTACATAACAGAGTTACGACACATACAGAACGTTGCGGCGGTTAGCCTTCATCAGCAAACAAACACATTCACAAACACAACATACAGTCAAGGAGAATTCCTGTGACTACATTAGAAGGTGATGACAGGGCGAGAGGAACAAATGCATGGAAAAATGGAAGCAATGAAGAGAAAATGAGAATTGACAAAATGTTAATTGAAAAGAATGTTAGTCGAAGAAAATGTTTAATAGAAAAACTGTTTCTAGAGAAGAAAAAAACTGTATACTCACCTCACGTACGGACCTGTGAATGTCTACGGAAAACTCGGGTGTATTAGTATAACGGTGCTGGATGTTACGGTACAGTGAGCACATAGAAAGAAGGGGGCGGGGTAGGAGGCGTGTAAAATTGACCACGACACCATTGTGTTGTTCCTAGAAAATGTAAGAACCAAACACCTCACACCAGAATTGTGACTACTTTACCTTCTTCATCTTCTGTCTTTTATTCCCCATGGAAGTATAGGCCCGCAAGCAACTCACTCCAAGTCTTTTCCTATCCCATGCAACTCTGTCCATGTCCTCTCCATTTCATTCATCTTTGTCTCTAATTTTTTTATTGCGGTGGACTGGGCTGTCCCAGTCCGCGCAGTCTAAAATAGGTACCAGAAAATGTCCTTGGAAGTCCTATGTCCTATTTTGTATGTCATCATCATCATCTCATCTTGTTCCTCTTGTACCTTGCAGTGTCGAGGTGGCTTATGTCTACTGGACACTTATGTCTACTTGACGATTATGTCTACTTGACTCTTGTGTCTACTTTACCCTTATGTCTACTTTACTCTTATGTGTACTTTATTCTTATGTCTACTTAACTCCAATGTCTGCTTTACTCTTATGTCTGCTTTACTCTTATGTCTGCTTTACTCTTATGTCTGCTTTACCATTATGTCTACTTTACTCTTATGTCTACTTTACTCTTATGTCTACTTTACCATTATGTTTACTTTACTCTTATGCCTACTTTACTCTTATGTCTACTTTACTCTTATGTCTGCTTTACCATTATGTCTATGTTACTCTTATGTCTACTTTACTCCTATGTCTACTTTACTCTTATGTCTGCTTTACTCTTATGTCTGCTTTACTCTTATGTCTACTTTACTCTTATGTCTACTTTACTCTTATGTCTACTTTACTCTTATGTCTGCTTTACTCTTATGTCTGCTTTACTCTTATGTCTACTTTACTCTTATGTCTACTCTACTCTTATGTCTACTTTACTCTTATGTCTACTTTACTCTTATGTCTGCTTTACTCTTATGTCTACTTTACTCTTATGTCTGCTTTACTCTTATGTCTGCTCTACCATTATGTCTGCTTTACCATTATGTCTACTTTACTGTTATGTCTACTTTACTCTTATGTCTGCTTTACTCTTATGTCTACTTTACTCTTATGTCTGCTTTACTCTTATGTCTACTTTACTCTTATGTCTACTTTACTCTTATGTCTGCTTTACTCTTTTGTCTACTTTACTCTTATGTCTACTCCACTCTTATGTCTACTTTACTCCTATGTCTACTTTACTCTTATGTCTGCTTTACCATTATGTCTACTTTACTCTTATGTCTGCTTTACTCTTATGTCTACTTTACTCGTATGTCTGCTTTACTCTTATGTCTGCTTTACTCTTATGTCTACTTTACTCCTATGTCTACTTTACTCTTATGTCTACTTTACTCTTATGTCTACTTTACTCTTATGTCTGCTTTACCATTATGTCTGCTTTACCATTATGTCTACTTTACTCTTATGTTTACTTTACTCTTATGTCTACTTTACTCTTATGTCTGCTTTACTCTTATGTCTACTTTACTCTTATGTCTACTTTACTCTTATGTCTGCTTTACCATTATGTCTGCTTTAACATTATGTCTACTTTACTCTTATGTTTACTTTACTCTTATGTCTACTTTACTCTTATGTCTGCTTTACTCTTATGTCTACATTACTCTTATGTCTGCTTTACTCTTATGTCTACTTTACTCTTATGTCTAGTTTACTCTTATGTCTACTTTACTCTTATGTCTACTTTACTCCTATGTCTACTTTACTCTTATGTGTACTTTACTCTTATGTGTACTTTACTCCTATGTCTACTTTACTCTTATGTCTACTTTACTATTATGTGTACTTTACTCCTATGTCTACTTTACTCTTATGTCTACTTTACTATTATGTCTACTTTACTCCTATGTCTACTTTACTCTTATGTCTTCTCTACTCTTATGTCTACTTTACTATTATGTGTACTTTACTCCTATGTCTACTTTACTCTTATGTCTTCTCTACTCTTATGTCTACTTTACTCCTATGTCTACTTTACTCTTATCTCTATTTACTCTTATGTCTACTTTACTCCTATGTCTACTTTACTCGTATGTGTACTTTATTCCTATGTCTACTTTACTCTTATGTCTACTTTACTCTTATGTGTACTTTACTCCTATGTCTACCTTACTCTTATGTCTACTTTACTCTTATGTGTACTTTACTCCTATGTCTACTTTACGTTTATGTGTACTTTACTCCTATGTCTGCTTTACTCTTATGTCTACTTTACTCTTATGTGTACTTTACTCCTTTGTCTACTTTACTGTTATGTGTACTTTATTCCTGTGTCTACTTTACTCTTATGTCTACTTTACTCTTATGTGTACTTTACTCCTATGTTTACTTTACTCTTATGTCTACTCTACTCTTATGTGTACTTTACTCCTATGTCTACTTTACTCATATGTCTACTTTACTGTTATGTCTACTTTACTCTTTTGTCTGCTTTACTATTATGTCTACTTTACTATTATGTCTACTTTACTCCTATGTCTACTTTACTCTTATGTCTACTTTACTCCTATGTCTACTTTACTATTATGTCTACTTTACTCCTATGTCTACTTTACTCCTATGTCTACTTTACTATTATGTCTACTTTACTCCTATGTCTACTTTACTATTATGTCTACTTTACTCCTATGTCTACTTTACTATTATGTCTACTTTACTCCTATGCCTACTTTATTCCTATGTCTACTTTACTCTTATGTCTACTTTACAACTATGTCTAGTTTACTCTTATGTCTACTTTACTCTTATGTCTACTTTACTCCTATGTCTACTTTACTCCTATGTCTACTTTTCTCTTATGTCTACTTTACTCTTATGTCTACTTTACTCTTATATCTACTTTACTCTTATGTCTACTTTACTCCTATGTCTACTTTACTCTTATGTCTACTTTACAACTATGTCTAGTTTACTCTTATGTCTACTTTACTCTTATGTCTACTTTACTCCTATGTCTACTTTACTCCTATGTCTACTTTTCTCTTATGTCTACTTTACTCTTATATCTACTTTACTCTTATGTCTACTTTACCCCTATGTCTACTTTACTCTTATGTGTACTTTACTCCTATGTCTACATTACTCTTATGTCTACTTTACTCTTATGTGTACTTTACTCCTATGTCTACTTTACTGTTATGTGTACTTTGTTCCTGTGTCTACTTTACTCTTATGTCTACTTTACTCTTATGTGTACTTTACTCCTATGTCTACTTTACTCCTATGTCTACTCTACTCTTATGTCTACTCTACTCCTATGTGTACTTTACTCCTATATCTACTTTACTCCTATGTCTACTTTACTATTATGTCTACTTTACTCTTATGTCTGCTTTACCATTATGTCTACTTTACTATTATGTCTACTTTACTCCTATGTCTACTTTACTCTTATGTCTACTTTACTCTTATGTCTACTTTACTCTTATGTCTACTGTTCTCTTATGTCTGCTTTACTCTTATGTCTGCTTTACTCTTATGTCTGCTTTACTCTTAGGTCTACTTTACTCCTATGTCTACTTGACTCTTATGTGTACTTTACTTTTATGTCTACTTTACTCCTATGTCTACTTTACTCTTATGTCTACTTTACTCTTATGTCTACTTTACTCTTATGTGTACTTTACTCCTATGTCTACTTTACTCCTATGTCTACTTTACTCCTATGTCTACTTTTCTCTTATGTCTACTTTACTCTTATGTCTACTTTACTCTTATATCTACTTTACTCTTATGTCTACTTTACTCCTATGTCTACTTTACTCTTATGTGTACTTTACTCCTATGTCTACATTACTCTTATGTCTACTTTACTCTTATGTGTACTTTACTCCTATGTCTACTTTACTGTTATGTGTACTTTGTTCCTGTGTCTACTTTACTCTTATGTCTACTTTACTCTTATGTGTACTTTACTCCTATGTCTACTTTACTCCTATGTCTACTCTACTCTTATGTCTACTCTACTCCTATGTGTACTTTACTCCTATATCTACTTTACTCCTATGTCTACTTTACTATTATGTCTACTTTACTCTTATGTCTGCTTTACCATTATGTCTACTTTACTATTATGTCTACTTTACTCCTATGTCTACTTTACTCTCATGTCTACTTTACTCTTATGTCTACTTTACTCTTATGTCTACTGTTCTCTTATGTCTGCTTTATTCTTATGTCTGCTTTACTCTTATGTCTGCTTTACTCTTAGGTCTACTTTACTCCTATGTCTACTTGACTCTTATGTGTACTTTACTTTTATGTCTACTTTACTCCTATGTCTACTTTACTCTTATGTCTACTTTACTCTTATGTCTACTTTACTCTTATGTGTACTTTACTCCTATGTCTACTTTACTCTTATTTCTACTTTACTCTTATGTCTACTTTACTCTTATGTGTACTTTACTCCTATGTCTACTTTACTCTTATGTGTACTTTACTCTTATGTCTACTTTACTCTTATGTGTACTTTACTCCTATGTCTACTTTACTGTTATGTGTACTTTATTCCTGTGTCTACTTTACTCTTATGTCTACTTTTCTCCTATGTCTACTTTACTCTTATGTCTACTTTACTCTTATGTCTGCTTTACTCTTATGTCTGCTTTACTCTTATGTCTGCTTTACTCTTATGTCTGCTTTACTCTTAGGTCTACTTTACTCCTATGTCTACTTGACTCTTATGTGTACTTTACTTTTATGTCTACTTTACTCCTATGTCTACTTTACTCTTATGTCTACTTTACTCTTATGTCTACTTTACTCTTATGTGTACTTTACTCCTATGTCTACGTTACTCTTATGTCTACTTTACTCTTATGTCTACTTTACTCTTATGTGTACTTTATTCCTATGTCTACTTTACTCTTATGTGTACTTTACTCTTATGTCTACTTTACTCTTATGTCTACTTT
The DNA here is from genome assembly GCA_963921405.1 of Cepaea hortensis. Taxonomy (NCBI): domain Eukaryota; kingdom Metazoa; phylum Mollusca; class Gastropoda; order Stylommatophora; family Helicidae; genus Cepaea; species Cepaea hortensis. Next base: position 119,692,379 of record OY992881.1, on the reverse strand, counting down.
ACTCCTATGTCTACTTTACTGTTATGTGTACTTTATTCCTGTGTCTACTTTACTCTTATGTCTACTTTACTCCTATGTCTACTTTACTCATGTGTCTACTTTACTCTTATGTCTACTTTACTTTTATGTCTGCTTTACTCTTATGTCTGCTTTACTCTTATGTCTGCTTTACTCTTATGTCTACTTTACTCCTATGTCTACTTGACTCTTATGTGTACTTTACTCTTATGTCTACTTTACTCCTATGTCTACTTTACTCTTATGTTTTCTTTACTCTTATGTCTACTTTACTCTTATGTCTACTTTACTCCTATGTCTACTTTACTCTTATGTGTACTTTATTCCTGTGTCTACTTTCCTCTTATGTCTACTTTACTCTAATGTGTACTTTACTCCTATGTCTACTTTACTCTTATGTCTTCTCTACTCTTATGTCTACTTTACTCCTATGTCTACTTTACTCTTATCTCTATTTACTCTTATGTCTACTTTACTCCTATGTCTACTTTACTCGTATGTGTACTTTATTCCTATGTCTACTTTACTCTTATGTCTACTTTACTCTTATGTGTACTTTACTCCTATGTCTACCTTACTCTTATGTCTACTTTACTCTTATGTGTACTTTACTCCTATGTCTACTTTACGTTTATGTGTACTTTACTCCTATGTCTGCTTTACTCTTATGTCTACTTTACTCTTATGTGTACTTTACTCCTTTGTCTACTTTACTGTTATGTGTACTTTATTCCTGTGTCTACTTTACTCTTATGTCTACTTTACTCTTATGTGTACTTTACTCCTATGTTTACTTTACTCTTATGTCTACTCTACTCTTATGTGTACTTTACTCCTATGTCTACTTTACTCATATGTCTACTTTACTGTTATGTCTACTTTACTCTTTTGTCTACTTTACTATTATGTCTACTTTACTATTATGTCTACTTTACTCCTATGTCTACTTTACTCTTATGTCTACTTTACTCCTATGTCTACTTTACTATTATGTCTACTTTACTCCTATGTCTACTTTACTCCTATGTCTACTTTACTATTATGTCTACTTTACTCCTATGTCTACTTTACTATTATGTCTACTTTACTCCTGTCTACTTTACTATTATGTCTACTTTACTCCTATGTCTACTTTACTCTTATGTCTACTTTACTCTTATGTCTACTTTACTCTTATGTCTACTGTTCTCTTATGTCTGCTTTACTCTTATGTCTGCTTTACTCTTATGTCTGCTTTACTCTTAGGTCTACTTTACTCCTATGTCTACTTGACTCTTATGTGTACTTTACTTTTATGTCTACTTTACTCCTATGTCTACTTTACTCTTATGTCTACTTTACTCTTATGTCTACTTTACTCTTATGTGTACTTTACTCCTATGTCTACTTTACTCTTATTTCTACTTTACTCTTATGTCTACTTTACTCTTATGTGTACTTTACTCCTATGTCTACTTTACTCTTATGTGTACTTTACTCTTATGTCTACTTTACTCTTATGTGTACTTTACTCCTATGTCTACTTTACTGTTATGTGTACTTTATTCCTGTGTCTACTTTACTCTTATGTCTACTTTACTCCTATGTCTACTTTACTCTTATGTCTACTTTACTCTTATGTCTACTTTACTCTTATGTCTGCTTTACTCTTATGTCTGCTTTACTCTTATGTCTGCTTTACTCTTATGTCTTCTTTACTCTTAGGTCTACTTTACTCCTATGTCTACTTGACTCTTATGTGTACTTTACTTTTATGTCTACTTTACTCCTATGTCTACTTTACTCTTATGTCTACTTTACTCTTATGTCTACTTTACTCTTATGTGTACTTTACTCCTATGTCTACTTTACTCCTATGTCTACTTTACTCCTATGTCTACTTTTCTCTTATGTCTACTTTACTCTTATGTCTACTTTACTCTTATATCTACTTTACTCTTATGTCTACTTTACTCCTATGTCTACTTTACTCTTATGTGTACTTTACTCCTATGTCTACATTACTCTTATGTCTACTTTACTCTTATGTGTACTTTACTCCTATGTCTACTTTACTGTTATGTGTACTTTGTTCCTGTGTCTACTTTACTCTTATGTCTACTTTACTCTTATGTGTACTTTACTCCTATGTCTACTTTACTCCTATGTCTACTCTACTCTTATGTCTACTCTACTCCTATGTGTACTTTACTCCTATATCTACTTTACTCCTATGTCTACTTTACTATTATGTCTACTTTACTCTTATGTCTGCTTTACCATTATGTCTACTTTACTATTATGTCTACTTTACTCCTATGTCTACTTTACTCTCATGTCTACTTTACTCTTATGTCTACTTTACTCTTATGTCTACTGTTCTCTTATGTCTGCTTTATTCTTATGTCTGCTTTACTCTTATGTCTGCTTTACTCTTAGGTCTACTTTACTCCTATGTCTACTTGACTCTTATGTGTACTTTACTTTTATGTCTACTTTACTCCTATGTCTACTTTACTCTTATGTCTACTTTACTCTTATGTCTACTTTACTCTTATGTGTACTTTACTCCTATGTCTACTTTACTCTTATTTCTACTTTACTCTTATGTCTACTTTACTCTTATGTGTACTTTACTCCTATGTCTACTTTACTCTTATGTGTACTTTACTCTTATGTCTACTTTACTCTTATGTGTACTTTACTCCTATGTCTACTTTACTGTTATGTGTACTTTATTCCTGTGTCTACTTTACTCTTATGTCTACTTTTCTCCTATGTCTACTTTACTCTTATGTCTACTTTACTCTTATGTCTGCTTTACTCTTATGTCTGCTTTACTCTTATGTCTGCTTTACTCTTATGTCTGCTTTACTCTTAGGTCTACTTTACTCCTATGTCTACTTGACTCTTATGTGTACTTTACTTTTATGTCTACTTTACTCCTATGTCTACTTTACTCTTATGTCTACTTTACTCTTATGTCTACTTTACTCTTATGTGTACTTTACTCCTATGTCTACGTTACTCTTATGTCTACTTTACTCTTATGTCTACTTTACTCTTATGTGTACTTTATTCCTATGTCTACTTTACTCTTATGTGTACTTTACTCTTATGTCTACTTTACTCTTATGTCTACTTTACTCCTATGTCTACTTTACTGTTATGTGTACTTTATTCCTGTGTCTACTTTACTCTTATGTCTACTTTACTCCTATGTCTACTTTACTCATGTGTCTACTTTACTCTTATGTCTACTTTACTTTTATGTCTGCTTTACTCTTATGTCTGCTTTACTCTTATGTCTGCTTTACTCTTATGTCTACTTTACTCCTAAGTCTACTTGACTCTTATGTGTACTTTACTCTTATGTCTACTTTACTCCTATGTCTACTTTACTCTTATGTTTTCTTTACTCTTATGTCTACTTTACTCTTATGTCTACTTTACTCCTATGTCTACTTTACTCTTATGTGTACTTTATTCCTGTGTCTACTTTCCTCTTATGTCTACTTTACTCTAATGTGTACTTTACTCCTATGTCTACTTTACTCTTATGTCTTCTCTACTCTTATGTCTACTTTACTCCTATGTCTACTTTACTCTTATCTCTATTTACTCTTATGTCTACTTTACTCCTATGTCTACTTTACTCGTATGTGTACTTTATTCCTATGTCTACTTTACTCTTATGTCTACTTTACTCTTATGTGTACTTTACTCCTATGTCTACCTTACTCTTATGTCTACTTTACTCTTATGTGTACTTTACTCCTATGTCTACTTTACGTTTATGTGTACTTTACTCCTATGTCTGCTTTACTCTTATGTCTACTTTACTCTTATGTGTACTTTACTCCTTTGTCTACTTTACTGTTATGTGTACTTTATTCCTGTGTCTACTTTACTCTTATGTCTACTTTACTCTTATGTGTACTTTACTCCTATGTTTACTTTACTCTTATGTCTACTCTACTCTTATGTGTACTTTACTCCTATGTCTACTTTACTCATATGTCTACTTTACTGTTATGTCTACTTTACTCTTTTGTCTACTTTACTATTATGTCTACTTTACTATTATGTCTACTTTACTCCTATGTCTACTTTACTCTTATGTCTACTTTACTCCTATGTCTACTTTACTATTATGTCTACTTTACTCCTATGTCTACTTTACTCCTATGTCTACTTTACTATTATGTCTACTTTACTCCTATGTCTACTTTACTATTATGTCTACTTTACTCCTGTCTACTTTACTATTATGTCTACTTTACTCCTATGTCTACTTTACTCTTATGTCTACTTTACTCTTATGTCTACTTTACTCTTATGTCTACTGTTCTCTTATGTCTGCTTTACTCTTATGTCTGCTTTACTCTTATGTCTGCTTTACTCTTAGGTCTACTTTACTCCTATGTCTACTTGACTCTTATGTGTACTTTACTTTTATGTCTACTTTACTCGTATGTCTACTTTACTCTTATGTCTACTTTACTCTTATGTCTACTTTACTCTTATGTGTACTTTACTCCTATGTCTACTTTACTCTTATTTCTACTTTACTCTTATGTCTACTTTACTCTTATGTGTACTTTACTCCTATGTCTACTTTACTCTTATGTGTACTTTACTCTTATGTCTACTTTACTCTTATGTGTACTTTACTCCTATGTCTACTTTACTGTTATGTGTACTTTATTCCTGTGTCTACTTTACTCTTATGTCTACTTTACTCCTATGTCTACTTTACTCTTATGTCTACTTTACTCTTATGTCTACTTTACTCTTATGTCTGCTTTACTCTTATGTCTGCTTTACTCTTATGTCTGCTTTACTCTTATGTCTTCTTTACTCTTAGGTCTACTTTACTCCTATGTCTACTTGACTCTTATGTGTACTTTACTTTTATTTCTACTTTACTCCTATGTCTACTTTACTCTTATGTCTACTTTACTCTTATGTCTACTTTACTCTTATGTGTACTTTACTCCTATGTCTACGTTACTCTTATGTCTACTTTACTCTTATGTCTACTTTACTCTTATGTGTACTTTACTCCTATGTCTACTTTACTCTTATGTGTACTTTACTCTTATGTCTACTTTACTCTTATGTCTACTTTACTCCTATGTCTACTTTACTGTTATGTGTACTTTATTCCTGTGTCTACTTTACTCTTATGTCTACTTTACTCCTATGTCTACTTTACTCATGTGTCTACTTTACTCTTATGTCTACTTTACTTTTATGTCTGCTTTACTGTTATGTCTGCTTTACTCTTATGTCTGCTTTACTCTTATGTCTACTTTACTCTTATGTCTACTTTACTCCTATGTCTACTTGACTCTTATGTGTACTTTACTCTTATGTCTACTTTACTCCTATGTCTACTTTACTCTTATGTTTTCTTTACTCTTATGTCTACTTTACTCTTATGTCTACTTTACTCCTATGTCTACTTTACTCTTATGTGTACTTTATTCCTGTGTCTACTTTCCTCTTATGTCTACTTTACTCTAATGTGTACTTTACTCCTATGTCTACTTTACTCATATGTCTACTTTACTCTTATGTCTACTTTACTCTTATGTCTGCTTTACCATTATGTCTACTTTACCATTATTTCTACTTTACTCCTATGTCTACTTTACTCTTATGTCTACTTTACTCTTATGTCTACTTTACTCTTATGTCTACTTTACTCTCATGTCTCCTTTACTCTTATGTCTGCTTTACTCTTATGTCTGCTTTACTCTTATGTCTACTTTACTCTTATGTCTACTTTACTCCTATGTCTACTTGACTCTTATGTCTACTTACTTTTATGTCTACTTTACTCCTATGTCTACTTTACTCTTATGTCTACTTTACTCTTATGTCTACTTTACTCTTATGTGTACTTTACTCCTATGTCTACTTTACTCTTATGTCTACTTTACTCTTATGTCTACTTTACTCTTATGTGTACTTTACTCCTATGTCTACTTTACTCTTATGTGTACTTTACTCCTATGTCTACTTTACTCTTATGTCTACTTTACTCTTATGTGTACTTTACTCCAATGTCTACTTTACTGTTATGTGTACTTTATTCCTGTGTCTACTTTACTCTTATGTCTACTTTACTCTTATGTGTACTTTACTCCTATGTCTACTTTACTCCTATGTCTACTTTACTCTTATGTCTACTCTACTCTTATGTGTACTTTACTCCTATGTCTACTTTACTCCTATGTCTACTTTACTATTATGTCTTCTTTACTCTTATGTGTACTTTACTCCTATGTCTACTTGACTTTTATGTCTGCTTTACTATTATGTCTACTTTACTCTTATGTCTACTTTACTCTTATGTCTACTTTACTCTTATGTCTACTTTACTCCTATGTCTGCTTTACCATTATGTCTACTTTACATGTAATAAATTGTAATTTATCACTAATAATAAGCTTTTCTTCTTGCAGTGTTATTTTTTATCGCATTTAACTACCTGTTCTGGTATCGGCTGGTCCGTGCTGCAGACAGGCTTCATCATTTGCTGCTGGACCGACTGTTTCATGCACCAATGTCTTTCTTTGATCAGACTCCCATTGGTCGAATTCTCAACAGGTCAGCAGTTTACATAAATGCATAGTTTGTGTAACAAAGACACAAGCAATAGATTGTACGATTTAATTGTCTCACGTATATTGCTGCATCTCTTCAGGTACATACTGCATAAATCACACAACATAAACTAAAACAATAAGATAAATCCCGCAAGCTGAAATATACAACACACACATTAACATAGTATTTTGAATTATCTACCACAGTAATTTAAAACTACCTATTATGTCTTTTTTGCATAAAGTTTGATGTTGTAAATGAATGGTAATTTTTTTAATGAAATTTTATGTAAACGAATGACAATTCTGCAGTATGTACCCGACAAGATGCAGTGAAATATGCCAGGCAATAAATTTTGCAGTCTGTTGTTTGTGTCTTTGTTATTCACATTCACTACAGGAAAGATTGTTTTTAAATACACAGTTGTCAAAATTGTTAATGTATTAGCAGTCGACTCCATGCTCTGAGGGTCATGAGCTTATTCTCAAACTACATTCAGATAAGTGCAGTATTTCTGGAGCAGGTTCTGTATGATGCCATCAACAGGTGGCTTGCAGGAAGAGACTGAACCTGGTGTGGTAAACCCAGCGCCATGAAGTCAATCTTCTTGCCTTTAACCTTTAACCTCACAGTTTATCGAAGTAATTGATTTTCCGCTACGTAAATGATCATCAACACTAACATGGTCTTCATTGAAATTACTGAGCCATACAGATGTTTGCAATTTCTTCATTGCTTTCTTAAATAAGAATGATATTGATGGCAGCAGGACTTTTTTGTCTCACACTATCTCATTGTATGTCTTTTCAAGCAAAATGGAAAGTTAGACAACTATACATTGGTCAGTTAAGGACATTTTCAACTCCAGTGATGCTACATGTACACACTTGAATGTACACACCTGGACATGCCAGAGTGAAAGATAATAAACCCTTGGACCAGCTGGCAAATAATCAATCACTGACTGACATGTTGCCGTCTTGACAGATGATAGTTTGTAAAATAGAGTTATACCTCTCCATAACAAAGCCTGGGCAAAATTTAGAGACCATGTTTTGCCATGCAGCATAATCCCTCTCTTGGCCTGTCTAGTTCACTCCAGAGAAAAGGTAACACCAATATATCTGGAACAAGACAAGCTACAGAAGCTGTTGGATCAGCAAAGCAATACTCTGTCTGCTTGTCAGAGCTTCCATCCTAGACCAGTTGCCGAATGGGGCCTGCCATGACATTTAGTCTTTAGGTTACATTTCCTCTCACTCCTCTGCCCGAATCCGTTGACACAATGTGGGGTGTCGGGTTTGGTGAACACCGCCCAACATTTGGCATTAAATGCATCAATATAAACTGTATAAAGCCTGGCCATAGATGTTGCAATCAGTGCAGTATGAATTTAGCTGGTGGATACTGAAGAGACCCTGACTTAACCCAGCTACATGACCTGGGAGTGAAGCCTGACCTAGCATGCCGATGCCGTCTTTAAGATCAAGTGAGAAAATATCATAACCAACGCCTGATAGGAACAGTGAGCAGAGGTACTTTGTGATAGCTGCTGCATTGGAAGACTGAGTACACTATGGAATGTTCAGTGTCCAGTGATGTCGTTTGTGAAAGCATAAAATGACATGCGCACAGTCTTCAATACTTCAGTTTGTGAGCTAATGTCAACAGTAAATAAACAGGCTCATATCAGCAATGTTTTATCACTCTCATTACCACCTTATAGAACTATACTCTCCAAGACAGAATTAATAATTCAGTTGAGTTGAGTTGAGTTAAGAACCGACATCACTGCACTCAGGACATTCCCATACGTGCTCCGTCCCCTCGTTCAACAGCCAGCGAATCTACTAATTGTTCCCACCACTATCTGATTAAAAGTTCTCCTGGTCTTCCCTCTCAGTTTTGAGAAGAACCCCTGCCGATCCCCCGCAATCTCATTCTTTCCGCATATGGGTTCTCAATCTGTTCCTCCGCCTTATCCACCTGGTCCCACAAATGCACGACCACCTCCCTCTTATCCATAAGCGATCTACCACCAAGAGGTGCATTCACTGCTAGCCTATCAGCCTGTTCATTCAGCCCACACCCCCGCATTGCCAGGGCAAAATATCCATACAATTCTCACAATATATGACCTCTGAAGCGACGATAGCCATTCCACACGAAACATTCCTGTCTCCACCTTACTAATCATACTCTTTGAATCCGTAATGAATACAATGTGTGTTGCAGTAGCCAACAGAATGCCGCTGTTACTGCCTCCACCTTCATTCTCATGCTGGAGGTCGTAGTCTCATATGCCAGACTTTCCTTTTTCAAGACTCATCCATTAGCTTTTGCAATAAAACCCCAACTACTCTGTCTGTTTCTCACCACTGACCCATCGGTGTAGATGACTATGTCACCTTGATGTGTGTTACTCTGGATCAGCTGTTGCACCTCAAACTCAGTGCGGCTCGCTGCCCATTCTCTGCACTTACAACCCAGTGTTATTATTACATTGTGCCAGTCCGTCACGTCTTCTGGAAATTCAGCCCTCTCTTTTTCATGATTGATGGTCTCTAGATTACACACCTGATGTAAAGAAAGTTCTGCCTGTACCATCCAGGACCTGGGTCATCTTAGTCTATGACCCTTGACCATATCCATGGCTTCATACAGGGGTGATCCCTATCCTCAGCAACTCTCAGGTACCATTTGGCCTGAAGGACCTTTTGCCCATCCGCCACTGTTGGTAGCGCCAGGATATGCCTCATGCATATAATTGGTGTGTCCTTTGTGCACCCCAGGGTTACCCACATGGCAGCATTCTGTATGCGCCCCAACCTTTCAAGCTGGCTCTTTGATACTGTCAGCAGCCCCAAACCATACTGAATGACAGAAATTATTAACTGCTGAAAGAGCCTGTACAGCATCCTCTGATCTACCCCGGTTGCTGCCATAGCCCTCAATGCATTAAGTCCCCTACCAGCCTTCACCACCAAATCCCCCACATGATCCTTAAAAGACAAACACCTGTCAAAGATAATACCCAAGTACTTCAGTTTACTCTCTCGACTAAGAGGACATCCATTCAACATAATACCTGAGACATCTGCCTTGATGATCCGGTTATCCAGGTAGTACCACACAACCGATGCCTTGTCTGGGTGTATAATGGCCCCTGCGTCCCTGCACCATTCCGCTACCCTGTTTACCGCCACCTGAAGTCATTCGCCAAACTGGCCCTGTCTCTTGCCCTGTCTGTACACCAGCACATCATCTGCAAGTGTCAAGATTCTACCCAAACCTGGTGTCTCAATAGCTGCCATTTTTCTGGTTTAGACATTAAAGAGCACTGGGAACAAGGCAGATCCCTGTGGCAACCCAGGTGTACCATATTTTACGGACTATAAGACGCTATGGACTATAAGATGCACCTTAATTTTTAAGCAATTTTTTTTTTAAAATAAAATTTTTACCATTTGTATATTTTAAGTATAAGATGCACCTGAATTTTGGAGGCAATTTTTTGAAGAAAAAAAGTGCGTCTTATACTCTGTAAAATACGGTAATAGTACAGGGGTCAGAAGTCCAGGAACCCATACGCAGTGTAACCTTACGCTCATAAAGGACCGCTGCAACCCATCTAACAAGGCAAGGGCAGACCTCCATGTCCAACAGTGTATATCAACTGATCGGTTGAATTAATAATTCAAACAGGAGTAAACTATTTTGAGATATATTTTAACCTACCTCATGTAAGTCACTATCATTGAATGTAAGAAAAAGAGTGCTGAACGTGCTATATAAAACCTATTTTGCTGTATGGCTGTGAATCTTGGAATGTAAATGAACAAATTATGAAGAACTTGAAAGCAACAGAGATGTGGTTCCTAAGATGAATGTTGCAAATTTCTTGGACTGCCGAAGTAACTAACACCGATTGCTTGAAAGAGGCTAATGAAACTAGATCATCATATACAATAATAAGAAAGAGACAAACAGTTTATTTGATAATGTTATGAGAAGAGAGGCATTGGAGAACATTGTTATGACTGGAAAGATCGAGGGGAAGAGAGGCAGAAGCCGACCAAGGGAAATGATGCTGGATGGATTGAGACTGTGGCATGGAGGACTATCAGCAGTTGAGATTATCCAGAACACCAAAGGCTGAGATATATGGAGAGACATGAATGCCTATGCCAGTCACCATGGCACTTGATGATGATGACTTCATGTGACAAATTATTGAAATAAAAAATAAATACACATGTTTTGTTTGGCGCTTAGTGGCCTCAAACGGTTCCCCAGTTGATATTTAAATCAAAACCTTGAAAATGTTGACCCATTTGTTGTTTGTCCTGACAGGTTCTCCAAAGATGTGGACACTGTGGACAACTCTATCCCAGTTATCCTGCGGGATTGGCTGGTGACCTTCTCCATTATCGTGGTCACTTTAATTGTTGTGCTTATACAGTCCCCTATATTTGGGGCTGTTCTGATACCACTGGTTGTATTTTTCTACATAATACAGGTAAATATCAAAAGTTGAGTTTGAGTTAAGTTGAGTTGAGTCAAAATCCAACATTATAGCACTCGTGACATTCCTCCATCCTCGTCTTCAATGGCGAATGAATAGTCCCAATACTAATAGTACAAAAGTGTGAGATGGAAACCCATGTTTTGGAAAAGAAACTCTTGGTCATAAACAGAACCAGTCTCCTCATGTCTCATGACATTAGCCAATGGAGTGGACTCTTTAGCAATATCTTGATGAAGAATAAGATGCACATGGGTTACTGAAGCCCATAGGGGAAGCCAAGAACACTAACCCTGTAATCTACCATGCATGTCACAGGAGGCAGCTAAGGGAAGGTGGCATAAAATCTGACCACCTCATTCCGAAGACAATTTATCTGCAAAATGTAACAATTCCTGGACATGACTTCAAAGTATTGGGCATTCATGGACATGACTTAAAAGTGCTGGGCATTCATGGACATGACTTAAAAGTACAGGTACTTTATTCATGGATATAACTTAAAAGTACTGGACATTCATGTACATGACTTAAAAGTACTGGACATTCATGGACATGACTTAAAAGTACTGGACATTCATGGACATGACTTAAAAGTGCTGGACATTTATGGACATGACTTAAAAGTACTGGACATTCATGGACATGACTTAAAAGTACTGGACTTTCATGGACATGACTTAAAAGTACTGGACATTCATGGACATGACTTAAAAGTGCTGGACATTCATGGACATGACTTAAAAGTGCTGGACATTTATGGACATGACTTAAAAGTACTGGACATTCATGGACATGACTTAAAAGTACTGGACATTCATGGACATGACTTAAAAGTGCTGGACATTTATGGACATGACTTAAAAGTACTGGACATTCATGGACATGACTTAAAAGTACTGGACTTTCATGGACATGACTTAAAAGTACTGGACATTTATGGACATGACTTAAAAGTACTGGACATTCATGGACATGACTTAAAAGTGCTGGACATTTATGGACATGACTTAAATGTACTGGACATTCATGGACATGACTTAAAAGTACTGGACTTTCATGGACATGACTTAAAAGGTCTGGACATTTATGGACATGACTTAAAAGTGCTGGACATTTATGGACATGACTTAAAAGTGCTGGACATTCATGGCCATGACTTAAAAGTGCTGGACATTTATGGCCATGACTTAAAAGTGCTGGACATTTATGGACATGACTTAAAAGTGCAGGACATTTATGGACATGATTTAAAAGTACTGGACATTTATGGACATGATTTAAAAGTACTGGACATTCATGGACATGACTTAAAAGTACTGGACATTCATGGACATGACTTAAAAGTGCTGGACATTTATGGACATGACTTAAAAGTACTGGACATTCATGGACATGACTTAAAAGTACTGGACTTTCATGGACATGACTTAAAAGTGCTGGACATTTATGGACATGACTTAAAAGTACTGGACATTTATGGACATGACTTAAAAGTACTGGACTTTCAAGGACATGACTTAAAAGTACTGGACTTTCATGGACATGACTTAAAAGTACTGGACATTCATGGACATGATTTAAAAGTGCTGGACATTCATGGACATGATTTAAAAGTGCTGGACATTAATTTCCTATGGGCCTATGCTCCACTGGGAGATGAAAATCATGAGAGAGAGAGACAGAGAGAAAGAGAGACAGATAGAGAGAGGCAGAGAGAGAGACAGAAAGAGAGAGAGACAGACAGAGAGAGAGAGAGAACAAGATAGAGACAGAGAGAGAAAGACAGAGGGAGAGAGACAAAGAAAGAGAGAGACGGAGAATGTGAGAGACAGAGAGAGATAGAGAAAGAGAGATACAGAGAAAGAGAGAGGGACAGACCGAGAGACAAACAGAGGGACAGACACAGAGAGAAAGCTTGAGACAAAGAGAGAGACATACAGAGAGAGAGGCAGAGAGAAAGTCAGAGATAGGGCGAGAGAGACAGACAGAAACAAAGAGTGAGGCAGAGAGGGAGAGAGAGAAAGCGGGAGACAGAGTGAGAGACAGAGAGGGGGGAGAGAGAGCTAAAGAGAAAGAGGTAGGGAGAGCTAGAGAGAGAGTGTGGGAGAGAGAGAAAGATAGAGAGATAGAATGGTAGAGAGATAGAAAGGTAGAGAGAGAAAGAGAGAGAGATGGAAAGATAGAGAGAGAAATAGATAGGTGGAGCGAGACCTAGAGAGGGAGAGAGAGAAAGATAGAGAGAGAGAGAGAGAAAGATAGGGAGAGAGTGAGAGAGATAGGGGAGAGAGAAAGATAGAGAGAGAAAGAGAGATAAAAAGAGAGAGAGAGAGCTAGAGAAACTATAAACATTCAACAATTACTCTCAAATTGTAAGCAATCTAACATGCTGTCAAACTTGGAGTGATCTAACAAACACAATCATACATTGAACAAACAGTCATGACACTTCTTACACACATTTTAAGTTGTCTTGCAATCCTGTACCCTGTGTCAGCTTTCTTACATTATGCATTCTCATGAACTTCTGACCTGGACTCATTTACTTGCACAGGTTAATAAAACCCCTGCTTACTAAGGACTAGGCTGATGATTAGCATTGATATATGCTCTAGACCAGTGGTTCTCAACCTTTTTTGGCCCGTGCCCCCCTTCACCATATTTTCAGAACGTCATTCCCCCCTTCCTATTAAATTTGGCCCGTGCCCCCCTTCACCATATTTTCAGAATGTCATTCCCCCCCCCCCCTTTAATATTTCCTACCTAAAAATCCCCCCACCCCTACACAGTATACGTAAAAATGGAAGATAAATATATTAAAACAGGTCTAGACATCCACATAAAACGTAATTTGTGGGTCTACTTACTTTATAAAATGAATTTTAGAAGGATGAGACGTGCATAACTGTAAAGTATGAAGGGAAAAGCAATATCAAGTAATCGGTTCTTGTATTAACGCGATCTTGAAATGATCTTCATTCTCCCCCCCCCCCCCCCCCCCCCCCCCCGGAAACCCTAAAATTCCCCCCTGGGGCGAAATTCCCCACCGGTTGAGAACCACTGCTCTAGACACTGAAACCTGAACCAGACACTAGTATACCTTCTAGATTGTGACATACAATACGGGACATTGATGTGTCTTCTAGATTGTAACATACAATAAGGGACACTGATGTGCCTTCTAGATTGTGACATACAATAAGGGACATTGATGTGCCTTCTAGATTGTGACATACAATAAGGGAAACTGATTTGCCTTCTAGATTGTGACATACAATAAGGGAAACTGATGTGCCTTCTAGATTGTGATAATGATAATGACAATGAAAGGAGGTCAGCATTGCCAGGTAGCTCAGAGCGCCGGTCCTTAAACATCAGGTGTGCTGATGCCGTGGTAGTGGGTTCGACCCCAATTCTGGTCAATTAGACTAAAATGTGGACTTCTCATCCTTGACTTGGGGATATAAATTACAATACCTCCGAAGTCAGAGTAGGTTCACCTGATGGCAAGGGACACTGGTAATAGGGAAAGCTAATCCACGCACAAACATCTATCTAGTGCAGTAGAAGTAGTTGAATGTGTATGGACTATGCTTGAGTTCATCAAGGTGACACAGTGATCTATACTGATGGGTCAGTGGTGAGAAGCAGACGTAGTGGTTGGGGTTTCATTGCGAAGGCTAATTCTTGAAAAAAAGAGAGTCTGGCATATGAGGGTACGACCTCCAGCATGAGAATGGAGGTTGAAGTAGTCACAGCGGCATTCCATTGGTTAGAAGAGACCACTGCAACACACATGATCTTCATCACGGACTCAAGGAGTATGCTTAGTTAAGTGGAGAAAGGAATGTTTCATGTGGAATGGCTCACCTCGCTTCAGAGGTCACAGATTGTAAGAATTGTATGGATTGTTTTCCCCAGCCATGTGGGAGTGCGGGGGAATGAACAGGCTGACAGACTGGCAGGGAATGCACCTCTTGGTGGTAGATTACTTATGGACAAGGGAGAGGTGGTCGTGCACCTGTGGGGCCAGGTGGAGAAGGCAGAGGAGCAGATTGAGAACCTTGTGTGGAAAGAATGGGATGGGCAGTGGTTCTGGAAAAATCTCAAAACTGAGAGGGAAGACAAGGAGAACTTTCAATCAGATGGCGGTGGGAATGATTAGTAGTATGACTCTTCACTGGCTGTTGAACAAGGAGATGGAGCGCATATAGGAATGTCCTGAGCACAATAATGTCAGTTCTTAGCTCAACTCAACTAACCTCAACTCAAAACAAGCGAGAAAAAAAAAATAGCGACGAAATATTTATGCTCTGAAGTACATATTTTCTTAAATATTCCCCAGGGCTACTATGTTCGCACATCGAGACAGCTCAAGAGGATTGAGTCCATCACCAGGTCTCCCATCTATGTCCACTTCAGTGAGTCCATCACTGGGGCAGCAGTCATCAGGGCTTACCGGGCAACTGAGAGATTCCTTGAGGAATCTGTGCAGAAGGTGGACAAGAACCAGCTGTACTTCTTTGCCAGTCAAGCAGCTATAAGGTAGTGGGTACAAGTCATTTGTTTATCCATTTTTGTAATCCATTCATTCATCCATCCATTCATCTGTTAGTCCATTCATTAATTCATCTGCCAGTCATCCAGTTACTCATCTTTTTGCCCACAAACCAATCCATTCTCATTAATCCATTCACCCATACTTCTTCTTCTTCTTCGTTCATCCGGAGTTTTTTTCCGGATGTGATTGCGTTGTGCCTGTTTACAGCAGAGCTGCGTTCTTGCGCCGTTAGGCCGACACATCCGACTTCTGCGGGCATTTGTTGACCGGGTTAACCTTCCCGGGGTTTCTTAGGATGTTTGACTCTCACTGTTGTGGTGTTATCCCCCATCCCAGCTGGTCCATATAGAACAGCCAAAGATCCTGGTCAGCCCTCAAGGGAAGGCAGGGGCAGACCATGGGCATTCCCCGCCATCTAAGGAGGCTTCCATACTTGCAGAGCCGATACATAGCGCTCTGGTACTGGGCTCACCCAAGGAATCGTCACGTCCTGCACATGGCTGCTTAGCCTCACTTCCGTATATTGGGCCTTCCGTTCACCATAGGCTGTTCTTCCGGAAACCAGAAGTATGCAGTCTGCAGATGACATCCACACAGTGAGCTTTCGATTCGGACTTTCCACGTAATGGATTTGCTATCCAAGCAATATTCCATTTCATGCCACTAGGACACTTTTCCACCTTTTATGAAGCCCACACAATGGGCTTTTGATTCGGACTTTCCACGTAATGGATTTGCTATCCAAGCAATATTCCATTTCGTGCCACTAGGACACTTTTCCACCTTTTATGAAGCCCACACAGCGAGCTTTCGATTTGGACTTTCCACATAATGGATTTGCTATCCAAGCAATATTCCATTTCATGCCTCTGGGTCTTCATGCACCTTTAAATGTCAACCTGTATGTAGTTAAAGTAAGCTGCGGTCAACTTGAGCTTGTTGATATCTCCATAGAGCTTGTCCTCAAATGAAGCAGGTGTGGGCCAAAATATCTTTCTCTGTTCTGCATACGTTGGGCAATCCTGCAGCAAATGTTTTGCTGTCATTTTTCCAGTTCTACAATTACATTCATCAGTATCTCCTATCTTTAGTTTATTGAACAAGTGGTATTTCAGCCTGTTATGTCCTGTGCGGAGTCTGAAGATTGCTACTTGTTCTCTTCGGTCGAGTTTGTAATATGCATCATCCTTCTGATGGCCTGGATGCTCAGATTCCCATTTGGTTCTATAAGTGCTTTTTATCAACCTCTTTGCCTCATTATAGGTTATGTCTATGTCAGGCTGTGGTAGTCGTCCGCCCTCTTTTGCCAGTCTGTCGGCCTCTTCGTTTCCAGGTATACTGCAATGTGATGGGATCCACTGTATTACAACTTTTTTGGATTTCTGGCATAGACCATGGAGTGCTGCTCTTAGGTCAGTTAGTTCTGTGCTGTTATTACTCTTGAGTATTGAGACAGCTGACTTTGCATCTGTGAAGATAGCTATTTGCTTCTCTTTATTTTCCTCCATCAGGAGCATTTCTGCTGCAGTTTTCAAAGCCTCTACCTCCGCTTTGAAGTTACTTGAAAATTTTCCAGTTGCCATTGAATGTGTTTTTTTCACTCCATTTTTTAAATTTAGGAGAATTCCTCCTCCTCCATTCTCTATTGAATTTTTGGCTGATCCATCTGTATATGCATGGGTCCAATTCCTGCTTGGGTAATGTTCTTTTATGTAGTTTAGGGTTATTTCTCTTCTTTCGGTTTCATGCTGAGTGTTCTTTTTCTCAATACCAGGAATGTTTTCTATCATCTCAGGCAGTTGCTGCTGTCTCCAAGCTGGGAAGTTGTGTGCATTGTGTATGGGCTTGACTGTTGATATGTTAAGTATAGGATCTGCCCTAATCCTTCGTTTTGCAGTTTCTACAAAGTTGCTACGCTTCAGTCTTCCCTTTCCAAAACCATTAAATCTGTTGTACATAGGGTGGTCTGTCAATCTTCTAAATTTTTCTGCTTGTTGCTGGGCTCTGCTATCTCTTCTATCCTGCATTGGTTGTAAACAAGTGATCTTTTCTAGTTCATTAATAGGCGTTGTCTTCAGGCTTCCAGTTATGATTCGCATTCCTTGGTTTTGGACTCTACTTATTTTGTTAAAGTTTGACTTAGCTGCTGTTGCCCAAGCTGCAATGCCATATTCCAGTACTGGCCTCACCCGTCCAGTATATAACTTCTTGAGAACTTTCTCATCTGCTCCCCACGTTGTACCAGCAAGCTTTTTCATGATTGCCATTCTCTGCCTTGCTCTTGTTCGATTTTTCTCAACCTGTGTCTTCCATGTCAGGCGACGATCAAAGGTGACTCCTAGATAGTTTGGATTTTCTTCATGGCGCAATATTTTTCCATTCAATACCAGATTAGGTTGCTGAGTTTTATTTGAGAGGGAGAACACTGTGCATGTTGTTTTCTCCTCACTTATCTTCACTAGCCATGATTTTGACCAGTCCTCTAGCGCTAATAAGGCTTGCTGTATTCTGCTGTTAGCTGTACTAATATATTCTTCAGATGTCCATATGGCTAGGTCATCTGCAAAGGAGGATGTGTGTACTCTGGCTGGAAAATTTTCTGTGATGTCATTTATATATGCTAAGAATAATGTTGGTGAAAGAACTCCTCCTTGGGGGACACCTTGCTCCAGCAGCATCATTTTGCTTGTTTGTCCTTGTACTTTTGTCCTGGCAGTTCTGTTCTCAAGGTAGTGGCTGATCCATTTATACATTTTTCCACAAACATGCATGTTTTGCAGTTTTACTTTCAGTCCTTCCTTCCATACTTTATCAAATGCTTTTTCTAAATCTATCCAGACTGCTAGTGTGTGCTTTTTCTCTTGGAAGGCATCCTCTATTTCCTGAGCTATATAGGTTATTTGATCTTCAGTGGATCTGTATTTTCTGAATCCTGCTTGGTGTGGTGTTAAGAGTTTGTTTTCTTCCAGATGCCATGTTAGCCTGCCATTGATAATGCGTTCCATTAATTTTCCTACACAGCTAAGTAGACTGATAGGTCGATAGCCATTTGGTTCTTCCAGGTCTTTTCCTTTCTTTGGGACTGGTATTAGTATAGCTTCCTTCCATGCCTGTGGGACTATTCCTCTCTTCCAGCTGTTATTTAGGACTGCTAGTAGTTTCTTCTTTGCCTTGGTGCCTAGTCCTATTAGCATTTCATTTGTGATTCCATCCTTTCCTGGTGATTTCTTCTTTTTTAGGGTAATTATTGCCTGTTCCATTTCTTCCATTGTTAGATTTGCCATCATATATTCTGCTGCTGTCTCTGTATTTCTATGATGTATCTGTTTGTCTTTGATTGCTTTCTTCTGTTCGGTTGTAATATCAATGTGGTTTGCATTTGCATAGTGTTCCATTAGTGCATTTGCAGCCTTTTTGCCTGTAAGCAAGGCATTTCCTTGTTTAATTGTTATTTGTTTGTTTCTAGGTCCTTCATTGTTCATGGCTTTCACTAGTTTCCATAGTTTGTTTCCATCCCTGTCAAAATTCAGGTTTTCTGTTTTTTCCCTCCAACAATCTCTTGTTGTTTGATTTACTGTTCTTTTATATTTTGCTGAGATGGCTTTGAGAGAGATGTTTGCTTCAATTGTTTGTTCTCTCTCTGCTGTCTTCCTGGCATCTTCAACTTTGTCCTCCAAACTTTGTAGTTCTTCAGTCCAGTATGGTTTGTAATTTTTCCTCGCTCCTCTTGGAATGGACTCAGTGGCTGCCTGTATTATCGCTCTGTTTAGACTTTCCACCATTTGCTTTATGTTGCCATATCGTGTATTTATGTTTTCACAATATTTGTCTGTTAGTATGGCAAATCTGTCCCAATCTGCTCGTTTGTAATTCCAGCGGGGCAAGGGCTTTTGCTCCTGTGGAACATACTCCATATTCATTTCAAGCTTGATTGGTCTGTGGTCACTACCTGCTAATTGGTCCAGCACATGGCGATCGATTTTGTGGAGGATGTCTCCTGTGCAGAAAGCTAAGTCTGGAGTAGAGGTGGTAAGCCATCTTCTGGAGTAGAAGCTCGGTGTGTCATCCGCTTTGTTGAGTAGATGGAGATTTGAGTCTATTTCCCAGTCCTCCAATTCATCTCCTCTTTTGTCAGTATCTGGGTATCCCCATCTTTCTGAACGGCTATTAAAGTCTCCGACAATGATGCAGTTTGTGTCAGTTATTTTCATGTTTGAGAGTGTAAGGTCCTTATCTGCTGGGCTATACAGATTGTAGATTCTTATTTTCACGTCCTTTATCATTATATCAACACCTATAATTTCTGTTTGGTTGTCAGAGACCACAGATACTTCGCTGCAAGGTATTGTATTTCGTGTAAGTATTAGAACTCCTCCTTTGTGTCCTTCGCGGTCGAAACGTGTGGCCTGATATCCTCTGACTGAGAATTTGTGATTGGCGTTGAGGTGTGTCTCTTGAATGCATGCCACATCTATTCTATCTTTATGAAGACGCTGTGTTAGGGAGTCTTTCTTCTTGTAAACTCCTTCGGCATTCCACTGTAGTATGTTGAGTGTCCGGGGTATTTGGTCAATAGCTCTTAACCTACTCCTCTGTGCCTTGACTCCACAGCACAGGGGAAGGTGACCACCAGTAGTCATGGGTGGACCCCCTCGAGGCAGGGGGCCCGGCACTATCACCGCCTGATGGGACTTCACGGGATTAGCACCATATCGATTAATTTTGATTTGTGACATCATGAATTAAGTTACGTTGCACTGCTTTGTCAAGCCTGTGGCTCAGTACATCCGATTTCGACAAGCATTTATTCGGGATGCTTTCCCTAGCCTTTGACTGTCCCCAGTCTACCTACAAGGCAGCAGGTTTCACGTTGCACTGCTTTGTCAAGCCTGTGGCTCAGTACATCCGATTTCGACAAGCATGTATTTGGGGTGCTTTCCCTAGCCTTTGACTGTCCCCAGTCTACCTACAAGGCAGCAGGTTTGTGTGTCTCTTCGTCTGGTCCCTCTCCCTTGACCTGTCCGACATGGGTGGCCCTACCAGTAGCTGTGCTACCGTCGGCATAGCTCTTGGGGTCATTGGGACGCACAAGCCCCTCTACCTCGTCACGGTGGACACACAGCAGAGGGGATTCACCCATACATCCAGCTATTAAATTATCCATGCACCCATTGATGCACCCATCCATCTATCCACTATTTAATCCATTCATCCATGCATGCACTCATCCATCAATTCATATCCCTCCTCTTGAAACTTAGAGTTTAATTGCCTTACAGGACATTGCTTCTTTCCCCACACGCTGTCTTTTCTTGCTAAATATAGGCCATTGGACAAGTTAGTGGGATTAGAGCCTAGACTTGCATGGTAGTAAGCCCTAGGTGCAAGTGACGTTGAAATGTAAATCAATGTTTTCACCTTTTGGTTTGTTGACTCAACTTTAGTTGTGTTTCTTGATTCATCTGTAGTTTTTCTTTGTTGTTTCAACTTTTGTTGCTATTTGTTGATTCAGCTTCAGTTGTTATTTGTTAATTCAACTTTAGTTATTATTTTTTTAAATTTAACTTTAGTCTGTATTTGTTGATTCAACTTTATTTTATAGTTTGATTCAGCTTTAGCTTTTGTTTTTTGAGTCAACTTTAGTTATTGTTTGTTAATTCAATGTTAGTTTGTTGATTCAACTTTAGTTTATGTTTGATGATTCAACTTTAGTTTTTGTGATTAAATAGACAAATGCATTCTTAATGGACCCAGGGTTTTCCCATGCATTGTATAAAGATTTTCTTTCTTGAGTGTTCATGTTCATATTGCCATCATCATGTGCCATGTCAAGAAGCATGGGAGGTCATGGTTTGCTCATTAGTTTTTCTGTCTGCCCATGATATTCTTTGCATTTTCCTCAGAAACCACATCTCCACTGCCATTATATGTTTTTCAGCTTGTCTGCTCATTGTCCACGCTTCACATCCATACAAAAGTAATGGTTCTATGTAGCGCTTGAACGCTCTTTTTGTTGTTACAATTGACTTTTATTGGTCAGTATGTTTTCCATCTTGCAAAAGGCCACCTTTGCCATAGTGATTCTGAATTACTTTGGCCATATTAAACATTGGACTTGCCTAGAAAAAAAGCAATAATGGAAGGTGTGGGTCTTGGACAAAGAGGCAAGATCAAGCAACACAAATGTGGATACAGGACATTGAAGACACTCTGAATATGAAAATGCATCAGGCAGGAGAACTGGTGAGAGACTGAGTCTCCCTATGAATGGAATGAGAGTAACGTTCTGCAACAGATCTGCTACATGGTGAAGACAGTGATGGCCCATGTACTTTGCCACAATTTTCAGCATGATAAGGTAAATGTGGTCGGGCCCTTGGGAATCATGTGTGGAGTGCAGAAAAACAGACAGATCATCACGGCTTGCAGAGAATGGTGCTGCAGGGAGTGATCAGAGGATCTGGCCGACACTCAGGACTCCGAGGAAAGGCTAGATGGACACATAATCAGATTGCTACAGGTAGGTACCTTTGGTATTGGGATGATAACGGAGCACATATGGGATTGTCCCAAGTGCTGTGATGTTGGTTCTTGACTCAACTCAACTCAACCACACTTTTATGTGTTGCCCAACCTCTACCAATTTGCAGTTCTGTTGGAAGTTGCCCTGCTGAGACTATTTTTAAATCCAAACTAAATGAGGTACAAATTTGCTAGGAAGCACAACTACAGGCCTCCTATTTAAAACTTTAATGACTTGTATAGAATTGTAAGAATGTATGCGGAACAGAGACAACTATTGTATTGTGGTCTATACCCGCTCTATTTGAGGATGAACTCTATGCAGATGTCAACTAGCTCAAGTTGACTGCTGTTTTCTTTGCATTGATTCATTTTGATGCCTAAATTTGTATGAAGAAGAAGAATTGTATGTAGATAATACAGGGCATTAAGGAAAACATACAAAAATCATAATATTACTGACATACCAGGGATTTTAATCAATTCTTTCTGTCAATTATTGTTATGACTATTGTCAAATTCAAAGCAATGTTTTCCCATTGTAAATTTGAACAAAGAAGACATAAACACCAGACTGCACAATTTATTGCCTGGAATATTTTGATGTATCTCGTCAGGTGCAATGTAATATGATATGAAGTGAATAGATGAGTTCTTTTCTTTTTATTTCACAGAAAATGAATTCATATATTCACATCATATTATAATTAATTTGTTATTATGCACCTAGTGAGATACAGCACAATATGCCAAGAGTGCAATTCAATGTTTGTGTCTTCTTTATTCAAAATATCAAGCAGTTAACAAGTGAATTGCTCACTATTCACATTTCTAGATGGTTGCAGCTGAACATGGACTCCGTAGCAAACATTATTGTGTTGTTTGCAGCCATTTTTCAAATCATCAGTGGAGGTGGCGGCAGTGACGCTGGTTTGTCTGTGTCATATGCGCTACAGGTAAGAGTTATCAGTAAGAGATATTGTGGTAGTAAACTGAACAAGACACTTGATGTGGGTACTTTAATTATCAGTAGCAAACATTGCAGTAGTAAGGTGAATCAGAAGTCTATGTAGGTACTTTAGTTATCAGTATGAGATATTACAGTAGTAAGATAAATCATAATCTTGTATGTTGGAATTCTGGTGGTGGCATTATGCACAGTGTACCTGTGCGGGCTATTGGTTTGCCGAGACTCCTGTCTGTTCCACTCTTCACATTGGTGAGGAGCATTTTGTGTGATATTCACTGGCACAGGAACGGAGCATAATGGTGACGACCCATTGCCGTGAAGTTGGAACCTCAACTAACTAACTAACAAAGATGAATCATAAGTTTGATGTTGGTACTTTAGTTATCAATATGAGATATCACAGTAGTAAGATGAATCTGAAGTTGATGTGGATTCTTTGGTTATCAATATGAGATATCACAGTAGTAAGATGATCAGAAGTTTGATGTGGGTAATTGAGTTATCAGTAGCAAACACTGCAGTAGTAAGGTGAATCAGAAGTTGATGTGGGTACTTGAGTTTTCAGTAGCAAACATTGCAGTAGTAAAGTGAATCAGAAGTTGATGTGGATACTTGAGTTATCAGTATAAGATATCACAGTAGTAAGATCAGAAGTTTGATGTGGGTACTTGAGTTATCAGTAGCAAACACTGCAGTAGTAAGGTGAATCAGAAGTTGATGTGAGTACTTGAGTTTTCAGTAGCAAACATTGCATTAGTAAGGTGAATCAGAAGTTGATGTGGGTACTTGAGTTTTCAGTAGCAAACACTGCAGTAGTAAGGTGAATCAGAAGTTGATGTGGGTACTTGAGTTATCAGTATAAGACATCACAGAAGTAAGATAAATTAGAAGTTGATGTGGGTTCTTTAGTTATCAGAGATCTCACAGTAGTAAGATGAATCAGAAGTTTGATGTGGGTGCTGTATTATCAATATGAGATATCACAGTAGTAAGTTGAATGAGAAGTTGATGTGGGTTCTTTAGTTATCAGAGATCTCACAGTAGTAAGATGAATCAGAAGTTTTATGTGGGTACTTTAGTTATCAGTAACAGATTTGACAGTACTATACTGAATCTGATGTCTGATGAAAAATTCAGAAACTGAGATAAAAGTATAGTTATATAGTATATATAATTTATATAATTATTATAAAATGGGCCATTCAAAGAGTGTTGCAAGTAAGTAGGTCAGCAAGCTGTGTACCAGGGACATTTACCTTTTGTCTAATAATAGCAGGATCTTGGTCTGATGGTTAGTTGCTGATGTACATCTGAAGGCATGTGGAAGTGAATCTGGCAATTTATCAAATTCAAAACAATATGTTCCCATAGTGAATTTGAATAACAAAGACACAAGCAATAGACTGCATGATTTATTGACTGGCATATGTCGCTGCATCCCCTCATTTGCATGCTGTAGACTTAACACAACATAAACTAAAATGTTGAGTCAAGAACCAACATCATTGCACTCTTGGGCATTCCCATAAGTACTCAGTCATCTTCAACAGCCAGTGTAGAGTCCCAAAACTAATGATATCCGTTACAATCTGATTATGTGTCCATCTTGCTTTACCTTTTGGTGATGACTGTCTACCAGATCCTTTGACAATCCCTTGCTGCCACATTCTCTCTAGACCAAGGTAGTCAATCTGTTCTTCTGCATTAA
The DNA here is from genome assembly GCA_963921405.1 of Cepaea hortensis. Lineage (NCBI taxonomy): Eukaryota > Metazoa > Mollusca > Gastropoda > Stylommatophora > Helicidae > Cepaea > Cepaea hortensis. Next base: position 119,667,478 of record OY992881.1, on the reverse strand, counting down.
TCATGCGCTCCCAAAGAGCCTTAACTACATCTGCCTTATCATGCATCAAATCACCCCTTAACGATGCAGCACCAGGCAGTCTGTCTGCATGTTCATTTCCAACCACACCAGAGTGTCCTGGAGAAAAGATCCAGCGAATGCTCACAACTCTCGACACCTGATTGATAACATAAACTAAAGTATAAGCTAATAATTAGTAAATCTTTCAAGCTGAAATATACAGCACTGTTGTTATTCACACAGTAATTTGAATTGTCTAGCATGGTAATTTTAAAGTAACTATCATGTCTTTCTGTTTGCACAAAGTTGCTTTCTGTAAATGAATGCAATAGTCTCTGCCAGTCATTGTCTCTGAAAGTCCTACGTTTTCTTCCAATTTGTACATGTAGTCTTCTCTAACAAGAGCAAACTACTCTAGAACCAGTGTGCATTTTTCACACATTAAATCTCTCTTGACAGTTGGAAACCTCCCTCGACAGATGGAAATCTCCCTCAACAGTTGGAAATCTCCCTCGACAGTTGGAAATCTCCCTCAACAGTTAGAAATCTCCCTTGACAGTTGGAAATATTATCCCTCGACAGTTAAAAATCTCCCTTAGCTGTTTGAAATCTCCCTTGGCAATCGGAAATCTCCCTCCCTCAGTAGTTGGAAATCAAACAGGCTACATTTCAAAATTATAAAAGATACCCATAAGAAAATTATATGTATAGCATTTGTGGTTCTAATGTATACACATTTGAATTATTAACACAGCTATGGAATTTGTGCACTGTGCTGAAATTCTCCACGTGTGATTCATAAAAAATTTAAAGCATTAACAGATATCCAGGTGTGAAGAAAGTAATCCTTTATGATTCAATAGAATTGTAAAAAAAACACATTTATAACATCAAATGGAAGCTGCCTTGTAGCAATTAAAACATGAATCCGTTTGGCAAATGTAGCTTTTTGCATCTTGGAAAACAAACTCATCAGTAACAAGTTGCCATTTGCAGTCAGAAAAAATGTCTTATTGTATGAATGTGAGGCTGGACATATAACTGGTGTTTGTCCATCAAGATTGATGGTGACCATTCATTTCATCCAATGGGGTTGAAAGTTTGGAGGCGTGAGTTCTAAGATGGCTGGTAAGGCCTTTTTTTGGCTCAAAATGTTCTTTGGCAATGTGGGCAAAGAATGCTTGATGTTCCAGGGGAAGGATCTCCTGCAGTGGTTTTTTTTTTTCTAGCCTTTTTTTCACAGCTCTTGCAATCCTGTTCGCTTCACAAGTGACTACACCCTTGCATAATGATGTACACCACAAATTTAGATCTTTAGCAGCAGTCTCCCAAGTGTCATAATGAATTCCAAAAGCTTTTAGTGAAGTCTTCAGAGTGTCTTTAAAGTGTTTCCTCTGGCCTCTTTGGGAGCATGACAGCCATCCCTACCGAAGGTACTACCAAAGCCTGTCATCCCAGACCCCCAGACTGGACTTGTGCAAGACAAACTGAGACACACCTGATGGCAGTAGAAATGTGTTTCCTGAGGAAAATTGTAAAGACTGCATGGATGGACAGGAACTCAAATGAGACAGTCCTTCGAGGAGGAGATGAAAACCACAAACTGATTACAGAAACGTGATACCGACAGTCAAGATTTGTTGGGCGTGTTATAAGGTAGCAATAATCTTGAAAACTTGTGATAACTGGCAAACTTGATGGGGAAATAGCAAGACGAAGAAAAATAGATAAATAATTGATGACTTGACCAAAGGCATCAGGATAAGAATACGGGCGTATTCTAAGACTGGTGATCATGTGAAGTGGCAAACCGTGACAGTCCAAGATAATTAGCATGGCACATAATGATAGTGATGATAATTATGTACTGAGAAATATGTATGGAGTGCTAAGAATATGGTCTATAATGCATAGAGGTTGCAATCTAAACAAGTTTGAAAATCACTGGTTTATGTGATCAATTTTTAGGTGAACATTTAAGAAAAGTGAATACTGACTATAGATTTCAGGTACTCTGACTTACATGGTCAGACAGATCTGTGAGTTTGAGACAAACATTGTTTCGGTCGAACGACTGAAGGAATATTCACAAGTGGAGCAAGAGGTGACTATTGTCTTGTTGTGTGCAGATATCTCCACCTTCTTTCTGCCGTTTATCTGATGATGTTCTCTGAAATGTCTGGTGACATGGGTTCAACTGCAGTACAGCTGTCAAGATATAATGAATAAATCCACAAAAATTTAAAGTGGGAAGTGCCAGATTTACAAAAACACAATGGAAAGAGCCAGACTGACAATCTGGTAGTTTTATTGTGTTTGTGTAAATTTGGCACTTGTGATTGTGTTTGTTTGTCATTTTTTGGTTTCTTTTTTGTTCACTCATTTTGAACTCAAGCCCATATATGTGCTACTACTACAAGTGCACTGGACTGATCTTTGTGTAGTGATGAGCTTCCCTTATTACAAGTGTCCCTCGCCATCAAGTGAACCCATTCCAACTTCTGAGGTACTTGTGATTTACACCCCCAAGGCAAGAACGAGAAGTCAAGATTTTAGTCCAACTGACTGATGTAGTAATTGAACCCGCTACCTTGGCACCGGCAGACCTCAGGTTTAATAGCGAGTGCTCATATTCATTCAGCCCTGCTGAACACCATTATGTTTGTATGATGCTGTCCTTGTCCACTTTCCATTATATTGATTTTGTATAACGCTGTCCCTGTCCACTTTCCGTCATTTTGATTTATTCTCTATAATGTCTAGGATCTGAAATAAGACACATCATTACAGTCTGATGTGTTTGTTATTTGACCTTTGCTCGGTTAATTATTTTCAGTTAATTTTTTTTTTTTTTAACTCTCGCTAGCTTGAAACATAGACGTAGTCCATAAACACTACTTCCAGTAGCGCTGGGCTGAATTTTGTGTGTGGATTAGCTTTTCCCTATTAAGTGTCCCTCGCCATCAGGCAAACCCACTTCGACTTCAGAGGTACTTGTCATTTACGTCTCCAACTTAAGGAAAAGAGGTCCACATTTTAGTCCACTCGCCCAGTGTAGGGGTTGAACCCCTTACCTTGGCATCAGCACACAGGATGTTTAAGAATATGCGTTCTTATCCATTCAGCCATGCTGACCTCTATTGGTTAATTTAATTTCAGAAACCCATGATACTATTTCAATGGCTAGGTGTCAATTCTGTCCACTTTCCGTAGTTGTAAGTTCAGATTAATGATAGACCTGGCTAATGATGAAACCTTTTTATACGTGTGATTGGTTGGGCTGACCATGATTTACACATGTTCCTGCAGGGAGGTCCTGTCATCATCTTGAGGTGACAGGTTCAAATCCCTGCGAGGCCACTATAGCTTTCAATATTTACATAGTCAAATGCCGGTCGATACTTCTTTTCTCTTCTTCAATCCTCTACTTTTCTCTTCTACTTCTGTCCTCTACTTCTATCCTCTACTTCTATCCTCTACTTCTCTCCTCTACTTCTATCCTCTACTTCTGTCCTCTACATCTGTCCTCTACTTCTCTCCTCTACTTCTCTCCTCTACTTCTGTCCCCTACTTCTGTCCTCTACTTCTCTCCTCTACTTCTCTCCTCTACATCTCTCCTCTACTTCTCTCCTCTACATCTATCCTCTACTTCTCTCCTCTACTTCTCTCCTCTACTTCTCTCCCCTACTTCTCTCCTCTACTTCTCTCCTCTACTCCTCTCCTCTACTTCTCTCCTCTACTTCTCTCCCCTACTTCTCTCCCCTAATTCTGTCCCCTACTTCTCTCCTCTACTTGTCTCCTCTACTTGTCTCCTCTACTTCTTTCCTCTACTTCTCTCCTCTACTTATGTCCCCTACTTCTCTATTCTACTTCTCTCCTCTACTTCTCTCCTCTACTTCTCTCCTCTACTTCTGTCCCCTACTTCTCTCCTCTACTTCTGTCCCCTACTTCTGTTCTCTACTTCTCTCCTCTACTTCTCTCCTCTACTTCTATCCTCTACTTCTGTCCTCTACTTCTGTCCTCTACTTCTGTCCTCTACTTCTCTCCCCTACTTCTGTCCTCTACTTCTCTCCTCTACTTCTCTCTCCTACTTCTCTCCTCTACTTCTGTCCCCTACTTCTGTCCCCTACTTCTGTCCTCTACTTCTGTCCTCTACTTCTGTCCTCTACTTCTCTCCTCTACTTCTCTCCTCTACTTCTCTCCTCTACTTTTCTCCTCTACTTCTGTCCTCTACTTCTGTCCTCTACTTCTGTCCTCTACTTCTCTCCTCTACATCTCTCCTCTACTTCTATCCTCTACTTCTATCCTCTACTTCTACCCTCTACTTCTACCCTCTACTTCTCTCCTCTACTCCTGTGAGTGGAAAGGTCAGCAAATTACCCAAATCACATACTATAAGGCACATTGTACATATGATGCTAGACCCATACTTGACAGACCCATCATCACTGGGTGGCTGACGTGGTCACTTAGCCCACTGACCGCCTTCACTTCCCAATACATTTCCTGGTACCCATTTTAGACGATCAACCTGGGAGCCCAGCAGTAGTACAGATTTTAATCTTTCTGCCATGAAGCTGATTGCAGGCTCGTTTATTCAGCCGCAGTGACAGAAGTAAACAGGAACATTCATCACATGGAAACTGTGAACAACTCCATGTCCTTGCCATTCTTCAGTGTTTATTATAAACAGTGATCGCAGCACATAACATCAATCATTCCCGAAAGGTGCGGGATGTCATGCGATAGTAAATAACACGTCTAATTACTGTTCATAGTTCTGAAACACCGCTATACTACAATGGCTACTCTATGGTCAACTTACGGTCACTTGCCCTTGACATCGGCATGGGGCATTGCTCAATCGCCGTCAACTCGGCGCGCCGTCACTGAACTGGGATGGCTACTCAATTAGCCGGCCGACTTGTGTCAACCACTTTCGCCTCAGGCTGAAGCGTCGTTCCAATACGAAAGCAATGTTGAATTCATCTTGCTTCACTTTCGACAATCGTTTCACGTCCTCTCTCTATTGGGACCCTGGCTAGACTAACCTTGACCAGCCGTGTCCTTCCCGTGTACCACACAACTCCTGTCACATGATACGCAACTTCTCTGAATGATTTCCCTTTGTTCTTCAACATCATCATCAGTTGCTCACCGACTTTCCTTGACTTATTCATGCGGATTTGTTCATCGTGATCGCGTGAACTGCTTTCACAGATGACAATTCCTCTTCTATGGTAACCTGTTCTCACTACATCAGTTTACCGCTGTCTCCCTCATATCGGTCCATGGCACCTTCCATGACATGAATCAAACCCTAGACCACCAGTCCCACAGTCTAGCATCTAGCCACTATGACATGAATCAAACCCTACACCACCAGTCCCACAGTCTAGCATCTAGCCACTATGATAACTTAGTTCTCCTACTTCTGAGTGCTGACCTGTATATTTATTTTTCATGGTATTTCAATTGCTTTGGGGTTTCCCAACAATTGGTAAATCTGTGTTTGTGAAAGAAGAGAGTGTGTTGATGTCCTGCTGGAAACTAGAGATTCTCAAATATTCCTAGTTTTGTCTGTGAAAGAGAAGTGTGTTGATGTTGTGCTGGAGACCAGGGATTCTCAAATATTCCTTGTCATGTGTCTGTGAAAGAAGAGAGTGTGTTGATGTCATGCTCTAGACCAGAGATTCTATAATATTTATTCCTTGTGTGCCTTGCCAGGCTGCTCTTGTGATTCCAGAGACCCGGCCTTCACCCTCATGGCCAAGAAAGGGCGAGGTCACATTCACCAACTACCAGACACGGTACAGGGCAGGACTTGACCTTGTCCTCAAGGGAGTTAACTGCCATATTAATGGTGGCGAGAAAGTATGTGTTTATGAAATGCTTCAGTATGAATTTATACTCCTCAGTTTGTAATTGTTTAGTGTAATTTTAATTTATAGGTATTTGTTGTGTATATGTAATATTATGTATTGTGTATAATCTGGCACTGTGGTGAAGGGGTTGCAAATGCGTTCAAAACAACTGGGCTATTTGGAAGCAGACCGCCTTGCATTGGTTTACATACAAAGGTATGAGTGTCAGTCATTCAGAAAGCAATGGCAAACTACTGAATGTAAACTTTCCTTGAAATCACAAAACAGCTACAAAATGCTTGGGTAGACTGTGACGTCCTGTAAAGGATATGCAACTAACAGAGACATAATCTCTGTTCTGCAAAACGCATCTTTGAAGATGAAGAATACTAACTAAGTAATAATACTAGTCTGTGTTGATGTAGGCAGAGAGACACAACATCATCCTGTGCCTTGCCAGTTGGTGTAGGCATCCATGTATCTTCACAGTTCTCTGTCCTTTGTGTACTGTACACTTTTGTTGATGATATTCCGCCATTCCACTACTTTAGGCCATCCAGCAACATTTTTTTGTGTAAGTCTCGGCTTCTTCTACTGCTGATCTTTCAAGTCATCACAATATTATCTAATGTTTCTCTTCTCATTACACGACCAAAGAGCATTGTCTGTCTTTTTCTGATAGTGATGTTTAACCTTACCAGACCGCTGTACCGATTTTCGGTGATTTCCTAATGTGCTGCTATACTGATGTACCTAATTTTTCAGTATTTTGTCTAGTACATGAAAAACATACGTTACAAAGTAAAAATAACCAACAATCGTGGTCAAACCTCATGGTTAGCCATTGCAAATGTCTGCCTGCATAGGTTTAAATTGACTTTGTGTGGTTTAACGTGAAAAACATCTGAAAATTCACAATGAAACGTGCGGCTGATGAACCAAGCACTTCAACAAGAAAGCGAAGTAAGTCTAGGCTTTTCAGTCCAACAGGTGATTGATACTTTGGTTTATTCAGACTGGATTGGCACACAAAGGTGGAATATTGGTGCTAGGTGAAAGGTAGACCTATTTTCTACAATGTCCCCAAGTTACATCTTATTCTAACCACTTGTTTGCATGTAACTAACATTTTTCTATATCATGTTGGTTTTTCCTCTTTAATGCTCATTAGCCCAGGTATAGGGGACAGTTAGGTTCAGGGCCTCAGGTCTGGTAGGGTTAATGTTCTACTTTCATAACATATTCAGCAAGATTGTCATATGCTTCACCAATTACAGACTGAACGTTTGCCTACACAGCCTTTGAGTCATTTGTAAATTTCAATTAGTCCAGAATCTCAATGATCTCTCCACACAGAGTCCAGAGTCTCGATGATCTCTTTACACAGAGTCCAGAATCTCAATGAACTCTCCACACAGAACCTTTTATGAAGCTCAGTGAGCTGTATATTTTCTATAAATCACAAGTACACAGCATCATACTTCCAACAACCCAGAATTATTGTGTCAACACTACTAGAACAACAGAGAATGAGAGGAGACAAATGTAATGAAGAGAAGCAGCAGTTGCCATTTATGTCTTGCTCACAAACTAAAGTATCTTGAGAAATGGGAGGCAAGGAGAAACAGTGGATAGCATGCTTCCCTGAGAACCCTGTAGTCATGTGGTAAAATTCGCAATGAGCAGGTTTTTAAAATATATCTTAGGTTCCAATTTGACGGAGCCTTCAATGTTTATCAGGAAATTTCTTCCAACATAAACACAGCCATTGTTCAGATCAGTCCTCAAGTGTTGATTGGTTAATACAAAGTATGAGCCTGGCGCCACATGCTTAGTATGCCCCGAGACATGTAAACAGAATGTTGCATGTCCTTAGCAGGACTTTTCAATCAACCCCAACCATCATTGATTTTCAGTAGGTTGCCACTAAGGAGTTAAGGACGCTGTTTGTAATCCTGTATACTCACGTATGAAACACAGCTGCGCGAGATTCTGCAGGGGATCACGTCGCGTTGGTTTCTTATGGAAAAGTATGTGAGCAATGGCAAACTACTGAACGTAAAACTTGCCAAGACATCAACAGCAGCTGAAAAATGCTAGTTTTGACTGCATTGTCCTGTAAATAGGATATGCAAAAAAAAAAAGTTTAACATTGCTGGTCTCCATGGCAAAGGAGTTATGGACGCGGTTTGTGATTCTGTATACTCGCGTTCGAAACACAGTTGCATGCAATGGCAGCAGACCGCGTTGAACTTGTTTTTCTTTTTATGAAATGGTATGAGTGCCGGTCGTCCAGAAAGCAATGGCAAACTACTGAACATAAACATGCCAAGACATGAACAACAGCAAAAAATGCTGGTGTTGACTGCAAATGTCCTGTAAAGTATATGCAACTAACTTTGACAGTTTGCCATTGCTTTCTGGTTGAGAAGTAAATGTTGCAGTCCAACTAACATGTGTAGGAGAGAAACAACAAGAGTTGCTGTGCTCTTATTGCCAAGAGTAAATTAGATGACGAGAGTAAGACACCTCTTGGCACATGGCTCTTATCCTTTCAGCTACGCCAACTATTGTGTAAATAGGGTGTATTTACTTTTTTTAAACTGTTTCGTTTATCTTAAAAATTAAACTGTTTATGTCTGTATTTACATTTCTCAGGTTGGCATTGTTGGCCGAACAGGAGCTGGCAAGTCATCCTTGACCTTGTGTTTGTTCAGAATCATTGAAGCTGTTGGTGGATCTATAAAAATTGACGGCATTAACATCGCAGACATTGGTCTTCATGATCTAAGGAGCAAGTTAACCATTCTTCCTCAAGTATGAATTCATTCTCCTTTCTCCAACTTTGAATTTATGTGTTAATTTTAAGGATAAATCTTGTGTCGTTGTTATTATTTCAATACATTTTCATTTGGTACTTATATTTTATCATGCATATTTCTGGCAATCCATAAAGAAAGTAAAGAATAGTGACACTTTAATCTACCATTCGTGTCAAAAGAGTGAAAGCTGCAACTTGTCTCTGCCAGGAAGAGGAATGCTCTACCTCGACCAGGGCAGATGACATAAATTGAGGTGAGCTGTACTATTGATGCTGCCCGCCGTCTTGAGTGTTACACCATAGTTTTCTCGGCTCGTTGAATCAATCATGCTCAGTACAGGCTCTCGGTTATGTATAATCTTATGGTTGAAAGTTCTCATGGCGGCGCTCGTACACATGTATGTTTTTGCGTGTATTAAGAATGTTCTATGGGCGCCAGCACTGTAAAAGTGACGACAGCTACTTACTTAAGTCAACACAACGCAACTCAATGAATAAACCGAACACGGTTAAAATTCACATCTGCTCTAGGCGTTTAATCACATATACTACTATTTACACCACAAACGATGCCTAGAGTCCACAATGACTTCACAATAATAATCACATAACCTAACCACAGATGTAGCGGCACAGTTGTTGGTCACGCTACCAAGTTAAGAACTACGTCGCAACCCGACAGTAACTCAAAACCCCACTGACTTTATGTGACATATTGTCTCTGTTTCAAAGCGTCCTTCACACTTTCCACGCTTTTATGTGATAGGTCACTTTGCACGGTCTCCTCATGTAGACTGCGCTTGTTATTAACTCATGCCATGATAAGATCTGTAAACACTGATCCTTGGCAGTCTCCATGCAGCTTAGCATGAGTGGACCAAATATAATTATACACTAAGGGCTGGACAATAGACAGACAGATGGGCAGACAAAACAGATAGGAAGAAAGAATATGGGAAGGCAGATGAGAAAACAGACAGATGGACACACTGATATATTGGCAGAGAAACAATTGGGAATACAGACAGATATACAGACAGAAAAATGGATAGGGAGACAGATGGGAAGGCAGATAGACAGATGGAAAGATAAACAGATGGGCAGACTGCTTGGTGGATAGATAGATGTGCAGACAGACAGATGGAAAGGCAAGCAGACATTTCTCAGTGGACCAAATATAATCATTCACTAAGAGCTAGACAATAGGCAGACAGATGGGCAGACAAGACAGATGGGAAGGCCAATAGGAAAACAAATGTGAAGACAGACAGATGTGCAGAAAGATGGATAGATGGTATGAGTATCAGTCATTCAGATGGACAGACATGGTAATACAGATGGGAAGACGTACAAATAGACAGACACACGGACATGGAGATAGATTGGAATTAGATTGGAAGGCAGACATATGGGCAAATATACTGCATGGTACATAGACAGATGGGCAAATATACTGCATGGTACATAGACAGATGGGCAAACATTCATATGGAAAGACAGATACATGTAAATACAGACACTTGGACAGACAGACAGACATTTTCACAGCAAACATCACATGTGACCGACAATAGACATGTTGTACATTCCAGGATCCTGTATTGTTCTCTGGAAGCCTGCGCATGAACATTGACCCATTTGAGCAGTACACAGATGAGCAACTGTGGAAAGCTCTGGAGAGGTCACATCTGAAGAGATTTGTGGCTGCCCAACCAAGCCAACTGATGTATGAGTGTGGAGAAGAGGGTGCCAACCTCAGGTCAGTCATACGTGCAAGCTCAGGTCAGTCATATGTGCTAGCCTCAGGTCAGTCATACATATCCACCTCATGTCAGTCATACGTACCCACCTCAGGTCAGTCATACATACCCACCTCAGGTCAGTCATACATACCCACCTCAGGTCAGTCTTATGTACCAACCTCAGGTCAGTCATACCTACCAACCTCAGGTCAGTCATACATACCCACCTCAGGTCAGTCATACGTACCCACCTCAGGTCAGTCATACATACCCACCTCAGGTCAGTCATACATACCCACCTCAGGTCAGTCTTATGTACCCACCTCAGGTCAGTCTTATGTACCCACCTCAGGTCAGTCATACATACCCACCTCAGGTCAGTCATACATACCCACCTCAGGTCAGTTTTATGTACCAACCTCAGGTCAGTCATACCTACCAACCTCAGGTCAGTCATACCTACCAACCAAGGTCAATCATACCTACCAACCAAGGTCAGTCATACCTACCAACCTCAGGTTCAGTCATACCTACCAACCTCAGGTCAGTCACACCTACCAACCAAGGTCAGTCACACCTACCAACCTCAGGTCAGTCATACCTACTAACCTCAGGTCAGTCATACATACCCACCTCAGGTCAGTCATACGTACCAACCTCTGGTCAGGTATACATACCCACCTCAGGTTAGTCTTACCTACTAGCCTCAGGTCAGTCATACGTACCCACCTCAGGTCAGTCATACCTACCCACCTCAGGTTAGTCTTACCTACCCACCTCAGGTCAGTCATACCTACCCACCTCAGGTCAGTCATACGTACCCACCTCAGGTCAGTCATACGTACCCACCTCAGGTCAGTCATACCTACCCACCAAGTCAAGGACGATAGGTCAACATTTTAGTCCAGCTGTCCGGTGTAGGGGTTGGATCCCTGACCTTGGTGTCAGCAGACTGGATGTTTAAAGAACACGTGTTCTTATCAACTCGGCCATGCTGATCTGCTACCATTTGATGTTATAAACGCACCAAGGTATTTAAAATTATCCAACTAGACTACCCATAAATAATTACCCTGTTATAATTATGTAAATTAGATAACAGTATTAAAAATGAGTATTCTTCTCCTTCTTCTTCTTTCGTTCGCTTGAAATATGTCTATATCTGCAATGTCATCTCTTGCATGAATTGAACTGTTTTTTTCAGTTCACACAGTGGTCCATAGAGTTTATCTTCCACTGTCGTCTCTCTAGGCCAGAAGGTTTGCCTAGATATGTTATATTTTGGGCAGTCTTGGAGTATGTGCTCTGCTGTCTGCGACGCCAATCCACATGTGCACATGGCTGTTTCACCAATCTTGAATTTTGTATACATGTGGTTGCGTAATCTATTGTGTCCTGTTCTGAGGCGCAGAATAATGACTTGTTCTGGTCTGTCCATAATGTGGTAGTCATCTTGAGCAGGTTTTGGTGGCTTTCTGACTGATTTGATCATTCTTTTCTTTTGGTGGTATGTAACGGGCACATCAGGCTGTTCCTCGTTGGCTCCTTCCTTAGCCAATTGATCAGCTCTGTCGTTTCCGGGTACTCCACAGTGGGATGGTATCCACTGTATGGTGACTTTATGCTGACTGCTAAGTTCAGAAAGTAGTGTCCTTAGTACTGGCAATTTCCCAGAGAGAAGCGCCTCGAGTACTGATTTTGCATCTGTTAGTAGCACCACAGGTTGTGTACCATCGCTGTTATTTAGTAATTTCTCTGTTGCTATCTTGATTGCCTCAATTTCGGCATCATAGTTATGGCAGTACTTTCCTGTCGGTACTCTGGCTGTGTCCCTAGTATTATTTGGGTATTCTATGTACACTCCCGCTCCTCCATTTCGAACAGCATTTTGTGCTGACCCATCTGTGTAGACTCGGATCCAGAGGTCCTGTGGGTATTCTTCATCAAGGAAGCTGAGAGTGGCTGTTCTGCGCTGCACACTGTTCTGTTCTTCCTTGTCAAATATTCCTCTCACTTTTGTCTGGATTTGTAACGATAGTCTATGCTCATCTTTCCATGGAGTTCGCTCTGGAATAGTTGTTAGGGGGATACCAACTGTGGGCAGATAAGTGGTTTCTCTGCAGAGTCGTTTGGCCTGGTGGATAAAACTACTTCTTTTCAACCGCCCCATAGCTAGGTTTTCAAATCTGTTCTTCATAGGGTGGCCTGGCAAGCTGAGGAACTTTTCTGCTTGTATTAGCATTTTCGTATCTCTGCGCTCACTCAGTGCCTGTGTCCTCCCCATCTTCTCCATTTCCACTATAGGGGTTGATCTCATCCCTCCTGTGGTGACTCTAAGTGCTTGATTTTGCACCTTGTCCAGCTCTTGTAGTGTGGTATTTGATGCTGAACACCACGCAGTTGACCCATATTCCAGGTGTGGTCGTATGCTCTGTTGGTAAACTTTGCTAAGTATTTTCGTACTGGCTCCCCATGTGGTTCCACTTAGCTTTCTCAGGATGGCTATTTTCCTTCTGGCTTTTGCTACTGCTTTGTTGATGTGCTTTCTCCATGTCAGCTTGCCATCAAATGTTACTCCAAGGTATGTTGGTTCTTTATCTTCTCTTATGGGTGTTCCATTTATCTGGATGATCCCTGCCTTTTGTTTTGGAGAGAGGGTAAATAGGGTGGTGCTGCACTTGTCAGTGTTTATGCTGACACACCATCTATTTGCCCATGCAGCAAATGTATCTACAGCTCTTTGTAGCAATCTGGTGGCCACTGATGCATATTCATTTGTGCTCCATAGAACCAGGTCATCGGCGTACATTGCCGCTTTAATTCCATGCGGTAGGTGAGCAACAAGATCATTGATGAAGATTAGAAAAAGTGTGGGGGACAAGACTCCGCCCTGGGGGACACCGTGACGCAGTAGTACTTTCTTGCTCTTGGGTCCGTCTATCTGTACTCGGGCTCTTCTGTTGTGCAAGTATGCTTTCACCCATTTGTACATTCTTCCATTGACTTTGCAGTTTCTCAGTTTCTTCATCAGACCTTCTTTCCAGACTTTGTCAAAGGCTTTCTTCAGATCTATCCATGCCGCAAGCACCAGCTTCTTCTCTTGGAATGCATCCTCAATTTCTTGAGAGAGGTAGGTTGTCTGATCTTCCGTAGAGTAGCACTGCCTAAAGCCAGCCTGCTGTGGCACAAGGATGTTTTTACTTTCAATGTACCACTGCAGTCTGTGATTGATGATGCGCTCCAGTGTTTTGCAGAGACAGCTGGTGAGGCTAATTGGTCTGTAGCTAGAGGCAATGGAACCATCTTTCCCTGATTTTAGGAGGGGTATCATGATTGCTTCTCTCCAGGCTTGTGGAACACTGCCTAAGGTCCAGCTGTTATTGAAGATCTGCAACAGCTTTGTTTTGGCCTCTGTTCCTAGGTTCCTGATAATTTCATTGGAGATACCATCAGCTCCTGGTGACTTTCTCATTTTCAGTTTTGATATGGCTAGCTCCAGTTCACTGATTGTGATGGGTGCCTCCAGAACCTCATGTACTATTTCCTTCTGTCCTGTATGTTGTCGTTTCTCTCGAATCTCTTGTTGTTTCTCTGGACTAATTTTGATATTGCTATCTTGTGCGAACGAGTCCGCAAAATGGTCAGCTGCTTGCTTTCTTGTTAAGATTTTTCCATCTTTATGTAGTGCAATTTTTGAGTTTCTCCCTGTGCCCTCGTCATTAAGCTGTTTTATTAGCTTCCACAATTTCCTTGTGTCTCTTTCAAAGTTCAGAGACTCCGTTTTCTCCTGCCAGCTTTTCCGTCTAGCCTGCAGCTTGGCCCTTTGAAATTTGGCTTTTGCATGCTGGAATTTATTGTGGTGCTCTTGGCTGGGTGTGGCCTCTGCTTGCTTTCTACACACTTCAACATCATTATGAAACTGTTCCAGTTCACTACTCCAGTAGGGTTTATATTGTTTACGGGCTCCTCTTGGTACTGTTTCTCGCGCTGCCTGTAGTATGCATTTCCCAAACTCTTCAACTGCTTTATTTATGTCTTTCTCAGTGTTCAGGTTTCTAACCAGTATGCTGGTGCGATGCTTGTACATTGCCCAGTCTGCTTTCTTGTAGTTCCACCTCGAGAGGGTGCTGCTTTCACTTACAAGCTCATTTTCTACGGTTAGAAAGACTGGCCGATGGTCACTGCCACCAAGTTGTTTCCCAACAATTCGTGTAATGTTCCACTCCAGGTCTGGTGAATGAAAAGCCAGGTCAGGTGTAGTTGTAGAGTACAATGATCTCGAGTAGAAAGTATGTGGGTCGGACGGCTTGTTAATCAACATGAATCTATTCTCATCCTGCCAGTCTTCCAGTCTCTCTCCTCTCTGGTCCATGTGATCATAGCCCCAGCTCTGCGAGTGGCTGTTGAAATCGCCACACACAATCATTTTTTCTTTTAGTGGTAGAGTGTCCAGTGCCTGTGGGCGGTCACTTGGACAGTAGTAATTGATCAGATGTAGATCTGTATTACCTGTCTTAAGTTTAAGTGTCTGATACTCAGCCCCTTCCATGTAGACTTTGATTTGGGAAGCTATGATGTTATTTCTTACAAGGGTCAGTATCCCACCTTTTCGCCTGTCCTTTCGGTCAGATCGGTAACACTGGTAGCCTCTGATTTTGAAGGCTATATTTTCATTGAGGTGAGTTTCTTGCAAGCAACATATGCTTACTTTTTCTTGGTCCAAGATTTTTTCTAATTCTATGTTTTTGTTGCTGACTCCCTCCGCATTCCAGTGCATTATTTTAAGTCTTCGTTTAGTATGGCCAGTCGTCCTATTCTCATGTCCCCTGGCTCCACAGGACATCTGAGAAGGACCTCCAGTAGTTGGGGTTGGACCCTTTCGAGACATAGGGCCCGGCACTGCACCTGCCTGGGGGTCCAGAGCAGGGCAAGCACCATAACGATTAGCAGTAGTCGACATATTCCATTTTGCGTGATTGCGTGGCATCCTGATTTCTGTGGTGCGCCTCTTGGCTGGTTGCCTCCGTCTTCAGCACCTTTCTTTGCTAGAGCAGACTGTGGTCTCACTCGAGTGTAGATGTGTACGCGCGCACACGCCTGACTGCGCATGCATGTACGTGCATACACATCTAGAGCATACTGGTTATTTTCCGGCGCCAGAGACTCGCCGTCGCCCCTTCTCCTGTTAGTTTAAACGGGCCCGCCACGTGAAGGCCAGGAGTTGGACTTTTGCTGCATAGGTTATGTATTCACGAGCCATTGAGGTATTTGAGCAATGTTGGGCGCTCACCCCAACACCGCGCCTCGGCTACATACAGCAACATTTGGAACCCAATGAGTATTCTAATTTGACCTCATTTCAATAATTTTCAGTGTTGGCCAGCGTCAGCTGGTGTGCCTGGCCAGATCCTTGCTCAGACGTACCAAGATTCTGGTACTGGATGAGGCTACTGCTGCCATTGACCTTGAGACAGACTCTTTGATACAGAAGACCATCAGAGAGGCGTTCAGTGATTGTACCATCATTGCTATAGCTCACCGCCTGAATACGATCATGGACTATGATAGGTACTGTAGTCTGGTAGAGCTGTGTCCCCCATCTATTCTTACTATGGATTAGAAAGAGAGAAAGAGAGAGAGAGAGAGAGAGAGAGAGAGAGCATGTCTGTAGTCATATGTATGTCTGTCTCTATGTCTTTCTATCTCCACTTCTGCTTTTGTTGCTTGCTTGCGTTCGCTGGCTGTGAACTCCAGCATGAAGTCCTGTTTGCCCAATGAAGACATCCTGTTGTCCAACATCAGTGTGATGTCATACCGGACTGAGGTTTGCGTGAGTATCCGTTGTCTCGTGTCTAGTTTATTGGCGTGCAGACTGGTGGTTCCTCGCCGTGCAGGCAGATACTCTCCGACTTCGGAAGAATCAGCGATCCTGCTACGTTAGCCAGGACCCCGAAGGGACCTGTTGCCCAGGACACACGACTAGGACGTGTTAGTAGGTCTTGGCCAGTATAGAACCTGGCCCTGGTGCCTTGGAAACACCTCTGTGTCCCAAATCTGTAGAATAGAATGAAACCACTTCTGCTTTTCTATCTCCTTCTCTCCACAATTCTCACTCTCCACACCTCTCTGTTTCTCTCTCTATCCCTCTCCACATCTCTCTCTATCTCTCTCCACATTTCTGCCTGCCTGTCTGCCTGCCTGCCTGCCTGCCTGCCTGTCTGTCTGTCTGTCTGCCTCCACATATCTCTGTCTTTCTCTATCTCTCTCTAATTCTGTCTCTCATTCCACATCTGTCTGTCTGTCTGTCTGTCTGTCTGTCTGTCTGTCTGTCTGTCTGTCTGTCTGTCTGTCTGCCTCCACATATCTCTGTCTTTCTCTATCTCTCTCTAATTCTGTCTCTCATTCCACATCTGTCTGTCTGTCTGTCTGTCTGTCTGTCTGTCTGTCTGTCTGTCTGTCTCTCTCTCTCTCTCTCTCTCTCTCTCTCTCTAACACTCAGTCTCTCTTTTTCTCTCTCTCTGTCACCTTATCCTTCATGTTGTTATTGTCGGCATGGCTCTCCTTCAAGCTTAGTCTGTGTTGTAGTTGCTGACATTGGTATTTAAGACAGTGAAGGACTCCTGTCTCACGCCTTGAGACATATTGGGCTTGGGCATATGATGCTAGACATAGAGTGTCCATGCCCAGTATCCACACTCTACTAACGAAGAGTCAGATTCGCTGGGCTGGTCACTTGACTCGTATGCCAGATCACAGGCTCCCTAAACAAATTTATTACGGCGAGCTGCGTTGTGGTAAACACTCCCAAGGTGGCCAGAGGAAACGCTTTAAAGACACTCTCAAGATCTAACTAAAAGCTTTTGGAATTCATCACGACATTTCTGAGACTGCTGCCAAAGACCGAAATTCATGGCATACATCATTATGCAAGGTTGCTGTCACTTGTGAAGCAAACAGGACTGCAAGAGCTGTGAAGAAAAGGCTGGACAGAAAAACCACTGCAGGAGATCCTCCTCCTAGAACTTCAAGCATTCTTTGCCCACATTATCAAAGAACATTTCGAGCCAAAATAGGCCTTATCAGCCATCTTAGACCTCACGGCTCCATACTTTCAACCCCACTGGATGAAATGAATGTCATCATCATTCTTGATGAACAAACAACAACAGTGTGTCTTCTAGTTGCTGACCTTGGTATTGAAGTTATTGAAGGACCCATGTCTCACGCCTCTGCCCAGGGCGTGTCCTTTTTTACCCTTGTACGCTGGTTCAACCTGGACACCCAGGTCAGTTTTAGTTTAAATCTGCCTTTGATGAGGCTTTCAACATATGACCACTGGTCAAGGAGGCTGGACTACTGCAGCTCCCCACCCCACACGGTACTTGATGTTGATCTCCTTAACCATCTTAACCAACTTATCACACCACATTAGATAAAAGCAGTCATTTTTTGGGCACATTATGAGAAGACAAAACACCCAGGAAGGTAACCCGGCCAACAAATGCCTGAAGAAATCAGATGTGATGGCCAAAAGGTGCAAATATCGTACCTCTGCTATAAACAGGAACAACGTAATTATGTCTTAAACATCACTCTGGACGAATGCAGCAGAAGAAGAAGACAAAACTGGAACATGCTGTTATGACCAGAAAGATTTTTTGAAAGAGAGATAGAGGAAGACAATGTGAGAAAATTCTTGACAGTCTTGTGTCATGACATGGAAGGGAGTCAACGCATGAATTGATCCATGCCATACGAGATCATGATTTGTGGAGAGGCTTGATCGCCCACGCCAGCCAGCAAGGCACCGGATGATGAGGATAAAAGGGTATGTCCCAAGTGCTGTGACATCAGTGTTGAGTAACAGAATTTTACCAGTTCATAATCAATGTAGTTTGTCCTGTTTGTTTAGGGAACCTTTAGCGCAGTGGTTCTCAACCTTTTTTAGCCCATGCACCCTTTTCGTATGTCCTCCCTATAAATCCCCCCCCCCCCCCCAACCGCCCCTAGACAGTATACATAAAAATGGAAGCTAAGTTTAATAACACATACTAGAATAAGTCTAGACGTCTACATAAAACGTGGTTTGCGGGTCTACTTACGTTATAACATGAATTTCAGAAGGGCGAGAAGTACAGAACTGTAAAGTATGGAGGGAAAAACAATATCAAGTCATTGGTTCTTCATTAACGATATCTTGAAATAATCTTAATTTCCCCCCCCCCTCCCCCCCCAGAAACCCACAAATTCCCCCATGGGGGGGGGGGGGAATTCCCCACAGGTTGAGAACCACTGCACTAGTGAGTCATTTTGATCTTATTTCAGAATAATCAATGTAGCTTGTCCTGTGTGTTTAGGGAACCACTAGTGAGTCATTTTGATCTTATTTCAGAATAATCAATGTAGCTTGTCCTGTGTGTTTAGGGAACCACTAGTGAGTCATTTTGATCTTATTTCAGAATAATCAATGTAGCTTGTCCTGTGTGTTTAGGGAACCACTAGTGAGTCATTTTGATCTTATTTCAGAATAATCAAAGTAGCTTGTCCTGTGTGTTTAGGGAACCACTAGTGAGTCATTTTGATCTTATTTCAGAGTAATTGTCATGGATGCTGGAGTCATTGCGGAGTTTGATACGCCTCAAAATCTGATCAACTCCAAAGGAATCTTCTATGGGATGTGCAAGGACTCACGGCTGGCATAGAGACATTTTATTTCATGAAAACTAGTGAGATATTATGTGCAAGGACTCATGGCTGGCATAGAGACATTTTATTTTATGAAAACTAGTGAGATATAATGTGCAAGGACTCACGGCTGGCATAGAAACATTTTTATTTCATTAAAACTAGTGAGATATAATGTACAAGGACTCGCGGCTGGCATAGAAACATTTTATTTCATGAAAACTAGTGAGATATTATGTGCAAGGACTTGCGGCTGCCATAGAAACATTTTATTTCATGAATATAGTGAGTTATTATGAAGGATTCAGCGATGCTTGATGCACTAAGAGTAAGCATTTAGCAGAACTCAATCTGTTCTGGGTTGTTAGGTTATTCAATCTAGAATAATCACATAATTTGACTAGTTCTGTTGCAGGCAGTTGCTACTTAAAATTTTTATTTTGAACAATCAAATTTGAATAGAGGTTTTAGAGAGGCTGCACATGAAAAGGGAGTTGATGAAAGGGTTAGAAAAGAGACACATGAAATATTTTGACTATATTAAAATACATAGTACTCTTGTAAAAACCATACTAGAATGAAGAATTGAAGGCAGGTGAGTAAGAGGTAGGCAGTGATACAAGTGGGAAGATAACATTACAACAAGAGATGGCCGAACTGACAGTGAGTACAAGCAGAGCGAGAAACAAAGTGTTGGAAATCCACTGCAGCCAGTCTTCATTATGAAGCAACATATTGCTGATTGACCTTAACTTGGAAATGTTTGTTCATTAAATTTGTAAATGCCTGCAGACATACAAGTCAAAATAAACAAGAAAGAGAGTAAATATAATGTACAACTGTATAGAACAAATAGAGTTAAAAGTAACAACAAAGATGGGTATGTTAATTTAACATCTTGCTGAAACAGAGAATGTTAACTTCTACTAGTTTGGCTTGTCCTAGAAGTTTCATAGGAATTTAAAAGTTGTAAAAGTTTCATAGGAATTTAAAAGTTGTAAAAGTTTCGTAGGAAACTAACATTTGTTGTACAAGTTCCAAGCCCTATGCTTCGATTTGAATCCAGGTCTTCTGAAGATAGACACTGTAACCATATATTCCCCTGAAGAGAGGATAACAATAGTCATCTATCATATGTGATATCTTTATCTCTTCACTCCCTCCTAGCACAATGTGCTATAGGATTACATTTAAACTATACATGTACCTCTTTCTGTCTTCCTCTGTCATCTCCCAATGGAACCAACTATTGTCAAGCCCTTTGCAGACTTGTTCATAATTGGCAGCTACAGTTTTCGACAGGATTTTCTTTGGGCGCTCACTCGTTTTAATATCAATCGTAGCCAAGACACACTGCTTCTAGTAATGCTGGACTGAATTTTGTGTGTCAATTTGCTTTACATATTAACAGTGTCCCTATCCATCAGGCGAACCCACTCTGACTTCAGGGGTACTTGTAATTTACACCCCCAAGTCAAGGAGACAGGTCAATATTTTAGTCCAACTGTCCGGTGTAGGGGTTGAATCGCTAACCTCGGCATCAGCATACCGGATGTTTAAGAACACGTGTTCTTATCCATTCAGCCATGCTGACCTGCCTAAAAATGTTTTAAAGTAACTGTTTGTCAACTTTTACCAAAAAGTCTTTCTCTATATTTTTGTATTCTTGTGATGTGAATATTGAAGCTGTTACATTGTGTTACCCAATAATTCTACTTTTTATGCTTGTAAATTGTTAGTTTTCAGTATCTGAAATTGAATATTATTCTTTATAAAATGGTTTTTGGATTTCTCATAAAAGAGTTAAACAGGATTGTACTCTATCAGTACATAACTTTCCTTCATACAGTTAAAATATGAGATATAATATCTGGAACTGAAATTATCTGGAAAAGCTTTTTTTTAAAGCTGTCAGATAAAATGTAAATAATGTATTATGCTAATGAAACACTGCAAACAGAAAAAAAACAAAACGAAAATGAACTGCAGAAATTGATAAGATATAACTACAGAGAATTTTAAAAAAGTTAGTTGCATATCCGTTATGGGCGTAGCAGTCAACCCCAGCAATTTTTGGCTGTTTGTGATTCCTGGACAAGTTTATGTTCAGTAGTTTGCCATTGCTTTCTGAACGACCAGCACTCATACTATTTAATAAAAAACCAATGCAGCTGTGTTTCAAACGCGGTATGCGGGATTATGAACTACATCCTTAACCCCTTTGCCACAGAGCAGGTAAAATTAAATGGCTAAAATTAAAAGGAAAAACAATGGTCAGGAGCAACTGAATAAGTAGCCAGAAAGTACAGTGAAATTAAATGGGATAATACTGAAATAAGCAGATATTCACTATCTGTGTTCAGCTAACGATCACGAATACTGAAGTATTGGAAGCATTGCATAGTGTGACAGATTGTTCCAAAGTTCGGTCTTCGTAGACTTAGATGGATAGGACACATTAGGAGGATGGATGATGGTAGAAAACCAAAGGACAGTTTTTGTGTGTGGTAAATTACAGATGGGTAGAATTCAGGGTTCGCTTCTACTATGGTACAAAGATGTGTGTAAGCGGGTCATAATTGATATTGCATCTTTGGAGCAAGTCGCTGCTGATCACGTTCCATGGAGGGTAAAGATCAGAAATGGAATAAAGACAAAGGGAAAAATTATTTTGCATTTTTTGAGACTATCTGTTTTATTTTCAAACGAACATTTTAGCAACCATACATCACTGTGATCGGGGTTGCAAGGCCTAACTGGTCATGTTATTTATTTTTTAATATGATGTCTGGTGATCTAATTAGCAATTAAAAATAGCCGCTAATTAATTACTAATTCAGAAATTAGCCTGCGTTTTCTTAATTTTAGCTTAAAAAATTACAAGTTATGTATTTTATTATGCGGAATAATGTTACGGACCCAATGGTCACTTTGGTGTTTTGATAGTATGTGTTTTGGCCTAATTAGCAATTTAAAATGGCCGCTAATTAATTACTACTTCATAAATTAGGCTGCGTCTTCTAAATTTTAGCTTTATAATATTTTGAGATGTATATTGTTTTATGTGGAATGGTGTTACGGATCTAATGGTCACTTTGCTGTTTTGATAGTATGTGTTTTGTCCTAATTAGCAATTTAAAATGGCCGCTAATTAATTACTACACCATTCCAGATTTTGGTTTCCAATGTTTCTGACTAAATGTTTCAACGTTTATTTCTGTATAAACCCTACTGTTTATTGCAGTTCTTGCTTTGTAACTCATTACAAATAATTGCATGCTCTGATCAGGACATTGCCATCAACCCCCAATACCATGTTTATTTTCTAAGCAAGTTTACATCAGTAATTTGTCATTGATTAGTGAATGGAAAGTCAACGTTGAAATCCAAATGACAGCAAACTCTGCGAAATGCAAAACACAAAAAAAAAAAAAAAAAGAGAAAAAACGAATACGACAAAACACAAGAAACGCGTTTCATTTGATCTTTAAGAAACAAGCCTGGTTGACACCACATGCCCATTATGCCTAAAAGTGTGGACAAGCATCCTTCATTATTTTACTAGCGCAATTAATAACACATGGTGGCAGGTACGAGGCAGACATAAGAAAAAGAATAGAAATGACCAAACGCCGTTCAACAATATGAACTGGCCCAGCTGCTTACACACAAACAGATCAGTAAAAAAATGCGAGTTTTACAACTTGGTGTTATCCAGTGTTACATTTACTCTACATTACAGTATGGTGTAGAAAGATGAACAATGAGTAAACAGTATGAGTTCATAAGTGAAACAGTTAACTTCTTGTTATAATGATTATCATTGTTTATGTATCTCCTTCTTTCATACATACTGTATCTCTTACCCTTTTAGTCTCCCACACACCTATGCACACACGCACACTAAAGCGCACATTAACGAACATATCTATCTCTCTTTTGTATAATAGTGTGTAATCGCAAGGCCGGTTAGCTCAGTTGGTTAGAGCGTCGTGCTAATAACGCGAATGTCGTGGGTTCGATCCCCATACTGGCCAGTGATAGCAAGTTTTTTGTTGTATTTAGGTTTTGTTTTTTAAACTGTCATGGGGATAATGAAACAGGTGCTTGTTAATGCTGCGACAGAAATAGCACAGAAACAATGTACATGGTTACAACGAACACTCCAAGAGAACTGACATCATAGCAGAAAAAAAGTATCAGAACAATAAATATTAATAATAAAATATGGTCTAAGTTAG
The DNA here is from genome assembly GCA_963921405.1 of Cepaea hortensis. Lineage (NCBI taxonomy): Eukaryota > Metazoa > Mollusca > Gastropoda > Stylommatophora > Helicidae > Cepaea > Cepaea hortensis. The sequence continues at coordinate 119,644,125 of OY992881.1, read as the reverse complement.
GACCTAACAAACACAACTAAATAACAACAGTTCAATTGTAACGATTTTCTTCAGGAATAGCACAACGGTGATTAAAAAAGAAAGAAACAGACACACATTTAATTGTAAATAAATACGCACAAAAATATGAAATATAAACAAATACTTACGTGTGAATTCTTTTCACATGAACTGAGTTAATTGTAAGCTGATATGTACAGAGTGTCTGTGTTTGTTCTGTCTGTCTGTCTGTCTGTCTCTCTCTCTCTCTGTCTGTCTGTCTGTCTGTCTCTCTCTCTCTCTCTCTCTCTCTCTCTCTCTCTCTCTCTCTCTCTCTCTCTCTCTCTCGCACACTTATCGAACATTTCCGATGGCATCTCTGACATTTGTTCTGGGGAATGAACAGGCGGACAGATTGGCTGGCTCGGCAAAACTTGGTGGAGTATTGATGCATGACAAAGCAGATGTGGTTGCGACCTTGTGGGAGCATGTGTACACCTCGGAGGAGCAAATGGATCACCATGGACTGGCAAGAATGCGACAGCGAGGGGTGATGAGGGGATCTGGCCGACGATCAACGCTCAGAGGAAAGGCGAGACGGACATATAATCAGATTGCTACTGGTACTATTAGTGTTGGAACTCTTCGCTGGCTGCTGAGGATGGGGACGGAGCGCTTATGGGAATGCCCCAAATGCTGTGATGTCGGTTCCTAAATCAATCAATCAATCAATCTCTGACATTTGTAGGAAACATGTGACTGATCGTAAGGCCGGTTAGCTCAGTTGGTTAGAGCGTCGTGCTAATAACGCGAATGTCGTGGGTTCGATCCCCATACTGGCCAGTCGCTGATTATTATTTTTTCTAGTTTTAGCTTAACAAAAACAATTATTTTAGAACTGTGTTATATACATAGTGAAGCAAGCCGGTACTTGCAGATCCCGCCACAGAAAGAGCACAGTGTGTACATGCGATGCAACGAATTCAGGTGGAGCGATATCATATTAGGGTAAATGAGTTATCCTTACGCAAATATCAAATAATGAAGCTCACCCACAACACACAAATTAGATGTGTCCATTCTAGTAATCTTCTGTAGGAGTAGCAAAAGCGCAGCTAAAGAAAAAAAAAGTAAATAAGTACATGCAAAATATGAACTAACAACAATATTATAAAAACAAGAATATAATTTATACCTGCTATTTGGTTCTTTGTAAAGCACGTACACTCTATCTATGTTAATGTGCGCGCTCTCTCTCTCTCTCTCTCTCTCTCTCTCTCTCTCTCTCTCTCTCTCTCTCTCTCTCTCTCTCTCTCTTCTCTCTCTTTTCCACATATCCTGCTGCAATCGTGATTTCTATCATAATACTCAATAGGCAGTTGCATTCACCCCAACGTTTCAGCATTCCCGATTTCGGTTTCGACTGTTTCTGACTAAATGTTTCAACGTTTATTTCTGTATAACCTCTGCTGTCTATTGCAGTTCTTGCTTTGTAACTCATTACAAATAATTGCATGCTCTGATCAGGACATTGCCATCAACCCACAATACCATGTTTATTTTCTAAGGAAGTTTACGTCAGTTTTTTGTCATTGATTAGTGAATGGAAAGTCAACGTTAACACCCAAATGACAGCAAACTCGGCGAAATGCAAAACACAAAAATAAGGGGGAAAAAAAGAATACGACAAAACACAAGAAACGCGTTTCACTTGATCTTTAAGAAACAAGCGTGGTTGACACCACATGCCCATTATGCTTAAAAGTGTGCACAAGAGTCGTTAATTATTTGACTATCACAATTAATAACACATGGTGCGGGTAAGAGGCAGACATAAGAAAAAGAATAGAAATGACTAAACGCCGTTCAACAATATTAACTGGCCCAGCTGCTTACACACAAACAGATCAGTAAAAAAGTGCGAGTTACAACTTGGTGTTATCCAGTGTTACATTTACTCTACATTTACAGTATGGTGCAGAAAGATGAACAATGAGTAAACAGTATGAGTTCATTAGTGAAACAGTTAACTTCTTGTTATAATGATTATCATTGTTTATGTATATCTTTTTCCACCACACATACTGTATCTCTTACCCTTTTAGTCTCCCTCACACCTATGCACACATGCACACTAAAGCGCACATTAACGAACATATCTATCTCTCTTTTGTATAATAGTGTGTAATCGCAAGGCCGGTTAGCTCAGTTGGTTAGAGCGTCGTGCTAATAACGCGAATGTCGTGGGTTCGATCCCCATACTGGCCAGTGATAGCAAGTTTTTTGTTGTATTTAGGTTTTGTTTTTTAAACTGTCATGGGGATAATGAAACAGGTGCTTGTTAATGCTGCGACAGAAAGAGCACAGAAACAATGTACATGGTTACAACGAACACTCCAAGAGAACGGACATCATAGCAGAAAAAAAGTATCAGAACAATGAATATTAATAATAAAATATGGTCTAAGTTGGGACCTAACAAACACAACTAAAGGGGAAATGAGTTATCCTTACGCAAATATCAAATAATTAAGCTCACGAACAACACGCAAACTAGATGTGTCCATTCTAGTAATCTTCTGTAGGAGTAGCAAAATCGCAGCTAAAGAAAAAAAAAGTAAATAAGTACATGCAAAATATGAATTAACAACAATATAAAAAAAAACAAGAATATAATTTATACCTGCTATTTGGTTCTTTGTAAAGCACGTACACTCTATCTATGTTAATTTGCGCTCTCTCTCTCTCTCTCTCTCTCTCTCTCTCTCTCTCTCTCTCGCGCGCGCTCTCTCTCTCTCTCGCTCTCTCTCTCTCTCTCTCTCTCTCTCTCTCTCTCTCTCTCTCTCTCTCTTTCTTCCACATATCCTGCTGCAATCGTGATTTCTATCATAATACTCAATGAGCAGTTACATTCACCCCAACGTTTCAGCATTCCAGATTTCGGTTTCGACTGTTTCTGACTAAACGTTTCAACGTTTATTTCTGTATAAACTTTGCTATCTATTGCAGTTCTTGCTTTGTAACACATTACAAATAATTGCATGCTCTGATCAGGACATTGCCATCAACCCCCAATACCATGTTTATTTTCCAAGCAAGTTTACGTCAGTAATTTGTCATTGATTAGTGAACGGAAAGTCAACTAAGTCAACTTTGAAATCCAAATGACAGCAAACTCGGTGAAATTAAAAAAAAAAAAAAAAAAAAGAGATAAAAATAGATTACGACAAAACACAAGAAACGCGTTTCACTTGATCTTTAAGAAACAAGCGTGGTTGATACCACATGCCCATTATGCCTAAAAGTGTGGACAAGCATCCTTCATTATTTTACTAGCGCAATTAATAACACATGGTGGCTGGTACGATGCAGACATAAGAAAAAGAATAGAAATGACCACCGGGAAGGTTAACCCGGTCAACAAATGCCCGCAGAAGTCGGATGTGTCGGCCTAACTGCGCAAGAACGCAGCTCTGCTGTAAACAGGCACAACGCAGTCACGTCCGAAAAAAAAATCCGGACGAACGAAGAAGGAGAAGAAATGACTAAACGCCGTTCAACAATATGAACTGGCCCAGCTGCTTACACACAAACAGATCAGTAAAAAAGTGCGAGTTATAACTTGGTGTTATCCAGTGTTACATTTACTCTACATTTACAGTATTGTGCAGAAAGATGAACAATGAGTAAACAGTATGAGTTCATTAGTGAAACAGTTAACTTCTTGTTATAATGATTATCATTGTTTATGTATCTCTTTTCCCCCCACACATACTGTATCTCTTACCCTTTTAGTCTCCCACACACCTATGCACACTAAAGCGCACATTAACAAACATATCTATCTCTCTTTTGTATAATAGTGTGTAATCGCAAGGCCGGTTAGCTCAGTTGGTTAGAGCGTCGTGCTAATAACGCGAATGTCGTGGGTTTGATCACCATACTGGCCAGCGAAAGCAAGTTTTTTGTTTTATTTAGGTTTTGTTTTTTAAACTGTCATGGGGATAATGAAACAGGTGCTTGTTAATGCTGCGACAGAAAGAGCACAGAAACAATGTACATGGTTACAACGAACACTCCAAGAGAACTGACATAGCAGAAAAAAAGTATAAGAACAATAAATATTAATAATAAAATATGGTCTAAGTTAGGACCTAACAAACACAACTAAATAACAACAGTTCAATTGTAACGATTTTCTTCAGGAATAGCACAACGGTGATTAAAAAAGAAAGAAACAGACACACATTTAATTGTAAATAAATACGCACAAAAATATGAAATATAAACAAATACTTACGTGTGAATTCTTTTCACATGAACTGAGTTAATTGTAAGCTGATATGTACAGAGTGTCTGGGTTTGTTCTGTCTGTCTGTCTGTCTGTCTGTCTGTCTGTCTGTCTGTCTCTCTCTCTCTCTCTCTCTCTCTCTCTCTCTCTCTCTCTCTCTCTCTCTCTCTCTCTCTCTCTCTCTCTCTCTCTCTCTCGCACACTTATCGAACATTTCCGATGGCATCTCTGACATTTGTTCTGGGGAATGAACAGGCGGACAGATTGGCTGGCTCGGCAAAACTTGGTGGAGTATTGATGCATGACAAAGCAGATGTGGTTGCGACCTTGTGGGAGCATGTGTACACCTCGGAGGAGCAAATGGATCACCATGGACTGGCAAGAATGCGACAGCGAGGGGTGATGAGGGGATCTGGCCGACGATCAACGCTCAGAGGAAAGGCGAGACGGGCATATAATCAGATTGCTACTGGTACTATTAGTGTTGGAACTCTTCGCTGGCTGCTGAGGATGGGGACGGAGCGCTTATGGGAATGCCCCGAATGCTGTGATGTCGGTTCCTAAATCAATCAATCAATCAATCTCTGACATTTGTAGGAAACATGTGACTGATCGTAAGGCCGGTTATCTCAGTTGGTTAGAGCGTCGTGCTAATAACGCGAATGTCGTGGTTTCGATCCCCATACTGGCCAGTCGCTGATTATTATTTTTTCTAGTTTTAGCTTAACAAAAACAATTATTTTAGAACTGTGTTATATACATAGTGAAGCAAGCCGGTACTTGCAGATCCCTTCACAGAAATAGCACAGTGTGTACATGCGATGCAACGAATTCAGGTGGAGCGATATCATATTAGGGTAAATGAGTTATCCTTACGCAAATATCAAATAATGAAGCTCGCCCACAACACACAAATTAGATGTGTCCATTCTAGTAATCTTCTGTAGGAGTAGCAAAAACGCAGCTAAAGAAAAAAAAAGTAAATAAGTACATGCAAAATATGAACTAACAACAATATTATAAAAACAAGAATATAATTTATACCTGCTATTTGGTTCTTTGTAAAGCACGTACACTTTATCTATATTAATGTGCTCTCTCTCTCTCTCTCTCTCTCTCTCTCTCTCTCTCTCTCTCTCTCTCTCTCTCTCTCTCTCTCTCTCTCTCTCTCTTTCTCTCTCTTTTCCACATATCCTGCTGCAATCGTGATTTCTATCATAATACTCAATAGGCAGTTGCATTCACCCCAACGTTTCAGCATTCCCGATTTCGGTTTCGACTGTTTCTGACTAAATGTTTCAACGTTTATTTCTGTATAACCTCTGCTGTCTATTGCAGTTCTTGCTTTGTAACTCATTACAAATAATTGCATGCTCTGATCAGGACATTGCCATCAACCCATAATACCATTTTTATTTTCTAAGGAAGTTTAAGTCAGTTTTTTGTCATTGATTAGTGAATGGAAAGTCAACGTTAAAACCCAAATGACAGCAAACTCGGCGAAATGCAAAACACAAAATAAGGGGGAAAAAAAAGATTACGACAAAACACAAGAAACGCGTTTCACTTGATCTTTAAGAAACAACGTGGTTGACACCACATGCCCATTATGCTTAAAAGTGTGCACATGAGGCGTTAATTATTTGACTATCACAATTAATAACACATGGTGCGGGTAAGAGGCAGACATAAGAAAAAGAATAGAAATGACTAAAACGCCGTTCAACAATATGAACTAGCCCAGCTGCTTACACACAAACAGATCAGTAAAAAAGTGCGAGTTACAACTTGGTGTACTGTTATCCAGTGTTACATTTACTCTACATTTACAGTATGGTGCAGAAAGATGAACAATGAGGAAACAGTATGAGTTCATTAGTGAAACAGTTAACTTCTTGTTATAATGATTATCATTGTTTATGTATCTCTTTTTTCCCCACACATACTGTATCTCTTACCCTTTTAGTCTCCCACACACCTATGCACACACGCACACTAAGCGCACATTAACAAACATGTCTATCTCTCTTTTGTATAATAGTGTGTAACCGCAAGGCCGGTTAGCTCAGTTGGTTAGAGCGTCGTGCTAATAACGCGAATGTCGTGGGTTTGATCACCATACTGGCCAGCGAAAGCAAGTTTTTTGTTTTATTTAGGTTTTGTTTTTTAAACTGTCATGGGGATAATGAAACAGGTGCTTGTTAATGCTGCGACAGAAAGAGCACAGAAACCAATGTACATGGTTACAACGAACACTCCAAGAGAACTGACATAGCAGAAAAAAAGTATAAGAACAATAAATATTAATAATAAAATATGGTCTAAGTTAGGACCTAACAAACACAACTAAATAACAACAGTTCAATTGTAACGATTTTCTTCAGGAATAGCACAACGGTGATTAAAAAAGAAAGAGACAAACACACATTTAATTGTAAATAAATACGCACAAAAAATATGAAATATAAACAAATACTTACGTGTGAATTCTTTTCAAATGAACTGAGTTAATTGTAAGCTGATATGTACAGAGTGTCTGTGTTTGTTCTCTCTGTCAGTCTGTCTGTCTGTCTGTCTGTCTGTCTGTCTATCTGTCTGTTTGTCTCTCTCTCTCTCTCTCTCTCTTTCTCTCTCTCTCTCTCTCTCTCTCTCTCTTCTCTCTCTCTCTCTCTCTCTCTCTCTCTCTCTCGCACACTTATCGAACAATTTCCGATGGCATCTCTGACATTTGTTCTGGGGAATGAACAGGCGGACAGATTGGCTGGCTCGGCAAAACTTGGTGAGTATTGATGCATGACAAAGCAGATGTGGTTGCGACCTTGTGGGAGCATGTGTACACCTCGGAGGAGCAAATGGATCACCATGGAATGGCAAGAATGCGACAGCGAGGGGTGATGAGGGGATCTGGCCGACGATCAACGCTCAGAGGAAAGGCGAGACGGACATATAATCAGATTGCTATGGTACTATTTAGTGTTGGAACTCTTCGCTGGCTGCTGAGGATGGGGACGGAGCGCTTATGGGAATGCCCCGAATGCTGTGATGTCGGTTCCTAAATCAATCAATCAATCAATCTCTGACATTTGTAGGAAACATGTGACTGATCGTAAGGCCGGTTATCTCAGTGGGTTAGAGCGTCGTGCTAATAACGCGAATGTCGTGGTTTCGATCCCCATACTGGCCAGTCGCTGATTATTATTTTTTCTAGTTTTAGCTTAACAAAAACAATTATTTTAGAAACTGTGTTATATACATAGTGAAGCAAGCCGGTACTTGCAGATCCCTTCACAGAAATAGCACAGTGTGTACATGCGATGCAACGAATTCAGGTGGAGCGATATCATATTAGGGTAAATGAGTTATCCTTACGCAAATATCAAATAATGAAGCTCACCCACAACACACAAATTAGATGTGTCCATTCTAGTAATCTTCTGTAGGAGTAGCAAAAGCGCAGCTAAAGAAAAAAAAAGTAAATAAGTACATGCAAAATATGAACTAACAACAAGATTATAAAAACAAGAATATAATTTATACCTGCTATTTGGTTCTTTGTAAAGCACGTACACTCTATCTATGTTAATGTGCGCGCTCTCTCTCTCTCTCTCTCTCTCTCTCTCTCTCTCTCTCTCTCTCTATCTATCTATCTCTATCTCTCTCTATCTATCTCTATCTCTCTCTATCTCTCTCTATCTATCTCTATCTATCTCTATCTCTCTCTATTCTCTCTCTATCTCTCTCTATCTATCTCTATCTCTCTCTATCTATCTCTATCTCTCTCTATCTATCTCTCTCTCTCTCTCTCTCTCTCTCTCTCTCTCTCTCTCTCTCTCTCTCTCTCTCTCTCTCTCTTTCTCTCTCTTTTCCACATATCCTGCTGCAATCGTGATTTCTATCATAATACTCAATAGGCAGTTGCATTCACCCCAACGTTTCAGCATTCCCGATTTCGGTTTCGACTGTTTCTGACTAAATGTTTCAACGTTTATTTCTGTATAACCTCTGCTGTCTATTGCAGTTCTTGCTTTGTAACTCATTACAAATAATTGCATGCTCTGATCAGGACATTGCCATCAACCCACAATACCATGTTTATTTTCTAAGGAAGTTTACGTCAGTTTTTTGTCATTGATTAGTGAAAGGAAAGTCAACGTTAAAACCCAAATGACAGCAAACTCGGCGAAATGCAAAACACAAAAATAAGGGGAAAAAAAAGAATACGACAAAACACAAGAAACGCGTTTCACTTGATCTTTAAGAAACAAGCGTGGTTGACACCACATGCCCATTATGCTTAAAAGTGTGCACAAGAGTCGTTAATTATTTGACTATCACAATTAATAACACATGGTGCGGGTAAGAGGCAGACATAAGAAAAAGAATAGAAATGACTAAACGCCGTTCAACAATATTAACTGGCCCAGCTGCTTACACACAAACAGATCAGTAAAAAAGTGCGAGTTACAACTTGGTGTTATCCAGTGTTACATTTACTCTACATTTACAGTATGGTGCAGAAAGATGAACAATGAGTAAACAGTATGAGTTCATTAGTGAAACAGTTAACTTCTTGTTATAATGATTATCATTGTTTATGTATATCTTTTTCAACCACACATTCAGTATCTCTTACCCTTTTAGTCTCCCACACACCTATGCACACACGCACACTAAAGCGCACATTAACGAACATATCTATCTCTCTTTTGTATAATAGTGTTTAATTGCAAGGCCGGTTAGCTCAGTTGGTTAGAGCGTCGTGCTAATAACGCGAATGTCGTGGGTTCGATCCCCATACTGGCCAGTGATAGCAAGTTTTTTGTTGTATTTAGGTTTTGTTTTTTAAACTGTCATGGGGATAATGAAACAGGTGCTTGTTAATGCTGCGACAGAAAGAGCACAGAAACAATGTACATAGTTACAACGAACACTCCAAGAGAACGGACATCATAGCAGAAAAAAGTATCAGAACAATAAATATTAATAATAAAATATGGTCTAAGTTAGGACCTAACAAACACAACTAAATAACAACAGTTCAATTGTAACGATTTTCTTCAGGAATAGCACAACGGTGATTAAAAAAGAAAGAAACAGACACACATTTAATTGTAAACAAATATGCACAAAAATATAAATAATAAACAAATACTTACGTGTGAATTCTTTTCACATGAACTGAATTAATTGTAAGCTGATATGTACAGAGTGTCTGTGTTTGTTCTCTCTGTCTGTTTGTCTGTCTGTCTGTCTGTCTGTCTCTCTCTGTCTCTGTCTCGCTCTCTCTCTCTCTCTCTCTCTCTCTCTCTCTCTCTCTCTCTCTCTCTCTCTCGCACACTTATCGAACATTTCCGATGGCATCTCTGACATTTGTTCTGGGGAATGAACAGGCGGACAGATTGGCTGGCTCGGCAAAACTTGGTGGAGTATTGATGCATGACAAAGCAGATGTGGTTGCGACCTTGTGGGAGCATGTGTACAGTACACCTCGGAGGAGCAAATGGATCACCATGGACTGGCAAGAATGCGACAGCGAGGGG